>CM054807.1:17108681-18308681 GCA_028984105.1 Lavandula angustifolia | reverse complement strand
AGTTGTAATTGTTGTTCTGTCTCTAAGAGTTTCAGACTCAGTAGACACTCTTCGACTTGGTTCAGGCGTTCAGTTCTGTCCGTTGGTTCTTCAGCAGACTATCAGCCTCAATACCAGAAGAAGAAGACTCAGTAGTACTGGACTCAGCAGGAGCAGTATACTGGAAGGAGTCAGTAGAACTGAACTCAGCAGGAGTAGTTCACTGAACTCAGAGTTGATCTTCGAGAGAGCCGAACTCGGCGGGAGTATGCTATTGAACATAGATCAGACTCAGCAACGGCTAGACAGTCTTCTGACTGTCAGGACATCTCATAAGTCAAATCAGCAGAGTCATACGAGGTATAGAGAAGTCAGCTTGAGATTCATCTTGAAGTCTGTTTGTCTCACCTACTTTCTTCAGCCTCGACTAATGACAAGCGGTCAAATGTCTACTTTCTGATTAAAGCTGCAAGTCAACAACTTTCCAAAAATGGAGGGAAAAGACTCTGTCACCATACTTTGAAAAAGCCGTTAGCTACCCAAAAGAGAGAGACACATGGATCGTCGTCTCCAACGGATCTATCCATGTCTCTGCTCTATAAATAGAGGGAAGATCTCAAATTGAAGCTCACGACACATACAAGAACACATGAGCATTCACGAGCAACTCAGAATCGACTTAAGCTTTCCGCAAGAACTTCATAGAGTAATCTCCAGCGAAAGGCGACATACTTGCTCATAGGGAACCGAGCTAAATCAAATCATAAAGCCTCTAGTATCCAAGCGACTGAATACGAACCCAAAGTCTATACTTAACCGTTCGTCGCTCTAGAAGCCACCTTTCTTGTTCCCTTTCCCTCTAACCTAAGCTCAGCTGACCATATCTATAGCTTAGAACGAAGGAGTTCATCTTTGAACTGATCCTTATTGTAAAGGACTCCTTCATAGTTGGAGAGTTTGTCAAACACTTAAGTTTGATATCTTGTAAACTGAGACTTGCTCAGTATAAATATCAAGACCAATGTTTGTCCAGTGCACAAACCGACTGAGACTAACTCAGTATAATAAAATAGCCTCCTGATCTTTTCGGGACAGTGGACATAGGATTGTTGGATCCGAACCACTTTAAAATTGTTTGTGTTCTGTGTTTTTACTGTTGCATTGATTACTGTTTATACTAAAAATATCTTTTAAAATCATTCAACTGTGTTTCAGCAAAGCTTAATAGGTTGCACTAATATACTGAAACGGTTTTCTTAAAAACGTTTTCTAACTCAACTGAATTTGGGCCTACACATTTCCGCACTATACTGAACTTCAGCTGAACGGTACTGAATTCTGACCTAAGTCAGCTAGCAGGCCTCAGTGAAGTCAGTCACTCTGCCACCCAATTCAGAACAGCTTATTTGGTCTACAATATGGCACCCAAGTCAGTGAATTCTGACCTGTTCAGTATGGCACCTTCCTGAAAAGGAATGTTCGCGTTTTAAGTTGAGAAATTGTTTTCAGGTGTATTCAACCCCCCCCCCTCTACACCTGAACGTTTATCTCGGGACCAACAGCCCACATAAATCGAAACCATTAAGTTGGATGGAAGTCTCCAAGGCTTTCCATTACCTTTGAATGTCTCCTGCAAAAGAAAATTGAGATTCAATCATGACAATTTACAGTTTCATGCAAATCGCCACTCATTTTCATGCATACTTACTCACATTTTCATGTATACCATCGAACAGATTTATGCATATTACTTCGAACTCAATATGAAACGCAGTCTGTCACATGCTTCACAATGCACTCATTCTCATACATATATAACATCTCATCCATGTATACCATTCTACAAATTCATGCATATTACTTCGAATACAATATGAAATGCAGTCCGTCATATGCTTCACAATGCATTCATTTTCATGCATACGACTCAACAAATTCATGCATATTACTTCAAACCCCAAAAAGAAACGCAGTCCGTCACATCAAAATGCATTCATTTTCATGCATATATAACGTCTAATTCATGCATATTACTTCGAACCCCAAAATGAAACGCAGTCCGTCACATACTCACAATGCATTCATTTTTTCATGCATATATAACATCTAAATTATGCATATCATTCTACAAATTTATGCATATTACTACTACGTATGCATATTTTTCCAAAAAGGGCAAGAATCACGAAATGGCATTTCAAACAGAACAATAATTGCGGAACTCGATGTATATCTCTAGAAACAGATCGAAAAACACATCAAGATTAACAAGAATCGAAAACAAATCACATATATGTTTCTTAAAAAGGAAGAATAAACAACAAAAGCAACGGGTGATGACAATTTGAACACTTACATCTTTCAACATTTACACACAACACTTAATTACAAGCCAAAAAAAAATGGAAAATTTTTAGCAAGCATATGCAGCATATGATGAATTGATCCCAAAAAATTCATCCATAATATATAATTAATTTATTCTTCCTCGTGCTTGAAATGATATCATATTTCATACGTCATCCCAACTCTAAGAAGCTTATTCCGAGGTATGGCCAGCACTTTCTCCCCCTGCCTGAAATTCTTCCTCAGAAAAGAGTAGGCATAATTTATCACAAACTTCTTCAGCAACGACGACTCTTGCTTCGCCACCACCTCCGCCTCTCCCAGCAGGTAATAAACCCCTCTCTCCCGCGCCATCTCCACCGCCTGCATCTCCACCTCCGCCGCCGCTGCTATCCGGGCGGAAGAACTCACCGATCTCGCCGCATTAAACGACTGAATCGACCCAGACGACACGCGCGGCGCAGCATCCAGAGACTCCTCAACGTGCACCGCCGATCTCCTCCCCTCAACCACGACAGGCGCGCGCTGGTCGGCGGCGGTTTCAAGCATGAAATGCTCGTGTCGAATAAATTCCTTGAGATTATCCACCAACTGCCTCTCGAACTCCTTCGGCTCCTCGACCAGATCCTTGTATCCGTACCGCACCACACACCGGAATATCCTCTGCTCGACTTGCCGGAAAAGGAAGCGCTCCTCTACCACCACTTTACTGATCGGAATGGACTTGATCGAGACGAATATGACGATGGAGTGAATCGACGGGATGTTGGAGATGAAGTGAGGAAACATAGGCGGAATCCCCTGCACCAGTTCGGAATACAATAACCCAATTCCCGGCAACCTTTGTATATCGTTATTGTTGACCAAATCCCTGACGTAGCCGGCGGAGACTTTGTTCTTCAGCTCGTAAACGTACCTCTGCTGCTGCGCAAAGTGCCACACCCCCATCATGATCATCAGCACCAACGACAGCGCCAGCGGAAGATACCCTCCCTGCACGAATTTATACAGCACGGAGGAGAAGTACACCATCTCCACCGACATGAAGACGACGAAGAAGGTCAAAACCAACCATATGTTGGTCTTCCACACCATGAGCATGATGAGGGTGAGGAGCGATGTGGTGATGAGCATGACGGCCACCACAGCGATGCCGTAAGCGTTGCCGATCTTCTCCGTGGTTCTGAAGGCGTAGCTTACGATGACGCAGGCGATCATGAGGAGGTAGTTGATCTCCGGGATGTAGACTTGGCCCTCGTATTTGGCGGAGGTGTGGACGACTTTGACCCTCGGGAAGCAGCTCATGCTCAGGGACTGAGATATGATGGCGAAGGCTCCGGAGATCATGGCCTGGCTCGCGATGATTGCCGCTGCGTTCGCCACCACGAATGTGGGCCAGTAGATTTTGTCTGCAGATAATTAAATTTAAGTTTTTTGCAGTAATAGTGATATATGGAGTATGGCAATTTGGAAACTCGCCTGGGACAGAGTCGTAGAATGTGCGGCCGACATTTTCCGGGAACTTAGTGAGGTAGGCAGCTTGTCCGATGTATGCGGAAAGCAGAGAAGGAAACACAATTCCAGAGAAACTTATCTGCAAATCAAATATGTAATTGATGAAGAGTGAAGTGAATTAAAAGGCATTAGTACGTAAATTAATCTTACTTGGACGGCCGGTACATTGAAATGGCCAAGATCAGCAAACATGGCCTCCGTTCCTGTGATGCAGAGAACTACACCACCGAGGGATACCCAACCAGTCTTGCCATTTCTTTTGAAGTAATCCACAATGTATTTAGGATTGAATGCTCGTAAGACGGTGACATCATGCGTGAACAAATTGTAAATCCCAATCCCGCTTATGAGCAGAAACCAGGTGCAGACGGCCGGAGCAAAGGAGTAGCCAATTTTATCAGTCCCAAATCGCTGCACGCTGAATAGAACGATCAATATGGCTATGGAGATGTAGACGACGGAGTCTTGGTTCAGCCCCTTGATTCCACCAACAGCGGAAAGAACTGCATGCATGGATGGATGCACCAAATTAATATCATATCAATACTTTCTTTGATGTTATATGTATATGGATGATTCTAGAATATATACCGGAGATGCATGGAGTGAGAACACCGTCACCAATGACCATGGAAGTTCCGAGGATGGTAGCGACGAAGAGGATGATCTTAGCAGTGATGCTTCTCTCGAGTTTGTGTTTGATGCTCTCAGCTCGACGCAGCTGGTTTGTGGGCGTGTCCAGTCGGTAATTCGAGAGCTGTCTGTCCTCAGCCTCATCCTTTGGAATCATCCCAACTTTTGCGAAACGGCAAATCAGGGAATACAGAGCAAATGTCCCACCTGATCATAATTCAAATTCAATCATCTTCATCTTAATTTACTCAAAGAAATTTAATATTGATTGTCATCATATCTTTATTTGCTCATTAAGATTTTATTATTTTTTTTCTATATGTATAATAGATAGCCCAACTTTTCCAACAACCTAATGCCGCGTGTTCATGTCATGTGTTCATTTACTTAAATCTTAATTTAACTAAAAAAATACCCAAGATTTAACTAATTATTACCTATGGTTTGTGGATGACAATGTAGTAAAAGGGACTTGTCACTACCAGACAACATATATATATATAGTAGGCGCAGTGTCCACGAAACACAAGATTATTTACCAATAAAGTCAGAAACTAACAGCCATATTATATCTCATAAGTCATATATATGCTTTCACCGGTTAAATCGTTACCAAAATCTTGTACCTAGTAATTTGGTTGTGTATATTAATTACTTCACTATATATTATAAGTAGTTTCATTTATTTCCTGGCGACCCCCAATTAATTCCAGATCCATGACATCTTATCTATTTTATTGGCTAGCTAGGGTAGTCTAGAAAAGGAACTGACCGTCGCCATTGTCGTTGGCCCACAAGACGATGAAGACGTACTTGATCAAGGGGACCAAGACAAGGGTGTAAATAATGAGGGACAAGATGCCGAGGATGTCGTCTTTGTTTTTAATCCCGTCGTGGAAGCAGCTGTCGAACACGTACAACGGCGACGTTCCGATGTCCCCGTATATTATTCCGATGCTTTGGAACGCTAAGCTCACCGTCCGGTTCCAACCCACCTACGATAAAGATTATAAGTTTGAATCCTACTTAGGGAAAATAACAAATAAAGAAATCAAGATTTTATATTTTATGATATAATTAAGTAGATCTCTAGGTAAAAGACTAAAAGCTTGTACAGCAATATCACTTCCGTATAGTCTTCTACTGACATGTGAGAGAAAGAGAGACCTGTGCAGAAGCATGATGGGCGGGCTTGAATGAAAGATTTCCGGCCTCCATGTTGAGGGAGTCGACGCGGCGGAGCTTGGCCCAGGAGACCTTCCTATCCTTGATATCAGCGGTCCCATATGGAGCCGCAGCGTTGGCTGGGTCATGGCCTTCCTCCGCCGTTTCTGAGTGCTCGTGCTGGTGAGTCTCCGCCATTTCTAATGCTTTTCCGATCGTGTAATGGAAGCTAATGAGATGGTGGTGGTCAGTGGTGGGCTTTAATAGGGAGCAGCCTTCAGAGTCAAAACCGGTTATCATTAATTAATTAACTCAACTTAATTATATTTTAAATAGGAATTAAAGCTTTAAGACTTTGAACTATTGCGTACTATTAAAATGTACAAACCACTTCTTCAACTATCTAACTTCTTGAGAATAAAGTTTCGATAAAAAATATTACAATCATCAATCACAAATACGAAGTTAGGGGAAATATATCTCGCTAATTAACAATATTATGGGTTTCATCTTGTGGGACTCTTTCCTAAATTGTCACTGCATTCTTCTCAATTAATTACTCGCAAATTAATCGAAAGAAGAGAGGCAAATTGACAAAAATAGTCCTCAAACTTCACGTTTTTGCGAATTTTGTCTTCTAACTTCTTTTTTTTTAGGACCCTCAACTCCTTGTTTTTGCGATTTTAGTCCTACCGTTAAATTTTCCGTCAATTTAATAGTTAATTCAATTTTATTTTTTTTAATGAAAAATTGAAAGGGCAAAATTAGAATTTTTTTTTACATGGACTAAAATTGCAAATGAAGAATGATTTGGGACTTATTTAGCAAAATAAAACAGTTTAAGGATTGATTTCAGAAATTTTAGACAAATAAGCTAATTGCTTCGTATCGACGAGATTTTGCATTAAATTTTCGATTTTTCATATAACTTTATTGATTCGTATCAAATATAAGCTAACGGAGACTTCGTACCAATATAAACAACATTTAATTCGAAATGCAAAATATATACTGTGAATTAATCATTAAAAAACAAAGCTATTATCACCCAAAAATTTTACTTCAAAATAATCATTTAGTGCATAATATTTTACTTCAAAATAACTAGAATACGAGGAGAATTGTGAATCCGCAATTGATGAGCTCGCTGACGAATTGTAAGATGAGGGGACAAGGGAGATCCAGGCGAGAAAACGGCAGAGCTGATCGCCGCGCAGGTAGCGGGCGTAAGTTAGGGTTACGGCCTTCAATGGCGGGTGGTGGTATTGGGGATTCGTCATGGCAGCTCTATGCAGAGAATGTGAATACGAGACTAACCTTGTTTGCAGTAGTTTACAGGCTTATTATAGTATTTGCAAATAAAACTAATATTTTATGTAAATTACGAACTGATATATATTTTCCTCGTACTCTATTATTCATCGCAAATTACGAATTAAATGTTGTTTATAACATATTATTCATCATAAATTACGAACTGAAACATATTTTCCTCGTATTCTAGTTATTTTGAAATAAATATTATGCTTTAATGGTTATTTTGAAGTAAAAAATTTGGGAGATAATAGCTTTGTTTTTTAATGCTTAATTCACAGTATATATTTTTCATTTCGAATTAATATTGTTTATATTGGTACGAAGTCTTCGTTAGCTTATGTATTTGACATGAAGCAATAAAATTATATGAAAAATCGAAAATTTAATAAAAAATCTCGTCGATACGAAGCAATTAGTTTATTTGTCTAAAATTTGTGAAATCAGTCCTTAAACTGTTTTATTTTGCTAAATAGGTCCCAAATCATTCTTCATTTGCAATTTTGGTCCATGTAAATAAAAATTGAATTAACGGTTAAATTGACGAAAAATCTAACGGTAGGACTAAAATTGCAAAAATAAGGAGTTGAAGGTAAAAAAAAAATTAAGACTATTTTGCCAATTTACCAAGAAGAGGAGATTTAGCTTTTTTGTATTGTTCGAATGGAATTTACGAAACAGAAAAATGATCTCATGTGTGGGAGTTTTTCGCGTTGGTTCGTTTTTGTTAAGTGAGTATTTTCCCAAGAAGCGTATTCTTTTTTGGTGTCAGTAATTCTACTATGTGCAGCAAAGTAAATAAATACTACATAAATAGTAGTTCGCAGTATTTTCATAACTAGAAAATACAATATTTTAAATATTTTCTTTCATTAAAAAAAATCACACAAATACAATAGTTGAGGAGATTTAAATATTTTATCTCATTAAAAAATAAAATATGAGATTGACATACAACTTTAAGTTATGTGATGTAACTTTTTTCATTTCGTGGATTCCCAAATCTACTCATTTGACGTGCTCCATCGTTTGTGTAAACACATTATTTTATGTGTATTATTGTTGCTCTTCTATTTAGGATCTGTTACATTTTTTTTTATTTTTAACCTCCACGTCACCGATCCATTATTTTTATTCCAACGCTTGTACTTTACCTTAGGCTTTAACTAATTAATAATTATGTTGTGACAACTAATTAAATGCATCTTAGAAGCTAGGATATGTATTAAATTGCTCTAATTTTGATCCAGCAACTAGAGTAGTATGCAAATGTTTCAATTATGATATGACTACTGCAATTATTAAATGATGTTTACCTATAAGTAGTGATGGATATCAGTATTCGCTTTAAAAGAATTTTTAATTCAATCTAAAATAACTAGTAGCTGATGTCTGATCTTAAATACTCATCAGGATGATAAATTTAAATGAGGGATAAAGTATAAACAAGATTAAGTTGTATTTCAATCACATTTTTTTCAAATTGGAATCGGTTAGGATTGCAAATTCCTTGCGTTGTTGCTAGTTGGCCCTGAAACAAACAAATTATGATATAATAATTTTGTAATGTTTGGAGTTATACCAAATTCTAGCTACCTTGTTGCGTGAGTTGTTGGGAGTTGAGAAAAGTAATTTTATAATTGGTGACAAGTAACTGACCATATTTAAATAAATAAAAAAAACCCTCAGAATCTGTGACACTGTGACTTGTGCCAATATAATTGGCGCAGGTTACATGTATACTAAATTACTTTTATTCTGAAAATCAGCAGTTTTTGCTTATTTTTCTTAGTTATCAATTTCAAAAAATTGTACTATATTTTACACCTCAGACTGTACTTGGTTACATATAGTATTTGATAATTGTTTTTTTTTTATTGAGGTTTGTAAATCGTTCGTGCTTGATAACAATTGATATATTTTAGGAGTATATGATATATTGTAGTCTGTAGATAAAAAATAATGTTATTTACGTAAAGTCGAAGACGGATAATTGGCGCAGTTGTCAACTAAAACCCTCAATTATTAGCAATAAACAACACTAATACGCAGTTTAGCTAATAATTTGGTTTTCTGTATTGAAATACGCATAAATTAATGTTGATAAAGTACCTTCATTTATAAAATATGTTTTCCCGAACACGGCTGAGGATTAATAATGGAATAAAAATTGAAGTAGTGAAAATATTTGAATATTTAAGAGTCCAATGAAAATATATATTGATAGTTATTAAAAGCCATACATTTATGACCAAAATATTTTATGATTAATAATGTATTATGATCTGCTCCGATGTGAGTCTGGTAGGAACTAAGAACCTATATAAAATTCTTATATTTCTTATGTATAATTTTTATATTTTTTTTATGCGAATTATGTAATTTTATATTTTTGTTATTCTGCATAAAACATATTGCGAAGCATATTCGATTCAAAGATGAGTAATTGTTTCATAGTTGTTACGGAGTTTTTCCATGATCCGAGTTTATCAAGGATCGACTCTAGGCCAGGGTAGCAGGTTGTATGCAGGGGCGTAGCCACATGGGTGCTGGTGGGGGCCAGTGCCCCCATGGAGCTCTTGAAAATCATTAAGTATGCGTAATTCTCATGGAAGGATCTGATAATCTAGTGGTTGAGGTATTTGATGCTTCGTCTGTTGATGCGGGTTCAATTCTTGAACTCAACGTTTTTCCAAAATTCTTCCTCTTTTTCCCTTCTCATTTCTTAATTTTTCCGCTTTCCATTCTCATTTGTTAATTTATCTGGGTATGATCATTCTCCCTTTTCCCCCTCAACTCTTATAAAATAATTTAAATAAGATATTCTTCTAAATCAAAACTATTATATTTTAATTTAAAATCACCATGATAAGTTTTATTTGGTCAATTTAATTTAATAAATTGGATAAAAGAAGGATTGTGCTTATATTCTCTACTATTATATTTTAAAAGATAATTTAATAATTTTCTACGTACAGTGACGGAATTAGAACTTTTTAATCGAAGGATCAAAATAGATATAAGAAAGAAATCGTTCCGATCGGAAGGTCGATTGAAGTGAAAAAATTAAAGCGGAACAAAGAATTTCAACCACTACAAAGGCGAAATCCCGGCAGCCGGGGGCGCGGCCTACCCTCCTGACCCCCCTTAGTTCCATCCCTGTCTACGTACAATATAATCACACGATACATTTCATAAAGTAGATATATTTTAAATCCTACCAACAATTCTTCACTCTAAAGTTTACTAGTTGATAATAAATTTATTTTAGATTTACTAGAATTTGAGTTTTTTAGCTTCATATTTAGAGATGTAGATTAGAATTTTATTCATACTCATGTTGTAAAATTCAAACATTATGTGCACATTGGTACTGTGATAATATGCAATGCACGACATTTATAAAAGACGCATCAGTAATATTTTTCAAAGTAGGCTTTTACAAGCACGTTTACTTGTTGGCCCCCACGGGCCGATATCTCTGGCTCCGCCGCTGGTTGTATGAATTACTTCAGCCTCGTTCTAGCTGCTTCTTTTATTATCCTATTCTTTCCTTCAACTAAATCGTTCTGGCACACGATGTCTCATGTGACATGCATTTGTCCTTGTAATATTTAAGAATTTAAAATTTAAAAAAAAAAAGTCTTCTTTTGGAAATACATGGTCTCTTGAACACTTGAAAATACATGGGATTTTCAGAAAAAATGTAAACTTCACTATATTTGAATTATATTTTAATTGATATTTTCTAGTTTTTCTTAACACATAGTACAATATATGCAGTTTTACAATCAAAAATATATAAAATATATATACGTTTGTTTTGTTGAAAAAAATGACTAATTTATTTATCTATTAATAGATAGATAAATAAACAAATAATCTCGTTAAATCTATATTTCTTTCATATATCCTATAGCTAGACATCATGCTGGCGACAATTACTACAATTTTCTAGTTTTACTACTATGAAAGAAACATTAGGGTTGAAACTATCTAATAATTGTAATATTATATTGCAGAGAAGTCAACTATTCATTAATGCTGCTCTGTCCCCACGTTTCTCTTATTTAATTTTGTTTGAAATTGTTGAAAAAAATATACTGTGATACTTTATTCTTGAATATCAGCAAGTTATTAGCATAAAGTCAGATGCATATGAATATCTGACAAAAACTTTTTTCTTTTTTGAGATAAAATGTTTGGGAGAAATATCAAGCGGAGAATATCATATTTTTTGTGATGATTGTAATTAATCGCGATCGCTTCATACATCAATCTATAGAGTCGTGACTCGTGAATTCAAATTAGTAAATTTGCAATATTTACCTAATGAGATGAATGGACCATAACATCTATTTTGTTGTCCGTGTTCAAATTTAAAGATAAAATTAAATAATCGATATTTTTTAATTTTTTTAAAATCAAAGCTGTGTTTCTACTCTAGCAATGGTTACATTTTTTCAAATTTTAAGTGTTTGTAAAAGCATAAGCGACAATAAAACTGAAAATTAGCTTGTTAGAATGCAGGTTACAAACACTTACTTTCATGGATCCTTTCAAATTAAGTTGTTTTTCAAAGTGACGCAGACACACCAGACAGTTTTTTTTACTTTAAGCACAAGTAACTAGGGGTGTCTAAGTGGGTGTTTGCAACCACTTAAATTATTGAACTTATAGCTTAATTTAAGAAAAAATTATTTTTTGGTGTTTTCAACAGCTTAAATTCGTAAAAATTCTCTACATTTAAGTTGAATAAGTTGAAGTTGGTTAAGTTGGTTTTTACCAACTTCTCCAACTTAATGACATATTTGTAATTTCGGATAAGCTATAATTTGACATTTTACTTATAAATCACAAAATAAGCTACTACATCATAGATTTTGCAAACACTATTTTTTCAACTTTTTCTTCTTTTAAGCAATTTTTGCAAACACACCCTAAATTCTCTAATAAGTCACTTTTATCAACTTCTCCTTAATTTAAGCACTTAAAAAAAGTTTAAGCTATTGCAAACACCCCCTAAATGGTATTGAGATTCGGGATTATCCCAATCCCATACCGATACCGGCGGGATTGGGATACCGAAATACCGAATTTTGGGATACGGTATGGTATTGGGATTCATTTTCGTAAGTAATTTGGTATTCGGGATAACCGATACCGAACTCGGGATTACCGAAATATCGAATTTTTATGAAATAATTAATACAGTTATACACTTATAAATATAATTATAATTTATAAACTTATGTCTTATGCTAACACAAAGTCCAATAATAACACAAACTTAATTAGTCAGATGACTCGGCCGGTGACGTTAGAAGAACTTAGAAGCTAGAACTCGGTCTCTGTCTATCTCTCTCCGTCTCTCGAGTCTTTCGCTTTCGTATTTGAGATATTTATATTTCATATTTTAGATATTATAATTTATAATATCTAGTTTACTAGTTACATTACATATATGATGTATACATTAGTAAATCACATGAAGTATTTATATTTCATATTATAGAATACTATTAATATAATTTAATAATTTATAGATTATATTTATAAATTATAAATTTATAATGCCTATACTCTATGTGTGACGTGTCTACGACTAATTAATAAATCATTTAACAGTAGCTAACAAAGATATATGTAGTGTCATTGGTTGCTAGATTGTAGATAGTATCTATCAATTGGTCTTAGGTTCGAATCTAGCAAGGAGCAAATTTTTTTTTTAAACAAAGAATACAATTTTTGGGATTTTCGGTAATCTCGAATTCCAATCCCATTTTAACCGTCCCAAATACCGCTATCTCAATACCGCTATGGGATCGGTATTGGGATCGGATTTTGCCTAATTTCGGGATCAGGATCCCGATCCCGTACCGACCGACAGCCCTACAAGTAACATTATTTAATTATTTTTCTACAAATAAATACTACCTAAAAAGATGCCACTGAATTTCAAACAATTTAGCATCTAATAAATTCAATTATCTTCTTAAAAATAATTGTTTGAGTGGCGAGTGCCATTTTTACAACATAGAAAATGATTAATTAATATCTGTAGTTTATGTATTGCATGTGTAGTAGTATTTACAATTCGCTTGATTTTTAGCTTGCTAGATTTACAAATTCCGTACTGTGCGTTAGTACAATAAAAAATTAAATATTCTTAAATAATTTAAATAGAGGTCAAATAATACTCGTAAGCAAGCAGCTGTAACGTGTTCCGAGGAGCTGCAACTATGATTGGTCTAATTTAATTGGAGACCTCCTATTCATGTACTTGCACAGCTCAATAAACAAATAACTAATTGGAGAGAGAGAGAGAGACTCAATAAACAAATAACTAATTGGAGAGAGAGAGAGAGAGGGGGCAACTTTTCAAAGCTTACTAATTTGCAAAAATTAATTAAACCGTTTCAAGATACACACGTATGGGCCGCGGAGTTGAAATCGCAGTTGGTCATATATATATTTGCATTTATTTTGCTAATATTCTTACATGAAAATATTTTCTCATTTTATTACTGTTTTTAGAAACCTACCAAAATACCAACTGAGAAAAAGACAAATTTGTAGTAGTCATATGTAGGGGTGAAAACGGGTCGAATACGGATAGTGTTCTTTCCATATTTTGTCCCATATTTTTTTCTCGAATTTGGAGTCGAATACGGGAAGGCCGAATACGGATTCGGAATATTCGGGATACGAATACAGGCCGGATATATGACGAATTCGGATCGAATTCGAATAATAATAATCGGATAATATGATTCATAAATAACCATCTATTTATGATTGCAACATATGAAAAAATCACGTATAAAATATTTAATAGAAGTTTTAATGCAAACTATAGTTAAAATACTACCCATTATGAATAACATAATTTTTTGGATCAAGAAACTACGAAAAACTTTCAAAATTCAACATAAAATAACTAACAATAACCATAAATGCACTTAATATTTTTTTAATATTTTTTTAATCTTAATTTATTATTATATTAAAAATTAATTATTAAATAATCCGGGAAATATCCGAATTCATAATCTGGGATATATCCGAATTCATAATCCGGAAAATATCTGATACGGGCGAATAATGTGAAATCCGAATTCGAATCCGTATCCGATTTAGGCTATCCGGATTCGAACCCGTATCCTACCGGATACTAGATTTGCTCCCCGAATTTGATCTCGATCGGATCCGGCTCCGGATCGAGCAGATAATATCCGATCCGTTTTCACCCCTAGTCATACGATACATTGACTTTAAATTCTCTAGAAACTACACAACTCTAATGAATTTAATTTTTCAGAAATAAATTTAAATTAGGAGTAAAACTCTTAATGTTCGACGAATTATAGTGTTGCTAAAATTGCATTTTGGAGTTGCTGTCAAGTGCGTGTTAAAAAAATTTATTTTATGGGCTGAATTAACTCTATTTTTTCTATTTTTCTTATGTATGTTATCTCCTATATATTTTCTCTCAAATTCTCTTGAACCGAACAAATGCTAGAAATAAAGTGTATTTCTATGGAAATTTGCAAAAAAAAATATTAAGGTGAGTAAAAGAGGAGTCAATTGCCAAAATAACATTCTCCAAAAAAATTATTCCCAAAATAACACTCTTTCAAAAATAATTCTCAAACTAACATTCCTTTTACCACCTATACACTTATTTACCAAATGAATATCTACATGAAAAATAAATTTTATTTTTGCATTTAATTTTACTATTAACATTTTGAGAATAAATAATAAAAAAAGTTATTTTTATTTTTAGTTAGAAAATACAAAAAAAAATTATTAACAAAGAAAATAAAAAACACTCCGTCCGTCCCGCTACTGCAGTCCCCTTTGATTTCGGCACGAAGATTAAGAAACTTTATTTAAATATGTATTTTATGAATCATAATTGTATTAAGAAATTTGCACAATTTTCGAGGAGTGGTTGGTGGAAGAAATGAGAATTTATCCAAATTTTAGCAGGGCATAGATGAGGCAATCGGTTTTTTTCTATTTTTTCATATTGTATTTTAAGAAATAATCTTAAGTTTTCAAAAATTTAAAAATAATAAATTTTCGAATACGGAGTGGAACAAAAATCGTGTGAAAGATAGATTTTTGGAGAGAGAGAGTATGATAATGTGGTAATGAGTATTAAGTAGGAGGGATTCGCTTCATTTTTTGTTTAAGAGTAGTTTTTGCTATTTAGAAAAAATAACAGTAATAGCGGGACAACCCGATTAGGAAAGTATGACAGTAATAGTGGGGCGGAGGGAGTATATTTTTATTGTTTTTATTTGAAAAATACCGGAAAAAAAAATTCCAACCTAATTGCAATAATTATATATATATATTTTCTATTTGTTATGTAATTAAAATAATAAAAACATAAAAAATTCCGTATTTTCATATAAAATAAATAAATAAATAAATAATATTTTATTTTTATTTAGAAATATGGCACACGTACAAAATAAATAAAAATTAACAAATATATTTTATCCTTTTTATTTGGAAATGTGATTTGATTGCAACAAAGTGTACTGCTTTGCAAATAAATAAATATAGAAACAAAAAGTATTTTCCATGTAGATATTTATTTAATAAATAAGTGCATAGGTGGCAAAAAGAGTATTAGTTTGGTAATTATTTTTAAAAGAATGTTATTTTGGGATTTTTTTTTGGAGAGTGTTATTTTGGCAATTGACTCGTACAAGAGAAGTAATAAATTAATATTTGTACTTCTTCACTTGTTCCTTCTGAAAATTAATTTTTAGCCCAAAGTCCATAGAGTTAGTGGGTTTTTTGGACGGACTTTTTAGACTTCTAATTTCATAGCACAACCCTTTTTTTGGATATCCCTGGCCGGCCCACTTTGTCGGGCTCATTTTGCCGGCTCTAGATAACATAGTGGTCAAGGTGTCAAAAAATTAAACTCATAACTTATTAATATTATTTTTTATTGAATCTAATGCAATAAATAAGGCTTCGATAACAACCATAGAATAAAGTATAAAAGGTCCATATTAATCCCTATAATAAATACTATGATAATATAATATTCATATTAATGTTAATTTTCTATATAACATAATATTTATATAAACAGTAGATTAATTTCTTGCATTTCTCTGCGCATTTCTCGCAGTTAATTTCTCTGCGCATTTCTCGCATTACAAATTAACCAAAAATAATTGCTTTAAGAAATTGACGTTGCTTCACAAATTGAGTCTGCACATAGTTGTTGGGATTAAGCATTCGCTATTCATATTTCAACAATCCTATAGAAGCATCGCGTTGTGTGATGTTGGAGCTAAGCTGCCGGCGAAGACAAGCTACAACGCCTCCATAGGGTTTCAGCGTACACGAATTGGAGGGAATGCCGGCGACTAGGACGTGCGGCTAGCAGTGCAGTTCAGCTGTATTTGGCAGCTAACGGAGAATTCGAAAGGGAATGACACTTTTTGGCCGCCGAATGTATGATTCTTCTGCAAGATTGCCGAAATATGAGGATGCAGACTCACTTTGAGCAGCTCGAATGCGACACCGACAACGCCACCATCAACTGCTACTCCTAAACAAGACAACATAATATCGTTTATCGATTGCAATAATTTATCGAGAACCGGTGTCTACTCAATCCGAGGATGCAGACTCACTTTGAGCAGCTCGAATGCAACATCGACAACGCCACCATCAACTGCTACTCCTAGATGAGACAACATAATATCGTTTATCGATAGCGATAATTTATCGAGAACCGGTGTGTTCAGATACAAGTTCCAGCTCAGCTCTCAAGTCCATGTCATCATCCAGCTCAGATTCATCACAAGAAAATGCAAACGAAGAAACACACAAACAACCATGCATATCCAACGGCTAAAGATCAAGTGGATAAAGCTTATTGTTACAAACTGTTAGGATTTGTTACAGTTAGGTAAAACTGTTCCATTGGTAGTTATATGGTTATAGACATTGAGTAGCTTCCAAGAAACAAAATCTCTATATATATAGCTTGTAGAAGACTCATAATGTACATATACAATACCAAAATTCTCATCAGAAATACACATCAAAATTCTCCTATCTACTCTATCCATTTTTCTAACTTTGCTTTCGTTACTCTGCTTCACTTTTGTTGGGTGATGATTCTATCCTCAGCACTGTTTCACTCAGTGGGAAATGTGTAACGTCCCAATTTTCATAACTTTTAAGGGGACGTTACCTCGTGCATAACATGTAATTTATCTTAATTTATTTTTTTTATTATTTTTTTCAAAAATACTAGAATTATATAAAAAAAAATAAGGTTTTAAAATGCATATAATAAAATAGCGGAAGTCATAAACATGTGCACCTACTAGTTCGCGGAATTAAATAAAGACAAATGCATAGTTCAATACGAAAACTAAAATTAAAGCGTTAACATGAAAATATTTTATATCCTTTCATGATTGTGACCATCACCATCCGCCACTTCAAGCACGCCCGGACCATGATCCGAAAAGGTGAAAATATTAAGGGGTGAGTACGACTACTCAGTGGGATCAACAATTATTCAAACTATAAACTATAAAGAATTTAACATGAGAAATTAGACATGCAAGCCCGGAGGCTTAACCCGAAGGTTTTACTGCTCTGAATTGCCCGAAGGCTAACCCGAAGGTTTTACTGCTCTGAATTGCCCGAAGGCTAACCCGAAGGTTTTTCTGCTATGATTTGCCCGAAGGCTAACCCGAAAGTTTTACTGCTCTGAATTGCCCGAAGGCTAACCCGAAGGTTTTACTGCTCTTGATTTGCCCGAAGGCTCTGCCTGTACTGAATAACGCATGAGAAAAACGATATAGTATATAATAAGGATAAAAGTAAACCCCACCTTAACCTTTTTGAGTGAATGAAAGATGTATATCAAGTGATTAAGCCTTGCGCGCCTGTCCTATAATAAAGCTTGACTTAATTATTTATGAAATTCTTAATCACGTACATATGATTTTCATGCTTTGAAACAATTAATCTTTTTGTACATGGAATGCAAATAAGTATATCGACACCTATAGTTATTAGGTTACAACATATCATATCTGAAAACTAGGTTTCTATGTTCTATCTTAACTCGTGCGAGAATACATATTTTAGAAAAATTCCACGAACATGAATAAATTCTATAAATTCAAATTTTCTACATATTCCTTAATGAGTCTAAAACATATCAAAATTTGTTTCATACTAAAATAATATGTCCTCTAAAAGTTATAACCAAAACAATATCTACTGTGCTAACATAATCGGTTTCTGACCTATTGTCATTCATCTATACGTTTCAGGGACTAAAAATACTCTAAAAATTCTAAGATTTAACACACATCTAGGAGACATACATAGACATATCATATCAAAATTTCAAACCATATAGATAAGTGATGTATTCATAATATACAAATCAATTTTCACTCAAAACTGCTTCACCGCATGAAATTCTTTGCTTAACCATGGAAGGTTTGTAATAAACTGTTTTCGTACAAGCATGTTAAAAATACAAAATAAATATTTTGATAAACTCCTATGTGTATAGAGTATTTAGGAAAAAGAATCAAATCAATACCATATTTTTGCAAAGAGATATAAATGTTTTACTAATCTCTATCCAGAAAACATTAGTTTTTGGCAGTATAAATGTGGAAATTCATTAAAAATATAACAACTTGTCCAAAAACCACTGAAATTTACAGATATATAAAAGACATACCTAGGAACCTCCGTCTAAAATTTCACCACGATATGTTACCGGGAAGGTACGTAAATAATTCTTGAAACAATTCGCAGGTATGCTGACAGATTTTCGAAAAGTTTATATTATGAGCGACTAAGGGGTATTTATAAGCCTAAAAATCATTATCCAACCATCCCTAATAAAATATGATATCAAATATATTTTATCCATATTTATTTTCGTCCATATCTATTTTATATAGAATATATTCTATCACTTACCATATAAGAGATTCAATCCTAGATAAATTAGGATAACTAAAACTAGATTTCTTTCCTAAAACATGTATATCACAAATAAAAGGTCTATTTTATTCATAAAATATAATTTTAAATTATCTCCTAATAACTTAATACCCTAATAAATATTCTATCCTTTTATGAATCCTAGTAGGTTTAGGAAATCCAAAATAAATATTATTCTTGCCTAATAATTCTAACATTATTCTAAATAAATAAATATACAATATAATCATAATATGATATAAATAAACACATTCAAAGTTCAAAATACATTTACATCACAAAAATGATTTAAAGACAAACAAGATAAATGCTTTAATTTTTTTTTTCATTTAAATTTCTAAGGCGCGACTTATAGGACTTACCACAAGATATCATGCATGAGATGCAAATGGAAATTTTTATTTTATAGTTGTTATTATTATTATTATTATTATTTAGAAAATTTCGGGGTGTTACAATCTCCCCTACTTATAAAATTTTCGTCCTCGAAAATTAATTACCTTTGCCTATAAAGTTCGGATATCTTAGTTCCATGTCCTTTTCTATTTCCCATGTCGCCTCACTTGCATCATGTCTACTCCAAAGAACTTTAATTAATGGCACTTCTTTGTTCCTAAGTCGGATAATCTTTCGGTCTAAGATGGCATTTGGCGTCTCTTCATATGACAAATCTTTGTTCAACTCCAATTCTTCACATTTGACTATATTGCTTGGGTCATGCACGTACTTCCTCAAGTTCGCCACATGAAAAACATTATAAATGGACGTCAAACTGGGCGGTAATGCCAACTCGTATGACACTTCTCCAATTTTTTTGAGTATCTCAAACGGTCCAATGTATCGAGGCCTAAGCTTCCCTCTCTTTCCAATTCGCACTACTCCTTTCATTGGTGACAATTTGAGGAACACTTTGTCACCCTTCTCAAATTCTATGTCCTTCCTCTTCAAATCAGCATAGGACTTTTGTCTGTCTTGAGCAATCTTGATTCTCTCTCGAATCTTTGCAATGACTCCTACGGTCCTTTCTACGATCTCGGGTCCCAGTATTCTTTTCTCACCAACCTCATCCCAATGCAGAGGTGATCTACACTTCCTTCCATATAATGCTTCAAAAGGTGCCATCCCTATGCTTGCTTGATAGCTATTATTATATGCAAATTCCACTAAAGGCAAATGTTTCTCCCAATTGATTCCAAAATCCATGACACATGCTCGCAACATGTCTTCCAAAGTCTGAATAGTTCTTTCAGACTGTCCATCAGTCTGTGGATGGTAGGCGGTACTAAACTTCAACTTAGTACCCATAGCAGCTTGCAAACTATTCCAAAATTTTGATGTGAACCTCGGATCGCGGTCACATACAATACTGGAAAGCACTCCATGTAGCCTTAACAATCTCATCTATATAGATTTGTGCTAATCGATCCATATTATCGATCATCTTCATCGGCGTAAAATGAGCCGATTTCGTGAGTCTATCCACAATTACCCAAATTGAATGATTTCCTTTTTGAGTTTTGGGTAATGCTACCACGAAGTCCATGGATATCTCCTCCCACTTCCATTGAGGTATATCAAGCGGCTTTAATAAGCCGGATGGTCGTTGGTGTTCAGCCTTCACTTGTTGGCAAGTCATACAACTTTGTATGAATTCTGCAATAGTCCTCTTCATATTCCTCCACCAAAAGTGGCTCTTCAAATCATGATACATCTTTGTCCCTCCAGGATGGACAGTGTATGGCGTGTTGTGTGCCTCCTCTAAAATCTCCCTCATCATTTCACTTCCCTTTGGTACACAGATCCTTCTCTCGAACATCAATGTTCCGTCTGCTGCAATCTCAAACGCCTTATTCTGCCCTTCAAGAACTTGATCTCTTATCTTGCACAAAAATCTATCTCTCTTTTGTGCTTCCCGAATTTGCTCCCTTAGCATAGGTTGGATCTTCATAGTCGCTAACTTAGTAGTAGTGTCTTACGTCGACGGTACAACTTCAATTTTCATTTTTGCAAACTCTTCAATCATTCGGGAAGTATATAGGGCGGTCAAACTCTCTTTCCTGCTCAAAGCATCAGCTACGACGTTTGCTTTTCCTGGATGATAATGAATTGTGCAGTCGTAATCTTTCACTAGTTCAAGCCACCTTCTTTGTCTCATGTTCAATTCCTTCTGTGTGAACATATACTTGAGACTTTTGTGATCAGAATATATCTCGCACTTGCCTCCATATAGGTAATGTCTCCAAATCTTCAAGGCATGAACCACAGCTGCCAATTCCAGATCGTGAGTAGGGTAATTTAGTTCATGAGTCTTCAGTTGTCTTGAAGCATAAGCTATGACTTTCCCATGTTGCATCAAAACACATTCAAGTCCTTGTTTTGAGGCATCGCAATAGATTACATACCCTTCAGTTCCGTCAGGAATAGTGAGTACGGGTGCTGTAGTTAACTTCCCTTTCAATTCTTGGAAACTCCTCTCACACTCTTCATTCCACTCAAACTTGATCCCTTTTTTGGTTAATTGAGTGAGTGGCCTTGCTATCTTTGAGAATCCTTCAATAAACCGTCGGTAATATTCCGCTAATCCTAAGAAACTTTGAATTTCGCTTGCATTCTTCGGTGCCTTCCAGTTACTAACCGCTTCGATTTTTGCTGGATCCACTTCTATCCCTTGTGCGGTCACTACGTGACCAAGGAATACTACTTGACTAAGCCAAAACTCACATTTCTTGAACTTGGCGTATAGCTTCTCATTTCTTAAAGTCTCCAACACTATCTTGAGATGCTCTTCATGTTGGCTCCGATCTTTTGAGTACACCAAGATATCGTCGATGAAAATAATTACGAATTGATCCAAATAATGATGAAATACTCTGTTCATCAAATCCATGAAAACTGCAGTGCATTAGACAGCCAAAAGGCATCACAAGAAACTCATAGTGACCGTATCTTGTTCGAAAAGTTGTCTTCGGCACATCACTCTCCTTAATCTTCAGCTGATGATATCCGGACCTTAAGTCAATCTTTGAGAAGATTCCCGCGCCTTTTAGTTGATCAAAGAGGTCTTCAATTCTTGGCAACGGGTATTTGTTCTTGATTGTCAACTTGTTGAGCTCACGGTAATCTATGCACATACGCATAGTTCCATCTTTCTTCTTGACGAAAAGCACAGGCGCTCCCCACGGTGATACACTTGGACGAATATGTCCCTTGTCTAGCAACTCTTGTAGTTGTATCTTAAGTTCTTGTAACTCCATTGGTGCCATTCTGTATGGCGCTCTCGAGATAGGGGTTGCTCCAGGCATTACGTCGATGTTGAATTCCACTTGCCTATCTGGGGGAAGACCACTTAGTTCCTCAGGGAACACATCAGGAAATTCCCTCACCACCGGGATATCATTTATGGTTATTTCCTCCGTCTTTGTGCTTGTAATATTCACCAAATATGCTTGACAATCCTTCTTCCTCATCATCTTAGTGGCCTTCATCGCAGTTATGATATGAGATCCTCTCTTTCTTCTACTTCCATAAAAAGAAAATTGATTTCCGTCTAGTGTTGGGAAAACGACTTCACGATCCTTGCATCTGATAACTGCATCGTGCTTACTGAGCCAATCCAATCCCAATATGACGTCGAAGCCCTTCATCTCCAGGATGTACAAATCTGCTTTCAAGATCTCGCCATCGATCTTCAGTGTTGCTCCTTTTACTCGACGATTTATTTCCTTTGCCTTGCCAACAGGAAACCCCGACCTTGCATACTGCACTCTCCTCTTCGCATTTTTCGGCTACATTGTCGTAAAATCTTTTCGATATGAAGGAATCCGACGCTCCGGAATCAAAAAGAACTACGGCTATTTGGTTAAGTACTAAAATATTTCCTAAGGTAGTCAAGTTTACTAACTATAATTGGATCTCCTCCTTAGCGTTGCGGGAACATTTCTCTCATAGCTTCCAGCAACTGTAAATTGCTAAGGTTCTCTAGAGGGTTATCTCTTATCCCTCCACTACTTTATGGGTTTCTATTCGGAGGCATCTTCCTATTGCTCATATAAAATTCAAATATGTAAGGCATCTAAGTTCTCATTCTTAAGGCAACATTTTCGAGGACTTTAAATATTTTTCATAATTTACTTACATAAAAATCATGCTCATGTCATGCTAGAAAAATATGCTTTCAATATCATGCTTTAAAATTAACTTAGAAAATCTTTCTTACCTCGCCGGCACGATGCTGTGGCAGTGATGATGGTCAATTTCCTGCATAACATGTAACAAGTCTACAGGAAAGTAGACCGGCTCTGATACCAATCTGTAACGTCCCAATTTTCATAACTTTTAAGGGGACGTTACCTCGTGCATAACATGTAATTTATCTTAATTTAATTTATTTATTTTTTTCAAAAATACTAGAATTATATAAAAAAAAAATAAGGTTTTAAAATGCATATAATAAAATAGCGGAAGTCATAAACATGTGCACCTACTAGTTCGCGGAATTAAATAAAGACAAATGCATAGTTCAATAAGAAAACTAAAATTAAAGCGTTAACATGAAAATATTTTATATCCTTTCATGATTGTGACCATCACCATCCGCCACTTCAAGCACCTGCCGGACCATGATCTGAAAAGGTGAAAATATTAAGGGGTGAGTACGACTACTCAGTGGGATCAACAATTATCCAAACTATAAACTATAAAGAATTTAACATGAGAAATTAGACATGCAAGCCCGGAGGCTTAACCCGAAGGTTTTACTGCTCTGAATTGCTCGAAGGCTAACCCGAAGGTTTTACTGCTCTGAATTGCCCGAAGGCTAACCCGAAGGTTTTACTGCTCTGAATTGCCCGAAGGCTAACCCGAAGGTTTTTCTGCTATGATTTGCCCGAAGGCTAACCCGAAGGTTTTACTGCTCTGAATTGCCCGAAGGCTAACCCGAAGGTTTTACTGCTCTTGATTTGCCCGAAGGCTCTGCCTGTACTGAATAACGCATGAGAAAAACGATATAGTATATAATAAGGATAAAAGTAAACCCCACCTTAACCTTTTTGAGTGAATGAAAGATGTATATCAAGTGATTAAGCCTTGCGCGCCTGTCCTATAATAAAGCTTGACTTAATTATTTATGAAATTCTTAATCACGTACATATGATTTTCATGCTTTGAAACAATTAATCTTTTTGTACATGGAATGCAAATAAGTATATCGACACCTATAGTTATTAGGTTACAACATATCATATCTGAAAACTAGGTTTCTATGTTCTATCTTAACTCGTGCAGAATACATATTTTAGAAAAATTCCACAGAACATGAATAAATTCTATAAATTCAAATTTTCTACATATTCCTTAATGAGTCTAAAACATATCAAAATTTGTTTCATACTAAAATAATATGTCCTCTAAAAGTTATAACCAAAACAATATCTAATGTGCTAACATAATCGGTTTCTGACCTATTGTCATTCATCTATACGTTTCAGGGACTAAAAATACTCTAAAAATTCTAAGATTTAACACACATCTAGGAGACATACATAGACATATCATATCAAAATTTCAAACCATATAGATAAGTGATGTATTCATAATATACAAATCAATTTTCACTCAAAACTGCTTCACCGCATGAAATTCTTTGCTTAACCATGGAAGGTTTGTAATAAACTGTTTTCGTACAAGCATGTTAAAAATACAAAATAAATATTTTGATAAACTCCTATGTGTATAGAGTATTTAGGAAAAAGAATCAAATCAATACCATATTTGTGCAAAGAGATATAAATGTTTTACTAATCTCTATCCAGAAAACATTAGTTTTTGGCAGTATAAATGTGGAAATTCATTAAAAATATAACAACTTGTCCAAAAACCACTGAAATTTACAGATATATAAACGACATACCTAGGAACCTCCGTCTAAAATTTCACCACGATATGTTACCGGGAAGGTACGTAAATAATTCTTGAAACAATTCGCAGGTATGCTGACAGATTTTTGAAAAGTTTATATTATGAGCGACTAAGGGGTATTTATAAGCCTAAAAATCATTATCCAACCATCCCTAATAAAATATGATATCAAATATATTTTATCCATATTTATTTTCGTCCATATCTATTTTATATAGAATATATTCTATCACTTACCATATAAGAGATTCAATCCTAGATAAATTAGGATAAGGATAACTAAAACTAGATTTCTTTCCTAAAACATGTATATCACAAATAAAAGGTCTATTTTATTCATAAAATATAATTTTAAATTATCTCCTAATAACTTAATACCCTAATAAATATTCTATCCTTTTATGAATCCTAGTAGGTTTAGGAAATCCAAAATAAATATTATTCTTGCCTAATAATTCTAACATTATTTCTAAATAAATAAATATACAATATAATCATAATATGATATAAATAAACACATTCAAAGTTCAAAATACATTTACATCACAAAAATGATTTAAAGACAAATAAGATAAATGCTTTAATTTTTTTTTCATTTAAATTTCTAAGGCGCGACTTATAGGACTTACCACAAGATATCATGCATGAGATGCAAATGAAAAAATTTATTTTATAGTTGTTATTATTATTATTATTATTTAGAAAATTTCGGGGTGTTACAAAATGATTCTGTCTTCTATACTGAACCAAGCTCGTAGCTTTATGTGCTTCCGAACCGTTGAGAAGATTTGAAGATCCCAAAACCCTATCCGATTGGTGAACCATTCCGTTGTATATGTTGTTTGTCTCTGAGGTTTCAGACTCAGTAGACACTCTGCTCTGGTCAAGGCGCTCAGTAGCTTATCTGCCTCAACACCAGTGTAGAAGACTCAGTGATACTAGACTCGGCGGGAGCAAGATATGCGAGAGAGTCGATCGAACCGAACTCGGCGGGAGTAGTTCACCGGACTCGGAGCCGATCTTCGATAGACTTATCTCACTGTCTATCTACCGAATACAAGGTCGGACTCAGGCGTCGGCGGATAGTCTTCGGGGTGTCGGGAATCTTTTGAAAGACAATCAGCATTGTCATATACGAGGATGAGAGAAGTCAGCTTCAGCTTGTCTCGAAGTCTGTGATGTCTCAACCGCTCTATCCGCCTCGACAAATGACAAGCATACACGTGTCATCCTACCTACTAAAGTGCAAGTCAACACTTTCCGGAAAAGGAGGAAAATGCACTGTTACCTACGCCAAAAGAGCCGTTTGCTACCAAAAAGAGAGAGAGAGAAGAAGATCGTCTCCAACGGATCTTTCTCAATCTCTTCTCTATAAATAGAGGGATCATTCAAGATTTGAAACACACAAAAAAAAAGAGAGTGCATAAGCTTAAACGACGAAAACATACACAAGCACTAAAAAGAGCTAGAACCAGAAAAGCCTAAGTCTTCCGCAAGAATCGAAAGAGTTATCTCCGGCGAAATACTACCTCTAAGCTCATAAGGGAACCAAGCTGAACCGACAATAAAGCATCTAGTATCCAAGCGACGTGACACGAACTTATAGCTAAACCTCAGCTGTTCGTCGCTCTAGAAGCTACATTCTTGTTCCCATCCCTCTAACCCTAAGCTCAACCGATATATCCATAGCTTAGACGAAGGAGTTCACTTTTGAACCCAATCCTTATTGTATAAGGACTCCTTCACTGTTGGAGAAGTTTGTCAAACACTTTAAGTTTGATAGAAGTGTAAACCGGACTTGCTCGAAGTATAATCCCCAAGCCACGGCTTTGTCCCGTGCACAAGCCGGACCGAGACTAACTCGGTATAATAAATAGCCTCCCGATCTATCGGGACAGTGGACGTAGGATTGTTGATATCCGAACCACTTTAAAAATCTCCGTGTCGTTTACTTACGTTCTTTTCTTGTTACTTTGATTTTACTTGCATACCGAACATCTTATTTAAAATCAATTAAGCGTCTCGAGATATCGAACTTCTTATCTACTGAACTGAGACTTAAAACGTTTTCTCATAAAAACTGATTTGGGCCTACACTATTCCGCACACTGAACTCTTGCTGATCGATACTGAATTCGACCTAGTCCAGTTAGCAGATCTCAGCCGAGTCGACTTTTTAGCCTTTAACACGATTCGTAACGGTTGTGCAGTCTGGCCGAATCATTTCGATGCGGCATCTTCTCCGAATAGGATGTCTTCGTGTTCGAAGTTGAGAAATTTGGATTCAGGTGTATTCACCCCCCCCCTACACCTGAACTCACTCTTGGGACCAATAATTGGTATCAGAGCGGGAGTTCCTTAAGACTCTTGTCACTTTGAGACTGGTCTATTCGAACGGATCCGGAGGAAAACGTTTTTCACTGCATATCACTCTACATTCATATCATTATTCTTCATGGCTGATATGTCAGGTATAAGAATGGTACCCATGTTCTCGGTGGAGAATTATGGAGTGTGGCGAGTCAGAATGGAAGCACATCTGACATCCCTCCATGACAGTGTGACTGAAGTGCTTGAAGATGGACCTATCGTTCCCATGATCGATAGCGTCGTAACTCAAGACCAAGGAGGAGGAATGGTGACTGGGAAGAAGATCCCTAAAGACAGAAGTCTCTTCACTCCTGAAGAGAAGAAGCTTCACAATCTAGACCGAGTCGCCAGGAATGCCATACTAACCACTCTTAGCGATTCTTATCTTGGCAGGGTTCAGGAATGCAAAACCGCTAAAGAACTATGGGATGCTCTAACGCTACTGAGTCGAGGGACTCAGAAGATTAAAGCGAATAAACTAGCGCTGGAACTCCAAAAGCTGGAAAGCTTGTCTCTCATGCCTGGTGAAAAAATCGAAGATCTAAACGTCAGATTTACCAATCTGATGAACTCAATCAACGGGCTGGGAAAGACATTCAGCAACCGAGAAATGAATCTAAAGATAGTGAGGGCACTGCCGGACGGACACTGGACACCTTTTGCCACTCTATTACGACATTCTGATTTAGATGTTGTCTCTCCTGACCATATCTTTTCAGAATTACAGGCAGAGGAGTTTGAGTTCGACAGACCTCAACGAAAGCTGAGAGCTGAAGCTGACACAAAGATCGACCATGCTTTCAAAGCAACAGTCAGCACAGCATCTCCCATGACGAGCAAGACGACGAGTAAGACTGAGCCTTCACTCAATGATCTACAAGAAGGAAGTCTCGCTCAGAAGTATGCGCTGCTCGCTGTAAAGTATCAAAAGGAGAAGGAGAGGCGTAGAAAGCTGACTAAAGCATACCGAGACACAAAAGGTAAGTCAGAATTTACACCAAAACGCTCTCCTGACTCACAATCTTCTGAATGCAGAAAGAAAGATGACTCAGCACCCTCAAGGGATAGTGCAACCAAAGAAGAAAAAGTCATCACTTGCTACAACTGCAAAAAGCCGGGACATTATCAATATGATTGTCTTGAGCTCAGTAGTGCTGAACGCGCAGCACGTAAGGCAAGGAGAGAGAAATTCACCCAGAAAAGACAATCCTACATAGCTGGCGAAATCTCAGACGACTCAGAAGAGGTCGACTCCTTTATGGATTCATCTGACGATGAAGCAGCCTTCATGGCCTTAGAGCATGAAGCAGATGAATCGACTGAAATGTGCATGATGGCAGGCAAAGAGGATGAGGTGAATTCTCATGAACCAGTCAACTCCTCTTCACACTGCACACACGACACTGTTTCAGGTGCAGATGGGAATTTGGACATCACAACCGCATATGAAGATCTACTAGATGAACAAATTCAAATGAGTCTGCAGCTCAGCAAGACTCTTCAGGAGTTGGATACCCTGAAAGTGGAGAATCAGAGACTTTCTCAGGAGAGTCAGGTTGCTACTAAGGCCGAAGGACTTGTGTTGAGACTCAGGGAGGAGATAAACTCTCTGATGGCCAAGTCTCAGCATCAAGAAGATCGGATTTCAGTTTTGACCAATGACTTGACTCAGAAAGATACTGAACTGAGTCTGCTGAAGCAAAAACTATCAGGACTTCAGACCGAACATGATGCACTGAAGAAAAGTGATGATGTCTGGAGGAGCCTGATGATTGAGCGTTACATGGGCGCTGAAAAGAAATTGGAGGCTATGCTAGCAAGCAACAAGCCAAAGCACTGCAAGGAAGGACTTGGATTCAGCCAGGGAGCTTCCTCGTCTGCCCCAGTACACTCAGAAGGACGGCTTGCTGATAGGTTTGTTCGAGGAAAGACCATCAATGCTGATATACTGAACCCCCTCGCAAAGAACAAACAAAAGATGAAAGCACCTCATCCTACTCAGCGAGCATTCCGACAACAAGATCAAAGCCAAAGTACCCCGGTTCGATCAAGGGGGAACCAAAGAAATCAAAATTGGCCGATCGGTATGGACCTCCAAACCGACACATCCGGCTCGGTATGTGTCATATTATTATGAACCTATAGTCGAAGAGGATCCAAAAGTAAGAAAAGGAAACAGAAGCCGCACGAAGGCAAAGGTCGGCGATCCACCACTCGAAAGATTAGGACTCCCGAACCTCGAAGCCTCGAAGTCACCTCGTGACCAGTCCGGTGGTCGAGATATGTTGACTCTAGTGGAAAGAAGATGTCCGAAACCACCGGGGTTGTTAGACAAATTTGGGTTATTAAAACTAACACCTAAGGACCCAAAATCAAAATAAAGGGTACTCGAATATAATTCCGTTTTGCGAGGTGCGCGAGAGACCCATGGTATGTGGACAATGGATGCTCAAGACATATGACATACCAAAGGAGTCTCATCGAAGAATTATATCACCGAAGAAGGACCCGAATGAGTTCGGAGATAATGCAAAAGGCTATACTAGAGGATATGGAACACTCGAGCATTGGAACCGCCAAAGTTCCAAGAGTATCATATGTTGAAGGACTTCAAGATAACCTTCTCTCTCGTTAGTCAATTTTGTGATAACTCAAATAGAGTGGTATTTGACGCCGGTTTACGTGATGTTATTGATAAATCTACAGGGAAAACAAGTGTTATCGGGTTCTTGCGCAGAAAGAACATATATGTTGCTTGATCGGAACTCAGCAGAACACGAAGCTTGTCTCGTTGGCGAAGAACGATAATCGAACGGGGTGGCTATGGCATAGAAGACTCGGCCATCTCAACTTCAAGACGCTCAACAAACTAGCAAGAGACACTCTAGCAAGGGGACCGCCGAATGAAATATTCAGCAAAGACACTCGGTGTGAAGCATGTCGAAGGGAAAGCAAACAAAGAATCAAAATCCAACAGTTCCATCTCCTTCCACCGATGGAATCCTTCAGCTGCTACATATGGATTTGTTCGGTCCAGTCTCTCCAGTGATAATCAGAGGCAGGAAATATGCATTAGTGGTCATAGATGACTACTCGCGCTACACATGGGTCATATTCATTGCCAATAAGTCCGACGTCAAACACGAGTTACCAACGCTTCGAAAAGGCTCGGTGTCGAGAAGAACACCAAGATCGAAAAAATACGTTCGGACGGAGGAACCGAGTTCCTTCATTCCATGGTAGAGGAGTTACGCGGCGAAGGAATAGAGCATGAGACATCGGCCGCCCGCACACCTCGGCAAAATGGAGTTGCCGAACGAAAGAACGAACTCTCAAAGAAGCGGCTAGAACTCTACTCGCAGATTCAGGACTCCCATCCAAATTCTGGGCAAAAGCAACGGATACTGCGTGTTACACTCAGAATAGATCTCTACTGACAAAGCAGCATAAGAGGACACCATATGAACTATGGAACGGCAGGAAGCCTTCTCTATCTTATTTCCATATCTTTGGTTGTTCATGCTTTATCCACAATAATGGGAAAGATCAGTGAAGACTTTTGATAGCAAGTCAGATCAGGGAGTATTCTTAGGATACTCTCGGGTCCAGCAAAGCTTTCGGAGTATTCAACTATCGGACTCTTTGCGTGGAGGAAAGCCCTCATGTTGTTTTTAACGAGTTTGCTACCGAAGACGGGAGCAATCTCAAATTCCCGAATCGAGGACATCAGTAGACAGCTACAGGATCTAAGCTTAAAGGACAAACCTGAAAAGATCCAACTATGTTGGGATGATGATTCAGACGAAGAAATTGAAGACAAATCTACTGAATCTCAACCAGCAGAGCAAGTAGGCGAGCGATTGATTCTCCCGACAGTAATCAATCCCGGGTAACTCAGGTCGATGAAGAAACCCAAGAGGTAACGAGACCACTACCGAGAATAACAACTCGGGGGGAACATCTAGTAATGTTCCCGAGCCGAATGCCCCCGAACCTCGTGACTCGATAGATCATACTCTTATCACCGAAATTCTTCAATCTCGAAATAGTACAACCGAAATGCCTAACTCACCTACTATCTGTGTTGAACAAATTTCAGATGAAGAGCTGAAACATCGTAGATCGTGGCTCGATGCTCACACTGCTGATCTAATCATTGGAGATCCCTCAGCTAATGTCAAGACAAGATCCAGATTCTGTCAAGGAGAAATCGCATTATTTTCCCCGCTTCTTGTCTCGAAGAGCCTCAGACCATTGAGGATGCATTAAAGGATGCTGACTGGATCATAGCTATGCAGGAGGAGCTGAATCAGTTTACGAGAAACGAAGTGTGAGAGCTTGTAGACAGACCCCGTCATCAACATGTCATTGGAACCAAATGGGTCTTCAAAAACAAGCGAGATGAAAACAACGTTATAGTAAGGAACAAAGCAAGGCTCGTGGCTAAAGGCTACTGTCAAGCTGAAGGAATAGATTTCGATGAAACCTTCACTCCAGTTGCAAGATTGGAGGCAATTAGACTATTCCTAGCCTACGCAACACATCAAAGATTCAGAGTCTATCAAATGGATGTGAAGTCTGCGTTCTCGAATGGCGTCTTTGAAAGAAGAAGTCTATGTGGAACAACCGCCCGGCTTTCGGCGAGGGACATCAAGTATATAGACTCGAGAAAGGCTCAGTATGGGTTAAAACAAGCACCCGGGGCTTGGTACGATACCACTGTCCGAGTTTCTTCTTCAAAAAGGTTTTCGTAAAGGCACGATGAGACCGCACTCTATTCAAAGATTCGACTGGAAGAAGACTTATTACTTGTGCAGATCTACGTGGATGACATCATATTCGGATCAAAAAATATCCAAGGCACTGGCTAAGAAACTGAAAAAAGCCATCCCAGACGTGCCTACTGAATCTGAGGTATCTCCGGAAACTCCTGCTGAACGGGCTACTCAGCAACCTATTCAGCCTTTGCGGCTAATAGATGAGCCAGAGTCTTCTGAGAAGACTCAATTAGTGGAGAAGGGAGTCTCCATCGAAGAACCAATAGAGATGGAACAAGGGGGAGGCTACGAAGCTCACAGTGAAGAAATTCAACGCCTAGACGGCCCCCTCACGGTTCCTCCACTCAGATATGCCACTGCTTGAACATCGAGCGTCTCCAATTGACTTGGAATCTGAGACGGCGTCTGAAGAAGAAACAATCAGGATGGAAGCGTCAGTGATTCTATCCAGAGCATCCCGAGAAATTCTTCAACTGATTCCGGAGCTTGCTGACTACTCCGATCTGATGCTTATTGCCAAATCAGCAAGACTCCACATGTTGCTTGCGACATCGGGAGTGGCCTCGTCTCTACAACGCCTAGCTCTCCACTTTTCTGTCGGCGCAGCTTCATGAAGAAGAACCGAGATTGAGGGAACAAATAGGCTATTCGTAGCACCGAAGACCTCAGCTCAATGGAAAATTTGAGGGGCTGCAATGCGGCAATGGTACATGATCGACAACTTGCCTCAGGCCCAGCACCCTTAGATGGGTTAGACCATGATGACCCACCCAGTGATTCAGGCCCTGGAAAGCCTAATGAGGGAAATCCCCAGGACAAGGATAAACATACTGAAGAAGCTCAGCCTCCGCTCAGTATCCTTGGACTCGCGAAGTCGACGGCCGGTACCTCGGCATCCACGAGCCCGCTCGGCTCTTGTTGGAGTCCGCATTCGAGGTAGCGCCCGGCCCGCATCATCGACGTTCCAAGTATGTGGCGAGGGCTATTAAAAGCCAAGGCACTCGGAATCGTGCCCTCGCCAAGGCATCCCACAACGTGTGGAAGAAGACCTGCTGAAGCCACCGCTACCGAGCTTCGTGGGCTGAATTCCTCTATGTCCCAATCGGCCGCCCCCGATGTCTCTCGCCATTGTCACTCAAGCACTCGGCTCAGCGGAGCGACGAAATTTGATGATCGGCTCGGGATCTTCCGGGGAAGGACAAGCTCGGCTTCTTGCACAGTTCAAGGCATCTTTGTCTACTCATTCTGAGTCCTTCGCTGAACAAGCCCAGGCCACAAAAATCAAACTTGAAAACATTCAGTTGGTCGTGGAAGATAAGATCTCTGAAAGGCTGAAAGAGTTCAAGGAAGCGGTGACCTCTCACACCGGCGCATAAGGTAGATCTTGCAACTGAGAGGAACGAGCTGCATGAGGCTCTGACTAAGATCAATGATCGTCTTGATTATCTGTCAACCTCTTACAAAAGTCTGGAAAGGTTAGTACTAATCCCTACCCCGACTGTTATTGATGATGCCAAAAAGGGGGAAGGAAAGATAAAGGATACTGAAGCAGCAAAGAAGAGTACTGAGAAGCTGACCCCCACCAAAACTGCAAAAACTAAGGGTACAACGAACTCGGAAGAAGACTCGGACTCGGACTGAAATGGGTGAGGCCCGGGGTGTCCCAGCTGCGAGCACAGCGAGACCGGCCCAAGTGGCTCAGGAACCCAAGCTGCTCATGCGACTCAGACTCCCACCGATATCATTAAGGAAGTCGCAGAGTATGCTTGAGGAGGCTGCTGAAGATTCAGATGAAGAGGAAACACCTCTCCCTCCACCTGTTCAGGGCAAAGGCAAAAAGGTACTGAAATACCCGACCCCTCCAGCAAAGAAAACGAAACGATACATCTCAGCGAAGAGGAGGCTCGGATTGCCGCATGAAAAGGCGGCAAGGGAGATTCTTTGAAGCGGAAGCCGCAAACAAGCCTAAGCTTTAAGCTCTGTGAAAAGAAAATCTAAAGCTCCAAGCGAGAGGAGGAAGAAAGCCTCGCCAGGCTACCTCCAAGGAAGCTCGGGATCGAAGACGATGAGGACAGGGGAAAAGGAGAAGGAGCAGAAGCGGCGAGATCGAGAAGCGTGGTACATCGAAAGAAAAATCAAGTACCCCTGCTGACTCAGAAGATGCCTCCCAGAAACCTAAAGAGCTAGATGATGAGACAGAAGCCATATTCGCCCAGATGGACATATATTTATATAGAGGCGAAGAGGCGAGACAGATCGAGGCTACGAGAAATAGAATCCATTTAGCCGATCTGGAAGCTCTAAGGAAGCGTACTGAGGAAGAAGCCAGGCACAGAACCCCTGCTAAAGCTGACATTCCCTATCGTTACAGGAAGTTCAGAAAGAAGGCCACCGATCCGAAATCTCACGAGATGGCCGAGAACGACGCAGTGGATGCCGGCTCAATTCACTCGTGAGATGGGAAAATTCGAAGATTGAGTTCATCAAACGCTATTATTTACCGGAGATTCGGCCGAACAAGTCTAGAGTGAAGCTTATGCTTGAATGGATGATGCTTACGAAGCGGATCTCTACATCCACTTGTATAATGCCATTTCAGAAGGGAAAGAGATTCAGATTCCCGGACCCAGAATCATTCCACCTCCAAGAAGAATGGATGACTCAATTCATGTTGGACTATTGAAGCTGAAGTGAAGGACGCTGTTGATCAAAGATTCTTACAAGATGATAATCCAGCTGACTTCGCGGAATACTTGAAACTGAGAAAGACCACGTACCGAATGTATGGTGTGCCACTGCCTGAGACACAATCGCAAGGATTCATGGACCGGATTCAGCAGTTTAGGTGCCCATAGTCTTAGTATTCTCTCTTCATAGTCTAGCAAGATTTGTAATGTACTAAACTGAATCACTCTTATATATACAAATCTTCTTTTGGCTCTGACAACAACTTGTTGTCTAAATAGTCGTGTTTGTCTTATGCTTTAACACTCAGAATCACTAAAGTGATTACTGACACACACTCACTTTCTTTATTACTTGTCAGTTTATTGCTTTGTTAGATTCTGCTAGTATTGCTTCTATGTAATGGGGGAAATTATTTTTGCCCTGTTTTTCAGTAGTCTAGAACTGAATGAACATCTCCTCTGATCTTACTTGTAAAATTGTAAGGAGATTTGTTTCGTCCATTTAGTGTTAGCATAGATGATAGGTTTTGGCATCATCAAATAGGGGGAAATTGTTGGGTGATGATTCTATCCTCAAGATCGTTTCACTCGGTGGGAAATGATTCTCGTCTTCTATATCGAACCAAGCTCGGTAGCCTTATGTGCTCCGAACCGTTGAGAAGATTTGAAGATCCCAAAACCCTATCCGATTGGTGAACTATTCCGTTGTATATGTTGTTTGTCTCCCGAGGTTTCGGACTCGGTAGACACTCTGCTTCCGGTCAAGGCGCTCGTAGGGCGATCCGCCTCGGCACCGGTGTAGAAGACTCGGTGATACTGGACTCGGCGGGAGCGATATACTAAGAGAGTCGGTCGGAACCGAACTCGGCGGAGTAGTTCACTGGACTCGTAGCCGATCTTACGTAGACTTATCTCGGTTGTCTATCTACCGAATACAAGGTCGACTCAAAGATCGGCGGATAGTCTTCGGGGTCGTCGAGAATCTTTTGAAAGACAATCGGCATTGTCATATACGAGGATGAGAGAAGTCGGCTTCGGCTTGTCTCGAAGTCTGGTCTTTGTCTCAACCGCTCTATCCGCCTCGACAAATGACAAGCATACACGTGTCATCCTACCTACTAAAGCTGCAAGTCAACACTTTCCGGAAAAGGAGGAAAAGGCACTGTTACCTACGCCAAAAGAGCCGTTTGCTACCAAAAAGAGAGAGAGAGAAGAAGATCGTCTCCAACGGATCTTTCTCAATCTCTTCTCTATAAATAGAGGGATCATTCAAGATTTGAAAAACACACACGAGTTCACGAGCTAACGAATCAAAAGCCTAAGTCTTCCGCAAGAATCGAAAGAGTTATCTCCGGCGAAAGACTACCTCTAAGCTCATAAGGGAACCAAGCTGAACCGACAATAAAGCATCTAGTATCCAAGCAACGTGACACGAACTTATAGCTAAACCTCAGCTGTTCGTCGCTCTAGAAGCTACATTCTTGTTCCCATCCCTCTAACCCTAAGCTCAACCGATATATCCATAGCTTAGACGAAGGAGTTCACTTTTGAACCCAATCCTTATTGTATAAGGACTCCTTCACTGTTGGAGAAGTTTGTCAAACACTTTAAGTTTGATAGAAGTGTAAACTGGGACTTGCTCAGTATAATCCCCAAGCCACGGCTTTGTCCTGTGCACAAGCTGACTGAGACTAACTCAGTATAATAAATAGCCTCCTGATCTATCGGGACAGTGGACGTAGGATTGTTGATATCCGAACCACTTTAAAAATCTCTGTGTCGTTTACTTACGTTCTTTTACTGTTACATTGATTTTACTGTGCATACTGAACATCTTATTTAAAATCAATTAACTGTCTCAGTATACTGAACTTCTTATCTACTGAACTGAGACTTAAAATGTTTTCTCATAAAAACTGATTTGGGCCTACACTATTCCGCACACTGAACTCTTGCTGATCGATACTGAATTCTGACCTAGTCAGTTAGCAGATCTCAGCCGAGTCAGACTTTTAGCCTTTAACACGATTCGAACGGTTATGCAGTTCTGCTGAATCATTTCAGTACGGCATCTTCCTGAATAGGACTGTTCGTGTTCGAAGTTGAGAAATTTGGATTCAGGTGTATTCACCCCCCCCCCCCCTCTACACCTGAACTCACTCTCGGGACCAACAACTTTCGCTTGCATGCATGATGGCCAATTCACCTCTGCTTGCAAGCATGAATGATGAGTCTTGATTCAATCTTCAACATGGTATCGGAGCGCTTAATCCGGCCGACAAGTTAGTTCTTCGATTGATCAATCTTTTCATTCTCTCGCTTGTAACTTCTCTTCTTTTTTTTGTTTTCTTCCTATGGCTGCCGAAAATATACATGGCCTTTACTATGTTCATCAAGGGGAAGCACCTGGTGCTGTGCTTGTTAATCCTCCCTTGAATGGAGACAATTTTCAATCATGGAGCCGTTCAATGAGAATTGCACTTGGTGCAAAGAACAAACTGCATATGGTTTTGCCAACTCCAACTCAAGTTACTCAGATACCTGCTGCTACACATGAAGATTATTCGGCTTGGCAGAGGTGTGATCTCATGATACAATCATGGATCCTCAACTCCTGCACAAAAGACATAGCTCCCTGCATACTCTATGCAGATTCAGCCGCTGATATGTGGAAAATCTTGACAGAAAGATATTCACAAGGCAACTATGCCAGGATTTTTGAACTTCAAAAGGAAATCTACACCACGGTGCAAGGTAATCTTTATATTACTCAATATTTCAACAAGCTTGATGGCCTATGGAAGGAGTTTCACCAATTTAGCCCTATACCTAAATGCTCTTGTGGAGTAATGAAGGCTTGTACATGCAACTGCCTGTCTTTAGTTGCTGAACAGATTGAACAAAATGTTGCTCTCAAGTTTCTAATGAGTCTGAATGAAAAGTATACTCATCTATCTGTGGCCAAATACTAATGATGAAGCCATTTCCTAGCCTTAATCAGATCTACAATCTGATAGTGCAAGATGAAAAACAAAGAATGATAGGCCATGGGTCTAATAATGCTCAAGCTGAGCCTATGGCCATGCTCAGTCAGCAAATGTCTTCTGATAAACAATTCTTGTCTGAAAGTACAATGGCTTGCTATGGATCTGGAGGATCTAAACAGATATGCACCTATTGTGGAGGTTCTGGCCACATAAGAGACAAGTGTTTCAAGCTCCATGGCTTCCCTGGTACTGCAACTAAAAGAGAGAAACCTACTTGTTCTCATTGTGGATTCACTGGTCATCTAAAAGAAAAATGTTACAAACTACATGGCTATCCTCCGGGTTACAAGTCCAAGCATAAAACTGGATCAAGTTATCCAAATGCTGCTCATATGGCTTCTGTCCAACAAGGAGTAAGTGATGGGCCAAGTCCTAACCTCTCTAGTGATCAATATTCCCACCTGCTAAGTCTCATCCAAAACCTATCCCAGACTTCTAATAATATTCCCTCTGAACCACATACAGGTATGAGGTTCTCTAGTTTTTCAGCTCACATAAACTGTTTTTCAACCTCTTTTCACCCACTCACATGGATTCTTGACACTGGTGCAACTGATCACATGGTTTCAGATTTATCCATTCTTATCAATCCTTTACCAGTTTCTAATATGTTTGTTACATTACCTAATGAAACACAGCTCCCAGTCACACATATTAGGGAGGCTCATATCAATTGTCTGATTCTGTCCAACGTTCTCTATATCCCCTCTTTTAAAGTCAACCTTCTTTCAGTTGGAAAACTTATTAAAGAATCAAGACTAACACTCATTCTTCATGATGACTATTGCTTGATGCAGGATCTTGCCAAGGACAAGAGGATTGGCACTGCTAAACTATCACAAGGGTTATTCCTCATCAATCCCACTTCTGCCTCCTCAGTTCCTATCTCAGCCACTACTTCATCTGCATCTGCCCAGCTAAATGACATTTCCACTCTATGGCATCAACGTTTAGGACACACTGGAGACTCCACACTTAGCCTACTAAAGAAAAGTATAAATAACATTTCTGCTATAAACAATAAAGACTGTAATGTCTGTCCATTAGCAAAGTTTCATAGGCTTCCCTTTCCCATTAGCTGTATCAAAACAAAGTCTCCTTTTGAGATGATCCATTGTGATATTTGGTGGCCCTTTTCTGTTCCTACTCATTCAAATAAACAATACTTTCTTACAATTGTTGATGATTATACTAGAACTACTTGGTGTAGCCTAGTTCATACAAAATCTGAAGCTTCTACACAACTTTAGTCCTTTTACTCATTTGTCAAGACTCAATACTCTGCCTCCATTAAAATCATAAGATCAGATAATGGTCCAGAATTTTTGCTCTCTGATTTTTACTCAGCAAATGGAATTATCCACCAAACAACTTGTGTATATACCCCCCAACAAAATGGTGTAGTTGAAAGAAAACATCAATCCCTCCTTAACATAGCTCGAGCTCTCCTTTTCCAAGCACTTCTGCCCTTAGTTTTTCGGGAGAAGCTTTGCTCACCGTACCTATATTCTAAACCGTTTGCCTACCTCAGCTTTAGGCAACAAAACACCCTTTGAAACCCTTCATTCTGCTTCACCAGATTACTCTATTTTCAGAGTATTTGGTTGCTTATGCTATGCAGCTAATCTAATAGGACACAAACATATATTTGCACTTAGAGCTAGAAAATGCATCATGATTGGTTATTCAGGCTCCTCTAAGGGCTACAAATTATATGACCTTGATTCTCAATCTTTCTTAATCTCTAGAGATGTAATCTTTCAGGAGAATGTGTTCCCTTATCACTCTGCCACTGACTCTGCCTTACTTCCTCACACACTGCCAGCTCCCATTTTTCAAATACCTCAAGCCATTCACCCCCAGTCACTACCAGCTCAGACTGAATCTCAAACTTCTGAACATGATCTTCCAACTTCTTCAGCTATACCAGCTGCAACTCGTCAAAGCAAAAGATCCAAACAAATCCCTGCTTACCTCAAGGACTACTCTTGTGATATGCCAGCAAAAGCTTCAGCTCAACTTGCCAATTCCTCCTGTTCTGAAAGGCCAGGTAAAAGTCTTTACCCACTCCATAAATATATTTCCTATTCCCTCCTGTCCAGTTCCCATAAAGCTTTTTCCCTTTCTATTTCTGACACATTTGAACCTAAAACTTATAATCAAGCTGCACCTCATAGTCATTGGCAAGCTGATATGGCCACTGAACTTTCTGCCTTAGAGGCTAATAATACCTGGCTCATCACAAATCTCCCCAGTGGTAAGAAGCCAATTGGGTGCAAATGGGTGTACAAAGTCAAGTTTAATGCAGATGGAAGTATTGAAAGATATAAGGCAAGGCTTGTAGCAAAGGGTTACACTCAGCAAGAAGCAATCGACTATGAAGAAACTTTTTCTCCTGTAGCTAAGCTGACCACAGTACGCAGTCTTATTGCCTTATCTGCATGCAAAGGATGGTTTCTTGAGCAATTGGATGTCAATAATACTTTCCTGCATGGAGATCTCCATGAGGAAGTATATATGACACCTCCACCAGGATACACAGCTGCTGGCCCCAACAAGGTCTGCAGACTGCTTAAAAGCTTATATGGACTTAAGCAAGCCAGTAGGCAATGGTTTTCCAAGCTATCTGAGTCCTTGCTATCCTATGGATTCAATCAGTCTAAATCTGATTCATCACTTTTTACTATTCATACTTCTTCAAGCACCCTAATTCTCTTAGTATATGTGGATGACATCATTGTAGCCAACAACAATCTGGACCAAGTGCAACGGATCAAGAAGTTTTTGGATAAATCTTTCAAAATCAAAGATCTTGGTCCTCTCAAATTTTTCTTAGGTGTTGAGATAGCAAGGAATTCTACTGGAATATCTCTATGTCAGAGGAAGTATGTACTGGACTTATTGCAGGAAGAAGGCTACACTGATTGCAAGCCTTCCAAATTTCCAATGGATACAAAGCTCAAGCTCAGTGCAGAGGATGAGCACTACCTAAGTGATCCTACTCCATACAGACGTCTCATTGGCAGATTAATGTATCTTACTGTAACTAGACCAGAGCTCAGTTTCTCAGTGCATTCCCTTGCATAGTTTATGCACAAACCTGGCCTCTCACACCTCAATGCAGCGCATAGGGTGTTAAGATACTTGAAAGGTTCCATTGGTCAAGGCCTTTTTTACTCTGCTTAATCTTCTCTCACCCTCAAAGGCTTTGCTGATTCTGATTGGGCCGCCTGCGTGGATACCAGAAGATCCATCACTGGTTACTATATGTTTTTGGGACAGTCTCTCATCTCTTGGAAATCTAAGAAACAGATCACTATATCTCGCAGCTCAGCCGAAGCTGAATACAGGATTGTTGCTTCTGCAACCTCTGAAATAATATGGCTATTACAGATATTCAAAGACTTTGGATGTCCTCTACCAGCTCCTTCTTTGTTTACAGACAGCAAGTCTGCTTTGGCTTTGGCCTCAAATCCAGTTCATCATGAGAGAACAAAACATATAGAAATAGACTGTCATTATATCAGAGACTGCTTATCTCCTGGGAGATTACATTTACTCTATATCCCTACACAACATCAACCAGCAGACCTATTGACAAAGGCACTTGGCCGCACTCAATTTGAATATCTAATTTCCAAGTTGAGAATCCACAACTTGTATTCTCAACTTGAGGGGGGCTGTTCAGATACAAGTTCCAGCTCAGCTCTCAAGTCCATGTCATCATCCAGCTCAGATTCATCACAAGAAAATACAAACGAAGAAACACACAAACAACCATGCATATCCAACGGCTAAAGATCAAGTGGATAAAGCTTATTGTTACAAACTGTTAGGATTTGTTACAGTTAGGTAAAACTGTTCCATTGGTAGTTATATGGTTATAGACATTGAGTAGCTTCCAAGAAACAAAATCTGTATATATATAGCTTGTAGAAGACTCATAATGTACATATACAATACCAAAATTCTCATCAGAAATACACATCAAAATTCTCCTATCTACTCTATCCATTTTTCTAACTTTGCTTCATTACTCGCTTCACTTTCGCTTGCATGCATGACGGCCAATTCACCTCTGCTTGCATGCATGAATGATGAGTCTTGATTCAATCTTCAACACGGTGTCTACTCAATCGGAGACGGGTAACACAACTTACTTCATTAGCTTTTCTCCATAATCTTCGCTCGCCATCTTAATCAATTTTATTCAGCAAGTAACTGCATAACAAATGCCGAGAAAAATAACACAAAATCAAAATGACTGTTAAATTTAACGGAATATTTAACTGAGGAGGGTAATTCACACATAATACAATAGTTGAGAAGGATCATTACTCTTTTTAATAGTAGTAGTTGAGAAGGTACTTTGCACATATGCCAATACTCAGGGGTTTTTAATATGTTCTTTCCTAATATTTATAAGTGAAATTGATTCCCCTTCTTCAACCAAATAATCACAAACAGAAATAAGGAGAATTGATTTCCTTCTTAAGTTCGCTCTAAACAAAATGGACAAAAAATAATCATTCCATTTCTTTCTTATCCCTTTCTTGATTCTTTTCTATTTTCTTTCTCAAAACAAACGGTTCATGAGTTCAATTTCTTCCCATATTTGAAAAAAAAGTATTTATTATTTTATGGTTAATAATTATTACTCTTCTCATTCCAAAATTATTGTCAATTTTCTCTTTTTAACAAATTATTATACACAATTTTTTTCTAGGATCTAAAACTTTAAATAACTTTATACAACACCAACAAAATCAGTGCTGAAAAAATAAGTGGACAATAGTTTTGGGACGGAGTGAGTAGGGTTCTAAAGCATTTCATTTGCAAATTTGCAATACAGCAAAGGCCTTAATATCAAAAATGGGCCGTATTTATTGAATGGGCCTATTGATGGGCCCACTTTTGAGCAAACTATACGAGAGAACCATTTTACATTGACATCATCTCTTAGCAGCCGATTCACATCTCCATCCCCTCCTGCTTTCTCCCAAGCGATCCATCCCATTTGTTGCAATAACCCTAAATCCCCAATTGGTTTCAATCATATCCGAGGAATGAAGAGGGCAGTCGACGGTGTCATTGATAAGCTGGACGGGGCGAAGAAGCCAGTATTTCTGACGAAAGAGGAGCGGCAGAAGCTCGCCCTTCAACGCCGCCAGGAAGAAGTGGCGCAGCAGAAGCACCACGCCGAACTTCTTCTCCAAGATAACCACGGGCACGACTCCAGACCGCCGGCCTCCTCCTCTGACAGAGACCGCGAGCGCGACCGCAACCGTGACCGCGACGGCGATCGTCGGAACCGGGAGCGCGATCGTGAGAGGGACAGAGAGCGAGATAGGGAGCGGGACACCGAGCGGAGGAACCGTGAGAAAGAGCGCGAGGACGAGCAGAAGGCGCGGGAGCGCGCCCGCGTGGAGAAATTGGCTGAGAGGGAGCGGGATATTGAGCTCGCCGCAATCAAAGAACAGTATCTAGGGTCTAAGAAACCTAAAAAGAGGGTGATTAAGCCTAGTGAGAAGTTCCGTGTCACACCCCGTTCTGGAAGGAACGGGTACAAAAAGAAAATGATATCTACGAGAAATAAAATCGGCATTGGATAGGAATGTTTTCGGGCTACGGGGAAAGTGTAGATCTACTTCTTTAATTATTATGTTTTCCTTAATTGTTATGTTCTATATTTAAATATGTGTAGCCTATAAAAGGCACGTTTGCATAAGGTTAGGAATCAATCAATGAATGAAGAAATCAATCTCTCAATTCTCTCTCTCAACCTCTCGGCTCTCTTCTCCTCTCTGACTCTCAACTCTCTCTCTTAATAACTCTCCTCTCAATAACTCTCAATCAATTCCCTCATCAGCTTTCTTTTACAATCATACTTTCCTTCTCAATTCGATCTCCGGTGAATTCTCAATGATACTCTCTTGTCAACAGATCTAGTTTCAACTTCAGATTGGAAATTATGTTTAACAATCCGAGGGATTCTTCCCGGTTTGTTACAGTGGTATCAGAGCAACATTCCTGCGACTATGGGTTTTCCCGGCAGACGGCGATCGAACAATCGATTGCGGCGATCTTCGAGCAAGAAAATACTCGCTTTGTCAAAGAGATGAATCGAGTGTTTAATTATTACCTTCGCAGCCGGGGCAATGCTACGGTCTCAATTCCCACTCCGGCAGCCGCGCCGTTTCAACCGCACCCACCGATGCGCCGATCTCAACTCCGCCGGTTGCAACTCCATCATTGCGGCTCACTGCCGTTGCTCGGCCGTTGGGAAACGCCTCCGCCGGTTTCAACTCCGCCACCCGTTTGCTCCTGCGCGTTGTCCTGGTTTCAAGCAATCCCGACGGAAGTCGGCACCCCGCCGCCGGCCACCACCCCGGTTCCTGCTGCCGCTAACTTTCCCTCCGACCGTCGAAGAAAAGGAGGAAATCCCTACCGCCCTAGTGCCGACAAAGAATCGAGTCTTGGGGACAAGACTCTATAAAGAAGGAAGTATTGTCACACCCCGTTACGGAAGGAACGGGTACAAAAAGGAAATGATATCTACGAGAAATAAAATCGGCATTGGATAGGAATGTTTTCGGCTACGGGGAAAGTGTAGATCTACTTCTTTAATTATTATGTTTTCCTTAATTGTTATGTTCTATATTTAAATATGTGTAGCCTATAAAAGGCACGTTTGCATAAGGTTAGGAATCAATCAATGAATGAAGAAATCAATCTCTCAATTCTCTCTCTCAACCTCTCGGCTCTCTTCTCCTCTCTGACTCTCAACTCTCTCTCTTAATAACTCTCCTCTCAATAACTCTCAATCAATTCCCTCATCAGCTTTCTTTTACAATCATACTTTCCTTCTCAATTCGATCTCCGGTGAATTCTCAATGATACTCTCTTGTCAACAGATCTAGTTTCAACTTCAGATTGGAAATTATGTTTAACAATCCGAGGGATTCTTCCCGGTTTGTTACATTCCGCTTCTCCTTCGATTGGGAGAACACCGAGGATACTTCGCGAGATATGAATGTACTCTACCAGAACCCCCACGAGGCCCGCCTGCTGTTTGGCCGCGGTTTCCGAGCAGGGATGGACCGGAGGGAACAGAAGAAGCTGGCCGCCAAGAACGAAAAGGATACTCGCGATGAGATTCGCAAGAAGGAAGGTACTGAAGAGACTCGAGAGGAAGCAGCTGCGCAGAAGAAGAAGGAGCAGGCTGCAGATATGTATGATACTTTTGATATGAGGGTAGACCGCCATTGGTCCGATAAGAAGCTCGAGGAAATGACTGAGAGAGATTGGAGGATCTTCAGGGAAGATTTTAGCATTTCTTACAAGGGTTCGAGGATTCCTCGGCCTATGAGGAGCTGGACGGAGAGCAGGTTGGGTCCGGAGCTGCTGAAGGCAGTGGAGAGGGCTGGATACAAGACCCCATCGCCCATTCAGATGGCGGCCATTCCTCTCGGCCTGCAGCAGCGCGACGTTATTGGGATTGCTGAGACTGGTTCAGGTAAAACTGCTGCTTTTGTCCTTCCTATGCTGACATACATAACTAGACTTCCTCCAATAAGTGAGGAGAATGAGGCCGAGGGCCCCTATGCTGTTGTCATGGCTCCTACAAGAGAGCTTGCGCAGCAAATTGAGGAGGAGACTGTCAAATTCGCTCATTACTTAGGAATTAAGGTTGTTTCAATTGTTGGTGGTCAATCCATAGAAGAACAAGGGTTTAAGATTAGGCAGGGATGTGAAGTTGTGATTGCTACACCAGGGCGTCTTATTGATTGTTTGGAGAGACGATATGCTGTCCTAAACCAGTGTAACTATGTTGTCCTTGATGAGGCCGACCGTATGATTGATATGGGTTTCGAACCACAAGTTGTTGGGGTGCTGGATGCAATGCCATCGAGTAACATGAAACCGGAGAATGAAGATGAAGAGCTGGACGACAAAAAGATCTACCGAACCACTTACATGTTTAGTGCCACCATGCCTCCTGCTGTGGAGCGGCTAGCGAGGAAGTACCTGAGAAATCCAGTTGTTGTGAATATTGGCACTGCAGGAAAGGCAACCGACCTTATCACACAACATGTTATGATGATGAAGGAGAACGATAAGATGGATAGAGTGAGGAGGTTGCTGGATGAGCTGGGTGATAAGACAGCTATTGTGTTTGTTAACACGAAGAAGGTTGCTGATAATGTTGCTAAGAATCTGGATAAAGATGGTTACCGGGTGACCACATTGCACGGTGGGAAGTCTCAAGACCAGAGAGAAATAAGCCTTGAAGGTTTCCGGAGTAAGAGATATACTGTTTTGGTTGCAACGGATGTGGCGGGGCGTGGTATTGATATACCTGATGTTGCACATATTATTAACTACGACATGCCGGGTAATATTGAAGCTTACACTCATCGTATTGGAAGAACAGGTCGTGCTGGAAAGACTGGTGTAGCTACAACGTTCCTGACTATGCACGATACAGAGGTCTTCTATGATCTCAAGCAAATGCTGATTCACAGCAACAGTCCTGTCCCCCCAGAGCTTGCCAGGCACGAGGCTTCTAAGTTTAAGCCTGGCTCGGTTCCGGATAGACCTCCCAGGCGGAATGACACGGTTTTTACTCATTGATTCCATACTTAAGATCATATTGCTCTCAAGAAACTTGATTGATTGATTGATTTCACTTGCTGTATGCATTTTCTACTTTTTTATAGTATTTTCTGTTATCTACTCAAACTTGCTTCCTCCCTATATTCACCCATAATCCAAGTTGACTATTTTAAACCTGTAATTGGAAATTTTGATTTTTCTTGACGATGAAAATTATTTAGTCAACACATCAAGCTCGTAACATATGAATGACATCAGATGATATAAACATTTTCTTATATATGTATATATATATATATATTCAGACTGAAAACAACATATCGAACAAAACTAATAATAATTAATATACTAGTTATAGAAGTTTGTTGATTATAATATTGGGGTGACCTCGTGTTTAAGTGTTGTTTTAAAGACTTGCAGCAGCAGTTATGAACTTTATCGGAGTTTACCCATCCCAAGTATATTTGTTTTCATTCAAACTTTATTTATGAAATGAGATTCCAAGTTTATATGAAAATTTAAATGAAATTAGAAGTTTGTGTGCAAAACGAGAATTATTATAAAGTTTGTGTATTTAGAAGAATAAGAAATTTTAGACTTTTGGTTCGATGCTGAGTGGATTGCCACGTATGCAGACGCGTCACGTTCGAAAAATGTCATGTCAGTTTTGATTTCACTAAATTTTTAACACGTGCAATTTCAAACAAATCGAAAGTTCATTTATTTAGGGGTGGCAAAATGAGCCCGGCCCGATGGGCCGGCCCGGGTTACCCGGGCCTTGGATTGGGTTGGGCTTCGAAAATAGAAGCCCGAAATGAACCGGGCCTAAAAAAGCCCGCCCGATGAAAAGCCCGGGCTTACCGGGCTCGGGCCTAAAAAAGCCCGGGGTTTCGGGCCTAAAAAAGCCCACCCGAAATTAATTGTTAATTATATTTTTTTTATTTGTTTTTATTTGTTTTGATTTTTGAATGATTAATTTCTACCCAACTTATTTATTCTATCTCGTTGTATGTCAAAAATCAAGACTAAAAAGAAAGAATTCGAACTTCTCAAGTCTTTCATAGTTTGAGCTTTCGATCATAGACCAATCTATTAACTTGTTTTGTTAATTGTTATCAAATATCAACTCATCAAAAGACTCATATTTTTCACTTAAAGTTGTTTTTAATTTATTTTTGTTGGTTTTAACTTTCAACTTTTGAATTTCGATTATATTTAAAAAAAAAAAACTCGGGTTAAGCCCACCCGCCCGCCCGAAAGCCTGGGGCTGGGCTGGGCTTAAAATTTCTAGACCCGACTGATTTTCGGGCGGGCCCGGCCCGGCCCGATAAATAGCTAAAAGCCCGGTGGGCGGGCCTGGGCCGGCCCGGCCCGCTACTTTGCCACCCCTACATTTATTTACAAGTGAATTTTAAAGTTCGTGTGCAAAACATAAATTTGACTAAAAAATTTGTATATTTTAAAGCAAATAACCCAATTAAAAAATATAATAAGTAGCTTTAGTTTAGTGGAAGAATACTTATGATCTTATTAAATGCACTTGGATTAATTTCTACATACTATTATTACTTTCTACATAATTGTTGAATAAATTTGAAGCCTAACAATGATCATGAGAAAAAAAATGGGAAAAAGACATTAGTGTTGTAGATAAGATTTACTATATATATGATGATCATATCTAAACTCTAGCAGCCTATCTTGCACTCTATAAATAGAGGTCTCCACCCTCATAATGATGCACATCTATTTCTCATTCTCTCTATTATTCTTTCGTTCTATTTAGTTTATAACACGTGATCAGCACGAAAAAATTCTTCTCCCAAAATTAAAAAAACATCCATAGGCTGAAGGATGGTGGCGAAAGGAGTGAGGAGAACCCTCAACTGAGACTATTTTCCAAACTTGGAAAGAACAAATGCAAGTTTTGATAATTTGGTCATCGGATTGAGGGAGCATGATTCATTCAATGTGGAAGAAGTGCTACAATGGCCTCCAGTGGTGCTATGCAGTTGGGCTTGCGGTACTGATGTCTCCGCTGCTGCATTAGGCATTTGAACATCATACCCCCCGCTTCATGTAGCATCGACAACTCTGGAGATTATGGTATGTATCTATGTGTTCAACTTAATTTAATCATTCTAAGTTCAAGGAATTTATAATCGATTATGAAGTTGTAATCATTATAACAAATTAAAGTGTTGCTCCCGAAGTAGCACAATTAATATTCCCGAATAATATTATATGCTCTTGAAGAGCAATTCCAAAATATATTTTCAACTTGAATTGTTGCTCTCGAAGTAGCACAATCAATATTCTTGAAGAATATTACATGCTCTTGAAGAGCATTTATTTTACATATGCTTTTATTTATTTATTTATGTTGCATCTAGATTGTTGCTCCTGAAGTAGCACAATCAATATTCCTAAATAATATCATAAGCTCTTAAAGAGTAATTGAATTTATTTATTGAAATGATTAAATTGTTGCTCCAGAAGTAGCACAAAATTAATATTCCCGAAGAATATTACGTACTGAGCAATTCATATAATATACCTTATTGATGGACGAATCTTCGTTCTTGAATTGTTATTGTTGTTGCTGCTGAAGTAACACAATTGATATACCCAAAAAACACTATACGTTCCTGAAGAGCAATTGAGTTTCTCGAAAATATTAACCTTTCGTCTGAAGCAATTTAATGTAGACTAAAATTGTTGCTCCTGAAGTATCACAATTTGTATTCCTGAAGAATACTACATGTTCTTGAAGAACAATTCAAGCTTTTGATTTTGACAAATGTCATATGTTCATAACTCTAATTGTTGCTCTTGAAGTAGCACAATTAACTCTACATTTTTTGAAGAACAACTCAAATTTTATCATTTTGGAATCATATACTTTAATTGTTGCTCCTGAGATAGCACAATTAATATTCTTGAAGAATATTAATTAGTTAAAATTTAAAGTATTATCTAATTACATGGAGTGGTAGCAAGAGTTCCTCTATACTTGACAACTGCATTCCCAACATCCTATTGTGGCTTAATTCCTTTTCAAGAATAGATGTGAGATCCGATAGATCTCCAAATTCGCAATTTCATTGATTTCACTTATCATGAAACTAAATTGTTGTTTTGGAAGTAGCACAATCACATTCCTGAAAAATGACCATGTTGTGATAGTAACAGTATCATCACATGTTTGTGCAAATGCCTCAAATATAATATTTGTATATACTATTTAATTTTTGCTCCTGAAGTAGCATCATTTATAATCTAGAAGAACATTAAATGCTCTTAAAGAGCAACTCGTACTTTTGATAATATATGTTATTCCTGAATGGATAACATTATTTATGTCTTGTTGACATTAATGCGCTCTGGATATCGATGTTCATCTGCCAATAAGAGGCATGGGGGAGATAATAATAGAATGAAATGAGGCATCCCACCAGAATTGCGTAAAGATATTAATTGTTTGTTCTCCCTGAAGTTCGATACGAGTAGATGCATCTTAAATTGCAAGATTTTAAAATCTAATGCATCGAACATCATTAAAGGCTCCATTAGAGCTTGCGTCATTCTATCAAATGATACGAAATCAACTATTGAGTTTGCCCTTACTCTAGTAAGTCTAGAAGAAACTTACTAAGTTTTAAGGATATCCGCTGCAATGGATACCATATTGAAGTAATATACAAAGATAGTAATTCTTTTGTATTTAGCTAGAAGCAAACAAAAGAAAACTTATCACACTACCACCTTGAATGTATTACTCATTCATAAAAATAAGTGAGACAAAACATGTCATGAACCGGAAGTTCAAAAGAGCTTTATGCTTTGACATGATAAGTTTAGACATCTGCAAGCAACTATGGTGCGCAACATAATTGAATATTCATATGGGCGCTGCAGAGAGATCCTGAAGAATCTCTTACTTTCCATGAATGCTCGATTTCTATAAGAAATGTAGCACTTGGTAGAACTATAATTTTAAAAATAAAGATCTCAATTCCATCAAGAAGATTTGTCTTGATAAAGCGAGTGAGTTTATTAAACTCCAAGTTCCTCATAAAGAGGATTTAATATTATATTGCCTTGGGATTGAGATTCAACACCTAGTTGCTCATGTCCATAATCAAAATGGTTTTGTACGTATAACGAGTCTCACATTAAAACTGTTATTATGATGAAATAATATTTCCAACATTAGTTGGAACATATGTCACATTTGGATTCCTGAAGTAATCAATGTGAAATCTACATCCAACAAAAAGCACAAGAAACAACTAGTCACGTTTGGATTCCTGAAGTAATCAATGTAACAAGAAGTCGAAAGGTTCACTTGCAAAAGATTGCAAACCAACTTCTTGATGCTTTTGTATATAAAAGAAGTGACAATGTTATACATTTGCTGCAAATACCCCCGCAAGAATAGTTGTCCCTGAAGGACCAGTACAAATGCTAGCAAATGAATATAAAGTTCGTCAAAAATGTGGTCGACCAATTGGTTCTAAAAGACATTTTGTATCTAAGAAAAGGGGCACAACATATGAACCAAATAATGATGATAATGATTAATCAATCAAATGAAGTTCCTGAAGAACTACAAGCGTCTGACAATACTGCGATCTCAAAATATTGGAAAGATCAAATATCATCGTGGACGCACGGCGGTATTTTCGCCTTCTAATATGACTCTTGAAATGATAAAAGAGGATTCTCAAAGACGATCTATAAGAGATTGTCAAGATAGAGATAATTGGCCAAAGAGGAACGAAGTCATACAAGGTGAATTAAAATTCTCAAGAACTTCGGAAACATTTGGACATGTAGTTCCAAAATTCGGAAAGTATATCCCCGAAGGATACAAATGTGTCTTTGTTACAAAGAGAAATAAAAAATTACGAGATATAGGGCAATACTCGTAACACAATGTTTCTCTCAAAGACCGAGAATTAATTATGTACTCTCCTATAATAGACACCATTATATTTGATTAATCTACTTATGTCACAAAACGCTTGCTATGCGCCTTATGGATGTAGTAAATATCTATCAATATGATTCACTAGATAGTGACATATATATGAAGTCCCTAAAGGATTTAACTTGCTCAAAGCATGTAAGTCAAAAAGATGTCAATTAGACTGCAAAAGTCATTGTAAGGGCTGTAATAGTACAGCCGTATATGATATAATCATAACGACGAGTATTCCTTGACAGAAGGGTACATTAATGATGACTTGGGTTTGATTGAAACTCCTAAAGAGCATAATACTTATATATATACTCCGTCAAAATGACTTACATAAAACAAGTAATTATGAATTATTTTATTCATTGATATGTTGATTTTATAATCCAACTCACATCCTTATCGGCATTAGGGGGAGATATGAAATATAAATGATAGAATGCCGCAAATATCTCGTTAGATTAATTATTAGATTCACGCACTATGAACCAAAAGTTCATCAAGTTATTTAGTGCAAAAGGAGTGACTAAAATCTCATATACCTGTTGTATATGCACCATGAAAAAACTGAAGTTCCTCATAGACAAAATAAATCAATTAATTCTTATTGACGCCAGAAGCGTGAGAGATTTATTGTGCTAAGAGATAAGAAGTCTGCGGATTACAAAATTAGAACACATCACTCGAAATTCCTCATGAAGATGATATGTGAATCATTATGTACAAAAGCACTTGATGAAATCAACCCATGCCTGTAGATCGAGCATCTCCTTGATGGAGTTACGCTAGTCAACCTATCTGAAAGGTTTTTAAAGAGATTTATTGTATTTTATACACATAGCTACCTAATGGTTGCTTCAATCACTTAAAGTGGATGGAGACTCATTTAGACCTATGGAAGATAACAAAGATGTTTTAGGACAAGAAGTTCCTTACTTATGTGCGATTTGAGGATTTGAAATGGTATTGACCATCCTTTATTATCTTTGAGACAAAAATGATATTCTCTATGAAGATAGTTAAACTTGTGTTGCACATATTAGTGTAGACCTTGAAGATAACCTTGAAGATTGTTATCTTGAGGGGAAGTAACGAATTGTAAATAATCCTGAAGATTAGACTGACTCTTAAAGGTCAAATGGCTCTGAAGGTCAAATGGTTGTACTATTTTTTCCTTTCTAAGTTTTTTTCCCAAAGGGTTTTCTTATTTAAGGTTTTTAACGAGGCATCCAATGCAACACACGAGTAAATGAGTCATTGAGATTGATTCATAAAAGAGCCAATGCAACACATGATCTCCAAAAGAGTGGCGGCATCAACATCCAACAAATTCGCTCAAGTGACAATCTAGCGGATTCTTTTACAAATGCATTACCAACGTCAACATTCAAGACATTGGTACACAAGATCGATATGCGCCAACTCAAGGATCAAGAATAACTATACTGAGGTGGAGTATATGTACTCTTTTTCCTTCAACCAGTTTTTATCCCATTGGATTATTCTGGCAATGTTTTAACGAGGCAGCAATTTCTATTTAGGGATGGTTAATCAAGGGGGAGTGTTGTAGATAAGATTTACTATATATATGATGAACATATCTAAACCCTAGCATCTTATCTTGTACTCTATAAATAGAGGTCTCCACCCTCATACACACCTATTTCTCATTTTCTCTATTATTCTTTCGTTCTATTTAGTTTATAACAATTAGTATTTTTTTCTGTATAATTGTGGAATAAATGAGCCCAAGAAAATAGAGTGGGAAAAAGGTAAAATAGTTAAAAGATATGATTCGAGCCTAATGCAAGAGAGTAGTGCTACACCACTAGGTTAAGCTTTTCATTCATATTTTCTATATGAAACAAAATGATATATACGAATTTAAGTCCTCAAACCCTCAACACGGGGCCTTGCTCTTGTTCGGCAGTGTAAAACAGTGGCTTCATCGACTTAACCCCTAGAACGGCCCTATTTAATTATACTTTAGTTTATTTATTTTTTATTTATTTATTTATTTATTTATTATTATTATTATTTGTTATAAACTATATGGAATGAGAGAATAATAGAGAAGACGGTAAATAGATGTGTATTATTATGAGTACTAAAGACCTCTATTTATAGAGTTACAGATAGCTTAGGGGCTTTTAGGGTGTATGGTCATCATAATATCTAGTAAGTATATATATAAAATATATTTACAATACTCTCCCTTGATTGACCATCCCTAAAAGAAATTGTTGTCTCGTTAAAACCTTGCCAGAAAAACTCATTTGGATAAAAACTAGTCGAAGGAAAAAGAGTACAGTTGCTCCACCTCAATATAGTCATTGTTGATCCGGTGCATATTGATCTTGTGTACCAACTTCTTGAATGTTGACGTTGGTAATATATTTGTAAAAGAATCCGCTAGATTGTCACTTGAGCGAATTTGATGGATGTTGATGTTGCCACTCTTTTGGAGATCATGTGTTTCATTGGCTCTTTTATGAATCAATCTCAATGACACATTTACTTGTGTGTTGCATTGGATGTCTCGTTAAAAACCGTAACTAAGAAAACCCTTTGGTAAAAAAAACTTAAAAAGGAAAAAAAGAGTACAACCATTTGACCTTCAAGGCCTTTAGGAGTCAGTCTAATCATCATGATTATTTACAATTTATTACTCCCCCTCAAGATAACAATCTTCAAGGTTATGTGCAACACAATTTTAATTATTCTCATAGAGAATAGCATGGAATATGTGAATACATCATTACTCTTAGAAACATACCAATATCATGTTTCTCTCGAAGATAACAAATGATGGTCAATACTATTTCAAATTCTCTAATTGCACATAATTAATGAACTTTTGGTCCTAAAACATCTTTGTTATCTTCTATAGGTCTAAATGAGTCTCCATCTACTTCAAGTGATTGAAGCAACCATTAGGTAGCTATGTGGATGCGATACAATAAAATCTTTTTAAAGATCTTTCAGGTAGGTCGATTAGCATAACTCAATTAGGGAGATACTCGATCTGCAGGTCGAGACAATTATTAGTTCAACCTAAGTCTTTTGATTCTAACTCCTTCTTTGGGCATGAGTTGATTTCCTCAAGTATTTTTGTACATAATGATTCACATATCCTCTTCAGGAGGAATTTGGAGTGATGTGTTTTAAATTTCTATTTCGCATACTTTTTATCTTTAGCACCAATAAATCTATCATGTTTTTGGCGTTAATGAGAATCAATTGATTTATTTTGTCTATGAGGAACTTCAGTTCTTTCATGATGCATATACAACATGTATATGATATTTTAGTCACTCCTTTTGCACTAAATAATTTGTTGAGCTTCTAGTTCATAGTGCGTGAATCCAAATAATTAATCCAACAAGATATTTGCGACATTCTATAATTTATATTTCATATATCCCCCTAACGCCGACAAGGATATGAGTTGCATTATAAAATCAACATATCAATGAACAAAATAATTCATACTGATTTGCTCGATGTAAGTCATTTTGACGGAGTATACATATAAGTATTATGTTATTCAAGAGTTTCAATCAAACTCAGGTTAGCATTTTTGTACCCTTCTGTCAAGGGATACTCCTCGTTCTTATTATATCATATGCGACTATACTATTTTAGCCCTTACAATGACTTTTACAATCTAAGTGAAAACATCTTTTTGACTTATATGCCTTGAGCAAGTTAAATCCTTCATTGATATATGCAACTATCTAGTGAATCATATAAATAGATATTTACTACATCCATAAAACGCATATCAAGCCTTTATGACATAAGTAGGTTAATCAAACTCTTAAATATAATGGTGTATATTATAGGAGAGTACATAATTAATTCATGGTCTTTGAAAGAAACATTGTGTTACGAGTAGTGGCCTATATCTTGTAATTTTTCATTTCTCTTTGTAACAAAGACACATTTGTATCATTCGGGGATATACTTTTCGAATTTTGGAACTACATGTCCAAATGTTTCCGGCTTTTTAGGAAATTTTAATTCACCTTGTATGACTTCATTCCTCTTTGGCCAATTATTTCTATCTTGACAATCTCTTATAGATCGTTGTTGATGATCCTCTTTTAAAATTTCAATAGTCATATTAAAGGCAAATATATTGGCATGCGTCCACGACGATATTTAATCTTTATAATATATTGAGATATCATTAATTTCAGACGCTGACAGTTCTTCATGAACTTTCATTTGATTGATAATCATATTCGTCATTATTTGGTTCATATCTTGTACCCCTTTTTCTTAGGCACAAAATTCTTAAAACCAATTGGTCGACCATATTTTTGACGAACTTTATATTCATTTGCTACCGTTTGTACTTGTCCTTCAGGGACATTTATTCTTGCAGAGGTATTTGCAGCAAATGTATAACATTGTCACTTCTTTTATATACAAAAATTAAAAGCATCAAGAAGTTGGTTGCAATCTTTTGCAAGTGAGTCTTTCGACTTCGTGTTCACATTGATTACTTCAGGAATCCAAATATGACTAGTTTTTCCTTTTTTTTTTCTGGATGTAGATTTCATATTGATTACTTCAAGAATCCAAATGTGACATATGTTTCACCTAATGTTGGGAACGTTATTTCATCATAATAACAATCTTAATGTGAGACTCGTTTTTATACGTACAAAACCATTTTGATTATGGACATGAGCAACTAGGTGTTGAATCTCAATCCCAAAGCAATATAATATTAAATCCTTCTCATGAGGAATTTGGAGTTTAATAAACTCACTCGCTTTATCAAGGCAAATCTTCTTGGTAGAATTGGGCTCTTTATTTTTGAACTTATAGTTCTAGCAAGTGCTACATTTTTTCTAGAAATCGAGCATTCATGGAAATTAAGAGATTCTTTAAGATCTCTTTACAACGCCCATATGAATTTTCAATTATGTTGCGCATCATAGTTGTTTGCAGATGTCCAAACTTATTATGTCAAAGCATAAAGCTCTTTTGAACTTCCTGTTCATGACATGTTTTGTTTCACTTGTTTTTATGAATGTGTAATACATTCAAGGTGGTAGTGTGATAAGTTTTCTTTTGTTTGCTTCCAGCTAAATACAAAAGAATCACTAACTTCGTATATTTTTTCAATATGGTATTCATTGTAGCAGATATCTTAAAACTTAGTAAGTGTATTCTAGACTTACTAGAGTAAAGAGCATGCTCAATAGTTAATTTAGTATCATTTGATAGAATAATACAAGCTCTTCGAGAGCCTTTAATGATGTCGATGCACTAAATTTAAAAATCTTACAATTTAAGATGCATATACTCGTATCGAGCTTTAGGGAGGACAAACAATTAATATCTTGACGCAATCCTACTAGGGTGCTTCATTTCATTCTATTATTATCTCTCTCATGCCTCTTATTGGCAGAAGAACATCGATATCAAGAGTGCATTAATGTCAACAAGACATAAATAATGTTTTTTATTCAAAAATAACATATATCATCAAAAGTACGAGTTGTTCTTTAAAAATATTTAATATTTTTCTAGAATATAAATGGTGCTACTTCATGAGCGAAAGTTAAATATTATATAAAAATACTATATTTGAGGCATTTCCACAAACATGTGATAGTAATGTTACTATCACAATATGGTCATTCTTCAGGAATGCAATTGCGCTACTTATAGAGCAACAATTTAATTTTATTCAAGATAAATGCAATCAATAAATTACAAATTTTGAGATCTACGGGATCTCACATTTATTTTTGAAAAGAAAATAAGTCATGGTAGGATATTGGAAATGCAGTTTTCAAGCATAAAGGAGCTCTTGCTACCACTCCATATAATTATGTAATACTTTAAATTATAACATAACTTTAAATATACATTGTTCTTTATGAATATGTAATATTCTTCAGGAATATTAATTGTACTACTTCAGGAGCAACAATCAAAGTATGGTTGTGACATATGATTTCAAAATGACAAGTTTTAGTTGTTTAAAGAACATGTAGAGTTAATTGTGCTACTTCAAGAGCAACAATTAGAGTGATGAACATACAACATTTGCTAAAATCAAGAGCTTGAATCGTTTTTCAAGAACATGTAATATTCTTCAGGAATACAAATTGTGTTACTTCATATGCAACAATTTTAGTCTATATTAAATGACTTCAGACGAATGGCTAATTTTTCGAGAAACACAATTGTTCTTCAGGAACATATAGTGTTCTTCGGGGATACCAATTGTGCTACTTTGAGAGCAACAACAATAACTATTCAAGAACCAAGACTCGCCCATCAATAATACATATTATATGAATTGCTCATAAAAAATACGTAATATTCTTCATGAATATTAATTGTGTGTTACTTTAGGAGCAATTAAGATTATATATATATATATATATATATATAATGTGCAGTAAAAAAAACTTAAGTATATAGTGAATACATAGATAATATTAATAACTCTTCAAGTTTGTGTAATATTCTACAGGAATATTAAATTGTGCTACTTCTGGAATAATAATTAAATTAATTCAATAAATAAGTTTGAATTGCTCGTGAAGAGCATGTGATATTCTTCAGAAATATGGATTGTGCTACTTCAGGAGCAACAATTATGATTTAACATAAAGTAAATAAACAAATAAATAAATAAGTAAAATCGTATATATATATATATGTAGAGATATTAATTGTAAATGCTCTTCAAGTGCATGTAATATTCTACAAGAATATTGATATGAATTGCTCGATAATAGCATATAATAATCTCTCATGGATTATTAATTGTGCTATTTCGGGAGCAACAATTTAAGTTAACATATAAATACAAATTTAAATATGAACATGTCCATATAAACAATATAAATAATTATTCTCTTCGATAAACGTGTAAGATCAAATCATAGGAATTGTTTGTCTATTTTCAAATCTTCCAATGCTTTCAAAAAGATGAAATACGTAACAATACCTTCAATTAGCCGATGATGCACAAGATAAAACTCGAACAATGAGAACGATGGCGACTCAAAATAAAACTCGAATAATGAGAATGGTCATATTGATAACGTGTTATAAACTATATGTATTATTATGAGTACCAAAAACCTCTATTTATAGAGTTACAAATGGTCTCATAGACTTTTAGATTTTACCTGATCATCACAATATTTGATAAGTATATATAAAATATATTTATAATAATAATAATAATAATTATTATTATTATTACAATAATTCAGTTGTTAATTTTATTTATAATCAAATTACTGTGATTTATCTTTTAAAATTGTTTGTTTCAATAGAAAAACTCATAAGTTTGTTAGATAGACCGAAAGCACTAATTTACGACCCTATTGTTGAAATCATGCATTCACCTCTAATGCCCAACCCAACGTAGTGAAAGTGTAAATGATCATAGTCGGACTTAGTAACGGAGTAAATAATTTTTTAAGAAAATCAACTTTAAAAAGAAAAAAATAATATTTACATCTCCTAAACTTATAAGTTGATTATATTTGAATACAATTAAGTTTTGTCATTACAAATCAATAATTTAACAGAATTACCTTATTCATAGGCTTCAGCTCTTCTGATGCTTTCCACATTTGACATTATGTAAAATTTCTCAAGATTCATATTCCAATTCAAATTACCTTCGAATTAACCGTAGAGAATTATTCTTTACAAATTATTAGGGTGTGAAAAGGGGCAGAAAGGGCAGGGAATCTTTTTGGCGGGCACAGGAGGAGTTTGCGCGGTAAGCAGAGCTCACAGTGCACGCGTCGCTCTGTTATTGGACGACCATGTATGTATGTCGGCTATGGTTTGATGGGCATTATGGCATGGGCTATGTGTTTTCCCGCGCGAGTGCAGCTCAAAGGGTTTTTATTTCCCCCGAATGCAAATAAAATAATACTAAAAACGAAAGAAAACCCCAAACCCATTTCTCTCTCTCTTGCTTCTCTCTCCTACGTAGAGATAAGGAAGAAGCAAAATCAGGCCAGGCCGTTGCAGACGAAAGAATTAGCAATTCTTAGCTGAGGTTTTTGTTTTCACTCATTTTAAATTTTTGCCTTTTTGTTGGCTTCTTAACTAGGGTTTATTTCCGCCTTTGTAATTTTGTGTACTTGTTTGTTTCCCCTAAATTACTGAGATTTGTGGATTCAGAAGATCGGAGATCTGGGACATATGGCTGATCTCAGTAAAATTTCAAGCCCTAATCGTGAGGGAGATGGAGGTGGAACAACCATTGAAGCTCGATTTGCTCAGTTCTGCAAGGTCTTCCTTTAATTTTACCTCATTTTGGTCTAAATTCCCCCCCTTCGTTTTTCTTCATTTGTATTGCTGTTCGCTGCTAGCATTCGTCTTTCTTGGCCGTAATGCTTACGTGCGTGTGTCAGTGTCCCTGCGTGTATGTCGCCCAAACCCTCCTCTAAACCCGCCTGTTTTATGTTATTTATGACCTTTACTTCTACGAACTGTGCGAGGATTATTACTCTACTGTAAAGATTATAGTTTTGACAGGCACCTTGTGAATTTAGTCGAATCTTTTGTTTGTGGATGGGTTCAGATTTTTGTAGTTTCGACTGGGAGTAGTTGGCGTGTCATTTATAGCTAGGTTAATTAAGGTTATCATGTTTTATGGATTTAAATTTTCCTTCGTTGGCTGTTCTAATTGATGGTTAATTTGTTTCTGGCCCGACCTCGTAATCAGAAGGATCTACCATTAGACGACAACAACTTTTTGGTGCAAGTAACAAAGCTGTTTGATCAAAGCAAGAATCTTCTGTTAGCCAATGTATCTGCTATTGGAACTGGGACGGTGCGTAAACCCTTTCACTTTTGCTTAATTAAATAAATTATGTAATATTGTCATAAGCTACCTGTTCCTTAAAGTAGTTCTCTTTTTGTACTGAATTTGGCGTTTTAAATGGTTCCTATTGTATTGTTGAAATGACACGTTTCATTAATTTGTACTATGTCGTTGATTTGTTATGTTATCAGCTGGATGAGGCAGAACGGTATTGGTTTGCATTTGTTCTCTACTCAGTTAGAAGGCTAAGTGAAAATGTTGGCCCCACAGAAAAGGGTCTTAATTTGTGCCAGATCTTGAGAGCAGCAAGGCTCAAGTATTTTCTTTTATCTGAAATACTGTATCTTTTGATTGGTTATTTGGGAAATTTGTAGTTGTTTCTCATCAGGGTTTTTGTCATTTTGTGCAGCATCGTCGATTTTTATAAAGAACTTCATCAATTTCTCATCAAGGTTGGATCAATTTTGATTAAGCTTTATGGCGAGGATTGGGAGAAGAGGCTTGAGGTACTTAATGATTTGGGAATTATCTTACAAGCAGAATCTTCCTATTTCCTTTTTAGTCTGTGGTTGTCTTATTGCCATTTTTTCCCCACAGGCAAAGGAATCACACACGAACTTTGTGCACCTGACCCTCTTGAGCAAGTGAGTACTCAATCTCTTCTCTTTCCCTGTCTCCGTGCTATTGTGTCTGGTGGGTTTTATCTTTTATATTCAACTTAACTTGTTCTATAATTGAATATTATTCTTTTGTTTTATATAAGCATTATAACTCTTAAATGTTCTAAACAGCTAAACCCTTTTATATTTCTCATCCCACTATATTGGAGATTAGATTTTGTGCTAGTCAGCTATTCTTGTGCTCATGCTGTTTATGCATTCTAAGTTTAGTTTGTCTTTAACTAAGAATCCTAGGCCCCTAGTTTCTAGAAAGATGATTCTCAACTGTGTGTCTTATTATCTTATATGATAAGAACTATGTTTGTCAACCTTTAACTATTCAGAAGAGAGAAGGATAATAATTATGCTGCTATCTCAAGTTCATCTTTGAATGTGCTTACATGTTTTCTGTGCTAACAGATCTTATTTCTCAGCACCTAATTTAGTTCCATAAAAAATAATCACAATTGGCTTTTGAGTAGTGTCATTAGTCTTACTCTGATATTTAGTGCTTAATGGTTACCTATATGAATCTACAGAACTTGTATTTAATTAATTATAATTGTTGGTCAATCACAAAAGGGGCAGAATACGTACTCAGCCCACTCTCCAATAGGCAAATGAAGTGGCCTTGGTTAATTGGCTCTGTCCAGTGCCATGTTACCACAAGCGGAGGTTTCCCTGTTTAAATTCTAATAAATTTTGTTGGCTTTTGTTGCCAGGAAGTATGATCGTGCATTTCAGGATCTTTTCTCTATGCTTAATGCTAATGATGACAAGCAGTTAAATGTTGACAATAAGTCTGGCCATGGATCAGATTTTTACCGTTTTGGGTGGTTACTTTTTCTGGCCCTTCGTGTACACGTGTTCCGCCTTTGCAAGGACTTAGTATCATGTACTCACGGCCTAGTTTCTGTCTTGGTCAGTGGATTTTTTTGCTTTAAATTGTGTATACTTAATCACTATAATATATTTAGATGGAAGTAAACTATATCGGAAGTACCACTATGAGTTTGTTTAAGAATCATGCTTTTTTAAAGTAGGCAATATCCTGGATTTCCAGTTCAAAATTTTCAATTCTTCTCCAAGAATATCAGTCTTTGAATTTCGCCTCCAAATCCTTGCAGAGAAAATATCTTGATAGTTGGAAAGAGAATGAAATTATGGTGCTTGCAATTTTCCCCTCTTTCTTCAGAATCAGTAGATCTGTTAACTCTTAAAAGAATGACTAACATAGCTGATTCTTCAAGTTACAACTGTTTACAGGCAATACTCTTAATACACGTTCCTGCTCCCTACAGAAATTTCAATCTTAATGATTCTGAACGTATAGGTAATTCTTCCGTAAAGTTTATATCTGTTGCTTTAGGAGTTCCTGTGATGGTATTGTTTCTTTATCTGACGGGTAATTCATCTTTTGGCATCTGTTTACAGTTATGAAAGGTGACAAGGTGGATCTGCTTGCATCACTTTGCAATATGTACGATACTTCAGAAGATGTTTTGAAGCAAACTTTGGAAAAAACAAACAACTTGATAACTGATATATTGAAAAAAACCCCTTGCTTGGCTTCTGAGAATACGCCTGAGAACTTGAAGAATATTGTCATAGGTTAGTCTAGTTTTGCTTAATTTTATTCTAATGTACTGTTAATTGACATTTGCTGCTCCAAAATGTAGATGGTCTGATTTATTTTGAAGATTTGATGGATGAATCTTCTTTACCATCAAGTATGGATATGCTGGAGAAGGACTACGATTCTGCAATTCGTGGTATGGATGGATTGGATGAAAGGATTTTCCTAAATGAGAATGATAGCTTGCTAGGTTCGGGGGGCTTATCTGGAAGTGCTGTAAGCACAAGCGGAAATGGGGCAAAGGTTGGTTTCTTGTTAAATTCCAGAGTTTTAAATTCACCGAGTCTGTTGCTATACCATTAATTTTCTATTGTGACAAAGTGAGTAATATTTATTACTCTGCTTCAGAGGAAAATTGACGTAATGTCCTCTCCAACAAAGACAATTTCAAGCCCACTGTCCCCTTACCGTTCTCCAGTACGTAATTCCAATGGTTTTACTGTTGGTGGCACGTCCAAGATGACTGCTACTCCTGTCAGCACGGCAATGACAACTGCAAAATGGCTAAGAACTGTTATCGCTCCACTTCCATCTAAACCTTCTGCAGAGCTAGAGAGATTCCTTCAGTCCTGTGACAGAGATGTGACTGCTGATGTCACTAGGAGGGCTCAGATAATACTTGAAGCCATATTTCCAAGTAGTGGACCCGGACAGAATGCAAGCTTGATGGACAATATATGGGCTGAACAACGTCGAATTGAAGCAATGAAGCTTTATTTCAGGGTTCTCCAAGCTATGTGTGCAGCCGAGTCCCAGATTTTGCACGTGAATAATTTAACTTCCTTGCTTACCAATGAGAGATTTCACAGATGTATGCTTGCTTGTTCGGCTGAGCTTGTGCTTGCCACGCATAAAACTGTGACAATGTTATTTCCAACTGTATTGGAAAGAACAGGAATAACCGCCTTTGACCTTAGTAAGGTGATAGAGAGCTTCATCCGACATGAAGAAACTCTGCCAAGGGAACTCAGGAGACATTTAAATTCTCTTGAAGAACGACTATTGGAGAGCATGGTTTGGGAAAAAGGATCATCTATGTACAACTCCTTGATAGTAGCCAAACCAGCCTTTTCTGCAGAAATAACTCGTCTTGGCTTGTTAGCTGAACCTATGCTGTCTTTGGATGCAATTGCCATGCACATTAATTTGTCAAGTGGGACCATGCCCCTCACACAAAAGCACGAAAAAAATGGTAAAGAATTTATCGAAAAAAGATCATTCTTTATGACTGATCACTCTGTAAGGCCCAGAATCATAATTGGGTCGTCTGCTGTTTTGTTAGGTAAATATTAATTGTGTATGAAATGATATTTCCAGGTCAGAATGGAGATATTCGTTCGCCAAAAAGAGTGTGCTCTGAGTACCGGAGTGTTCTAGTTGAGAGGAACTCATTCACGTCACCAGTGAAAGATCGCCTCTTGGCCTTGAACAACTTGAAATCTAAGTTTCAAACTCCTATTTTGCATTCTGCATTTGCCAGGTATTGGCATTAAAAGCTTTAAAATCAAGAAAATCTAATCTAATTTTTGTAATCTACTGATCTTTTACTTATATTCAGTCCTACAAGACCGAGTCCAGGTGGTGGAGGGGAAACATGTGCAGAGACAGCTGTTAATATTTTCTTCAGCAAGGTATCTTCTGCTAACGTGCCTAATATGTTGTATAAAATTACAAAATTCAGACTTTGGTTTTTGTTCATGCTTGAAGTATTGTTTAAGGATGCTTGGTAGAATGATTTTCTTTGGATAAATCATGTCAATCTACTTTGTTCAGTCAGCAACTGGAGTGAGGGTTAAAGTTTCGGGGGATGCTGTGCTGCATAAGTACAGGGTTATAACTAATTTCATTGGTCTTTTTGCCCTAAAATATTCTGTCAAGAGTTCACTAATTATGTAATGGCGAGCAAGCATTTTAGTTAGCCATTTGCTAGTTGGTGCACGGAGTTACTTAAAATCTACTTCAAATGTTGCTAGATTGCTAGTCCAGAAATTTGTTTTGAATTGCTCTATCTGCTTTGCTGCATGTTCTTGAAGTTATGCCGTTGCATATTATTTCTGCATTTGGGTTTAAGTTTCTTTTTTTCTTTTCTTAAAAATAGATTGTAAAGTTAGCTGCTGTCAGAATCAATGGGATGGTTGAAAGACTACAGCTTTCGCAGCAGATAAGGGAGTGCGTCTACAGTCTTTTCCAAAAAATCCTGGGTCAGCGGACAACACTGTTCTTCAGCCGACATCTCGATCAAATTATCCTCTGTTGCTTCTATGGAGTTGCTAAGGTCCGGTTTTGTTTCTTTGACTGGCTTTGAGGATGATAAACCATCTATTCTTTGTTATTCTCTGACATTCTGTTCGGTATGCAGATTTCCCAATTGAACCTTACTTTCAAAGAAATCATTTTTAACTACAGAAAGCAACCTCAATGCAAACCGCAAGTTTTCCGGAGTGTCTATGTTGATTGGAAAACTCCACGTGTAAATGGGGTATAATACTTTTGGCTAAGCCTCTTGTGTTGGAAATATACTGGAAGTTAAACATTTCTTTTTGTTTTGAAGCAGAAAACAGGACCTGATCATGTCGATATCATAACATTTTACAATCAAATATTTGTTCCTGCGGTAAAACCTCTTCTAGTTGAGCTTGCTCCTGGTGGATCAGATCAGGGTAATTCTCATGCCTCGGAAGCCAAGACTAACATTGATGGTCAGTATGTTAGTGAACCAAAAGTTTTTAACTTAATTTTCCTGATGATCATATGGAGTTAGAAAAGGAAGCAATTAAACAAGGAAACATCTGTTCTATTCATATAACATTAACATGGGTATTCTTCCTGGCAAATTAGGTACATGTCCGGCATCACCCAAAACATCCCCATTTCCAAGCCTTCCAGACATGTCGCCTAAGAAAGTATCGGCTGCTCACAATGTGTACGTCTCTCCATTGCGATCATCAAAGGTCTGAAAAACTTTCTCTAATGCATTTCTCTCTGCCTCCCCTCACACCTCTTCTATTATATCTCTGCTTCGTATCAAGATTCTTAGAAGTAATGCTATTGATTATCTCTCAAAATACAGAAATTGGGAATGGGATTTGAGCATCCAACCTTTTTTTTTTTTTATTTCTTTTATTGGATGCGACATGTTCTCTTTGGCTTATGTGCAACATATTATCATGTTATTAACTGATTAATCTCACAGATGGATGCATTAATATCACATAGCTCTAAAAGCTATTATGCTTGTGTGGGAGAAAGCACACACGCTTACCAAAGTCCTTCAAAAGATCTGAGTGCCATCAATAATCGCTTGAACGGGTATAATTCATTGTATTAGTAACCCAGTATTCAATCTGATGCTACATTGATTCTCATTGCTCTATACTTGTTGGTTGTTTTTGTTTCCAGAAGGAAGGTAAAACTCCAATTTGAAGACGAAGGCAGACGTGCGGGGTTGGTGACAGACTCGGTGGTGGCTGGAAGCCTGTATACAGAGAACGGGGCGCATAAGGCTGTGAAATCTGAGCAGTCAGACTCGTAGGAGTAGAGTTGTTTGGCGTGTAGATACTACTCAAGTGTGTTTAGGTGATAGGTTAGGTGATGTGATGGGGGTATGATGAGCAGCGAGCCTCTAACCCTGACCCATACAACACAGTATACATCCTACTCCTTTGATGCCTTAGCTTAGCCTTTATTCACCTCTCTAATAAAGTTGCATTTTTGCTGTCCATATGTGCAGGAATTTTTTAATTTTATTTTTATCTCTGATTTACTTCTTCACTTTCAAACAGCATCTTTGCAATTCTCAGTTGCGTGTAAAACATGTTGGTGCTAGTTTGGTTTTTGCATGCCCAGGAATTTGTTTATTTTACACTGAGTTTGTGTTTCGGTGAAAGCATGCATGAATAAAAATGGGTGTGATCTGATCATCATATATTCCATTTTTAGAATCCAACTCTACAATCAGATTATGATATTTGTATTTGCAGAATTTTTTTTTACCATTTAATTAGATATCAATACCATTGAAGTTAGATTAGACATGATATCACTTGATGGGTAGTGTGATCGCTTCACCTGTCTTCTATCTCTAGATATATTTTTTGCCACATGAACATGTGAAGATCGTTTTTGGTTCTATTTTGTCATGTAATGTGAGGACTGAATAGTGTTCATTTTCTTAACCTGTAGCGTGGCGGCGTGTGTTTGTTTTTACTCCTGTAACGTTGCTTAATGTGTTGTGTGTTTTTGTAATTTATGCACATTAATGCGAAATTACAAAATTTACAAACTTTTAGTTCAAAATTACAACGTTACTAACTATTATTACAAAGTTTTATTAATATTTTATTTCGAATCACATGGTCATCTCATAACATTTTGTAATTATAGATTAAAGTGCATGAAGTATAGACACTCCATATTACTGAGACCACAAAAGATAGAAAAACAGACACAAAAGACGTTACATGACAACAAACAAGCACACGCCACAATATAGAATAAAAAACGAACACACAACACATTACATGATAAAAAATGAAACACCTTGTCATATTGCATATATAAAAATGATGACAAGATACATTATAGGATAAAATATGATCTTAAGAAATATTACATGATAAAAAACAAATTTTTTGAATTTTGGTTCAAAGTGGGTGAGTGAATCACATTAAAAATGGATACACTGTTAAACTACATAACTAAAATTGGAAAAGGCCATACAAAGTTGATTTTATATGATCAAATGGATTTTGGCAAATCTTGGGGGGTTATATTTTGGAAGTTTTTTCTCTATTCTATAAAAAAACTCTGCAACATTATTGTGAAGGTAAATATGGTTTTGAAAATGGGGATGAAGACATTATTCTCCAATTCCTTTTCACCGTATTCTACATTTTCTGTAACCCATCATCTTCTTTTCTCCCTAAAACCAGACGCCGTTGATGAAGAATTCGAAGATTACCTTCGCCCTCAGAATAGAGAAAAGAACAAAAAAAAGGAAAAAATACCATGTAGTTATCCCGCCTTTTAGGGGATAGAAGGAGGCGAATCACTTACAATTGTGTATTTCGGTATCTTTGGAGTTGCTCTTAATTCATATTGCACTTGATTATGGAGGATATGACCTTATGGTATACATCTCTAGTCTTCAGTCGCGTTTCATAAGTTTTAAATGATACTGAAAATGCCATGAATACATATAGTTATCGCTATATTCAAACTTACTTCTTGGACCTCAAACCGGGGCTGAACCCTAGGTGGTTTAGAGTTCCCCTACACTGGAATCTGCATCAGAATGACTATTCTATGTTTTCCATGGATGTGCATTCTCTCATATCTGTGGAATTGTATCTCAGTTAGTTTTGAGAAGCAATTTGAACATTCCTATAGGAATTACTGAAGATGATTGCATACAATCCACACTTATCTAGGGATTTAATTGTAGTGAATCTCATTAAATGTGTATGTTCTAATTTGTTGGTAATGTTAGTTTTAGTTTCTGCACCTCACTAAATGTCTTGAAGAAGAAAAGAAAAATAGGATCTTACCATGAATTGGTTAGGAGATTATAGGTTAGAAAATGAATGTTAGTTCTTTCTCTTAGACTTGTAACACCATGCAACCATTCTATCCTTGAATGATTTTGCGGGAGACAACCCATGGGATGCTGACATATATATGCTCTGCAAGATGCACTAGTGTTACATGATCCAGTTCAGACACCATAAATCTCATTAATAGTGAGCAAATACGTTAAGAGTTAAGTTTTTGATGTTGGTAGGGGTATCTTGCTTTTTGTAGGAAACAAAAGATATTGTTCTAAGAGAACAGATTTTTTGAGGCAGTTCATATTTTTGTCTTGACCTTCGTTTTTTACATGAATCTAAGACATAAAAAGCACATATAATTCCTGGATTTTTCTAAAACAGCACATGACCAGAAGAGCCTGATCAAGAAGACCCTAATTTTGTTCTGAATTGTTTGTGCAGCCCGTTGCGCTCTTCTCCAAGATTCTTGTTTTCTTTATCCTGGTTTGAACAGCTTAATGCAAGTGAGCAAGTAGAATTTCAGAGTAATGCTTTCAGAGGGAACAATGAGGTGGAAGCTTAGGCAAGAAACTGTGGACCAGTTTAAAGAAGCAAAGCCTACGTAATCTCTGAATGAACCTGATGAACTGGAGGTCGTTCATCTTTTCCTCCTTATTATGTATCAAACTTTCGTTCATGTATAATGATTTCGTCTTTTTCAGTTTAACATATAAGAAGATATTTGCATTCTTCTGCAGCTTTCTGCTCTTATTCTCTCTTGTTTAGACTTTGATATTGTTTACAACTTTCTTCTTACAAGTATTTTCAAATTAATTTGTATGTTCTATGCCTTTCAGGAAAGAAATGAATATTAGAAAAGCTAGCACTGAGTTCAAGAATGTATATGCTAACCATTTATTCACATTATTTTCGTAAAGAGTAGTTTGTACATGCTAAACACATTCCTACTATATGGACATTTTCTTATTCTTGTCCGTTTATGTATTAGAACTATCACTAAGAATCAGAGCTCATAAGCTTGGTTATTCATTAATTTGTTTCTATGAGGATTAAACGTAACACCTAATGGTGGTTACTGCCCAAATAGACAGCTGGCTAAGTTTTGGTAAGTGGCGAACTGGCTCCATGTTGGAAGTGCAAGATAAATGTTATAAGTCATTTGTAGTGTAGCCTGGAATGGAAGAAACTATAAGAAAATGTCGTCTGTAAGATACAATAAATTCAACTAGGGTTTAGGAAAAACATTTATCACCTTTAGGCATATTCTAGTGTCTAGAGAGTCTCTAAGGTTAATCACTGATCGAGATTGCGCTCTCCTAGTGGCATTTTCCCCTATTTCTTATGGTTCGTTGTCAATTTTTAATCTTTATATTAATTATATAAATTTAACATGTCAAGCTATTTAAATACACTGGATATTATGTGTACCAAAGGTTTTGAGCAATGAATTTCTTTCCAGAATGATATCTGTTTGGTGCTTGTATTTTTTGTTACAGAAAATTAATTCTTTTCTGTCTGATAAGGACTTAAAGATGGCACAATTATTTATCATGAGAAGTAAATAGACATAAAATCAAGACTCTAGTAGACTAACCACTGAACTAGAAAAATAATTTGCTTGGAACATTTAATAGGATATCACAGAGTTTGCATAAGGATTCTAGGTAAAGTTTTTTTAAAATTTTTTAAGGCAAGTTATTAGTACATCCTATGTATAGATTTTTCCCATAAAAATATTTGGGCATAGAACAATAAATGCTAGTTATTTTGTTGGTCTGTAGATACATGGCAATGAGATATTTGTCCTTCATTGTTACAATCATTATCATTGTAATGCTTATTTGTATTATCTTTTGGGCACGGCAAAGGAGGATGGTGAAATAAGAAAATATTTTGGATTTTGGATTTTCCTTTTATTTCATTGAAATTAAATTATTTTACTCGTCATTCTTATGTTCAATTCTATATTTTTCCGGAATCACTGAAAACCATCGCGGCATCCGATTTACGAGGCCCTTTAACTCACTTCTGCATCAGAGCCAGATGAGCATCCACATTTGAATCCTGGCTTTTTCTATAACCAACTCAGGAAGGATCTTTATATCTGCTTTCACATTACAATGTGCATTTAAGACAACCACATCATATTTTCGATGTCCTTTCTTTGATTTTATTATTGTTCTGGGATTTAGATAATCTCATTCATTGAGAAAGAGGAATTCATTAGTATTATCTTGGTGGTTTAGATTGTTCTTTCTCACCATTTTGCCTTCTTCTCATTGAGGTTGAACCAGATTACGAGAAAATCTTGTAGCCTAGCAATCACTTTACTCCTTTCTCTAGAACTTTTTTTGCTTAGCCTTGTCTGTTGGAAGCTTGTTAAGCCAGGTATTATTATTATTTTTTTTTTTGTTTTTTGTAGATCTTGATTCTATGATTTGTAACGTAAAAATTTATTTTTGTAATTCAAGTACACCGGAAAATGAACTTAAGTTTTTTTATATCCCTTTTTTTTTTTTTGCAAAAATTAAAGATTATTTTGGAACTGATTTCTTAAAAGTGCTTCTTGTATTGTTTAATCGAGTGACTGATACTAGGGTTTTTGTTTTTTGTAGTTATCTCTGTGTCAAATTATCTGAGAAGGCTGCACTTGTTTTTTCTGTATACCTATTCTTGCAAATAGTTTCTAGTGGATGTTGCTTGTCATGTGATTGCATATTTATGTGTAATATATTTAAGGATAAAGAAGACTAAAATGAAAGAAATGCACATGCCACTTTAGAAAATCAAACAATGAAAGATACAGTCTTTCGATTCTGGGAAATGGCTAGGTGTAAATCATTCGAAATTTGTTTTGATGGTGTAGCTAGCCTGTTATAATTTATATTGGTTGTTTAGGGGGAGGTTTAAAAATAGGCATGATCTGCAGAAGTTTTCATCTGGAATTTTGACGTTCATAAGTTAATTGCATTGAACTGGTACCATGTCGTTGACTATTGGTGATTCAGTATTTGAAGTAATAAAAACCTAATAAAGTTCTCCCTCCGTCCCACTCCATAAGTCCAGTTTTACTTTCGGGCTGTCCGACTCTATTAGTCCACTTTCCTTTTTTAACTTAAAATAACACTCTTATATATTTTAGTGGACCCCACTACTTGATACTACTTTACACACAAACAACTTTCTTATTATTCGTGCCGAAAAGAAAGTGGACTAATGGAGTTGATAAAAACTCTTTCAATAAAAACTGTTACCAGTGCTAAGTTGCTAACTAATACTCCCTCTGCTATTAGCGGCTCACTTCTTTTCAGTACGGTTATTAAGAAAGTAATGATAAAGTAGAAGTAGTTGATAAAGTGGGAGAGAGAAGATAGTGAGATAAAATGAGAGTAGATGATAAAGTGGGAGAGAGAAGATAAGTGAGATAATAATAAAGTAAAAGATAAAGTAGGAGAGAGAAGATAAAGTAAGAGAGGGTATTAAAATTTACTAAATTTGGAATGAGCCACTTTTAGCAGGGCGTCTCAATTAGGAAAGTGAGCCGGTAATAGCGGGACGGAGGGAGTAATCATTTAGCATATTTTGGTCGTTTTGTAACTTCTTTATTGATTATGATTATGATGTTTTCTTTCTATCAAGGGGTTCATAAGTCTAATGATCAGTTTTTACCATTCAGCTGGCAACCATGGGTGGACCAAAAGGAGGTAAACACTCAAAGGGCAAGGTAAAGACCAAGTCAAAGAAGACTGAGACAAGCCATAAGAAAACTGAATCACTCAATTCTAAGCTTGATCCAATACAAACTTCAACTATTAAGGATCATGGATTAGGGAATTCCAAGGGGAAAAGTCCCAAGACAACAACATGGAGCATGGAGAGTGCCAGATGTACAGAAGATGAACTTGAGAGGTTTCTTTATGCAAAGCTTGAAGATTTGTATACCAAAATCAAAGGTCGGTTATTGACATCTGGATATGGCATGACTGACGTGGAAAGAGCACTCTTAAATAAAGGGCATGTTAATGGCCCAAAGAATCTTCTGAACAATATTATGAGAAATACAGTTGCTTTTCTTGAAGAAAAAATGGAGGCAAAAGAAGAAGCTTTCAAGGACATGAAAGAGTTGTATAAAGCCACGCTAAAAACTCTGATTGATTTTGTCTTGCATACTGAACCACACTTGCAAAGGTTAGATGCAATGTGGCTTTTAGTCAAGAACTGGGGGGTGGTTCCCTCAACCAACAATCCTTCTCCTCCATTGAGTGGGGGTGAAAATATGGATGCTATTACAGATGGGTCTTTTGGTGGTGCTAGTTACGGTAGTAATGAAGGTAGTGTTTCTAATTTATCTTCTACCATTGACAAAGTCCAATCTGAATTGACTGTTGAATCTTCATCTGAAAAGGTTGGGATTTTGGAAAGAATCAATACTAAACCTGCATTATTATCTCAAATAAAACGAGATATTCCAGTTTTAAGGGCCTTTCTGCAGAAGATAATTGGAACTACATTTATCAAGCAATACGATATTCAAATTGCTGGCAATGCACCATTAGAAGGTTCGTATGTTGTAGACTCCGATATTCTCACATTTCTAGAGGAAGAATGTGTCAAGAGATGGCAGGAAAGCAGCCCTGATGATATGAAAACTGCATGTGTTGTTGACTTGATAGAAAGTATCAGAAACCTACTTAAAAAGCTGAAGGTACAAAAACAATGGGCTCAAAAGAAAGTCATGGATTCAGCAAAAAGATTGAGTAAGGATTTGCTGGAGCTGAATAGTTTAAGGATGGAGAAGATGGAAACACAATGCATGAAAGATGAGAAGCTTTGTGCTGAAAATTCATATGTGCTGATGCTCAAAGAGGCCGAACAATCTTTGAGAAATGTGAATCGTCAAGCAAACATCATGAATGGCTCAATTAAAACACTAGAGGTTAGCAATGCAGAATTTAAGGCAGATATTAAAGCAGTTAGGCTGAGTGAATCTGAGTATGGAACCGAGCTGAATCAAGTACTGCATAGAGAAATGAGATGCATGAAAAAACTTACTGCCATTGGGAAACAGACTAGCAATCTTAGAGCTAATTGTGATGAAGAGAAGCAGAAGGTGTTACAGCTGCAACAAGATGATTTCCAAGCTGAGGAGGAAGCTAAGGAAGCTGAGGTGTGTCTTTTTCTTGAAGTCAATCTCTGATATCCATATTTAAAGGATTTACTTAAACATAATGTTATATATTTTAAGATTGTGTTCTGATTATTTTCCTTGTGCTGATAACCTTATTAAGAAACTCTCTCACTTTCTAGACTTTTTCCGTCCTAGGTACATTCTGAAATATTAGACGTTTTTTTTTGGGCCTCATGTTTCGCTGTAGATCATGGTTTGATTCTTTAGGGACTAGGAAATCATGCATCTTAAAGTATCTGCATTGGTTCTTTTCCTTGTGCTCATTTCAATCATCTCCTCCCTGTCTTACACAAAGATATGCAAACTATGCAGAGTGATTGTAATAGATCTGCAATGTACTTTATAACTGTTATGGAACACTTATATGTGATTTTTATTTATGGAAGGTCTAGGTATGAGATTCTATTTACTAATGATTCTAGGTTAAAAATTTATTTCTTATCTATCTAAATTAATTGGAGGACCATGGAGAATATACCTGTATTTACCTGGTATATCTGTTTAGAAGGATTCTATCTATATTTTGTCCTTATGTTTCAGTTGTGCAAGTAATGGAGATTAAAATTCCCCATGGACTACTGAATAAAACAGTTCTTATGACCCAGGGGTACTAGATTTTGGTTTGACTTGAGCATGATTATGTGATTGAGCTGATAAGTAAAGATTTTGGTTGAACATGATAACTTATTTTCCTTACCGTAGCTGTGTTACCGTTCTCCTTTTTCATGATTAATTTGTTGCTGATAGCTAAAACTCATTATTTTTTATATTATTGCAACGTATTACTTTGAAAGAAATTTATTACAATGGACATGGAATTAAAAAGCGCTCGAGGCGTACGCCTCGAGGCCCGCCTCGGAGCGAGGCGCCGGAAAAAAGATCTAAGGCGTACGCCTCGTTGAATTCGCTTCGCCAGGCCGCCTCAGTCCGTCGAGGCGCGCCTCGAGGCGTACGCCTCGAGTCGACGGCTGAGGCGTTCGAACCATAAATTGGGGCCTATTTTCTTTGACTCATTCTTTAATTTCAACCAAATAATTCAAATTGGCCCAAATTTCATACAACTCATAAGTTTATTTTTCAAAATTTATCAAAATCGATTCAACCCTAATTGACTAAAACCTAATTTTCTTCCAAATCAAAACAATTTACCGTGAAACCTCCGCTGCCGCCCAGAAACCACCGCCGCCACTGAAACGGCCGCCGCAGCGACTTCACATCAGGTGAGTTGATTTTCTAGTTATGGTGAGTTGATTACACGCCGCTGCGACTTCACGGGAGATTGTAATCGAGTTTCTCTCAGCTGGATACAATACTTGCATTCTCTGTTTTTTTTTACTCTTATAACATGTGGCTGTGATATTGTAATCGAGTTTCTCTCAATTAATTATGAGTATTGTGGAATTAATTATGAGCATTCTCCTGCTATTCTGGAATTAATTATAAGCATTAAGTAATTATTTGCAATTTCGTTCAAGTGTTGGAAGTGCAAATAGAGGTACTTTAAATCTAATTAATAAATTAAACTAACTAATAATTTAAATTTTTTTGTATTATAGTATATTGTTAATTTAATGTTTTAATGATGATGAAGATTGATGATGTTTAATTTGTGATGTTGAGATTTAAGAACTTATAACTCTTTGTGTTGGTGTGAATTGGTTTTTTTGTTGGTTTGAACTTGGAAGAAACTTGATTTTATGTGTTTATGTGTTTTTGTGGTGTTATATGTTTATTAGGGGAAAAAATAGAATTTATGCCTCGATTTTACGCCTCGGTCCGTCTCGAGGCTTACGCCTCGTGACTCGTAAGGAAAACGCCTCGTAACCCATTTACGTTTTTTTGAACTTTGACAATGGAAAAAAAAAATTGATTACCATATATTCCTACTTCTTATAGCCAAAGTCCCATTTCTTCTTCTGTAGTTGGAGCCTTGGAGGTCGCAACCTTTACGATAATACAGTTGCCTGAATAAATTATTTTCCTACATCCTGTTTACTAATTTTTCCATACACTTGAAAACCGTGATGATTGCCTTCCTATATATTTGTACCATTTGTTTGTCTTTGACTACAACCAAATAAAGTAAGTCTCAGGGTATGATAAATTTAAAATGCATTTTCATAAGCCTGCCTGATATTATGCCTTCAAATAAGCATTGAAGGCGGAGAACATGCATTAAACGTGGAAGATTTTTCTATATGGATAATGTGTTCGTGGCTGCTCTGTTGAGCCGCGTTTGGGAATTGAGAGCCCCAAGTAGGCCATTTTTGGTAAGTAAGACCGGCGAATAGGGATGAACCGGAAGCTTGATTACGGTGCCCAATTGCGCGCTAACTTAAATCTCACAAAGGTTGTTGGATTAAGATAGAAGGACGGTGGTCAAGAAGTTGAAATTTGCTAAGTAGTGTGTAACAACTTACCTGCCGAATCAACTAGCTCCGAAAATGGATGGCGCTGAAGCGCGTAATCTATATACCCGGCCATCAGCCAAGAGCCAGGCTCCAATGAGTAGGAGGGCGCGATAGTCGCAGCAAAACCTTGGGTGTTGTCGGGGCGGAGCGACCGTTAGTGCAAATCTTGGTGGTAGTAGCAAATATTCAAATGAGATTTTTAAGGCCGAAGAGGGGAAAAGGCAAGCTTCTTAGTTTCCATGCTCGTTACTGTTGGAGCAACCTGAATATACTGCTGAAAACCACAAGTTATAGATATTCTGACCTTTATTTTGAACCCCACCTGCTTTTGGTAACTCTTTCAACCTAATTTGGTGTAACTAATATAAAACTGATGCATGGAGATTGAGCAACATGAAAAACAGCATCGGGAAAGACTATTAGTTACCTTGCATGCTCAATAACTGTGAGATTGTGTTACTTGGAATCTCCTACAACACGGGAAACACATTTCTTACCTTATTTTTCAACACATAATCTTGTCTACCTCTCTTTTCCTCCCTTAAACAAACTATCCATCTTTATTTTATTAGCCTCCAGGTCAGTAGATTTTGTTCTAGAATCTAGTTTTCTTATAATTCACCACATGCATTTTATCTTTGTTTTAGTTTCCAAACATGATGGTCGTAGAGGTTCGTCTTTAGCTGCATGCTTCCAAACTCGTGGAGCCCAATGTATACTTCTTGTGGCTACCTTAATCTTTAAGGAATTGTTCATATATTTGAAATTATACAGTGTCGTAATTATTAAAGGTCATCAAAGCATAAAAGTATCTAGAGCCTAGCCACATTTTGCAGATGCGTACTTTCTTAAGTGAGGGACGAAACAACACCAAAAACTAAGTCTTTATTCTATTGTACGGGTCTGCTACATTGATCATATCTCATCAATGTTTTCGTCGAAATACATATACTAATTTATATCTAAGTATAAAACATAATTTTGACTAGTCTCGTTCTTAACTTTTCAGGCTTTTCCATTCCTTAATAATTGTTTGACAATCTCTGCTTTCTACATGCGGGACTGAAGCATCTAAGGCTACTGTCTCCACTTTCTCAGTATCGTATTCATTATGAACTCTATTTAATCTTGTCTGGCTGCAAGGTGCCACAGTTGGAGCCAGCAGCATGCACCATAAATTTGGCAGCATCCTCGCCCTTATGCAATGTCTAATATGACTCATACCATAAGGTGTGACAGAGTTGATGCTTGTTGTCGATATCCTTTTTCCAGTTTAATGCTTATGGACAAGTGATGCTTGAAAAAAAACTCAAAATGACGTAAAATCCCTGATAAAATATAAAATAGAATCATAATACAAACCATGTATTGTACCATACTAAGACACTGATATTCTTTAAGTCTTAATATTCATCCATCAAGGTTAAACATAAAGTGAATTTACTATAGTACGTAATAATGTTTAGTTCTAATATAGTTACATTAATTCGCAGAGTAGAAGTTAGAAATTCCAAGAACTAAATTTAGGCTGTTCTCTCATAAGTATTCTTACATGTTCAAAACTATAATACAATCTTCTTAATAAGTTTTGTTTTTTCAGTATCTTCTATTGTTCTTTAATTATATGCTAATAGTCCTCTTAGTTCACCACATACTTGTACTATTAGCATCCCAAGTCCTAGAAATGTTCGTAACCTTCACCATTGCTATTTTAAAACCCACAACTGCTACCTGTGGGTGCGCATTGGCTGAACTGCATGTACGGAAGATTTAAATGACATTAGGCTAACCGTGTGACAAGCTCATACCTAGCGGGGTTGGTGGGATTAGAATTTAGAAACCGTTCTCGTTGGTCTTTCTTGAATTGTGGATTTGTTGCTACTCAAATCATAAAACTCCATGTCACTCTTTAAAACCTATAAAAATTCTACATAATCATTAACAACGACACTTTAAGATTTCTTGCCTAGTGAACATGCCAATTAAGGAAAACTCAACACCCTGCCATGAATGAAACTGGCACAGAATTATGCCTGAGTTTTTATAGACAACCTCAACACTGTTTATGTTGTATACATGTATAATGTGTATTGAGGGTACTCTTCTCCTTTTCTTTTTTATTTTTTGGGTGGGGAAGTCTCAAGATTCGAAACTAAGATCATTTGGTGGTTGGCATTTATATAATGTTGAATAACAAACTCATCAAAGATATTCGGGTGTCGGGAAAATGAATTAATATTAATAAATTGGATATCTAAACAGTTATCAAGATTATTTCAGATTTTGTAAAAATTGGTTTTCGATAATAATACTATAATTACAGATAAAAATATGTGAATGGATTCAAGACATTAAATATAACCTTGACATTTCTAAACCTCTGGATGTTGAGTATCTAATCCATCTACTAGTTTACATAAAACTTTCTATGAACCAATAAAGACAAATACGTTATGTGTTCTATACTTTAAAAAAACCTTTGAGGCTTATGCCTCGGCTGTCCAAGGTGTGTGCTTCGCGGCCTATGAAGTGTAAGTATGAGGTGTATGCTCAGATTAATCTAGGTTTCTTTGCCTTTTAAACTAACTTCGTGGACAACTTAATACATTATACAGATCCTAGCTATCCTAAAAATCAAATAGAAGCATGAATCACTCTATGGAGTGCGATAGACGGACTTTGGAAAGAAAATTGCAATGTCTAGAAGCACCCACCTCCAGCAGCATGTTTGAAACCCCTCCTCTCTCATCTCCTTCACGTCATTGCACGTGATTCCTCTCTCTCCCGCTATGTACTGTTTTTATTGTTAGCGCCAAAGCTTACACCTTGGGGGCTCAAGGCGAAAACTCCTCTTTTAAAATGTTGAGGTGCTCCTAATTTATATGAACTTAAAGTGGATTCTGGCCGGACTTTGATTTTAGACCGCTTACTTTTAAGTTTAGGAGGTATATTTTTCCTCTCAATTTGCTCATGATTCTTTAACAGATAGAACTGACCAATTTTTTCGTCAGGAGAGGATGTAGAGCATAATCTATTCTCTTGGTGTTTGTTTATGTGATATTAGCTGGCGTTAATGTGTTTAAACCTTCATGTTAAAGGATTAAAGCAGTGAGGTTGTAGATATATTGTTAGATATATATTCATCCTTTCCTGTATAATTGTTGAATATTGTTATCCACTCGACTTTTCATTAATAACTCACAAACACATATCTTTGACTAAACTCTGCTTTGCACTCAGCCATCACATAATGGGTAATACGTAAGCCTTTTTTTCTAATTCCATACTTGGCCCTATTTGGGAAGGATTCACTTTTTGTGGTTTCCTGCAATACAGCCTGGAGATAAATATTCGTAGGTTTGTGCATGGATTATAGAACTTGCCTTTTGTGCTATATAAGCAGGAATGTGTGCATGGACATGTTTCATGGCTTACAATTATGTCTGTGCTATCATTTTCAGTTTTTTTGGATCAAACATATATTTTCCATTAAATACTCCCTTACTCGGACAAGCTAATTTCAGTTCTAAGAATCACTTAGGCTTTTTGTTTTTTTGTTTCTTGCTTAGCTTTGAGATTTTGTTCTTTTAATGCATCTGTTTATCTAAACCAGATCAAAATCATATAGTTGAATGTCCTTATCCTATTAACCTGGAAAAAATTGATTTCACTTCTATAAAAGTGGATTTGTCTCCTTTTTAATTTTTTTGTTACTGATACTCATACGCTTATTCATACAATGCTAAACTAACTAACTTGACAAAAAGGTAACTATTATGTCTTTGGTAACGTTTATCCACCAAACATGGTCAAATTTACTTTCACCTCTTTCAGTTCTTTGGAAACCCACCACAACCTTATTTAATTTGAACGTTCTTGCTCTAATTCTTGCCCCATACTGGAACAATTTAAATATGAATACCCTCTTGAATATCTCCACAGATAAAGGTATTATTCGTATCAAATAATTGAGACTAGCAGCTTTGCTACAATAGGAAGTTTTCTGTTGTACTCATGTTCTCTACTTTTTCCAGATTTCTGGGTTTTTTTGCCTGTAAGATGGACAAACTGGACCACTGATCTTGCTCTATATCTCTCATTTTATTTTTGGGCTTGTTATTCACAAGAATATATACTTGCATCCAGCGTGTTTCTTTCCTGCTTTACTTTAACTTTGTGTCTCTTCCAAGTCCTCCATTTCTAGTTTCATCCATTTTTACTTATCTTTTTAAGAGCCCGATGTTCTTAAGATGTTCAGGGTCAGGTTGGCGAAGGAAACTTTTGACAGTGGGTCATAAAATTCAAATGATAATAGATCTAGGATGTCATGTTTACTTTCCAACACCCTCTCCAGTTGCTATTGGATGATCTATAAGAGGAACTATAGGTCCTGTAGATGGGCTTAGTCATTCATGAATATGTAAGGGATCAGACATATGCCTTATAGGCTCTAGTCCTGCAGTGCTTTCAATATGGGATTTGCTAGTTCTAAATAGTTTTTAGAATAAAGTTAAGATCAGTTTCAGATTTTTTTTGTTTAGTAGGTTCAACAATAAGCTCGGCTCTAGATTAATTTGGGGAATAGAAATATGTTCAGGAGTATTAGCCGAAAGGGCTCCTTACCACAAATATAAGGCTTATAGAACTCCCTCCTTCATGTTAGTTGACAGGATAAAAACAGACTTGATACCTGTGGAATCTAGACTAGCTATACATGGAAATACGTATTAAGAGACTACCAAACCTATAGTATTTTTGTTAGTTTTGACTCACTGAAACCTTGAAAAAACCTAGAAAAGCATGGTGGACTTCTAAAATCATAGGAGTCCAATGCTATGTTCTATTGTAAACGAGTCACCAAAGAACTCCTTTTGGAACATCATTTCTTAATAGAAACACACGACTACGTGGGAAATATGATTTCTCAATGCTGCAGAAGTTGTTAGGTGCTAGTCATGTGGCAGAGAGGCGCTTAGGACCTATGTTCCCAATCCTTTTTAAAAAATAAATAAAATATTAGTTGTGTTCCTATTTGGGGTGAGAATTATACCTAATTTTACCAAATGCAAAGACACTAACCTGTTTTTCTCTGAACCAAGAACATAATCAGCCAAAAAATTTAGTTTTCATCCCAACCACAACCAAAAACATGGTTACGCATAAATACCATATGACATATCTCACGTTGCTCACCCTAAATAGGTGATCATCCTGGCATCAGTGACAGAACAGTGTGCAGGCCACGGGAAGAAGAGGAATTAGCTGCTGAAGGGATAAGATTGAGAGAGAAAAAGATCCCGGTTTTTTTGGGGATGGGGGGGAGTCAGGTCGGAATATTAAATGCTAAATAATATGATTTCAGCATATGTGTTGGGGTAAATAATAAATACCAAAAAGGCATCGTCTTGGAATAAATTATTTTCAAGAGGGAAAGTATATGAAATTCATGTTGCTGTCTAGACCTTCCAGGGTGGGTACCATCTTAGAACGCCGCTTGGGCCAACGCAGAGTAGTAGATGCCCTTCTACCGCCTAGCTACCATTTCTTAGTACTGCTAAGTTTCCTTTGACAATTCCATTTGTTGGTGTTTGTCTAAATATGAATATTCATCATGAAGTACATCCGTTTAAGAAACAAGAAAGAGTTTGATTGAACTGGTTTGAAATTCTCAGGACTTCAACTTTGATTTGGTCATTATTTCTGAAATTGCATTTTGAATAATCGCGAGGATATCCATATGCATATATATTGTGTTTAGATAGGGGAGATAAAATATTGGTGTCTGCCTGTCTTAATGAATCTGCAGCTGCATATGTCTCAAAGCTATCTTGTGCTTGTAGAGGCATGCATGTATTAGTGCTTTATTAATCTTGAGTAGGGTTCTAATGCTGTTTATAGCTGAATAGTGTCGCTAGTGATAATAACTTGGCATCTATCTGCACATCATGATTTGGTAAATGGTCACACTGCGACTAACCATAATTAGACCTTCCGTAGTTTGTCTGTATCTCTAGAAAAATACATCATGTTTTCCTTTAGACACAATTTTGGAATAAGGTTTATATCAAATCTTATTGATTCATTATTGCCTCATTGTTTAGGAAGGCCCAATGTGTTCATTAATTCATTTTGGAAACAACTACTGGTGTATTAACTTTCTAACTTATGCCCATGCGAGGGTTTAAGTTTCAGACTGTTGGTGGAAGCAACCTGCTAAAACGATGAAAAAAGAATAGATTTATCACTTTCCATATTTATCTCTGTGCGAAGCATTCATGTTATTTGGTGGTACCATTCTGATTAATGGTCAAAATGGTAGTGTTTCCTGTTTTGGTATTGTACCTTTTTTCTTCAATACTTTTGCCTGTGCGAAGGTGAAACCATTTGACTCAAACAGATAGTACATGTTTGTTCTGAAGGAAAGTCGTGGAATTCTTAAATTTGTTGGAATGTTCTTTTACAACGTATTGATAGAGGCATATATAGACTGATAAAGTTAATCTGTTTGTTTTACTTCGTATTTGGTTTGATACCTTTCCATTTCTTTAGAGTGTTGCTAAATATTTTTATGTATGTTATAGGTAAAATGGAGGCAGGAAATTAAGGAAAAAGAGCGGATGGTTGCTGTTTCGGCTGAGGAAAGCAGAATGGCAGGGCCACGGAAAGCTAATATGAGAGCAGAGTTGGTGAGACTGCATCGAGAAGTTGAGAGAGAGGGGAAGGTGAAGAAGGATGAGGTGAAGAGGCTTGAAGATGAGTTGTCTCATCTCCAGATGTTCCAACAGATGTCGAATGTGTCAGTGGAGGGGGATACATTCTTATTCAACGGCATTGAGGTAAAATCTTTAGAATCGAGTGCTCCTTATGAGTCGTGGAGGCACTGGAACTGCATGACATGCTTTACAAATGAAGTTTCTGTCGTGTTCCTGCCGTGCACCCACCAAGTGATGTGCAGTAGCTGCTATGAAGGGAGCTGCGGCAGCTCGACCACCCGCCGCCGTTGCCCCTATTGCACTGCTCACATTCAGCAGGCTATCAAGGTCTATGCCCCAACTTAGTCTTGAATTAAAAACAGAAATGTTGAGAATTTGTTATTAGACTACACTGTTGTTGGATGACTTTGGATTGTTTCTGCATTTCTGAGGATTTTATCAGCTGCTACATTTGTGTGTTTGGTTTGTTAACATCATATTCTCTTTCAATCTTCCGTTATTCATGCCAGGTTTTGTTGGTTTATTAACTTTGGATTAGTAGTTGATGTGGTTGTCTTATGTCTAAAGATTATACAAGAAGTTAATAACTTAATATCAACGTGTTCTATATATGAGCTTAGCTAGTGAGTGAGTTGGAGCTTAACCGGAAATGGCGTAATATATTTGGAAATATGATGTTAGAACACGATTCAGAATTGTCGTTTCCATAATTCATAATGGTATTTAGCCCATGAAAAAAACAAAAAAGATTGGGTTTACTACATTCGTATATTCTTATGTGTGATACATTACTTATATGTGGCGTTTTTCATTAATACAAATGGGCCAAATTTGCCACATGTTAAATATTCTCGTAATGTGATACACACAAAGATATACGAATGTTATACACCTAAACCGCTTTGCCATGAAAATCCGATTGGAATCACGAACTATGGTCAACGACTCCAAAATCATTGACCGGCAATTTGATTTGCAGTTGTAAGTGCTGATCCATTCCAAAGTATACATGCATACGAGGAAAAATCATTTGGCCCATTATATTAGCTACTAACTTATTTTGGTCCAATTTAATTTTAGTCCGTTATTTTGTAAAATAGTTTGATTTTAATCTGTTTCGCTAATTTGTCAATTTTGATTTATTTTCAGTCCATTTAAAGGTTCTGTTGATTGTAGGGCTGTCAACAATTCGGTTATACCGATCGAATGAGACCGAATTGAACGACCGAAAATTTTTCATTCAATCAAATTTGCTGAGTTCGATTATTGGTTCGGTTGATTATTTTGCTCGATTTAACCAAGAATCATTTTATAAAAAAAAATGAAATTAATATTAAATCTAATAACAAAAGAGTAAAAACTAAAAATACTAACTTTAAGTCTCCAAGTAGGAAATGGACAGACTAATTTGTAGAATTTAAACTCATAAGTTAGAAATTTAGAATGCTGAAAAAATTGATCGATAATAAAAGTTAAAGACGAAAATGGACAGAAATACAGGAACTTGGCAAAAAACACATAATAAAATAAAAAAAATTGTTGTGGTCTTTGGCTATTCGGTCAGTCCGACTAACCAGTCGAAAAATATTGGGTAAAATAAATGTAGAATATTAGATGCTATTACAACCAAAAAGTAAGTCGGAAAAACCAAAATAAAACAGAACTAGAAATGTAAGCTTCGTCGAATCGAGGATGACATCTATCCGCAAGACGAAATACTCCCCAAGTAGTGCTCTCGGATCAGGCGTATCGTCCCCAAAGATGAAACGACCATGTCTCGAAGTATTGCAGCACCACAGAACTTCGAGCTCCGGCGATGACAGAAGATGAACAGAATAAGACTAAGATGTATGAAGAGAAGTGATGCAGGGAAAGATAAATTGTTGTGTTGAGTCATGCAGACCTGCCTATTTATAGGTTGTTCCACCCAGGTAAATAATGCTGGAGCATTCATTTCGTCAGGTAGTGGAAGGAAAGTGGGCCCTTGAACAGTCTCATTCTAGAAACTTTCAAAAAAAGATAATCTAGTGCAACAGGAGCACTGCACCACGAGCTGGATCAGATTACCAATTACGAGTTGGGTCAGTCTACAAATATCCCACCCAGCCAAATGCCAAAGCCCAATGGACAAGCCCACAAACCACCCAAAGGACCAAGTCCAAGGACACGAAGCCGGGGGCCGGGCACGGGCGCGGCGTGGCGCCGCCGCGCCGACTGTGAGGCGGTCGGCGAAAAGGCTCACGCGCATAAGCATGTGTGGCTCAAACCCACCACATGTCACTTTTTATGTTCTACAAAGTGGTAGAGACTTAAATACCATAATAAAGTTTGCATATTAATCAATGTGGGACATTGATTAATGTTATAACTATCACAATCATGTACAAGGTAAGTTTCTCCCATTTAGGTAACATTTTGATTTTGTCCCCCAAACTTCGAGCCACTATTTCTCACTCACCGAAAATCGAAATCGAGAAATTAAGCACACTATAATTATCTACTCGAAACGTAGATCGACGTCATATATCTCAATTCATAAATCGGATATATATCGAGGCTCAAAAAGACGATTAAACGGGCTGAATTTTGGCCAAGTCAAATTAGCATTTAATGCTAACTAAATTTCCATAATAACAAAATATATATATATATATATATATATATATTTTAATGATTCTCCAACAATAAAAAATCAAACAGTATAATTCAGTTCGATTTTCGGTTTGCATTTTTCCATAATTGAAACTTCGATTATCGGCCTGTTCGTCTTTTCGGCCGAACCGCCTGATGAGCATCCTTAATTGTAAAAATTAGGCCAAAATTAATAAATTGACAAAAATGACAAAAATTGGTCTATTTTACAATATAACGAATTAAAATCGGACAATGGGCCAAAGTATATCAATAAGTAATATAATGGATCAAAAATATATATGTTTTTTTTTATCACATGCATACCATTAAAAAAAAATGTTAATCCGTCTTATAATAATCTTCTGATGAGGCTTATTAGCGTTCCAAACCCGACTTACATTAATATATTCTTATAATTTATTTGAAGCCATATTACTTAAGTGTCATATTTCACTTCCGGATTCAGTAATTCACGAACCACTAATTTCCCACGTCATAAAATCTATTTTCAAAAAAAAAACTATTCGATGCAATATTATATATATATATATATGCTGATGGCATTATAATGTAGACAAAAAATAAGAAATTCAAAACACACACATGGATTCTAAAGAATCCAACAAACCAACTCAATTTAATTTAAAATTAAGGTAAAACATTAATCAGAACCATCCAAACGCGCCGGAGAAGCTATTTCTGGCGGGGTCCGTCGTCTCGTCCAGCCCGAAATACGCCCCTCCGACGTCGTACGGCACCGCTGCGTCCATGCTCCGCCGCGGCTCCGTCAGCTCCAGATACCTCATGTCGTTCAGCACTCCGTGTCCCATCTCCGACAGCACCGGCGGCTCCCCGGAGTAGCAGCTGCTCGTGATGTCCGGAGGCAGCGGCGGCAGCTCCGCGGCGGCAGGCTGCGGCCGATACTGATGAAAATGATCGGAACAGCTACTACTGCCCACGTGCTGACTCCACGTGTCCCCGGTCAGCTGAAACCCCGAGAACTGCCCGGAGCTGAGCTCGCCCTGCCCGAAGAAGAGCTGCTGCTGCCCGGCCGGGAAGAGCATGGAGAAGTCGTCGCGCGTCTCGTCGGGGGAGATGATGGCAGTGACGGAGGAGCCCGGCGGCATGTCGGAGTAGACGAAGTTGGTGCGGGCTCGGGAGCCGCGCATGGACCGCGCCGCCCTGTCGTATGCCAATGCCGCCTCCTCCGCCGTGTCGAAGGTGCCCAGCCAGTGCCGCTCCTTCGTCGTTGGGTCCCTTATCTCCGCCGCGTATCGGCCCCACGGCCGCCGTCTGACGCCGAGAAACCTATTCGTGGACGACTCGTTCTGCGGCGTCTGCTGACTGTCTTTCCTTTTGCTCTTCGACGGCGATGGGGAGGCGCCGCCGCCTGACCTTTTCATACTATCCATTTGGGAATTCTATAACACGTAGAGAGATGGATTAGAAAGCCTCTGACAAAGATACAGTTATGATCAGTTTTTGGAAAGTGAGATTTCCCGACAATGATGAGAGTAGAAGAGAGAGAAAGAAGGGTCGATGATATTTGAGTGCAGTTTGGGGAGTTTAAATAAGGAGTTCGATCGTCAACAGTTGTTTTAAGCTTTTAATTACTCTAACTTATGAAATTAGTAATATAAAATGTTGGAATGGATTTTAGAATTTAGTAATCATCACATGCATCATAATTAGGCATATGCATCTCTGAATCCAATGCCATTGCAATTAATAATTCCTCCAATTATTAGATTGGACGAACCATTTATCAACAATATAAGTATATATTGGTTTCTGCATTTTCTTATTATATAGTATAGCAAAATAAGTATTAGCTCCAAGAATTTGCAAATTTATTATGAGAGGTGCAAACCTAGAGCATGAAATATATAGAAAGGATCATCTATTACTTTTTTAACTGTTTGTAATTAACTACTATATAAATATATTTATAGAAATTAAAGCGCTTAAGAACTCGCTAGTCTACTTGTATTCTAATTCTACATTTATGAAATCATCGTCATTACCCTTCTCATGGACGTACACATTAAATCTTGTATACATCTTTATATTTTACATTCTTGGGTTAATCGATTTCTTAATATATATGGTGTTACACATTTTGGATCAACAAATATCAAATAATTTATTGACACATTAGTCGGAGAAAAGTAACATGCGTAGATTTGTTGATCTTTCTTTGCTTGTGAAGATTGATTCCAAGTCTAATGATTAGTAGTGATTGCAAATATAATCATCATAATTTGTTTAAATTTTGCTTATGCTCAAGCATTATAAGCATAATTAAGCATGCATTCTCTCCTGAGTTTTGCACGTCGAAAAGAAGACTGCAATAACTTCATGATTGCTCAATTCTAAGTATGTGATTCCATTATGATTTGGATGGGATTGGTAGCAATGATTGGACTCACTGCCCTAATCATTCTTGTAAGAGGTTTCCCTACTTCAAACCATATAATCATGTCATTGAGTCATTGGGTGGGTAGCTTCTATTTTTGCACATAAGTTTTCACATCTAAAAATATTGAATTTGAAGAAATTATATTGATTCAAAGTAAGGGTGTATCTGCAAATGCTTATTATTTATTTGTTTTTGCTTAAAGTTGAAATTAATTATTTTTAACAACAGTAGATAATTTTTGGAATTAACATTGAAAAATAAATATTTTTTTTAGTTTCGAAAATCATGATGCTTTAAGCACCAAAAGCGTCTCAGTAGATGCTTAAAATAAAAGCAGTTAAAATGAGCTTATTTAGGGCTTATATAAATTCTTCCAAACACATACAAAAACATTTATTTTTTACAAACTCAAATAAATCGTATAAACTCTTTCAAACTTTACCCAACTCTAAGCTTGAACATTAAAAGAGAAAAAGAGAAAACCAAATTTTCAAGAAAAAGTACAAAAGTAATCAAGTGTGGTGATTGGAGAATATTTTCAATAATTATTTAAAAGATGAATATATATATAATTTATTATCTATTTTGCCAGTCTTGTTTCTTTTTTGCCGTCAAGAAAATTGAGAGAGTTTGCAGGAAGATGACATGTGTAAAGATAAATTTGAAGATTAGTACAAAGATAGCATGTTCACAAGGAAAAGACTCCAAATTATTTACCTGTGTAAACTAATTTTGAAGTAAGAGGAAAGACCAAAACTGGGGCCTTTTTTGAATAATAGTGGAAAATTATGTGGGAATACGATAATCAATGCCACGTGCAAGGCCAAATTAAAAAAAAATAATGAATATATATATTTTTAAATTTATTAGAAATGGCATGTTCCTCAATTTTGCCCTAATCCAAATACCATGTACTGGGGTTTACTTTTTGTGCTTGTTTCTCAATAAGTTATCAAGGTTGAATTGTGATGAGATTAATGGAACCAAAACAAACAAGAGAGATGGAAAAGGTTAATTGGGCAGCATGTGATGGAACGGAACCTACACATTGTCTTTTTTACTTTTATAAAAGAAATTATTAGATAAGTAAATATATTGGTACTACCTAACATATACCCCCACTCACCAACACTTTACAAGGTGTAATTTTAAAAATGGGCATCCACACTAACTACTAACTGTTTATGATTCAGAAAATAGAATGGAACAAGTTTTTTTAGGATTATGGCAACACACATTATGGTTGAACAAACGATAAAATCAGGCTCTCAATCTTAAAACTATAATATACTCTATTTAATAGTAGAGTAAGTTGCCTTTTAATCAAATATCACTAGAACGAATTCCACGAATCGAGATAAAAGCATTAGGATGATGTATTCTGTTTGATTCGTGATTTTCAGGTGATCCCATTACTTGGGCAAAGATCAGTCAAAGCAATCAATTTGATAAAGATTAGATTATTGTGGCCAGCCTAAAAATTGACCAATGTGGTCTTAAAAGTGTTGAAATGCTCGAAACGATTGATTTTAATGTTGTCCGAAAGTGGAAAACATCATGCATAGTTCCCAAATTTGGGGGGAAATGTTTCATTGCTATCCAGCTTAACTAGTTTGACTTAAGATACACATATAGTAGTGAACTGGCTCATAGTTTCATCGCTTGAAGGTGTACTTAACTCATACTCGAATTAAATTAAATAATTTCCTAATTCTCGTTCAATTCAAATTAATAAAATTTTCTTTCCATTAACTAGTCTTGAAATCACGCAATAGAAGCAGTCTTGACAAAGTTCTTACTCTATATTTATAGGATGGATTACCGCTCTTTGTAGATGTAGCACTAATTATGATTAACTTTAGTGATTACCAAGATATTCAAATTTAAGTTAATAAGAAATAAATTATGCAATATAAAAATGTAAATGGAGTTCTTGACCTCAATTATCAAATGCTGGCATGTGCTTGCAAAAAAGCATTAACTAGGAAGATGCACCTAAGTAGTGTAGCATCATCAATCTAGACACACCCCTTGACCATCTTATTCAATCAATTATACAAACAGTCTTTGCCATCTTTCAATTATCTACAAAATGAAATTAATAAGTATTATGATTATGAAGGAAGCCTCTCTCTCTCTCTCTCTCTCATCAGTCCATGGATGGGGAGCAAAAGAAAGTGTTAAAAAGGCGTGATAGTGTCCTTACTGAAAACGTGGGTAAGACTATTAGTTAGTTACTTTTGTAAATGTAAAGGATTTTGCGGCTACGAAATTGGGACATTTGAATGTGGTTTTATTTTCCATCTTCCCAATAAAAACTTTAGACCAGAAAGGGGGGGAACTAAAATGTGTGCACGTGAGCACAAGACCCTACACAACTATTTCGCACTCATCTCCAACTCCTTCTTTCAAGTTAATAATACATACAAATGAATTAACACAAATTTATTGTGTTCTGCATCAACTTGGTGTATAAATTTGGATCACTAAATGATGATGGGCATCAGCTCAACTCATCTTTGCGTGTCCTAAGAAGGATTTAGAATATTTATATACCATGAGAGGACCAAGGAATTCGCTTGGAGGAATAACATAGCCAGATCTTCAATATATGCCCCATAACTTTGTTGAATTCTATGTCTACGGGCAAAGGGTTTCACTTTTATTACAAGTTTGAGCCGTGCTGATTCGGATTAAGCTCATTGGAGGGGACAATCTCACTAGGCCTTTGGTTATACTGTTCGCTGACATTGAAGATCCAACTTTAGAATTATAGTTATTCTTTAATAGAACTAAAATTGGACCTTATTCGAGCAACCAACATACCAATTCGCAGCTGTCCAAACATTTCCCCATGAACCGATGTGGGGTTAACCTCGACAATGAGAATAAATCTACAGATCTTAATCACTAACATTACTCATTAACTCTTGAAATTCAGAAAATAAGAGGGGTGTTGAACCTGTTGGCGGTTGACGACTGCTTCTAAAATTGTGATTCTTAGAAAAATACATCCATAGGGGAAGCCTAAAATTGACTTCAGTGTCTTAGCCTAGTAGCAGGCCACACACGACTGAGGCTACGACACAGCACCGCCTCAAATGAGGTTTTCCACTTCACCTCAAGGGAGGCTTCAATGGTTTAAAAAGTACTTATAATTTAACCAAAAAGATCACAATGCATGCAAACATGAGTTTCTAAACCCCTCTCACAACAACATGCATACAATCCCAGCATAAGAATCAGTCCCCTCTCGCAATAGAATAATGAACTTCAGATATGGAGGCTCAAACTTGCAACTTTGCTTTTATACATCATAACTCAACACTTGTTAAATATATAACAAACTTTTAAAAACCTTAAGATCAGGCCAACTCTGGAGCAAATCCAATCATGGCATGTTTAGAGTTTTCTAAGAACTACAACAGGGCAATGTTAATCACACGCGCCAACCATCAAGCCTAAGGTGGAACACAATAACCAAGGTTTTAAAAATTCTAATCAAGTCTAGAGGCATTTTTTTGCAGCACTATCTAGTTCTAATTCATAAGTTGTTCATAACAATTCTTCAATTTTGAGCTACAAATCAAAGTGCACCGCCAGGAATGCACCCATGTGATCAATATAACGTTGATTGTTGGTGAAAGTTTCCCATTGCAGAAACAGTAATCTCTGCTGTGACTCACAAGGAAGATCGATGAGCTGATTTCTACTTCAATTTTTAGGATTTAAGGGTAACAAAAGAAAACTACAACGATCCTGAAAAGGCACAAAAAAGCTGTGAAATCCAAGGAGGAAGGAGTAAGCTTATACTTATAGTTCAGAGGCATTGTTGAGGTGTAAACATAAAAAGAGACGGTTTTCCGTAGCCTCATCTAAAGTCAAGAACTCTAAGTATAAGCTAAGGTTTATCTCTATGACAAAAACAAATCAGAATTATGCACCAAAGTGCACGTCAGCAATCAATGCAACAATAACAAGTAATGTCAAAACCAACTTAAGCAAAATATTAAAGACTCATTGTCAACTTACATAAATCAAACCTAAATAACATAACATCACTGTTATAATTAACCTGTCCAACACATCTAGTAAACCAATAGCAAGAACATAAGCCAAAGAATCCTCATACATTCATAATCAGAAAATCAACTTAAAATGCCATTTCCTATGACTCAAGAATGCAAACAAAGACATAAACATACTAATCAGTCACCCTTTCTTCTGAAGGAGCAACCCTCCGTGAGCCTTGCACGACCGCCAGTCGGTTGGCACAGAACTGTCTGACAATTGCCGCACACAACAACAGTTTGAGAATGGCTGAAAACGGTGGTTCTGTAAAGACATGAAAAAAATTAAACAAAATCACGATTTTCTCAAGCATCAAATCATCAATATACTGAAACCTGATAATTTAGTCGAAAGAATAGAACTTACATATTAAAGCATCCCTGACACTTGACATCCTACCATCAAAATCAGCAAATAAATCAGCAATTGAAATTTAAGAACAAAAAACAATCACAGTATCATCAAACAAAGAGGAGTACCATGAAAAAGGAATTCGGGGATTGAACAAGACGCTTAAGTTTGTGTTTCCTCTTCTCGAGCTCCGCCGGTGGGTTGAGCAAATCGTAGTCGTTTGATAGAACCTATTTACAAACATCAATTTATGAAATATGCGGAAAGATCAGAATGAATAAAGTACATACATTCTGCAATAACTGCTGATATTGTATAAATTAGCTCACCATTTCTGCTTCCGAGAATGGGGGCGTACAAGCTCTGGAGATGAGGGAAGATAGCCTCAAGGAGAGCGAAGGGCAGAGGAACAAACCCTAGGTCTTGTATTCAATATATATTGGTGTGTTTTGGTTTATACAATTCCCATATTAGCCCCTCGAAATTACTAGTTTGCATTCATTCTATTTCCTATCATTAAAAAATAAATATAAATATAAGTTAATACAGTTAAACCTCTCTACAACTAGGGGTGTAAGTGATTCCGCTCCGAACCGCGAAATCGATCGGATCGAATCGAACCAAATTGAAAAATGCGGTTCGGTTCGGTTTCGTGATTTGGTTCGGTTTATTTTTTTAGAAACCGTTTACATTCGGTTCGGTTCGCGGTTACAAGAATTTTTGAACGATTCGAACCGAACCGAACCAATATCATATTTTTAATTTTTTTATTTAATATTTGTCCTTCTTATATGAGAATATTATTGAATTTAGATATTAGATTTAAATTAAGATCAATTCTAATCTATATAAATGAAGAGAAATGAGTAACAACTCTATACTTATGAGTTCGGAATGAGTGACATCCTACAAACTATTATTCTTGCATTATTTAGGATTTAAAAAATAAATAAAAAAATAAAAAGGTGAACCGAGGAACCGAACCGAACCAAACCATTTATAAGCGGTTCGGTTCGGTTCGGTTCCGACATTGAAAAACTCATCGAACCGAACCAAACCGAACCATTTATATGTGTTCGGTTCCTAAAATACATAAAAAACCGAATCGAACCGAACCGTTACACCCCTATCTACATCATCGTGAATTTAGAGTGATATTATTTAATTTACAAATTAATATTTATTGATTTAGAAAGTGTTTTCGAACTTTAACGGAATTGAATTTTAATTATATGAATACAAGAAGTTATAAGTTTATTTATGTATCATATTTAATGTCATTTTACTATTTACTATCTAGAAACATTGAATATTAACCACTCCGCTATTATTATCTTAATTTCCTTTTTCAGTCATCCCACTATTCATATCTTTGTCATAAAAAGAAAAAATAATTTATGGATCACAATCAATTAAATATTGGACCCCACCACTTTTCACCCACATTAACATACATCCACCCACTTTGTATGGTAAACATTCATGGATAATCAATACTAAAAAACACTAAAGATAATATAATTCATTTGGAACCAGTTACGCCACAATTTTATGGTGCATATCGAGAAAATGACAGTGGAATTTTTTTATGCAATTATAAAAGGTTAGAGATAAGATTCAATTATATTTAAGTTTTATGAAAAAATAGGCAATACTAGAATCATATTTCACAAAATTGTTTTAGTGTTATTGGTGATTTTAAATGATTATTAATTCATGATATTGACGAGACTATATATTTACACTAGAGTTTTCTAAAAATTATTATCTTATTATCTTATCGAATTTGATGATTTTTTACAGTAGCCCGAATCGGGACCGGAGAAAATTAAATATTATCTTAGAGAGGTTATTAATTTACCGAGTATCAAATTATAAAGGTTCTAATGTAATATGAAATTATACATTTGTACCCGCGGTGAACTTATTACTAGAATAGCACTTGTGCTATGCATAAATTCTTCTAAATTTTTTTTTATGGAAATCAAGTTTTGATAAAAAGTTTTTATGAATTCTTCTAAAAAGTTTTTATCAAAAGAAAACTATATTTAAAATTTATTTTTTCGGCTTCAAGACAATTCATTTTCTTCACTTCTATTTCTTTATTTTCCATCTTAGTTTTTTTGATCGACTCTCTTTTCGGCGTTCATCTATTTTTGTTTTTTGTCTTAGCCTCGATATCTGCCCATTAAGACCTACTCCCACCGTCTCATAATTCTTGCTCCAAATTTTTTTGGCACGGTATTTTAGGAGAGTTGTAGGTTGTGCGAAAAGATATGGGACCCTCAAATAAAGTGTGTAATAATTGACTATTTTAGAAAATGGAACAACAATTATGGGACAACCCGAAAAAGAAAGTGGAGCAAGAATTATGACGGAGGGAGTAATTCTTTCTGTCAATTTCTTGGTTTTCATAAACACCACTTTATTAATTCTGATGTCGAGAAAAATAACTAAAAACATCGAGACGGAGGGAGTATTATTTTGAGATTTTGTTTAAAACCCATATATAATTTCATTTTGAATCCTGTTTATAAGTAATCTTGCATCGATTCAAAACTATGCACATTTTAGAAGTCAAACAATAAGTGACTGTATTTTTTAATTACATACATCAGTATCGATAATTTCATACATTATTATACAATACAACAAGGGAACAATTGCAACTTACCATCAACTCTTGTTGTATTGCGGCCGCTATTTATTGCAATGTCAGAAACTCGAGATACTTCAATGTTGTCGAATCCTGTTATAGTCATTTGTAGTTTATAAAAATAGTGAAGAGTACGTGAAATCAAAATTCTTAATTCAATGTATTTTTATAGTCATGAAATAATATTTAAAAAAATTATCTAAATGTTAACATCTAAGAAAGAGTTTGAATGTATACCTTTATATCACTAAAACGTGTATATTGAGAATCTAAAGATTAATACTTTTTCGACTCAAAAAACTATGAACCAACCATCAATGCTTGGATTATGTAATTGATGCATGATGGTGACATTGTGGAAGTGATTATTTGTATAACCGTCTACCATAAGCCCAGTAGTAAGTGATGCATTGTTGTTTGATAATGAAAAAAACCGTTAAAATGTGGAACCATCGAAGGGATATTGCTAGATTCAATATCAATGATATCAATGATTTTTTATTCAAGTAATAATGGAGTTAGACAATAATATAGAAACTCCATTGTGTAGATAATAGTTGAATAAGTATGAAAGAGAGTAAAATTGTTGATGTCATAGTCAATAGAAATAGTGAATGATTTAGGAAAAGAATTATATAACTCAGAGACATTTTTGTTTTACTGCAAGAGACATTCACAATATCGGAAATTGGTGATGCTTCAATATTCCAAAATCCTGCTATGTACATAATAATTTCATGAACAAAAATACATGGAGATATGTGGGACTGAAAATACTTAAAAGTACAAAATAAATTTGTATTCACAAAAGAATATTATTGAATAAATTGTTAAGCTCTTAACTAACTGTTAACATTGTATCCATTATGTAGATAATCGACAATTATAAAGGTCAGCATTTCATAATTGTTTTCTATATGATGGTCGATTGTAATCTCATGCAGGTCAATATTCTAGAAATGATGTAATTGACATTTGATACTGGAAATGTGTTGGAGCGTTGATGCCTCGTAAGAATGTGTTGGCATTTGATACTGGAAATGAATATGTTGGACTGTGGATGCCTCGTAGGAATGTTAGCTAGAATCTGATTGATGCCTTTTCGAGGGTCTTTTATGGAGAGCAACATCTTTGTGCATTGTCCGCATTACATTTGTAAATATATGCCAAACTCTCTATAAATTGAACCGGTTGTGGAAATTGGACAATCCCCGACGAATAAAAGAAATCGAAATGAAAAAGAAGAAGAAACAGGAAAAACGAGAGCAAAGGTAAATCAGGTGTCAGAGAAATAACAAAAACCAATACAAAGGTTAAGGTTGGAATCATCCACCGTGATCTGAAAGAAAAAAAAAATTAGGTAATATTTCTTCTGATGCAGATCGAGAAGGCAAAACAGAGCATCATTTAGTTCGTCTAGCAAAGAACACATAACAGAAATTATCGATGATAATATTTTACTAATTAAGACGACCAACATTAACTTGACAATATGATTTAACATTCCTAATATTTCATGAAGAGTTCATCACGATAACATATATCACACCTTATATCCACATGGAAAAGATGACGAAAAAATCCGGGACATAGTGAATTTATTTTATGCAAAGCCTTATTATTGATTATGGGAATGTAATGAAATAGTATGTGATGAAACCACACATGTCATTTCAGACCGAAAATCTATTTTAAAAAAATACAATCTCTTGCATAATCAATTTTAAATAGATTTTCCTTGGTTCTATCTCTGCTCGTCTTCAACAATTGCTTACTCATCAGACTCTTTTTCGTATAATCAACTGCTCCCTCTATAAATACAATCTTCCTTTATAAATACAATGTAGTTAATGCCTTATAATGTAATGAAATAGTATGTTGTCACAAAGAAACCGAGGCGTGATCGTAAGAGGAAAATGAAGTTCCATGAATAGGTTCACAATCCAGCCAACTTCAGAAACAACCGACCGACGGAAGAGATTTATACTCAGCTTAGGTGGAGGATCTAGCTACACCAGTTTGTTTCCGGGATTGCCAAGAAATGGGATTTCCACCTAAAAAATATATAGGCATAGGTGGATTTGCAATCCTTTGCATCACCGCCAGAATTAGAATCCGAGTAGGCTATGAGGCAAAGATGTGAAAACCATGATGCAACGTCCCTTTTAAATATCGAAATAAGCGTTTACCTCAGACCAATTAGACTCAAGAGGAGAGGACATGTGTTGAGCTAGGCGGTTAACCGGGAAAGAGGTGTCGGACGAGTCATGGCAAGATATTATAAAACGCCAATGGCACTCTGATAGACAGTAGCATCAACCATAGCAGAGGAAGATACCACAGACTTAGGATTGCTCGGAGTGCAAAGAGATTTGGCTTTATCTATTTTATGACGTCGAAGAAAATTCACAAGATATTTATGCTTCGACAAAACAAACCTTCTTTACATCGGGCCACTTCAATACCAAGGAAAAACGAGAGATTACTAAGGTCTTTTACAATAAAGCAAGATTGCAGATGAGTAAGCAATTGTTGAAGACGAGCAGAGATAGAACCATTGATGATTAAGTCATCTACATAGACAAGAACCAACAAGCGAACAACACTTTACCAGTGCGCACTTCGATAGTGGCTGCGGATTACCCTCGTCATAATAAAAAAAAGCGAACAACATCAACATGATAGATAGATAGATAGATAGATAAAGAGCGAAGAATCAACCTTGGACTGATGAAATCCAAATGAAATAAGTGTTGAACTTAGAGTCGTGTACCATGCACGAGGTGCTTGGCGCATACCATAGAGCGATTTACGAAGAATGTAAACTCGAGAAGGATGAATAGGGTTAACAAAGTTATGTGGTTGTTGCGTATAGACAGGTGTTGTCAGATTACCATGTAAGAATGCATTACTGATGTCGAGTTGACAAAGGGGCCAATTTACAGATTAAGCCATCTTAAGAACTTTACGAATAGTAATCGATTTTATAACAAAACTAAAAGTCTCACAGAAATTGACACATATACGTTGATGAAAGCTCTTAGCAACGAGGCGAGCCTTATATCAATCAATTGTGCCTAAGGTTTCCATTTGAGACGAAACACCCATTATTTTTTACATCCAACAATATTAGCACCCTTAGGAGGCAAGACAAGGGTCCATGTGCCATGACGTTGTAATGCTGTGAATTCCTCGACCATAGCATGACGCCAAGGAGGAGAGGTAAGAACCTAGACAATGGTTGCAGGTTCAGTGTTATCGGAGAATCAATGAGGCCAAGTTCATCGGTCAAGGTCGAACTCATGTTATGCATCTTAATACCTTATTGAGGTTTACACCATTGATATGGCCAAAAAAAATTATTCTTACATTTATAAAAGATGTAAATGTAAGATGACTGGCGTAAGTAAGATTCCCAACATCTTTAACCATAGGTATTGAGGTGTGCACAAATTTTTCTTTTTTCAGTGACGAGGCCGGACAAACTCGACCTCACAGACCCATCTTCAACGTACCTTAATTAATAAAATTGCAACTTGTGGTAGAATCTATATTATAACAGTTGAGATAATGAAACAAAATTGCCCTTAAATATCAATGATGAAACTTTGACTAAAGCTTATAATTTGATATTTAGTGACCGTTTGGTAAGAATTCGGATATGACAATTGTAATGAGTATAATAGTAGGGTGATTGGTTATAGGTATGACTGATTCTTTAAATGGTGTCTGACATTTACCAGTGAATGAGTATGATAACCAAATATGATTTTTGGTTGAACTTATGCCTCAATGGAAATGTATAATCTTGTGAATATTGTAATATTTTAAATAATAATGTTTTTTTTTTATTTTGTAAAATTTAATACAAGAATATTTTAAACAAAAGCACAATATCTTTTATTCTGAGTATTTACAAAAAATAATTATAAAATTACGTTCATATAAAGATAAGTTACATTTTTACGAAATTACTGAATATTTTTTTTATAAAAATCAAACATTTTTATAAATTATGTTAAAATATTTTAAATAATATAATATTTATTATTTGACAAAATTTAAGTTTTATTTAATATTACTAATTATTTTATTTTAACTAAGTATTATAAAACTAAGTATTACATAAAATCCGGGTCATTCTTTAATTTTATTATTTTTTATATATTAAAAATATTTTATTAGAAGTAGGTATCATAAATTTAATAAAAGAATATTTTATTTTAATAACATACAATATCTTTACATATATAAAATAATTATTTATTTCGTAAAAATAAGTTTATAGTTAGTTATTATAATATATAAAACATAAGTATGTTAATTTTTTTATTAAAATATTTTTATATTCATGATAAAATATTTCTAAATAATGATATTTATTGTTTATAAAATTTAAATATATATTTATATATCATTATTCATATTAAATAATATTTTAAAAATAATTTCAGTTTTTAAAAAAATACATAAAACATAATTTTGATATCCATAAGGTATGAGATCTCATACCTACATATTATGCGTGGGGGATGGGATTCCATTCCATTGATGCAGAGTCAATTCCAATAGATTTATTGGACGGTCCCATTGGCATGTATCTAGTAGGAATTGGACCTACGAATTTGCCAATTATGAGTTGGCCACTTTTTTATTGGTTTATGAATAAAAAATTTTGGACATATACGCGAAACACAAGCTACGAATTAATCTAGTTATTAATCTATTTCCCTTCAATTACCCCACACCCAAAAAAATAAATAAAATAAAATCATCTCTTTTTATTTTATAATACTTCGAGAGCTAATGAAACTATTTTAGTAAAATTTAATTGTTTCAATTCGAATCCTAGAACAAAATGAGAGGTAGCTAACCAACTTCTAAGAGATACATAATTGACTGCATTAATCTTAATAGTTACATTACCCACAGAATTTAAAGAACCTAAAGAAGCATGAGCCATATATTCTGCGAAACACTGTTCTTGCCAAGGTTGTATGTTTTTTTTCAACCTACTTAAGTCCAATCCATTTGGACCGAGGTTCTAACAAAGGAACACCAAAAATGTATAGTTTATCCTCCAAAAATGACTTCAGGTTTGATAAAATTTATATACATATGGGTTTGATATCATAGTAGGGAGCCGAAACCCATGTACCAAATATGATATATGGATACCAAACTCGTGTCATCCCCATAATAGGATAGAAAACCCATATGCCAAACACCCTCTTAAATTATTCGTCAAAAAAAGAATTATTGAAGGTTCACAAATTACAAACCTTTTATAAAAATTGAAGTTTTCTCTATCTAAAAATATACTGAATATGTATGTTACAAAGGCGGCTCAAGCCTAAAGTAAGGACCCATCCAATTAAGACCCCAAATTATTATATATATGTGTGCATAATAATAATATTTAATATTATAACTTTATATAGATTTTAAAGGATTTTTTAAGTAATATCAATTCAATAACATTTCACCCATTTAGAAAAATGGACCTTATATTATTGGATATACTCTTCTATAATCATATATATTGGTATTAATTGAGAAATTATCTTATTGATATACGATTGATTAAAACTTAAATAAAAAGCCCTCAAATTTTGTATGACTGGAAACCCTACTCACTCAGAACTGCTAGAAGATCATCTGGCCCATCGGTGGACCATCAATCACGCCCCGTCATGCGTGCATTGGTGGCTCAACTTTTTAAATCTAAAATATTTTTTTATTGCTAACATGACCCACCAATGCACGCGTGACATGATGTGATTGATGAGCCACCGAATGGGACACCAATTTTGGGTCAAAAGATGATGTTCATTGGCGTTATAAATCGTGTGACATTTGAGAATTTGAGATTTTCCATGATAACGAATTGGTCCCACTTGCAACTAATCCTCACACTAAGTTCGCGTGAAATGACAGTTGCACCCTCTACAAATTATGAACATTTTTTTTTTCTCCCATCTCAATTATGGAGGATTAACCCCATCGGAAAAGTCTAAATCGTAGCTAAGCCTTTGACTCCCTTACTTCTACTCACTCCGATCCGATCACGAAACCGTTCGTCGGCGCCGGCTATAATGCTGCCGCCAGAGCTCCAACCCCAGGCTTTCCGCCCTTACATCTCCCCCTCCTCCAGCGCCCCCTCATTTGCCTCCACCTCCTATAACGGCGAGCAAAACCCTAACCCTAACCCTAGCCCTCCGACATCCGTATACTACAGCGGAGCCGCCGGAACCAGTCGACGCTCCAGCTCCTCCATGAAGAACTCTCGATTCTCCCCTTCTTCATTCGTCCACAACGCCAGAATCGCCGTCGCGCTCGTCCCCTCCGCAGCCTTCCTCCTTGACCTCGGCGGTGCTCCGGTAGTCGCCACCATTGTTGTCGGCCTCATGATTGCTTACATTCTTGATTCGCTCAATTTCAAATCCGGCTCCTTCTTCGCAGTCTGGTTCACCCTTATCGCCGCGCAGATTACGTTCTTCTTCAGCTCTTCGCTCTACTACACCTTCAATTATGTCTCCCTTGCTCTCTTTGCTGCCTTAACTTGTGCCCTGGCTAATTTCCTAATTGGAGTTTGGGTTTCGCTGCAGTTCAAGTGGATACAGATTGAGTACCCCACCATTGTGCTCGCTCTTGAACGCCTGTTGTTCGCATGCGTTCCGCTCATAGCTTCCACACTTTTTACCTGGGCAACTGTTTCTGCAGTGGGTATGTCAAATGCTGCTTATTATCTCATGGTTTTTCATTGCATTTTCTACTGGCTTTATTCAGTTCCTCGTGTATCCTCGTTCAAATTGAAGCACGAAGTGAATTACCATGGCGGTGAGGTCTCCGAGGATAGTTTCATTCTTGGGAAGCTTGAGAGCCGTGTGCATAGTCTGAGTCTTTTGTTTATTCCTTTATCATTCCATATTGCCTCGCACTATTTGCTTATGTTTTCATCAGCTGCCGCTATCTCCGATTTGTTTCTCCTTTTCTTCATTCCCTTTCTGCTTCAACTTTATGCATCTACTAGAGGGGCATTGTGGTGGGTTAGTAAGAATGAGTACCAGTTGCAGAGCATTCGATTTGTCAATGGTTCTGTGGCTTTAGTTGTTATTGTTGTATGTCTGGAGATTCGGGTTGTTTTCCATTCATTTGGGCGGTACATTCATGTTCCACCGCCACTGAATTATCTGCTTGTCACTATCACAATGCTCGGAGGAGCATCCGCTGCTGGTTCTTATGCTCTTGGTATGATTTCTGATGCATTTAGCTCACTGGCATTCACTGGAATGGCCGTCATTGTCAGTGCTGCTGGAGCAATTGTTGTGGGTTTTCCTGTCCTGGTAAGCATTTCTCGGATCCAATTACACATGACTTTGGTTATCCAATAATGTGATAATCCTTCTCAAACTCCGTGCTTAAGATTGTTTTATGAATTTCATTCCTTTATATAAAGTCTTTCCTAATTGACATGACAAACAGCTTCTGACTGTGATTGTTGCCTTTCTTTGATGTTTGTATTCCAGACATCTATGAAACTCATTACATTGTTATTATCATTGTTATGTGTTTTTAAGTCGATACTCTGCATTTGCATGCTTTGCTGATGTTGCCCTGATTGAGTAGTTGCCGACTTGCCGTAGAAATTGAGTATTCTTAATTTGCGAAGTAACAGTTGACTATTCCAAAGAGGAATTATGCCACCGTAAGAAGATTATGTAGAAAATGCTAGGAGAATGTAATGTACTATAATTATGCACCATACACAATGTACATAGGTTTTTAACCCCCCCCCCCACACACACACCCAAAAAAAAAAAAAAAAACCCAGACCCCCAAACTCTTGTGTCAGATAATGTTCTTCCACTATTATGTACTCCCTCCGTCCCACTCCAGTTGTCCACCATTCCTTTTCGGGCTTTCCCACTCCAATTGTCCACTTTCCTTTGCAACTTAAAATATTACTCTAATATAATCTAGTGGACCTCACTACCATACATATTGATGTGGAGCGATCGGAAGATGGGAAGAGATTTTATGTTCGACGAGGGCGAGAGAAGATCGACGTAGCGGCATGGCGTGGCGTTGGATGTTGCATGGCGTGACGTCGGCGTGCTTGAATCAACAATATAGTTGTTTTATATTATTATTATTTTCGTAATGTTGGGCTTATTTAATTTGTGTCTTGTTTTATTTTGAGTCAATAAGTTTGTGGGCTTCCATCTTATAAAAGGAGATGAGAACCCTAATTTTTAGTATGCTTGATTTTGGAACTGATTTGGGCAAGACGAGAGTCTTGATTTGGGACGAAATCACCTTGGTTTCGTAGGGGCGTTGCCTATTGGGATTTATCATTTAATTCCGTTTTCGTTTTGGTTTGGATGTTGTGATCGATATTTATTTATTCAGCAAGGGGTGTGATTGGCAATTAGTTTTTTGTTATCGGCCAGAAGGTAGACGAATTTCATTTGAAGTCAGCATCTACGTTTGCATCAATTTATATATTCATCAATTTCAATTCACTTTCGTTTGGTATCAGTCCCAGTTTTATATATATATATTCATTGCATTTAGTGCGAAACCGACACATTGGATTGGTAAACAAGAATCGTGAGTGCTTGTGACGTGAATATATTCGTGATCAAATTAATTGTTTCTTTTTGCTTGCATCAATTGGTCCGACCTGCCGGATCTGACGGTGTATAACGAGAGCCAGTCGAAATCAGCAATCAAATTCATGGCGAAGTGTATAATCACCAATGAGCAATTCATGAGATTGGGGAATGCTCGAGATCCAGATAGGCCTAAGGCGAAGTGTATAATCACCAATGAGCAATTCATGGGGTTGGGGAATGCCCGAGATCCAGATAGGCCTAAAAATGATAGATCAGCTATTATTTCGGATACGATTCAAATGATAAAGGATTTGACCTCTCAACTTGAAAGATTAAACTCCGAATATGTTGCACTAAGTGAGGAGTCACGTGAGCTGACCCAGGAGAAGAATGATCTCAGAGAAGAAAATGCATCTCTTAAAACCGATTTTGAGAACCTTAATGGGCAGAACTTACAGAGAGTTAAGATCGTGGACCCATGAGCTGGAATGAACCACTCTGTTATGATGCATCCACTACCGATTCCTTCGCGAATTTGGGAGGATATTTCAATGGATTTCATTTCCGATCTTCCGTCACCAAAGGGAAATTCTTGTGTTTTGGTTGTGGTGGATAGGCTGTCAAAGTATGAACTTGTTATTCCACACCGTACTCCGATCACGGCTCGTCGCGTGGCTACTCGATTTGAGTTGGCCTATGGACGGCCGCCGCCTAGAGGGATGAGGCATTTGTCAGAGGAATGCCGCATGGCCGTGGTCTCGGACGTAGTATTGTCCCGGGATGAATTTGAGAAGCAATTACGGGTGAATTTAGAACGGGCGCAGGATCGAATGCGGAGAATGCGGAATCAAGCAAATAAAAGTCGCCGTGGAGTGAAATTTAGGGTGGAGGATCATTCGGTGGAGCCTGCGTTGCCGAAATCACTAGATTTTGAATTCGGTGACGTCTTTGATCCGGAGAAAGTGTTGTGCGTGCGTGATAATATGTCTTCTCATGGTCGGGTCCGAGAGGTGTTAGTTCATTGGAAAGATAGAGGAGAAGAAGAGTCTGCGTGGGTGGAATTAGAGGAGTTACGAAATCAGTTTCCGGATTCCCGCCTTGAGGACAAGGCTGTTTTTGAGGGGGTGGAAGTTGATGTGGAGCGATCGGAAGATGAGAAGAGATTTTATGTTCTACGAGGGCGAGAGAAGATCGACGTAGCGGCATGACGTGGCGTTGGATGTTGCATGGCGTGACGTCGGCGTGCTTGAATCAACAATATAGTTGTTTTATATTATTATTATTTTCGTAATGTTGGGCTTATTTAATTTGTGTCTTGTTTTATTTTGAGTCAATAAGTTTGTGGGCTTTCATCTTATAAAAGGAGATGAGAACCCTAGTTTTTAGTATGCTTGATTTTGGAACTGATTTGGGCAAGACGAGAGTCTTGATTTGGGACGAAATCACCTTGGTTTCGTAGGGGCGTTGCCTATTGGGATTTATCATTTAATTCCGTTTTCGTTTTGGTTTGGATGTTGTGATCAATATTTATTTATTCAACAAGGGGTGTGATCGGCAATTAGTTTTTTGTTATCGGCCAGAAGGTAGACGAATTTCATTTGAAGTCAGCATCTACGTTTGCATCAATTTATATATTCATCAATTTCAATTCACTTTCGTTTGGTATCAGTCCCAGTTTTATATATATATTCATTGCATTTAGTGCGAAACCGACACATTGGATTGGTAAACAAGAATCGTGAGTGCTTGTGAAGTGAATATATTCGTGATCAAATTAATTGTTTCTTTTTGCTTGCATCACATATATAACGACTTTCTTAATCACCGTGCCGAAAAGAAACTGGACAATTGGAGTGGGACAGGGAGTAACTCTGAGGTAGATAGTTATCTAGAGATACAGAATGAAGAATACAGGTTCTATCTGCTCTAGTGACCTCCAACTTTTGAGACCAGCTATATTCTCAGTAGGCTCGATTTGAAGAAATATGTGGAGGAATTTATGTTTATACGGTAATCCATTTATTATCCAAATGAAATTAGTAACCATGAATGAAGAAGAGCATGAGAGAAAGGCCTATCGGCTAGTTTGTAAGGCCCCAATTCTTGACGGGAAGGGGCACGATGGGCCTGTGGTGCTTTGTCTAACAACTCAATGATTATCAGAACCTTTTCTGCCATGCGGCATGAATCTTAAAGAAATCCAACCAGCAAGTTTCTTTCGGTTCTCCTATTATTTAGCATGTGAACTTCTATTTGAACATATAATAGAAATATGGAAAAATATTGCGAACAATGACTTATATATGAGATAGTAAACCCATATGTAAGAGTATGTAACTTCCTGTGATGTTAGAAACTTGAGAATTATTCACTGGAGAGTGGGAAAGGATAATGTGCAATTGTACCTTTTGAACCACATTTTTCATGTTTTACTATTATAATACATACCACTAAAAGTCTCCATTTTCTTTCTACAGTTCCTTCCGCTCCCTTCATTAGCTGGATACTGTTTAGCACTTTTTTTCACAAAGAAGAGTTTATCATCATACTCTGCATTTTTCGTGTTGGGGAGCTTGATGGTTGCTTGGTTCATGATGCATAACTATTGGGATCTTAATATTTGGATAGCAGGCATGTCGCTGAAGTCCTTCTGTAAGCTTATCGTTGGCAGTGTGCTTCTGGCAATGGCAGTTCCTGGTTTAGCTGTTCTTCCTCCACAATTTTATTTTCTGACTGAAGCTGGATTGATCGGCCATGCGTTATTATTGTGCTATATCGAGAACAATTTTTTCAACTATTCAAATGTATCCTATTATGGGATGGATGATGATGTGATATACCCAAGTTATATGGTTGCCATGACTACTTTTGTGGGTCTGGCCATTGTCAGGAGACTTTCTGTGGACCGGAGAATTGGGTTGAAGGCAGTTTGGGTTCTGATTTGTCTGTATTCTGCAAAGTTATCTATGTTTTTTATTGCTTCAAAGACTGTGTTATGGGTTTCAGCCGTTCTATTATTAGCAGTATCTCCTCCATTGCTGCTATATAAGTACTGGCAAAACCTTTTTCTTATTGTTAGTATTGCCCTTTTTTTGCACGAACTTATTAGTCTGGTTATCTTGCAGGGACAAATCGAAATCTTCCGCATCAAAGATGAAACCTTTTCAAGGATATGCACATGCTGGTGTAGTTGCTATGTCAGTCTGGTTTTGCCGCGAAACAATCTTTGAAGCCCTTCAGTGGTGGAATGGAAGGCCTCCAACTGATGGCTTGCTTTTAGGCTCTTGCATTCTCTTGACAGGCTTAGCTTGTATACCAATTGTTGCTTTGCACTTTTCCCATGTCATGGTACAGTTCTTTGTTATTATTTTAATTGAATATTCATGTTTTTCGATGACGGGTTTTGTTTCATACTAACAGTTAAAATACTAGCCTAAGTGTTGCTATTAATCATTTTATTTGATTTCATTCTGAGCAATCCTTGCAAGTTATCATTTTACTGAATTTCTCTAAATGGGATGGGAGCTCTTAGATTTTTATTTCTGTCTAGTTTCACTAATGGATGGGACTAAATTCAAGTACCATGAATGCTTATTTACGTGTAAACAGGTTATTTAGATAGCATGTTTTTATTACACACCATATTAACTTAAGCTCATATGGTGTGATATTTGCTGTGATAATCTGAGACGACATAGCATCAAAAGATTCTACACGTCTCATCCTCAAGTAGTAGTATATGATACTTGGATATTACTTCTAAGAGAGCATTACTATTGGCATGTGTGCTTAGCAAATCTTATTTTTATTATGACTGATTTAGTTTGTTTCTTTTTCATCTGTAGGCTGCGAAGAGATACTTAGTGTTGGTCATAGCAACTGGCCTGCTATTTATTCTGATGCAGCCACCTACACCAATGTCATGGACCTACCACTCTGATCTAATCAGATCTGCTCGTCAATCTGCTGATGACATTTCCATATATGGCTTCATGGCTTCGAAGCCTACATGGCCGTCATGGTTGCTTATTGCAGCAATCCTTCTAACTCTGGCTGGAGTAACCTCCATTATTCCTATAACATACATTGTTGAGTTGAGGACATTTTATGCAATTGCTGTTGGAATAGCTCTTGGCATTTACATGTCTGCGGAGTATTTTCTTCAGGCAGCAATTTTGCACGCCCTCATCATTGTAACAATGGTCTGCACGTCAGTGTTTGTGGTTTTTACTCATTTACCTTCCACTTCTAGCACCAGAGTCTTGCCTTGGGTGTTTGCTCTGATTGTGGCCCTATTTCCGGTGACATATTTACTGGAGGGTCAGGTGAGAATTAACAAGGCTTGGCTAGGAGGTAGTGGAGCTGAAGATATGGCTGAGGAGGACAATAAGATTGCAACCTTACTTGCTATTGAGGGTGCGCGGACATCTCTTCTTGGTTTATTTGCTGCAATCTTTATGCTTATAGCACTTGAGATAAAGTTTGAGTTGGCTTCACTTATTCGTGACAAGTTTGTGGAAAGAGGTGGACTTCGACACAGTCAGTCAGGTGAAAACAGTTCAGCAACTGTTCCTCCTAGATTGAGATTTATGAAGCAGCGCAGAGCCTCTACTATGCCGACATTTACCATACAAAGGATGGCTGCAGAAGGAGCCTGGATGCCTGCAGTTGGTAATGTTGCTACTGTAATGTGTTTTGCAATATGCTTGATCTTGAATGGGCATCTCACTGGAGGATCAAACCGTGCCATATTTTTCTTGGCGCCTATTCTGTTGCTGCTCAACCAGGATTCCAATTTCTTTGCTGGCTTTGGTGATAAGCACAGGTACTTCCCCGTTACTGTTGCCATCTCCACCTACCTGGTCTTGACTGCTGCATATAGCATATGGGAAGATGTGTGGCATGGAAATGCAGGATGGGGTGTTGATATTGGGGGCCCGGATTGGATCTATGCAATCAAGAACCTTGCCCTTCTTGTACTGACATTCCCAAACCAGATACTGTTCAACCGTTTTGTTTGGAGCTACACGAAACAGGGTGATTCAAAGCCATTGCTTGCCATACCCCTTAATCTGCCATCAATCATAATGACGGACATTATCAAGATTAATATTTTGGGGCTTCTTGGAGTTATATATGCGTTGGCTCAGTATCTAATATCGAGACAGCAATATCTCTCAGGGCTGAAGTATATTTAGACAACTCTGTTGAATGTGTTATTGAGAACTATCACAGGTGAAATTTGCAAGTTTGATGGCTAATTTACCCTTTGTGTTGTGCTTAATTGGCACGTGAGGTTTTGGTAAAGGCTCAGGTGCATGTGGTGGAAGCAATTGCATGGAAGATAATACATGAAATTACGTGCTTCTTGCTTGTAATTTGTATTCAGATTGCTGACCAAATCAACTTCGGATTGGACGAAAGGGACAAAAGGGTCAATTCATTTTATTCAACGAAGAGAATTGCAGGACCTGTGTAATACGACTATGTGGTGATTTTCCCTCATATCCTTCCCCCCTTCTCTCTCTTTCCCTCTCTCTCTTCTCTTGATTGTTGTGTGGAGGGAAGTGGTAACGAAAAACAGAAAGAAAATGGGGAAAGGAGAGGGGAGATAGTTTATACCATATTGTCGAAAAACTGAGGCTGCACCGTGCTGGATCATTACATTTTCTTGGCTCGATTCATGTTCTCAACTTCACATGCATTACCTATTCCGCTATCTCATTCCCTTTCACAAGCGAAGTTACTTTTATATTCCGTGTTTTATTTTTTAACATACTATGTATAGTATTAGTATAACCATCGAGTAAAAAATTTAACTATCCAACAATAGGTAGTGGTCCAAGGGAGAATCAAGGTTATAGTGAGAAGTAATAATAATTACACATCTTTGGATTTTTCTTATTGAGTCAATCTAATGGTTGGCATGATGCAGTATGTATATTAACCGCACTTCGGGGTAAAATGGGTATAAATGCATGGTGAAATTATCAAACAAGCGGGCAAACACGAATTTGAGGGATCAAATCATCTGTTCCAAGAGTCATGTCTTAACGTTCTCCCATGTAGTAGGCATTTAGATTCTTATTGTACAAACCGTAATATTGTACTATAGCCATCTAGATGGTTACACTTATGGGACAACTTTGGAATAGGATTTCGTAAAATTGTACCATAGCCATCTAGATGCTTACCTTTATGAGACAACGTTGGAACATGATTTTTAGAATAAGTGATCCTGACATTTATGTCCTTCACGATTTATACCGTGTCTTCCTATTGATGGGTTGGACGTGAGTTCTTTCATTTATGCCTATAGAAACTCATTTGAGTTCGTGTTTGAGGTTCAGAAATCCGACGGGTCATGTTTGGGGATGGTGTTTTCTAGTTCTCGGTGTAATTTGGTTCAATGTCTATTTGTGATGCGTTGTCGGATAGGCCTGTTTTGTTTTGATGCACTCACATTGTCCAATGACAGATCCAAGATTTAACAATGAAGTGGACTGAAAAGTAAATACTTCTAGATAAATTATATATATATATATATATATATATATATATATATATATATACATGTTACAATTTATCTCAATATAAAATAGCAAATAAATTAGAATGAAAAGCAATGCGAAAAAAATAAATAAATAAAACAAACTAAGAAAAAGCAAGGGAAAAAAATGAGAGAAATAAAGCCAGAAGTGAAAACGCAAAAGAATAGAAGATAAATCATCTAAAATAAATAGAAAATTAAGTAGAAAGGAAAAATAAGAGAAATGAAAGTGCCAAATTTAGAAGATGCTGGGCAAGCGATTCGAACCAAGGACAAAGAAGAAGATTAGAAGGGCTTGACCGCTAAGCTAAAGGCTCATTATTTAAAACTTACTCAACAGAAAATGTTGCTCCCGGTACAATTTTTTTGGGGGGGGGAATGCACCTATTACAAATGTTGCTTTTTCATATCAGAAGGGCTGACTGATAGTGAGTCAGAGTGCAAAATACTGTTAGACCCTTTTATGAAAATGCTTTTTGTGTATGCAACAATTAAGCTGATAGTGAATGTAGTGAACAGTAAGCAAAATCCAATAAAACAATAAAGAACACGATTTTATAGTGGTTCTGATTCACAAGATCCAACATCCACTTTTCTGCTTCCTTACAGAAATCCAATAAAGAATACTCGTAGACTGATTAGCACAGATCAACACAATCAAACTATCAAATAATCATTCTATCAAGCTAACTATCAAAACCAAACAACAACTTTATAATGAGGTTTCAGGTTGGGTTTTGTGGTTTGTTTAATAACAAAAGTATGAAATACTCTTAACTCCAAGCTTATAATATTTAAGCTAGTTACTTGGAGTATGAATGGTGAGGATTTTTTCGGGCAATAGAACAGTAAGAATGAAGATGAAGGCTTTGCTCTTTTGCTTTGAATGTGCTTGAGATTTCTTGAAATTCTGTAACCTCTTAATGAGAGGTCTTCTACTATTTATAGCCGAGCTTGGGGATATATCTGTTGAGGAATAACTGCTCTCCCATTGGCTCCGTGTTGATAACGGTCGGATGCATTAAATGTATGGACACGTGTCACGTTCAACTCGCTTCTGCAGATTCTGTCTCCTTTGACTAGAGTTGACATGGCGGCCTGAGATTGGTCGAGGTTGACCATCTATTTTGAATAATGTGCCTTGTACCTTGTACAATCTTCACATTTGAATATATCAGTTCTGACATGTGACGAATCTGATCCGATCAGTTCAACTTGAAGAGTCAGTCCGTTGACCATCTATTTTGAATAATGCGCCTTGTACTTTGTATAGTCTTCACATTTGAATATATCAGTTCTGATATGTGAAGAATCTAATCCGATCAATTCAGCTTGAAGAGTCAGCTTATCAAGGCTAGACTCATATGTTCTACTCAGTTGAAATTACAGCAACTTGAACTAACTTGGTCTGAACAAAACAATCAGCATGATGGTGATCGATGTATTGCACCAAATTGTCACGCCCCAATTCCCGAGGGAAGGCAAATGGGCAGGGGCGCGACTGGGGAGGGGTGAAAGAAGCGGGGAAAGAAAAGGGGAAAAGCTTAACTGAACTCAGTAGTACTACTCTACTGAGCTCTACAAAGAACAGCCAGAAATCCGTATTCAGTAGACTTGGAATTCAGTAAACTTGTATTTATATAATCAAGATCCAACTACCTCAGTAGAAACAAGAGAGGTAGTGTGTAATATACATAATGATACAGCGGAAACGTCTCAAATAGACGGATATTTGAACAACAAAATAGCAGACCCACTCAGTACTTCATAATAGACCGACTCAGCACCTAACTTCCACGCTTCCAGCTTCAGTCTGAAAATCATTTTGAAAATATTTGGGCTGAGCACTATTGTACTCAGTGGGTAAGGCAATTTATAAGCATTTCACAACAAGTTTATCTAATCAGAAACCATATGACTTGGAAGGTTTTGAAAATAAAAATCACTCCCAATCATACCAACATTTATCATCTTGTGCGCGCGCTGTCACGTTCTACTGTTACTCTCACTTTACCCCTTCCTTCCTTTCGGACTTTGGGTTACAACCCAGTGAGTCCCATAATCATTTGATCTCGGGTCTTCACCCAGAGATCCCAACCGTTAGACTTAAAGCCGAAGCCCATATGTCCTCTCCCTTAGTTAGCACACAATGGAGATCAACCCATTGCACTACTAACAATGGTGTACACAATTCCCGCTAGCGTTTTAGGCCAATCAAGAATCTCGATCGATTAAGTCAGAGCATTAAACAAGTAGAACGCACAAAAATATATTTTCATGGATAAACATAACATTTCATAGAGCTTAGTAACTCAAAATAGTTTAAGATAGTAAAAACCCACCTTATTTTACTTTGCTGAATTGTTTCGGTCCTTCTTCGGTCTTTCAGCTGAATCCTCTTCTTAATTCTTTCTCAAAGTCTACTTTGCTCTGCTGAATTTTCGTATGGAACTTAGTAAATAATTCAGCAGGGTCATCTACTATTTATAGAGCCCTTTAAGCTGCTGAGTCACTAGGCTAGTTATATGTATAGCTTTGCATAGTCATGCTATGTTGCGTATATGAAACCCACGCAGAAGAGGAGTTAAATTTCATTTTTACTTCCTTTGTATTTACCAGCTAGCATGAGGTGGAAGGTGGATAATTATCAGTCTCTATTTCTTTTCCACATTCTCGTGTGAAATTACAACAAAAATAATCATTTCCTTTAATTATTTCAGCAACTAATTAAATCTGCTATTAAATTGAATTATCAATCTTGGGATACCACATCCTTCCCTCAAACAAAATTTCGTCCTCGAAATTTACGTATCTTCATAAGGTAAATCAGGATACTGGGATTTGATCTTTTCTTCTAATTCCCAGGTAGCTTCTTCCTGTCCGTGATGATTCCACATAACTTTTACTAAAGGAATGTGCTTGTTCCTCAAGATTTGAACTTTTCGGTCAAGTATTCTCTTCGGTCTTTCGTCATAACTTAGATCTGGACTTAAGACCACTTCATCGTATTTAATAATATGCTTAGGGTCAAACACATATTTTCTCAGCTGGGAGACATGAAAAACATTATGTGCATCTCCAACGTTCGGTGGCAGAGCCAACTTATATGCTACCGGGCCTATTCTCTTTAAAATTTCAAAAGGTCCTATGTATCTGGGTTTTAACTTACCCCTTTTGCCAAACATCACAATCCCTTTAGAAGGGGAAACTTTAAGGAAAACATGATCGCCCACATTGAACTCTAACTCCGTTCGGCGCTTATCCGCATATGATTTTTGTCTATCTTGGGCCTCTTTAATTCGTCTTTTTATTTGACCAACTTTCTCAATCATCTGTTGAACAAGTTCTGGACCCAAAAGTTTTCTCTCACCAACTTCATCCCAATAAAGTGGTGATCTACACTTCTTGCTATATAAAGCTTCGTATGGTGCCATCCCGATGGTTGCTTGATAACTATTGTTATAAGCGAACTCAACGAGAGGTAATAAATCCTCCCAATTTCCACCCTTATCTACTATTATAGCTCGTAACATATCCTCGAGAACTTGTATTGTTCTTTCTGACTGTCCATCAGTTTGAGGGTGGTAAGTTGTACTAAAGTTCAATTGAGTACCCATTGCCTATTGTAAACTAATTCAGAATTGTGAAGTAAATCTGGAATCACGATCTGATGTAATTGATACAAGTACTCCATGTAATCGCACTATTTCCTTCACATAGAGCTTTGCTAATTTTTCCAATCCGAACGTCATTTGAACTGGTAGGAAATGTGATGTCTTAGTTAAGAGGTCAATTATAACCCATATGGCAGTGTTTCCACGTGCTGACCTTGGTAAGCTAACTGCCAAATCCATATTGACGTGCTCCCATTTCCACTCCGGAATTGGTAGTGGTTGCAACATCCCACTCGGTCTCTGATGCATAGCCTTTACTTGCTGACATGCAAGATATCGTTCTACAAATGATGCTACATCTCTTTTCATCCCATTCCACCAGAATCTTTGCTTCAAATCTCGATACATTTTTGTGCTACCCGGATGTGCTGTATAAGGCGTGTCATGAGCTTCACTCATGATTTCATTCTTCAATTTCTCATCTTGTGGAACACATAATCTTCCGTTGAACATAAGAACATTGTCATTAGCTTCTGTGAATCCCTTTGACTCATCTGATCTTGCAAATATTCGCATTTTCTCTAAGGATTCATTCCCTCTTTGGGCGTTCACAATTCTTTCCCTAAGATTTGGTGTTACCACTAAAGTAGCTATATATCCTGATATAGTCGCAGAAGGTCTTATCACTTCTAGATTAAGTGCAGTAAAATCACAAACCAATTCCTCCTGTATAGTGATCATGCAACCTAGCTTCGCCCTATTCTTCCGACTTAGACCATCAGCTACGACATTTGCTTTCCCTGGATGATAATTAATTGTGCAATCATAATCTTTTACCAGTTCAAGGCATCTCCTTTGCCTCATATTCAAATCTTTTTGCTCGAAAAAATATTTCAAGCTTTTATGATCTGTGAAGATCTCACACTTAGCTCCATAAAGATAATGTCTCCATATCTTCAAGGCATGTACTACTGCTGCCAGTTCCAGATCATGAGTTGGATAGTTTAACTCATGAGGCTTCAGTTGTCGAGATGCATACGCTATGACTTTCTGATTTTGCATAAGCACGCAGCCTAATCCTTGTTTCGATGCATCCGTATATACTACAAACTCCTTATTCACTTCTGGCACAGCTAATACTGGAGCAGTAGTAAGTCTTTTCTTAAGTTCTTGAAAACTCCGTTCACATTCATCAGTCCAAATAAATTTGATCCCTTTCCTTAGTAGTTGTGTCATTGGTTTAGCTAATTTCGAAAACCCTTCTATTAATCGTCTGTAATATCCTGCTAAATCGAGAAAACTTCTGATCTCGTTTGCACTCGTTGGGGAATTCCAACTATTTACAGCTTCTACCTTGGCAGGATCAACCTTAAGTCCTTAAGCTGACACAATGTGTCCAAGAAACATAACTTCCTTTAGCTAAAACTCACACTTGCTAAATTTAGCGTACAACTTTTCCTTACGCAATGTTTTAAGTACTATGTGCAGATGTTCCTCATGTTCACTTATATTCTTAGAGTATATAAGAATATCATCAATAAAGACAAGAACAAAGTTGTCAAGATATTGATGAAAAACTCGATTCATTAGGTCTATAAAAACCGCTGGAGCATTAGTTAATCCAAAGGGCATAACTGTGAACTCATAATGCCCATAACGTGTCCGAAATGCTGTTTTCGGAACATCTTCCTTTCTTATCTTAAGTTGATGGTAACCGGATCGCAAATCCATCTTGGAGAATACACTAGCTCCCTTCAACTGGTCAAATAAATCGTCTATCCTTGGAAGTGGATATCTGTTCTTGATTGTGAGCTTATTCAACTCCCTATAATCAATGCACATCCGTAATGTTCCATCCTTTTTCTTGACAAACAAAACTAGTGCTCCCCACGGTGACACACTAGGTTGTATGAAACCTAGGTCCAACAATTCTTGTAGTTGTATCTTTAGCTCTTGCAGTTCCTTTGGAGCCATCCTATATGGTGCTTTTGACACTGGGGCCACCCCAGGTACCAAGTCAATTGTAAATTCCACTTGCCTATCTATTGGCAATCCAGGTAAATCCTTTGGGAATACATCAGGGTATTCACAAACCACTGGCATATCACTCATCTTGATTTCCTCATCTGATTTCCCAGTGATATTTACTAGATAACCTTGACATTCTCCCTTTCTCATCATTTTAGCAACTTTCATGCATGATATAACAGGAACAATTGTACCCATTCTCTTTCCTTGGAAACTCATCTTGTTTCCTTCGGGAGTCTGAAGTGATATTTCTCTCTCTTTGCAACATATAGTTGCTCCATTCTTTTCCAACCAATTCATTCCTAAGATAATGTCAAATTATATTGCATCGATTACGTATAAATCTGTCTTAAAAGATATATCACCGATCCGAAGATCCTGGTTAACACTTATCTCATCTGAACTTATTGTTTCTCCTGAAGCAATTTTAACCTTAAGGGTATACTCAGGCAGTTCAGTCTTCAAATGTAACTTTTCACATATAAACTTTGTAATAAATGTATGTGAAGCTCCAGTATCAAACAAAGCCAAGACATGTAGATTGCCCAAGTAAATCATACCTGCAAGAGTCCCTGGCATTCGTGCTGCCTGCTCCTGATTCAAGGCATACGCCCTTGCTTGCTGTGGCGGCCTTTGATTTTGTCGCTGGTTTCCGTTAGGCCTTTGATTTCCATTTGCTCCTTGATTTCCTATTGGCCTTTGATTTCTCATTGGACTTTGGAACGGTTGTTGTGGAACAGGGTATACTGGTGGTCTCCACCCTGCAGGTGCCCCTTCCATCCTCCGCTGATTGGGGAAGTCCCTTGCATAGTGCCCAACATTCCCACACTGGTAACATTTATTCGTTCCTTTCCTACCCTCTCCCATATGAGGCTTATGACATTGCGACATATGGGCATCTCCCTAGCCCGAAACTGTTGTTGTGGTGGTGGTGGTCTCTGTGGTTGCTGCTGGTACCCTCTCCATGGTCTTCCACCTCCATTAAAGTTCCCACCACCTCTATCTTCCCATTTTCGTTTTCCTCTATTATTGTCGTATTGCGGTACTTGCACTAGCTGTCTCTGTCTTTCTTTAGGCATCACAGATTCTATGTAAAGAGCTCTGCTTAGTACATCGGCATAGGTCATCTGTCCCATGCTGCCAAGAGATACTGCAATCTCACTCCGTAGTCCACCTCTAAATTTTTCTGCTTTCTGCGTCTCCGTGGCTACCAGATATGGTGCATATCTCGATAACTGAGTAAAAGCTCTATCATACTCAGTAACTATCTTCGTCCTTTACTTAAGATTCCAGAACTCATTCTGTTTCTTTTGACAGTAACTCTCAGGAATATACTTTGCTAGAAACTGGGTTTTAAAATCATCCCACGTATACGCAGCATATTGGGCCTCAGTCAAAGTACGCTTCGTGGACTCCCACCAAAAGTCAACTTCTTCAATCAATTGGTATGTGGCACACTCTAGTTTGTCTTTCTCTTCACACCGAATATAGCTGAAGATTCTCTCTATTGCTCGAATCCAATTTTCAGCGTCTATAGGTTCCCCCATACCATTAAAAGTAGGAGGTCTCTCCTTACGAAATTTTACTTCAAACGTACGCTCCGGATAAAGGTGAACTATCGGTTCTTGTTGCTGAGCTCTTTGTTCGTCAGCCATTCTGTGATAATAGTCTGATTAATATTTCTCAAGAAAGAATTGTTACTTATACAATATATAAATATCTAGATGCATTGTTGAGAAGTAAATGAATTTAATCAACACATAACTAAGTGCTAGAACAATCGTTTTTAAAAGGACTTTTCATATTAACGATAATTACATCAGTCATAATTTACAATACCACCATGCGGGCAATCTTTACAACAAAACTGATGCCCGTCTATACAAACAAAAAGGGCAAAAAGAGCCCACTAGGTAGTCCTACTCCTTTATCTACACATCGGGATCTTTTACCACTTCTTTCCCCTTCCCTCGTTCGATGGTGTCGTGTGTGCCCTTCCTTGCTATTTCCCGTGTCCTAGGAGTCTGAACTTGCTCCTCAGCGGGTAACCTTGACGGTGGTGGTGTGGACGGTCCTGCTTCATACACCTTTTCGCCCATTGTGAACAACAAGAGGGTGTTGTTATCATTGGGATTGTACCCATCGTACTGGAACTGGATGTTGTGGCCCGAAAGTCCTGTTGGTGCTACACTGCACGATCCCGTTTCTAACATGGAGAGCTTATCGCCCATAATCCATTTGTCAAAGACTAAGGATACTAGTGCCGGAAAACTGCAGGTCGACATGTAGGTGACCGGGTCCTTGTAGACGCTAGTATCCAACTGATATTGCGTCCAACAGTACCACTCCGGAGGTAGTTGCTCGATGAGGCGATTAGAAGCCTTGAAGTCCTTAACCTCCATCTTGGCCTCCTGCCACAGTTGGAAGTATATGGTGACGAATTCACCGATGGTTAGAATTGGATCTCTTATGTAGTTCCTAAATCGTTGTACAGGATCGGGTCAGCGTGTGAGGATACTCTTTCTAGCGGTAACCTTTCCCGCAGCCATCTGCAAAATGAGAATCAATTTCTCAAGTAATTCAGTAGGGTTTAAGGGGACTAGTATCAAAGCATCAAGTAAGGAAAAACATCTGCTGTAAGGAGGAAAATAATAAGGCTATTGGCAAGTTCAATATTGGTTCAGTAGCTGATCAGTAACCATTGGCTCAGTCGTATGTTCAGTATCAGTCAGTGGTCGGACAGGTAATCGTTGATTCAGTAATATGTTCAATATCGAGTCAGGAGCCGTTTAGTAGCAATTCAGTAGCATTCTCGACTGAAAGCAGTACATAGCATTTTCGATTCAAGGGGTTCAGTAGAGTACTTCAGTAGAGTAGTTCATTAGAGAAGTTCAGTAAAGAAAGTTCAGTAGGGGGATTCAGTAGAGAAATTCAGTAGAAAAATTCAGTAGGAAAGTTCAGTAGAGAAGTTCAGTAGAAACGCTCAATAGGAAAGTTCAGTAGAGTAGGCTTCAGCAGAGTAGGGTTCAGTAGCGAGTTCAAGTTCAGTAATGACGCAGTCGGAAAAACCGTCGGACAGCTAGCGCAAATGCCGAATCGAAAATCAAGCTTGCAAGCGCAAAACTTGTGTAACAAGATAGTCTGGAATCCACCAGAGAATTGAGAAAATTCTCGAAATTGATATTAGGGTAAAAATTTGCGGCTGAAGTCTTACATATACGTATAAATACTGCTAGCAAAGACCCAATGGCAAAAACGCAGATAAACTAAAAATTCAAAAAATATTAAAATGCTGATTTCGGGCCTTAGATGATCTCAAACGCTGTTTCGAGCCCATACGTCACGACAAAGTGGTGAGTTGAGTCCGGAACGCGATTCCCTTTCCGAAAAGGTATTATGGAGCCGAAACAGACACCGGACGCCCATTCTGCATTTGCGTCTGCGCTGCTCCCGCATCACGTAGCGAGTTCAGATTCAGTAGTAGGTTCAGGTACAGTAGTAGATTCAGGTTCAGTAGTAGTTCAGGAGATGGTTCGTAGTAAGTTCAATCGCCATTTGGTAATATGCTCAGTGTCAGGTTCAGTGTTCAGTAGCAAGTATGTTCCAATAGATAATCAGTTTAGTAGGGCTCAGTCCCGTATCATTTAGTAACAATTCATTAGACATTCAGTAGCTGTTCGATCTCCATTCAGTAACGGTTTAATAGTAGTTCAGTAGTGGTTCAGTAGTACTTAGTAGCGGTTCAGTAGTGGTTCAGTAACAGTTCAGTAACAAGTTCAGTAGGTAAATACGTAATAAATCGTAGGAGTATGTAACTGAGTATTTCTACAAACTTCCCACTATCTAGGTACTCGTTCGATAAAGTTATCGATGTTGAAATGCCCACTCCATCTTCGTCTCAACGTGATTATTCTTACAGCGCGCATCTACTGAGTTTGCGTGAAACTCGGGCTCAGTAGAGAACTTCAGTAGAGGAGTTCAATATGGTTCAATAGATAGGCAGTTCAGTAGGGTTCAGTTTAGTAGTGTCCAGTAACAGTTCAATAAATAATCAGTTCAGTAACATCTAGTAGCGTCCCGTATCAGTAGCAAGTACAGTATGGTTCAATAGATAATTAGTTCAGTAGGTAGCTTAGTAACATTCAGTAATCAGTTCAATATCAATTCAGTAGCAGTTCATTTATGGTTCAGTAGTACACCTAAAAGCTCGCCTCATCCGAGGTCCAACAGTCCTTTACTACATCTAAAGGACTTAAAAATTGAAATAATTCACCTTTCAAAACTTTAATCATGCAGACTCACAAGTCCCGTAAAAATCACACCTTTAACAAGGTATTTTCCATATCATTCTTTATTGCGTCGTAAGGGCTCACATGTCCCTAACACGACCATTGGTCATATGGGCTCACAAGTCCCAAACATGACAATCATTCATTTAACAAGGTACTCCCCATATCATTCCTTTCTTGAGTCGCAAGGGCTCACAGGTCCCTAACACGACCAATAATTTCACATTTCAAAATAATCATTCCCTCCTTACATCCTCTTTATTTCCTCAAATAAGAAAACTTCATTTATTCTCCATTTTCAGCTTTTTAAAAAAATATTCAATGGCAGTGGGAAGGGTGCTGAGAGTGACTGAGTAACATTGGAAATCTAGAGATTTCTCATCTAGGCTTTCTTGAATAATAGTTTACATTTGAAACATTGAAGTCTAGCGAATCAAATCTAGACTTCCTTGAATGATAATGCAAATCCTGGAAACAATCTCCGAATTTGTCTACTGAACTTAGTAGATAGGAAATTCAGTAGTTGCTAAAACTCAGTAGTAGAAACAGACTGCAGAACAGAACTTGCTTTACCAGAAACCAAGAATTAGGAACTTCGGCTGTTGGAAAACTGAAGATAAACCGGTGAACACTGTGCTGAATAGGGTTCAGCTAAGAAACTTGTTCAGCTGAACACGGTGCTGCATATAGTTCAGCTAAACACGTGCTGAATAGGGTTCAGCGGAGTTTTTCTTCAATGGTTTTATGTTCAGTTTTGCAACAATATGCTCTGATACCACTCTGCCATGCCCCAATTCCTGAGGGAAGGCAAATGGGCAGGGGTGCGACTGGGGAGGGGTGAAAGAAGCGGGGAAAGAAAAGGGGAAAAGCTTAACTAAACTCAGTAGCACTACTCTACTGAGCTCCACAAAGAACAGCCAGAAATCCGTATTCAATAGACTTGGAATTCAGTAAACTTGTATTTATATAATCAAGATCCAACCACCTCAGTAGAAACAAGAGAGGTAGTGTGTAATATACATAATGATACAGCGGAAACGTCTCAAATAGACGGATATTTGAACTACAAAATAGCAGACTCACTCAGTACTTCATAATAGACCGACTCATCACCTTACTTCCACGCTTCCATCTTCAGTCTGAAAATCATTTTGAAAATATTTGGGCTGAGCACTATTGTACTCAGTGGGTAAGGCAATTTGTAAGCATTTCACAACAAGTTTATCCAATCAGAAACCATATGACTTGGAAGGTTTTGAAAATAAAAATCACTCCCAATCATACCAACATTTATCATCTTGTGCGCGCGCTGTCACGTTCTACTGTTACTCTCACTTTACCCCTTCCTTCCTTTCGGACTTTGGGTTACAACCCAGTGAGTCCCATAATCATTTGATCTCGGGTCTTCACCCAGAGATCCCAACCGTTAGACTTAAAGCCGAAGCCCATATGTCCTCTCCCTTAGTTAGCACACAATGGAGATCAACCCATTGCACTACTAACAATGGTGTACACAATTCTCGCTAGCGTTTTAGGTCAGTCAAGAATCTCGATCGATTAAGTCAGAGCATTAAACAAGTAGAACGCACAAAAATATATTTTCATGGATAAACATAACATTTCATAGAGCTTAGTAACTCAAAATAGTTTAAGATAGTAAAAACCCACCTTATTTTACTTTGCTGAATTGTTTCGGTCCTTCTTCGGTCTTTCAGTTGAATCCTCTTCTTAATTCTTTCTCAAAGTCTACTTTGCTCTGCTGAATTTTCGTATAGAACTTAGTAAATAATTCAGCAGGGTCATCTACTATTTATAGAGCCCTTTAAGCTGCTGAGTCACTAGGCTAGTTATAGGTATAGCTTTGCATAGTCATGCTATGCTGCGTATATGAAACCCACACAGAAGAGGAGTTAAATTTCATTTTTACTTCCTTTGTATTTACTAGCTAGCATGAGGTGGAAGGTGGATAATTATCAGTCTCTATTTCTTTTCCACATTCTCGTGTGAAATTACAACAAAAATAATCCTTTCCTTTAATTATTTCAGCAACTAATTAAATTTGCTATTAAATTGAATTATCAATCTTGGGATACCACACAAATAATCCTGCAAAATCTGAGAATTAATTCAGTATAATCTACAGGATATCGAACACAGGGAACGGAGGACTAGATACATTATTTTCCTACTTAATCTTGGGTTTGGTTAGCAACCACGCAAATTTTGGATTTTTGACTAATCTAAGAAATATTAAAAACTAAACAGAAATAAAAATTGTATTAATTGGGAAGTTGAAAGATAGGTCCAGTAAAATATTCAACACACACAAATTCCAATTATCGGCACATAAAGTTAATTAATTTAATGAGTAAACTAGTTATAGACCATCGTAACTTAAATTGCATGATCCTCACTTCCACTTACTTAGGTGGTAACCGCCATGTTGGGCATTGAAACGACTACTTCCCTAATCTAGCTACAACCTACGTTGCTGGGCAATCAATATATTTAATAACTAGACAACTTTATCGAACTAAAGGAGCCTAGTATAGGAGCCTACTCGTATGTTGGACATCTAATAGTCTCCTACCGGTTTAATCCAATTACTATTACGAATAATTTCGCTACTTACCTAGCCTTGTTCCACGAGAAACGATAGAAGTAATAAGTTAGCTACAGACTGCACAACCTAGGGTGATCAAGCCTAAATTACTAGCCAGATTAATTAATTCAGACATAAACCGAAACTCTTTCAATTAATTATTAGCACCTAAGCCTCATGTACTGTTCACGTGTGTGTATTACATTCTGCCGGACCACTAAAATTTTAGCTACTCATGAAAACGTCCCGACTGAGCAGGTAAGGCACTTTGTAGATCAGAAAAATAATCATTTGTAACCCTAATTCTAGCATGCACGAAAACTGAGAAGAAGATAGTAAACACGAACATAAACTTAAAACGAAATATGAACTGTAATTAAAACGATAACGAAAATTAAAGAACGAGAGTACCGATTAAGTCTTCGATCTCTCCTAACAACTTAAGAACGAAAGCAACGAATGGAAATACGAAATCTGGAAATTCGAATAGCATGAACTGAAATAAATGGTGTTTGTTTCTTCCTATCTACTTCTCGAATTGCATGGAACAAAAATGGAAAACGATGTTGATCGGTTTCTTCTTGGCGGAGGCGCTCGGATCGGACGACGGCGGCAGACGAAATAGATCGTAAGTGAATATCGTGTAAAAGGCTCTCCTTTTTTTTTTTTTTTTGTGCCTCTTCTCCCCTTTTATATGACTACTCCTTTGATCAACTTGCATCTAAGGTTTCAATCTTGGATAAGGAAAGATTCACAAGATAAGGTAAATATCTTATCCTTCCATATATATCCAACCTCCTTCCTTCCTTCCTTTTCTCGACCAATTTCGATCACAATCACGCCATTCCAGCTGTAAACGCGTTGCCACATCATCACCACGTCACATGCCAAATCAGCCTAAATTCCTGCATAACTGCCACAAAAATGTCTCGCCTGCACAGTTAAGAGACATTTCGGACAGAAATAATAAGGTATGAAATCGACTCATCACATGACTATACAATTACAGGCTGAGATCCTATTAATACATCAGACTGGTTCATCAATCAAATAGAGGTTTGAGATCATTCAAAACTTATATTATTTCCCAACAATTGCCAAAACCCTATTCTAAATCATCCAACACAAGTTGGGATAAGAAACTAAAAGGTTAATGAAAGTCAAATTAAAAGTACTTAAAGTAAATGGACCCGAACAAAGAGTTATTATCTTCAGGTCAGAAGGAGAAAGAGGACAACTTGGGTCTTCAAGGTATTGAAACTGAAACCATGGAAGTGGTTGATCATATTAGAAAAGAAGAAGCTCTTCTTAAGGCTGAATTAGACAAGAGAGAAGAAGCAGACATATCCTTATCTTAAGAAAAATCCAGAAACTTACATAGAATGCATTTTCTAAGGACATACAAATCAGATTAATGAGGATGCCATCAAGGCTGAAGCTGTGAGACTTCAAAAAGAACAAAAGCTTGAAAAGAAAAGACTGGAGGAAGCTCGTCAAAAGCAAATTGAGGATAATAATTTGAAAGCTAAGCTGCTACAGAAACAACTTGACGAAGCTGACGAGGAGAAGAAAAAGAAATTGAGATTTACCCAACTTACTCCAGAACATGAACACGCTAAAATAGATGAGATTTGAAAAATGTGGGAGTATACAAACTACCCTGCTCAGAAAGATATCGATGCAACAAAGCTAAGAGAGCAAAAAGTAAGAGCTAAACTGAAGAGAAATGCTCTCAGGCTAAAAGAAGACGATGAAAGGCTGGAGAGAATGGCCAATAGCATGCCTAGAACCAAGAAGATAGCCAATAAGAGCAGGAGAAAATCCAATGTGCTGAGGGCCATAGCTGTTAAAAGAAAGCCTAAAGTTGATTATCCAAATGATCTGCCTTTCCCTTGGTGTGACCAATGGGTTCCTCTAGAGCTATTTGATGATTGGGAGCAAGTCTCTAAAAGATTCTACTACTCGCAGATTTGGGGAAAACTAAGCAGAATAAAAGACAAGGATGAATTTTTTGTCGAATTCGCCAAGCGCAGAACCTACAAGCTATTTTCATAAGCAACCTGGCAGACAAGGCAAAACAACTGATGAAATACCCTGAGCTAAAATTTCTGAAGCAACCCATTGCATGGACGAATCTGGAGTTCAACATTGACTATGCCAAGATTGAAAATGAGTTCAAGAAAGCTTGCATTGAGCAAAAGTATACTGATGTTTCGAGGAACCATGATAACATAATCAAGCTGTAGAGAATAGTATACTACTCATATGAGCTGAAACTAGATGATGTATCTGATGAAAGATATGAAGCTAACATTAAAAAGCTGAAACAAACACACATGACTTATGAGGTGTTTGAGAGGAAGTATCGGATCAAGCCGGAGCCGATGTAGTTTAGATGTCAGATCCTATCTTTGTAATAGCAATAGCTTGTACCTATCAGATTACCTTAATGAAGCGTTGCTACTTTTTTGGACATGATGACAATAACTCTTTGTCCGGGTCCTTCTTACTTTTATTGCTCTATAATCTGATCTAATTCTACCCTTTAAATTCTTATCCCAATTTCTGTTAGATGAACTTAGCATGAGTCTGTTTTAAGATTACAATAGGGTTTTGACATAATCAAAGGGAGAAATTGTTGGGAAATAATATAAGTTTTGAATGATCCCAAACCCCTATTAGATTGATGAACTAGTCTGATGTATTTATAGGATCTCAGCATGTAATTTTATAGTCATGCTGGCCGTCTTGTTCAAACTAGGTTAGTTCAGGTTGGGGTATCTCAGCCAATGGAACAAGTTGTATCTAGCTTCGATTACCTGACTCTTCCAGGCTGAACTGATCTTCAGATCAGACTCTTCATCGGTTCGATCTAAGATATTCAAACGTGAAGAAAGTACAAGGTACGAGGCGATATTCAAAGTTGATGGTCAATGGAGGAAATGACAATTATCAGATCAACCTCTACCAATACCAGGCCTCCATATCAACCCTAGTCAAAGGGGACAATACAATACCTCGTACATAATCCATAGAAGCGAGCTGAGCTCGACACATGTCCATTTATTTAATGCACTCGACCGTTGTAACATGGAGCGAATGGGAGATTGATCTTCTCCAACGGATCTTTCCCCACGCTCTTCTATAAATAGAAGAAGGCCTCTCATTAAGAGGTTACGAAATTTTTACGAAGCTCAAGCATACTCAAAGCAAAAGAACCAGTCTTACTCTTCTTATTCACTATTCTCTTGCATAGAAACTCCCTCTACTGTTCTCATTGCACTATAAAATCATTGTTATTTACTGTTTCATTGCACTCAGATTTATGTTTATCATTTGTCATATCTACTTAACTGTTGCATACACAAAAAGCATTTTATAAAAGGGGCCTAACATATTTCCACATATTCTCTGACTTACTCACTACTATCAGTCAGCTTCTCTGATATGAAAAGGTAAAAGTTTGACATCAGGTGTATTCCTCCCCCCACCCACCCCCGTGAAATCTTACCATGACCAACAATTAGTCTGAGAGGAGTGGTCAGACCGACCACTGTTTTTGTTTACTTGGTCAACTTGATCAGATCATATTTGCTTTTCTGCATATTATTTATCTGCACCTCAGCTTCTAACTATTTATTGTGTGGTTGAACAGTTAACTAAGTCTTGAATGCCTATGTTCTTGATCGCTACTTACGACATCTGGAGCATGAGAATGGAGTCTCACTTATCCTCCATTTATGATTGCATGTGGGAAGTTATAACTGATGGTCCCATAGTCATTACTGTTCCCAACACCCGATCAATAAAGTCTTACTCAAAGGATGGGAAATACATTGTCCCATAAATCAGATCTTGCTCACGCTAAGTGATGGAGACCTTGGACGAGTTAGAACATGCAAAACTACCAAGGAGATGTGGGACACATTCAAGAAACTGAGTGAAGGAAATGATAAGATCAAGGACAACAAACTCAAGGCTGCCATAAGTAAACTTAACAACTTTGTTTTACAGGATGGAGAGCATATCGAAGATATGTACATTAGGTTCACCAACCTGATGAATGAGATTAACGCTTTGGGAAAGACATTTCCAACAAGGAGCTGAACGAAAATATCATTCAGGGTTTACCTAAAGAGGAGTGGAAACACATAACCTACACCATCGAACGATCTGAGGAGTTCAACAAGTAGTCACCTGAATTGCTGTTCTCCGACCTGAAGGCTACCGAGATCAAAATTGAGCGACCTGACATTTCCAAAAAAAAAAAAAAAAAAAAGACAACTCAAAGACGTTTACCTTCAAGGCTTCTAAGAATTGTGACAATCCCGAGGAATGGTCACATGAGGAATTACTGAATGCATTTGTTCTTCTTTTAGGAAATTCCAAAAGAGGAGACCAACGAAAGAGTGGGAGAAATGACAAGTCCAAGTACTACTCAAAGTCCTCCCGAAGCGGCAAAGACCACCGTAGAAAAGGTGAAGTCAGAAAGGAGAAGGCTGAAGGATCGTCCTTCTATAAGAAAGAGTACAAGAAGAAATATGATGATCCAAATCCGTGCTACAATTGCTACAAAACTGGACACTACTAGTACGCCTGTCCTGAACTCAGCACCAAAGAACGAGCTGAATGTAGAGCCAAACGAGACAAGCTCCTCATGGAACAAAAGGCATTAATTATTGAGAATGGCACTTCATGTTCATCCTCTTCATCTGAAAGCGTGTCCAAAGAAGAAACGAAGAGTGAAGAGATGTTCAACGAATCTGATGCTGGTGAAGGCTACCTGGCAATGCATGCGGAAACTGAACCTGATTCAAAATCAACACCAGACACAAACACATGTCTGATGGCCAACGATGAATTCGAGGTAAATTCTGAATGTTCTTCTATTAATTTCTCCACACTGCACACACAAGATTATAGCTCAGTTGCATAAGACTTCGAACTTGAAGTCATATACGATGAATTACTTGAGAGCCATAAGAGTCTGGAGAGACTTTTCACAATCCTCAACAAACAAAATGAGATAATCTATGAGAAACTGAAGGACAATCCAGTTTCAAATCAGACTGATAAAGATCAGCTCATCAACAAGCTGAAAGAGGAGCTAAAGGAACAAAAGTCTGAGTTTGATATTCTTGAAGGAAAGCTGAAAGATTTGACTGAAGAACTTAATCTAAAAGACCTTGAACCGAAGGGACTAAAGCTAAAAACTAACAACCTTCAGAACATACGCAAACAAGGAACCTTCTCAGAGAAATATGATGCCTTATAGAAGATGTTTCATGAAATGCTCAGACATCAAAGATATTATGAAAATAGAGAAGGGATTTGCTATAATGCAAAAACTGATGGAAAAGTCTACGATAGAGCTCAGAATGGTATTAAGTTCACCTGAGTGGCTAACCTACAACTTAAATTCATCAAAGCTATAAAAGAATCTGAAGTGTCTCCAGAACAGGTAGACAAGGGCAAGGATAAGGTAACTGATCTAAAGCAAAGTCAGTCTGAGACTAGAAACTAGATAAGAGTTCATACTGGGCAAACCTATCTGGCTAAGCCACATGCTGAAAAGGCATCAACATCAAAGCAAGCACCTATTGTTCATAAATCAGCCAACAAGACCATATGTGTTCCCAAGAACAAACTGAATCAGAAGATCAACATCAGTGGAAAGGTAAAAAGGGTTGGCCAGTCTGAGACCAACAAGGTCATCAGTCAAGTTTGAGTTCGAAAGAACTAACTAACCTGTTAGGATCCAATCAAAACATAAAAGGGTACTTGAACTTGGTTTTACCTACAGGTGCAGAAGCTTACCGAATGAGAAATTGACGCCCTGAAGAACACAGTGTGGTACATGGATAGTAGATGCTCCAAACACATGACCTATATGAAGAACATCCTGACTAACTATGTAGAAAAGATTGGATGACAAGTTATCTTTGGAAACAACTCCTGTTGGTCCCGAGTCGAACGTTCAGGTGTAGGGGGGGGGGGTTGAATACACCTGAAAACCTTTTTCTCTAACTAGAACGCGAGCAGTCCGATTACCGGAGATTGCCTACTAAATGAATTCAGTAGACTAGACAAGCTATTCTTGATCGCGTGGACAGAGTGACTAAATGCTGAGCTCTGCTAGCTGACTGATGTCAAAATTCAGATGCGTTCAGCAAAGTTCAGTAGCGTGCGGAAAGTGTAGGCCCAATATAGTTTGGTTGAAAACCTTTTTTTGTAAAAGTTGCTTGAGTAGATTAGTGCAGTCAATTAAGCTTGTTACTGAAACTCAGTTGAATGATTTTGTAAATGGTTTTTCAGTATGAACAGTTAAATCAATGCAACAGTTATAAACACAGAGACTTTTAAAGTGGTTTGGATACACAAGATGTTACGTCCACTATCCTGAACAAGGCAGGAGGCTATTTTATTATACTGAGTTAGTCTCAGTCGGTTTGTGCACAGGACAAACACAGTCTTGTGATTATACTGAGCAAGTCTCAGTTTATAGGGTCAAACAAAATATGTTTGAATGTATCTCCAACGATGAAGGATTTCATAACACTAAGAACGGTTCAATAAATTGAACTCCTTCGGTCTAAGCTATAGATAGTACAATTGAGCTTAGGTTAGAGGGAAAGGGAACAAGAAGGGCTTTTAGAGCGAAGAACAGTGAGGAATAATCTCTCTGGGTTCGTGTTCTTCACTTGGATGCTAGAGGCTTGAGTTCTATGTAAGCTTGTGTTCCCTTAGAGCGAGTTGAAAGCTTTTCACGCTAGGATTGAGCTCTGAAGTTCGTCGCGTATAGCTTGTGTTCTTGTTTGCTTGTTGCTCTATTCGTATATCGTTGTTGTGGTATATCTTCAATTTGATTTTCCCTCTATTTATAGATGTGAGCTATGGATAGATCCGTCGGAGACGAACTTTCCACGTTTCACTCTATTGGTAGCTAACGGCTCTTTTGAATTTTCGCAGAGTCCACTAACTTTTTCAGGAAAGTGGTTGACTTGCAGCTTTTATCAGATACTTTTCCAACTGGCTGCTTGTTATTGGTCGAGGTATAAAAAGTAGTTGAGACATGTTCAAACTTCAATGCTTTCTGAAGCTGACTTCTCTAATGTGCTACCTTGGAAAACTCTTCTGATTTATTCTCTGAAGTCCATTGTCAGTTAAAGTAACTGACCGACCGTTGCTGAGTCTGACCCATAGGTTCAGTAGTATACTCCTGCTGAGTTCAACTCTACTGAATGTCAAGACTTTGAGTTCAGTAAACTGCTCCTGCTGAGTCCAGTTCTACTGACTCCTGAACACCTTTCAGTATGCTGCTCCTACTGAGTCCAGCACTACTGAATCTTCACTCCATAGCACTGCGGCGGATAGTCTACTGAAGGATAACAGACATAACTACTGAGCCGGAGCCATGCTGAAGGCTAGTCTACTAAGTCTGGAACACTCAAAGACAAATGTGTTAACTTTTACAAAGGAATGGTTCACCAATCAACATAGGGTTTTGGGATTAGCCAAATCACTTAATCACTAAGCAACTGATCTACTGTTGAATTATCTCCCAACAATTTCCGCCTATTTGATGATGCCAAAACCTATCACTATCAACTATCTAACACTATCTAAGAATCTAAAGAACTGTCAGATACAAACTCCTTACAAGTATTACAATGAGAAATAATGAAGAGTATCTTCAAGTCTTCTAAGCTAAGCAGAATACTGAATTCACAGATAATCAGTGAGTATGTAACTTAGTAATCACTTAGGTGATTCTGAGTGTTAAAAGTAAGACGAAGCAGGCCTTGGAGACATTAAGAGATTTTCAAGCCAAATAACAGTTGATGTATTGATATATATGAGAAATCCAGTACATTTACATCACTTGCTACACTAGGAACTACAAAAAGATCTATAAAGACTACTTCCTAGCAAATTTGAAGAGCTGAATTCTTGCCTTAAAATCATTCGATTTATCTTCGGGCAGAGGAATTCCATACATCTTGAAAGTATCTCGTCTCAGCTTCTGGATCTTTGGCATATCTTCTGGATCATTAGGTTAAAGATCAAGAGCAAGAGCTGTATCCCTAGCTTCCTTTTCTATCACTGCTGTGTAAAGAGATCCATCTAGCTTCTGTGGTGGAGGCAGAGTCCTGAAAGCCAGAGTTCTTACATCAATATTAGCTTCAAGGGCTTTCTCGACTATTATGTAGATCTCATTATCACACTTCTGAATCCATTCAGCAAACATTTCATTTTTCGGAGAGTCAGGCCAAAACCGCCAAACATAATATCTTTTGATGAACTCGGCTTCGATTGTCTCCCACGCCTGAGTCCTTTCCCAGGGCATCCACTGATCTATACGAGGCCATCTATGAATCTTCAGATTATTAGGTCTGCGACCTCTTCTGAAGAATTTGGAAGTGGTTGGGATGTCCCTGTCCTTCGGTGGAGGTGGCCTAGGCTTTAATCTCTCAGCTTCTGTAGCCTCTTCAGCTGCCTTCTCCTTAGCCAGACCCTCTTGCCTTCTGATCTCCTCCAATTGATGCCATTCAGCTCTTCTTTCGAGAGCTCAAATGCTGAAGTTGATCATTTCATTAATTGTGGGCTCAACTCGCTTCTTTTGTGTTTGCTGGGAGTCTTTAGCCTTTTTCTGTTCAGCTTCCCTCTCCTTCTCTTGCTCTCTATCAGTATCATCTCAGAGGGTAAGCTTTCTGACAATCGGCCTTTGAGTTGGCTTCCTTGCAGGAACCTTAGTTCTTACTTTGGTCGGTGCCTTCTTTGGTTTATTGGCTGCTTCAGCCTCATCGAGCTCTCTAGCAAGCTTTTCATCAACATCGATCTGTGCCTGCTCAGCTGGGCTGATGTATCTTGTAAGGGATTTGGGTTTAGGAGTTGGAACTTTAAGCACTTTCTTCCCTTTCCCAGATACTGGAGGAGGCAGAGGAGCCGAGTCATCATCACCAGACTCCTCCAGAAACTTGGTCACTTCCTCAATATGTGGCTGAGGAGGTTTAGAAGTGCCAGTTTCCGCTCTTGTAGGTTTTGAGCCACTTGGGCCTGTCTCAGCTGCTACAGCCCCTGCTGAGACACCCTGGGCCATAACCAAAGTTACTTCCTTCCCTTTAGACTTGCTCTGAATAGATCCAACTTTAGTTTCCTGAGCCTGAGTCTTTTCCCCCTTAATCCTTGCAGCTTTTGATCTTTCGCCATTGGTCATAATCTTTTCAGGTTCTACCTTTTCCCCCTTTTTGGCATCATCCAATAGGGCTGGGGTGGGAAGTGTAACTGCTTTGGTACTGAGCTTGAGATAGGAAGTGGAGAGCTCATCCAAGGTCTTCTAAAGATTTTTGAACTTCAGGTGTAGATCGTTTCTCTCAATAATAAGTTCTTCAGCATATTTGCGCTGAGAACGATCTACCAGTTCTTCAATCTTCTTCAGCTAAGCATCGATCTTCAGTTCACACTCATTCTAAAGTTTTGAGATAGTCTGTTCGTGGGCTAGAGTGTGCTGAGTGATCTGATTCTGGAGTTCAGACTGAACTGCCTTGAAAAATTCAAGAAGTGAGGCATTGGCAATCTTCAGATGATCCTGAATCAATGAGTGCTGAGCGTCGAATTTGGCTTGCTATGCGGTGAGAGCATTTGTGAGGATAGAGCTGAAGTCAGGGACAGGAGGTAGGTTTTGAATAGATGACTTCAGTCCCCTGACTTCCTCGCACTGAGCCGCAGTAGCCTTGCGCCATATCTTGTGCACATTCCTTACAAGGAGACGATTCCGAGTCCCCTGCTTCAGAAGCGCCTTGGCTACTGCCTTCGACTTTTGGTTTTTGGCAACGAAGCCAACCTCATATGCTGACCCCATCAGCAACTATTCTGGGTCAGCAGGATTAGAGGTACCTGTTGCAACCGAACCAGGAGGAGGAGTTAAGTGAGAGAGATCATCAGAGGGTTGAGCTTCCTCCTGCTCCTGTTGAGTACCCTCAATAGGTTTCTCAGTTCCTGCATCACTGGGTGGTTTTGGGTCATCTTAACCAGCTGAACCTTCTATAGGGACGACCTCAGAAGGGTATCTATCTTCGAGTATGGCCAGCATGGCCGCCCTAAGGTCATCGACAGAGCTAACGTCAGCAGGCTCTTCATAGCCTATCTGCTAATGAAGCTGTAGCTCGTTGGAATTCAAAAGTTCCGCAGACCTAAATCTGATCATCTGAGCAAGGGTGATCCAGTCCCGGAATCTGATGAGCATCTGAAGCCTTGCCTTGACAACAATATCTACCAAATCTTAGTAACTGGAGATCTCAGGAATGTTCTCAGAGACATCTTGGGCAGCTCTGGGTTCAAGCAAGGAAAGCTCGAACCCAAGTTTCTCGGCTTCAGTATCAGTCTCCAACTCATCCACATCTATGGGAGACTGATCCTTCTCAGCAGAAGGCAAACTGTTGAGTGGAGGGACGTCCATTGGAGATAGGGGAGGTGGAGTCGAGACATGAGGGGTCCCCTGTTCTACTGAGGCGCCTTGTTCAGCTGTAGCATCGTGCTTAGCTGAATCTGCCTTCTCTTCTGAATCAACCTTAGCTGACTCAGTGTCCTCATCAACTAAATGAGGAACAGAGGGAGCAACTACTATGGTCGTCTCTACTGAGGCCTTCCTCTTCTTCTGAGGAGTAGTTCCCTTCTTCTAAGGGGTCGGGGCCTTCCTGTTGCCCTTTCCCTCTCCAGAACCAACGCCAATCTATTGCAACGAGCTGACTTGGTTATGAAATATGATCTTCTTGGTGTTGAAGTACTCCTTGTCAGCACATGTGACAGGATCAGATCCACAGAAGTCTTCGATTATTACGGACAACTTCATGCCATATAATAGCTTCCCTTTGGCACTTAGTCGGCGAGCTGGCCGATCGAAATTTGCTGCCTGTGCCTGAAACTCCTTGATGAACACAGCGGCCCAGTTGATATGTGCTCTATCATATATGGCCATCATCATCTGAAGTTTAGGCCAAGAAACCTGATCAAATGAGTCGGCCTGGCTGGTTAGAATCTGAGTAACGATGTAGGCCAAAGCTCTGAACTGCGGAATTATGCTGCTCTTGGGGAATGCAGCTCTGAACGTAGTTGGCTTCCCACAGAACATAGTCAGGTACTCATCGAGAATATCGTCCTTGTAACCGGCAGGACTGATGCCGTCTGAAGGAAGTTTGAATCTGTTGATAAGGGACTGCTTCAGAGAGATGTTCTTCAGATGTGGAGTTGCTGTGGTTGGATTCTGGATGTCATGAACTCTGAAGGTTCCAACCACGTCCTCATCTTCCTCCTCCATATTGAGATAAAGCTCGGCGACCTGGTGAGGTAGGAAGAAGGAGGGTTTCTTCGACAGAAACAACTTCAGCCTAGATGCTCGTAAGGCATCATAAATATCCTCTATGAAATCCAAGCCGCTGGAGTCGAACTCCATCACGGGCTCGAACCACACCCTATCCTTCTCCAGGATCTCGACTATATCCGCCGGAGCAGTGACTTGTAGGTTTGACATGATTATTTCTGCAAAAAGGATGGTTAACACTTTAAAATAAAATTAGTCAGTAAGTGTCTTAGAGAATAAAAGTTACCGTAAGAAGAACTCTGAATTAAGTGAAAGCAGTTATGGATGCTGAATGATTTCAGAGAATTCTTAAGGAGTTGTAGAAACAGTAATGGCAAAAATGGCGGGTTTGAAGAAGATAGCGTCGATATATAGTTTATTTTTGAATGTGAAACATTTTTAATCGACGGTTGGGATTAAATCCCGCTTTTTAGTGGACGGACACAATTTTATGAGATTAAAAAGAGTAATGATGACCTTGCCGCCCGGTCAAATCTTAGACACAAATAGCTGTTTATGAGCAAGATGATTCAGCTCGCATTAAATGCAAAGCAGAGTTCAGCAAAGTTGCATGAAATGTCTTGTATTTAATGAAAAAGAATTTAATTAATGACATTCTATAGGCATTAGGTGCGATGCTGAGCTTCTTTATGACAAAACACCTTTTTTAAAAAATATATGCTGAGTTGACTACTGAAAGAGATACGTAAACCTGTCAGCTGAACATTGTAGCCAGCTGATACCTTGTGTAGTTGGTTGCTGAATCTCTGTGTAGTGAACGTCTTCAGTACTGAGAGTAGACATCCCCCCTTACTAAATGCTCTTACTCTACTGTAATCTACTCTACTGAGTGATTACTACTTCTGAAACCGCTTACTGACTTGAGTCAGTAGGGTCTAGCAGACCTAGCTCCACTGAAATTTCTCTGAATCTGGTTTCAGCTAGAGGTTTGGTCAGTATGTCAGCCCTTTGACGACCAGTATGGATTTTCTCCATTCTGATATCCTTCTTGTCAATATGGTTGCGAATGAAGTGGTGTCTGATGTCCACGTGCTTGCATCTTGTGTGTAGAATATGGTTCTGAGTAATTGTAATGGCACTGGTACTGTCGCAGTATGTCGACACTTCATTCTGAATGACATCATAGTCTCGTAGCTGCTGCCTCAGCCAAAGGATTTGGGTGCAACAACTTCCGGCAGTCATGTATTCAACTTCAATAGTTGACGTTGCTACTGAATGCTACTTCTTGGAGAATCATGAAACGAGCTTACTGTCGAGGAACTGATAAGTTCCTAAAGTTGATTTTCGGTCAATCCTGCAACCTATGTAGTCAGCATCAGATTAACCAGTAAGTTTAATATTATCATCTACTGGATACCATAACCCCATGTCAGGTGTTCCTCTGAGATAGCGGAGAATCTTCGTTACTGAGTCCATGTGGCTCTGCTTAGGATTCGCCTGAAATCGAGCGCAGATACCTACAACATAAGTTATGTCAGGTCTACTAACAGTAAGATATAATAATGAACCAATAATAGCATGAAATTCAGTATAGTCCACTAATACTCCCTCTTTGTCAAGATCTATCTTCATATTCATGTTCATCGGGATCTTAATTGGTTTGCTGGATCCGCAACCGAACTTTTTGATGAGGTCTCGAGTGTATTTACCTTGATTGATGAACGTTCCCTTTTCTGATTGTTTGACTTGGAATCCAAGGAAGTAGTTCATCTCTTCCATCATTGACATCTCGAATTTGTCCTTCATCATTTTCTCAAACTGCTGACACATGATGACATTCTTTGAACCGAAGATTAAGTCATCTACGTAGATCTGCACAAGTAGAATGTCATATCCTAGACGAATGTTGAATAGAGTGCGATCCACGGTGCCCTTCTGAAAACATTTCTGAAGAAGAAACTCAGATAGGGTATCGTACCAAGCCCTGGGTGCTTGTTTTAACCCGTACAAAGCTTTTCTGAGTCTATACACCTGATGTCCCTACTGAAAGCCGGGAGGTTGTTTCACATAGACTTCTTCTTTTAAAACGCCATTCAGGAATGCTGACTTTACATCCATTTGATAAACTCTAAATCGTTGATGTGTTGCGTAAGCAAGGAATAATCTGATGGCCTCCAGTCTTGCAACTAGAGTGAATGTGTCATCGAAATCTATCCCTTTGGCTTGACAGTAGCCCTTCGTAATGAGTTGAGCTTTGTTCCTTACTATAACGTTGTTTTCATCGCGCTTGTTCTTGAAGACCCATTTGGTTCCGATCACGTGTTGATGTCGGCGTCTGTCAATAAGCTCCCACACTTCGTTTCTGATGAACTGGTTGAGCTCCTCTTGCATAGCTATGACCCAGTCAGCATTGGCCAGTGCTTCTTCGATGGATTGAGGCTCTTCAGTAGATAGGAAACATGAGTACAGAGCGCTCTCTCCCAAACATAGATTTGACCTTGTTTTGACCCTTGCTGAAGGATCACCTATAATAAGATCAGAAGTATGAGCATCTAACCAATACCTTCTTTGTCTAGATTCGTCTTCTGAAATGACATCTGTAGTAACAGTTGGAGTATTAGGCATTTCAGTAGTATTGTTATGAGATTGTAGTAATTCAGTAACGAAGTTAGGGTCTACTGAGTTTCCAGGTTTAGGGGCATTAAGATTGTGAACATTATTTGTTCCCCCTGAATTGTTATACTCAGTAGAGGTCCCAGTTACCACTAGGGTTTCTTCATTGACCTGAGTTACCTCTGATTGATTCTGTTTAGTAGAATCAATCTGTCCAGCTACGTTCGTTGCAGGCTTTGAATAAGTAGTGGTGACTTTGTTTACTTCTTCTGAATCATCATCCCAAGAATGTTGTATCTTTTCAACATTTTCTTTTAAGCTTAGATCCCGTAGCTCTTTTCTGATGTCCTCAGACTCTGAATGTGAGTTTCTGCTCCTGTTCTCAGTAGCAAACTCATTAAAAACAACATGAGGGCTTTCCTCCAGGCAAAGGGTCCGGCAGTTAAAAACTCTGAAGGCTTTGCTGACCTGAGATTATCCTAAGAAAACTCCCTGGTCTGACTTGCTATCAAAAGTGTTTAACTGGCCCTTTCCATTATTGTGGATAAAGTATGAACACCAAAAAATATGGAAATGAGATATGAGAGGCTTCTTGTCGTTCCATAGTTCATATGGTGTCTTCTGATGTTGCTTTGTCAGTAGAGATCTGTTCTGAGTATGACATGCAGTGTTAGTAGCTTCTGCCCAGAATTTTGATGGGAGTCCTGAATCTGCGAGCAGGGTTCTTGCTGCTTCTTTTAGTGTTCTATTTTTCCTTTCAATAATCCCATTTTTGCTTCTGATCGTCACTGGAGTGACTGGTCCGAACAAATCCATGTGAAGAAGCTGAAGGATTCCATCAGTGGAAGGTGATGGAATTGGTGGATTTTCTTTCTTCGTTTGCTTTCCTTTCAGACAAGCTTCATACTAAGTGTTTTTGCTAAACACCTCATTCGGTAGTCCTCTGACTAGAGCGTTTCTAGCGAGCTTGTTTATCGTCTTGAAGTTGAGATGGCTAAGTCTTCTGTGCCAGAGCCATCCTGTTCTGTTGTCATTCTTCGCTAGCAAGCACGCTTCAGGTTCTGTTGAGTTCCAATCAGCAATGTATATATTCTTTTTGCGCGAACCTGATAACTCTGTTTTCCCTGTTGATTTGTCAAGAACATCACAGAAACCAGTGTAAAAAATCACTTTATTGGAGTTGTCACAAAATTGACTAACAGAGAGAAGATTATACTGAAGCCCTTCAACATAAGATACTCTTGGAACTGTGGCTGTTCCAAGGCTGAGTGTTCCATAGCCTCTGGTGTAGCCTTTTTTGTTGTCTCCAAACTCTATTCGGGGTCCTTCTTCCTTGATATAATTCTTCAGGAGACTTTTCTGGTACGTTATATGTCTTGAGCATCCGTTGTCCACGTACCATGGGTCCCTGTGCACCTGTAAAACAAAAATTATATTTAGGTACCCTTATTTTTGATTTGGGTCCTTAAGTTTTAGTTTTGGTAACCCAAATTTGTCTGACAACCCTGGTGGTTTCAAACAACTTGTTTCCACTTTTGTCAACATATTTCACTGCTGAGCTAGGTGAAGTTGACTTTTGAGGCTTCTTAGGTTCATGAGTCCTGATCTTCTGAGTTGGTGGACTGCTGACCTTAGCCTTCTGACAGTAGGATCATAATGATATGACCCATACAGAGCTGAATGCGTCAGCTGTGGTGGTCCATACTGATCAACCCATCTTATTTTGCTGTTCCCCTTGCTTTCACTAGGGTGACTTTGAGTTGAGCTTCTGGTCAGACCTCTGATAGGTGGGATGAGGTGCCATCATCTTTTGTTTGTTCTTTGCTGCGGGGTTGTATGGTTCAACATTCATTGTCTCCCATTGAACAAACTTATCAGTCAACCGGTTTTTTGGGCGTGTGGGAGCAGATGAGGAGGCTTCGGGCTGAACCCAAGTCCTTCCTTGCAGAACTTTGGTTTGTTGTTGGCCAGCATTGCCTCGAGCTTTTTCTCAGCTCCCATATACCGCTCAGTCATCAGGTTCCTCTAGACATCATCACTTTTCTTGAGAGTTTCGTGCTCGGTCTGAAGTCATGAGAACTTCTGGTTCAACAAGCTCAGTTCAGTCTCTTTCTGAGTCAAGTCTTTGGTCAATACTGAAATCAGACCTTCTTGCTGTTGAGATTTGATCATCAGATAATTAATCTCCTCCCTTAGTCTCACAACAAGTCCTTCCGACTCAGTAGCAACCTGACTTTCCTGAGAAAGTCTCTGATTTTCAACTTTCAGGACATCCATCTCCTGTAGAGTCTTGCTGAGTTGCAGACTCATATGAATCTGTTTGTCCAATAGTTCTTCGTATGCGATTGTGACGTCCAGATTCTCATCTGCACCAAAGATTGTGTCTTGTGTTCAGTGTGAAGGAAGGTTAGAAGGTTTTGGAGAGTTTACCTCATCCTCTTCTCCTGCCATCACACACTCCTCTATTTCTTCATCAAGCTCTTGTGCCATGAAGGCGACTTCATCATCGGATGAATCCATGAAGGTGTAGACTTCATTTAAGTCATCTGAGAGTTCACCAACAATATATGCTTGTCGCTTCTTGATGAACTTCTCCCTTCGAGCTTTTCTCGCAGCTCTTTCAGTTGTGCTGAGCTCAAGACAATCATACTGATAGTGTCATAGCTTCTTGTAGTTGTAACAGGCGGTGACTCTGCTCTCTCTGCGGTCAGTGTCTTTCGACTGTTGAGGAGAGTCCTCCTGTTTCCTGCATTCAGAAGTTTGTGAGTTATTGTTGGGAGATGATTCAGTCTTCTGACAATCAGTGGAGGGAAATGACACTGCAACCATACTTTGAAAGAGTTGTTAGCTACCCAAAAGAGAGAGACACAAGGATCGTCGTCTCCAACGGATCTATCCTTATCTCAACTCTATAAATAGAGGGATACAATTCAAATTGAAGCTCACCTACGACCAACATGACACAGACAAAAATACACGAGCATTCACGAGCAACAAAAACATCCTAAGTCTTCTGTAAGAAGTTCGAAGAAGTAATCTCCGGCGAAAGACGACATACCTGCTCATAGGGAACCAAGCTGAACCTGAAATATAAAGCCTCTAGTATCCAAGCGACTGAACACGAACCCAAGTCTATACTTAGCCGTTCGTCGCTCTAGAAGCCACTTTCTCATTCCCTATCCCTCTAACCTAAGCTCAGCTGATCATATCTATAGCTTAGACGAAGGAGTTCATATCTGAATAGATCCTTATTGTAAAGGACTCCTTCATAGTTGGAGAGTTTTTCAAACACTTAGTTTGATACCTAGTAAACTGAGACTTGCTCAGTATAAATCTCAAGACCAGTGTTTGTCCAGCGTACAAACCAACTGAGACTATCTCAGTATAATACATAGCCTCCTGATCATTCGGAACAGTGGACGTAGGATTGTTGGATCCGAACCACTTTAAAAATACCTGTGTTCTGTGTTTGTTTTTCTGTTTTAATTGTTGCATTGATTACTGTGCATACTGAAAATATCTTTAAAATCATTCAACTGAGTTTCAGCAAGCTTAATCGACTGCACTAATATACTGAAACTGTTTTATTAAAAACGTTTTCTAAACTCAACTGATTTTGGGCCTACACATTTCCGCACTACTGAACTTTATCTGAACGATACTGAATTCTGACTCTAGTCAGCTAGCAGGCCTCAGTAAAGTCAGTCACTCTGCCACGCGATTCAGAATAACTTATTTGGTCTACTGAACTTGTTCAGTACGACACTCTCCTGAAAAGGACTTTTTGCGTTTAAAGTTGAGAAATCGGTTTTCAGGTGTATTCACCCCCCCCTCTACACCTGAACGTTTATTCTCAGGACCAACAGTTATGATTGCGCTTTGGTGAGAAATCAGACTTACCCTTGGAGTCTCTGATTGTTCTAGATAATTTCTTGCGCCGATCCTTCTCCTTCTAATACTTAAGCGCAAGCAGCGCGTATCGTTCAGCTAAGCTCCCTTCTTGTACTGCACTTGTTGAACGTTCAGCTTTGCTGGACTTTGGAGCCAGTGTGCTGACTGATGCCTTGAAGGCTTGATCAATCTAGGTGTCAGCTTCAGCTCTCTGCTTCCTCTGCAGTAGATCGAACGCAAACTCTTCTACCTTCAATTCTGAAAAAAATATGATCAGGAGACACAGAATCAAGGTCAGAATATCTTAAAAGAGTAGCAAATGGAGTCCACGGTCCATCCAGCAGGGCTCTCAATATCTTGAGATTCATTTCTCGGTTGTAGATGTAACAACCCGTATTTTCATACCTCGACTCTAAGATGATTTATGAGTACTATCAATACAATTATTAATAAGGAATTATTTTAACCGTATAACGAATACTTAGTCCATTCTACGATAATAATTGTACTCCGAAAATCACATACATCCGATTAGACTATCTAAATATTTATTTTTGACTAGATGGTATACACTTAGATTATCGATCCTTGGCGGAAAATAAGACAAATCTCCGTCTTCCTTATCCGACATAGATCACCAATCCGGAAAATATTAATTCTATTAAACTAATTGATGAATGTTAGTGGGATTCAAGTTTTCAACCACCTCCTCCATAACCACGTGAATGATTAATGGATGTAGCTCTCCTTGGAAATCATACCTATCACCCTACACCTAGGAACTTGAAGATTTCTAACTTCACGGAAGTAAGACCATGTCAACTCAAGGAAAGATAGTGTCCTTCTTACACTTGGCTGCTGGAGTTCTCCACGTGGAGCAAGAAGATAAATATGATCATCCTTAGCATGCATATACCTCCCCCATTTAAGACGTTGTTGTCTTGGCTGCAACCTCTCAAACTCCGACTTTCTCTCGCCCACAAGCTTGAAAGTTTCCTCGCCCACTCTAGAACAATTGCAAGGTGTCAACCGATTTTTATTCTTGAAGAAGCCCTACGAAAACAAGGGAGAAGAGAACCTCCAGTTTCTCTCTCGAGCACGCAGTCGAATCAAAGTGAAGACTTCACCTCTCCCCTCCTCGTAAATCTCGTGTGCGAGCTCGATATGAACCCTTAACCGTTAGAATTCTAGGCGCTGTATATAGATATATATGCATGTCGAATGGTGATAGTTATACCTCTGTGCCGATTGTATGTGTTGCATGCGTTAATAACCGAATTGGAAACGCGCTTTAATATCGAACCATCCGCTTATGAACTTGGAGAAACGAAACTGGATAGATTGAGCCACATGTTTAGATTAGTAGTTGTCATGGCTATACACTTCTATTAGTAACATTATTTGTGAAGAAATCATGTGCATATGCTGATTCCTTGTAAGGATCGTTTATAAAACACCTTCTCGCATCTCGTTTTCGTATGACTCTTCTACGGCAATTGGTTCTTGCATGTCGCATGCAAGGAAGTATATCAAGGCTATGCTGTTCTTAGGATAGGAAATTCTTCGTTTCTTTGGAATCCATGACCCTTAGTTCGTTTGCATGCTTGATTAGGTGAGAGTTGTGAGATAATAAACTGAAAAATCGCCCTTGCAGAACCGTGAGTTACCAAACTATGAAATTGCATGTTTTTGACTCCTAAAAATTTCATAAAAATATTAGGGTGAACCTTAGGATGTTTGTTAGGCTCCTGTAAAATTTGGTGATTTTTGGGCATGATCTCATATTTTAATTGGAATTTACTTCGTCTCGCTACCGAAGGTCAGTGCATGCAGGACAAGTCTTAGTAAAGTATTTTTAGCATGCACCTCGAAAATGCTTTTGAGTCGATTATTTTTCTAAAATATTCTAGACCCATAGGTTCATGTGAAACCATTTTTTTTGTAATTTATATCGACTAAAGAAAAGTCAGTTTATTATGTAAATCTATCTGTCAATCGGAACCCTGTCTCAATACTAAGTAAAGTTGCGGTCAGAACTCGGTTTTCTGTGGATTCGTCACTCATCGGAATCTAGTAAATTTTGGATATGTTATTTTCATACATGTCCACTCCAGCGTCGTAAAATTTCATGATTTTCGGAGTAATATTGTCCCCTCATCCGTAGGTTAGACTAGCAAAGGCAGACTCTGTCCCAGATTTGAACCACGAACAATGTCTAAGTTATAACTCCTTATCGATTTGTTATTTTACCGTGAAACAAATTTCTAAATAAACTAGGCTCATGAAGGATCATTCATGTAAAATATGGGACTTTATGGTGCTATATCACGATTTATAGAATTCTTGAAAATAGAGCTCGATGTAGAATCTGACCTAGTCTAGCTAGATGCCGACTAGGTAACGCATGTGAACCACGAATTTGTACATTTACGTTAGATGCGAACATTGTTACTTAAAGTAGGTTATTGTTGTAGGACCCCGCGTGGAAGAACCTTAACCTCGGAGACGTACTTCGCATCTTTCAAATCGATAGAACGCAAGGTGGGTAATATTTTCTTAAAAATCTATCTTGAGTTATTAAGCTCTATGAACTATGTTTATCCATGAAAGTTTTTGTGCATTTACCTGTTTAATGCTTCTACGTGATAGATCGATCGATGCTCTCATCTGGCCTAACACGCTAGATGAGGGTTATCAAGAAAGTACGTACATGTATGATGTTAGTAGCACAATGACTGATCCCCTTGTGTACCGAATGCTAACATGTTATGAGGGACCCCTCGAGTTTCGACTCGGGGGCCAAGGCCCAATTTATGAGGGACCCCTCGAGTTTCGACTCGAGGGCCAAGACCCAATTTATGAATGATATGGTAGAAGTAACAGGAAATGTGACACAGATGTGCGCACCTAATATGTTTTGTATGCTTGGAGCGCGTTTCCTTTTTAAAACCCTCCAAGTCATACCTCATGCATGGATAAACTTGTTTTTAAACGTGTTTCAAACTGCTTTACCCACTGGGTACATTAGTACTCAGCCCCCAAATCGTTTTTAAAATGTTTTCAGGTTGAGCGGCAAGGGCGACGGGGACGGGCTGAGGAGGGGGTTGATGACTGGATCTTTTGTAATTTCGAAAAATGGTTAATCATGCTTTTGTCACGCTCGAAACTATCCTTTCGAAACTTTTGAAATACTGTTAAAAGATATTTATGCTTTAGTTTTACTTAAGACTCAGTACGCTTCCGTATTTATGTTAAATGCTTCAAAACCAAACCGATCTTCTGCGAGTAAATTATAACAAGTTGCTTTTAAGATGAAGGACTTTCCAGAATTTCGATTAAATGTATGAAAATGTATTTTAAATTGTTCTTCCGTAGCGACTCGACCTCTGTGATCCTTCGTGGGGGTCGGGGCGTTACAGTAGAACGTCTTTCCTAGCCCATGGATTCATCAGATCCGTGAATCTGACGTTGAGATCTTCTATCGTGTCGCTAGGCCTGAGTGACAAGCTCTCCAGTTTCTGGAGTTCTAGCGCCAGCTTGTTGACTTTAATCTTCTGAGTCCCCGACTCAGTAGCGCTAGAGCATCCCAGAGCTCTTTAGCGGACTTGCAGTCCTGAACTCTTCCGAGATAGGAGTCACTCAGAGTGGTTAGTATGGCGCTTCTGGCTACCTGGTCCAGGTTGTGAAGCTTCTTCTCATCAGGAGTGAACAAGCTTCTGTCTTTTGGCACATTCTATCAGGTAGTCGCTCCTCCTTTTGTTGGTTCCTAAAAGTCAACACTATCGACCATGGGGACGATAGGTCCGTCTTCCAAGACCTCAGTCATGCTATCATGGAGGGAGGTCAGATGAGCTTCCATTCTGACCCGCCATACCCCGTAGTTCTCTACTGAGCACATGGGTAACATTGACATATCAGACATGTTAGATAAAGATATGTATGAAAAATGATATGCAGTGAAAACTTTTTTAAGGATCCGTTCGAGTAGACCAGTTTCAGATAACGAAAGTCCAGAATAACTCCTGCTCTGATACCAATTGTTGGTCCCAAGTCAAACGTTCAGGTGTTTGTGTGTGTGTGGGGGGGGGTGAATACACCTGAAAACTTTTTTCTCAAACTAAAACGCGAACATTCCGATTACCGGAGATTGCCTACTGAATGAATTTAGTATACCAGACAAGCTGTTCTTGATCGCGTGGACAGAGTGACTGAAGATGCTGAGCTCTGCTTGTTGACTGATGTCAAAATTCAGATGCGTTCAGCAAAGTTCAGTAGTGTGCAGAAAGTGTAGGCCCAATATAGTTTGGTTGAAAACGTTTGTTTATAAAAGCTGCTTCAGTAGATTAGTGCAGTCAGTTAAGCTTGTTACTGAAACTCAGTTGAATGATTCTGTAAATGGTTTTTCAGTATGACCAGTTAAATCAATGCAACAGTTATAAACACAGAGACTTTTAAAGTGGTTCGGATACACAAGATCCTACGTCCACTATCCTGAACAAGGCAGGAGGCTATTTTATTATACTGAGTTAGTCTCAGTCGGTTTGTGTACTGGACAAACATAGTCTTGTGATTATACTGAGCAAGTCTCAGTTTACAGGGTCAAAAAAAATATGTTTGAATGTATCTCCAACGATGAAGGAGTTCTTAACACTAAGAACGGTTCAATAAATTGAACTCCTTCGGTCTAAGCTATAGATAGTACAGTTGAGCTTAGGTTAGAGGGAAAGGTAACAAGAAGGGCTTCTAGAGCGAAGAACATTGAGGAATAATCTCTCTGGGATCGTGTTCTTCACTTGGATGCTAGAGGCTTGAGTTCTATGTAAGCTTGTGTTCCCTTAGAGCAAGTTGAAAGCTTTTCACGCTAGGATTGAGCTCTGAAGTTCGTCGTGTATAACTTGTGTTCTCGTTTGCTTGTTGCTCTGTTCGTATATCATTGTTGTTGTATATCTTCAATTTGATTTTCCCTCTATTTATAGATGTGAGCTATAGATAGATCCGTTGGAGACGAACTGTCCACGTGTCACTCTATTGGTAGCTAACGGCTCTTTTGAATTTCCGCAGAGTCCACTAACTTTTTTCAAGAAAGTAGTTGACTTGCAGCTTTTATCAGATACTTTTCCAACTGCCTGCTTGTCATTCATTGGTCGAGGTACAGAAAGTAGTTGAGACATGTTCAGACTTCAAGGCTTACTGAAGTTGACTTCTCTGATGTGCTACCTCGGACAACTCTACTGATTTATTCTCTGAAGTCCGTTGTCAGTTAAAGTAACTGACCGACCGTTGCCGAGTCTGACCTATAGGTTTCGTAGTTGGTGATCGCTGTTTTGCACCAAATAATCCTGCAAAATTTGAGAATTAGTTCAGTATAGTCTACAGGGTATCGAACACAGGGAACGGAGGACTAGACACATTATTTTTGTACTTATCTTGAATTTGGTTAGCAACCACGCAAGTTTTGGGATTTTATCTAAGCTAAGAAATTGTAAAAAACTGAAAATTGAAATAAAACTGTATTAACTGGGCACTTGAGAGACAGGTCCAGTAGAATATTCGACACACACAAATTCCAATCATCGGCACATAAAGTTAATTAATCTCATGAATCAACTAGTTATAGACCATCGTAACTTAAACTGCATGATCCTCACTCCCACTTACTTAGTCGGTAGCCGCCATGTTGGGCATCGAAACGACTACTTCCCTAATCTAGTTACAACCTACGTTGATAGATTTAATAACTAGACAACTTTATCGAACTAAGGGAGCCTAGTATAGGAGCCTACTCGTATGTTGGGCATCTAATAGTCTCCTACCGGTTTACTCCAATTACTCTTTCGCATAACCTTGCTACTTTCCTAGCCTTATTCCACGAGAAACGATGGAAGTACTAAGTTAGCTACAGACTGCGCAACCCAGGGTGGCCAATCCTAAATTACTAGTCAGATTAATTAATTCAGAATTAGCCCGAAACCCTTTCAATTAATTATGAGCACCTAAGCCTCATGTACTGTTCACGTGTATGTTTTACATTCTGCCGGACCACTAAAAGTTTTAGCTACTCATGAAAACGTCCTGACTGCGCAGGTAAGACACTTTGCAGAACAAAATAATAATCATTCGTAACCCTAATTCTAGCATGCACGGATATTACAAATAGAACAGTAGACACGAAATAGAACTGATAACGAAATACGTATGAGTATTAAAACAAGAACGGAAATTAAAGAATGAGAGTACCGATTTAGTCTTCGATCTCTCCACACAAACGAACTGAAATTTAAAAGCTACGAACTACGAAACTGAAAATTAAACCTAAGTGATTGTTTCTTCTTCTCTACTTCTTGAATAGCATGAAACAGAATGGAAAACAGGATCTTGCTTTCTTCTCCTCTGCGGCAGCGGTGGACTTTGGAATGAATGGGAATGATGGATCGGGGAAGTGAATACGTGTATGAGGAGGTACTGATTTCGTGCCCTTTTCCCCCTTTTATATGGTTGCTCCCTTGATTAGATGGTAAATAGGGTTTCTTTTTGGATAAGGAAAGGATTCATGAGATAAGGTAAATATCTTATCCTTCCTTAAATATCTACCTTCTTCCCTTCTCTTCTATTCTTGGCCAATTTCGATCATAATCACGCCATTCCAACTAGAAAACGCGTTGCCACATCATTTCCACGTCACACGCCAAATCACCCTTAATTCCTGCATAACTGCCAACAAAAGTGTCTCGCCTGCACAGTTAGGAGACTTTTCGGATAGAAATAATAAGGTACGAAAACTACTCATCAAATCTCCTTACACTTGAACTATACTTGCCCTCGACTATAAGAAGAACAAAAGTTAAGTACATAATTATTTCGGTCCTTCCTAAAACTCAAGACTCAAAACAAAACACAAGACTCAAACAAGAAAAAAAAAAGCATAAACAAGAACAAGACTCGACAAGGACGAAAGAAAGAAAGAAAAAAACAATGGACTCAAAAATAAAGACAAGAAGCCATACCAATTAATTCAAAAATTTCAACACCAATTAACTAGCCAAGCAATGCCAAATCCTGCAATCATGATCTCATCAAGCAAGTAGCCAACGCAAATTTGGAAACTAGGCACACATATATCAACTTGGTCAAAATCTAAATAATGTGGATCTCCTCAAGATTTACTTAACACTCAACTAGTCTAGGTCCGGTTCAAGCCACTCAAAAGAAAAGTAATCCACGCAATCACGATAAGAGATAGTCATAATAGCAATATCAATGAGGTCTTTCTCATTCGGTTGTAATGGGGCTTAGGACTTAGACAAATTGATGTTGGTAAGGGTCATATGGGTACTAAGCTCCATTAAAATTCAGATTCAATGTTATGCATGTATAACTCTCTCACCTGTGCACTCAAGACAGATCATCAAACTCCCACCACTTAAGAAAATTCACTTCAATGCTACAACTTCAATACTATGCACCCATACTCTTTCTTTTCTGCCACGTTTCGTATTCAGATTTTTTTTGTGGCATATATATTTTTTCCTTTTCAAACAAATTGGGCACAAACTGTCTCAACTATACAGACATGATACTTTGAATTCTGCTTATATGTAGCAGTTTTTAAACTTAAACTTTTTATCCAATCTGCTTTCTGCAGCATGTCTAGATTGGGCAGGCAGGAGACATATGTAATACTCTTCAAATTTTAACTATTATTCACAAGAGAGTTTGTAAAACATGCAATAACATGGGTCAAGAGAAAGTTTAAAAGGCCTTGGCTAAAATTTTACTAACTCAAATCAAAGAAATGGTCAAGGCTCAAATTGGTTCACTAAGGGATAGTGTAAGGTCGGAAATATTTTGTCGCGACCGTGTGGCTAAAAATCCCTAGTGCCTCCTATCATTTATCACAAGTGACTCAAACATATTGCGACTTTGTGGATAAACACTCTCAAAAGAATAGTATGAAGTGTCCTACTTTAAGGCTCAAATCTAATTTAAGTGAGTGGTTATAAAATTTCGATCCAACAAAGTTTATTTTTTCTCATCCCAAATTACATGCATATACGTGCCTAGATCTACTTTTCACAAAGACTACAAGCAAGCATATTGAAACATAAAACCACAAATAAGACATGCTCGAGCATAGAAAACGACACTCAAAAATCGAAAATTTTGGCATGCTTCGACACAAAATACCCCCCTCCTTACACTTAAACTTTGCTCGCCCTAGAGCAAGAGAGAAATGACAAAACAAAGAGAAAAGGCATGACAAAATAAACACAAAAACACCCTCCTTACACTTGGTCCCTATCAAGTGTAAGAACAAACTAAAGACAAAAGACAAAATAAAATAAACACCCCCCTCTCCTTACACTTGATCCCTATCAAGTATAAGAACAAGAAAGACACACAAGAACAGACTCAAAACATAAAACAAAAACTAAAAAAAAAAAGAGAAATAAAATTGGGGAAGAAAAGTTACCGGTCGCCTCGTCTGGGCAGGCGAGGCAGTCTGCTCATAAATGTGTGATGAAGGCGATCTACTCTGCAGCCAAGCGAATCCAAATCATTCCGTAGGGTCTGCACGATATCCACATCTGCAGAAGGAAAGACACTCGAGACACGAGGTCCCGGTGGATAAAACTAGGTTCAAGATCCGCTGAGTTTTCGGATCCGCCTGGACGGTGGCGAACGAGCGGGCTGCAGCGAGGAGTCCAGTTTTCTTCTTGGGAGCTATCGACGACATCTCACCTAGGCAGTTGGGAGACTTCTGGAGGGATTTTTGAAATTCTTGTAGAGAGAAAGAGCGGGGGGGGGGGGGGCGTGTATAGAGAGGGAACAAGATTTGAATAACAGCAAGTGGTAGGGTTTCGTCCCCCCTCCTTCCTTTTATAGAGGTAAGTTTTGCAATTAGGTCCTCCTAACTGTGCAGTTAAGAGATCTGGTCCCTCCTTGTTTTCGAATTAGCCCTCATTTTATTTTCTCAACTTCAATTGGCCCCAAATTGGTTCATCTATGCAATTAAGTCCCTCAGAAAATTTCCTTGACTTAATTTGGTCCCCAAAAGTTGTGAGAATGGCAATTAAGCTCCAAATTTCTCTTCTCTTCATCTTTGCTCCTCCAAGTTCCATCACCTTTCACTTTAGCCTCTATTCCATATTTAGCTAAAAATCTGAAAAGGAAAATAAACAACACCAAGCATAAAATCAAACTAAAAACACAAAATCAAATAAAGCGAAATAAATTAAAAACACGGGTTGCCTCCCGGAAGCGCCTCTCTTTAGAGTCTTCGGCTAGACCCCCTCTTCAAGAATAAATTGTGTGACGACATGAATAGTGGAGTCTCATCCACTGCCTTGATCACTCGCTTCAGTCTCTTCCCACGGTCTTTATACCACTTGAAATCATTATAGGCCTTCTTCCGAAAGTTTTCCTCACACTTGGTTGATGGCCTATCAACTTGCAAGATGATGGTAGTCTGCTCCCTTGCTGCCCTTTTCTTGTCTCTTTTAGGTTGGGGCTTTACTTCCACGATTTTCAGCTATTCTGGTATAGAATCATCCTGACTGAGCAGCTGAGACACACTGCTGACAGTCGCCAATTCTGAAGTTGCGTATAAGGCCAAGATGCTTTCTCTGATCTCCTTATTCCTCATATCATCAAGATCTAATTCGGTCAGCCCTTGAGTCAAGGTGACCTCCATCTTATCCTGCATCACATACGTCTCAAGATATTCTTGGACAAAGCTTTCAATGGAGTCAGTAGATAAAGCATTTTCATTTTCATGATCAAAGGGCCTCTTAAGTGCTTCAGCAATGTGATGATCATAGATTTTATTATGGTATGCAACACTTATAGATCCCTCATCTACATTAATTATGGCCTTTACAATTTTTAAGAATGGTCTACCCAATAAGACACCCGCAATACCCTCTACTTTCCTATCATTAGTGTCAATGACATAGAAATCTGCTGGATAGACAAAATTGTTAATTCTGACTAAGATGTTTTCAAGTAAACCTATCGGGGCAATGCATGACCTATCCGCTAATTGAATTATCACCTTAGTGGATACTAATTCAGCTCCAATCAATTGATTATAAACGGATAATGGCATAACATTTATGGATGCACCTAAATCACACATAGCCTGCTTAATCATAACATTTCCCATCAAGCATGGTAGTGTAAACATACCTGGGTCAGCACACTTAGCGGGTAACATCCTTTGAATGATTGTCGAGACAGAGTGGTCCATGATAATTTTCCCGAACTTCAAGATTTTTTCAGCAATAAAATCATTCACGAACTTCCCAAACTTCGGAATTTTGACTGCCTCAAGGAAAGGAATGTTTATCTCCAATTTCTCGAACATCTTAAGGTAGTCCATGTACTCCTTGTTTGGCGTCTTTTTCCTTTTCAAAGCTTCAGGGAATGGCGGAGGGATCAAATTTTCAAGCTCCGACTGATCAGTCAGGACGTCCTCCTCGTCTCGTTCTTGTTCTGGATCTTCAGCATACGGCTCCCTTAAGCCTTCTGATGATATATGCTGTTCTGCAGCCTTGTTTGTCTCTGCTAACTTCTCTAGGTGTCTTGCCTGTACAGTCGGGCCATGCAATTCTTTTCCTCCACGTAGTGTAATTTGGTTACAGTTTTGGGCACTCGGATTGGGTTGTGTTTGAGCTTGTGAATGTAAACACTCTTGACCTCCCTTCAGATCTTGGAGTGAACTAGCTAGCTTAGACACTTTCTCGGATAGATTTTCAAAAATAACTTGTTGGCCCATCTTTAATTGTTGCGTCTCTTCCTTCATGGCTTGGATCTCATTTTGATTTGAAATGATCTCCTTCTCCATCTGCCTTTGATATGTAATTGCTTCCTTTTGAGAAGCAATTATCTCGCCCATTAGTTCTTCGAACGAAGAGGATCCCTGGTCTGCCTGGCCAGGCGATGGACCTTGCTGCTGATATATTCGATGGTGCGGAGGCTTGTATGTTTGAGACGGTTGTTTAACATACTTTGTACCATTAGTTGGTGTTTGGTACAAATTATCATAGCGGTGGATGAGTTGTTGTACTTGACTTTCTGGAAATTCCACTCGCTTGTGCAGTCGGGCACCCTTCTCTCCATCAGTTTCCTTTGTACCACCATACTTATCTGACTTACATTAGCCATGGCATTCGGATTAGGCTGAGTCCGAGCTGGAAGCTGTCCTTGGGAATTCTTTATCTCATGCATTGTAGAATTCAGCTTAGTCATCTGCTCGGCCAGGTTATCCATAGTAGCTTGATGATCTATCTTCATCTGATTCATCTCCCGTTGAGTCTGGAACATATCCTTCTGCATTTGTTGTTGAAATGCAGTGGTGTCCTTTTGCGAAGAAACCATTTCAGCCAAAAGCTTTTCTAAGGGGTTCTGCTATTCCGACTAGGCAGGCGGAGCACTCTGTTGCTGAAACTGCCTTTGATGTGGGGGCTTATATGCCTACTGATAGCTATACGGATTAGGAGGCTGGTATGATTGTTGAAATTGTTGTTGACGTAGATTCCTTGGTTGAAATTTAACTTCCGTCTGCCTCCATCTAAGGTTTGGATAAACCCCTTGTTGTCCACTCCCATTTCCAGCCGCATTCATTTCTTCTCCCGGACATTATAGTGACGTATGCCCTTTCTGACCGCATGCTCCACATGCGTGATCGGCAATCGATTAACTTGAAGCAAAAGTGTTATGCTCAAGCAGTAAGTCCAGCTTGTCTTCCAATTGGTTGAATTTTGCCTCCACCTTAGTATCGATCTTGTCCATGTAGTCGGAATGAGACCAATTGACGGCTCTTCTTGTTGTTCCCGTCCCCTTATATTGTGAGGTGGATTCTGCAAGTCCTTCAATAATATTTCATGCATCTTCATAGAGACTTGTGTGGAAATTCCCTTTTAAGCCAATATCAACCATGACTTTTGCTTCGTCGGTCATACCTTGATAGAAGATTTGTAAAAGCTCTATGTCCGAGTAGCACATGGTTAGGAGAACTATCGACAAGTCGCCCGAATCTCTCCCAATATGCACTGAAGGTTTCATCGATTTCTTGAGCAATCCCGGATATCTCCTTCTTGAGCGAAGTCGTCTTCGATTGAGGAAAATACTTCTTCAAGAAAACCGTTCACATTTGGGCCCATGTCGTGATCGTATTTGGCTTAAGGCTTGAGAACCAAGCTTGTGCTCCATCTTGCAGTGTGAATGGAAAAGCCTTGAGCTTGAATGCATCCAGATTGCCTTGCCTGTGCAGGTTGCAGACTTGGTTGAACGACTCTAAAAAAGAATTTGGATTCTCGTTCGTCCTCCCGTAGAATTTGGGCATTGCTGCGACCATATTCAGCTTGACATCTATCTGTTCAGTAGTTGTTATTTGAATTGTACCGGGTAGGTCCGCTCCCATGTCAAGCGATCCGACATTCATTCGCAAAGGTGGATCGACTATGTCTTCCATCTCTCCCTCTGATTCGGAACTGTATGATGGAGTATTCTGCCTTGTCTTGTCGATCAAAACAGTCTCTGGTTCTGAGTCGCTGGTCTGATCACCAGCGTCTGTTCTGTCTCCTAACTGGGCAGTTGAGACGTTTGCTGCCTTGGACAGATTCTGTTACTTTTGTAGCTTCGTCTTCTTCCTATTCCTCTTTGCTATTTTCTCGATCTCAGGATCAAATATGAGATTAGGGTTGGAAGACCTGCTCATGCAACACTTAAAAGAACAAAAAGATTAGTAGAAAAAATAACTAAACTAGATAACACCGTTCCCCGGCAACGACGCAAATTTGGTGATCGTTGTTTCGCACCAAATAATCCTGCAAAATCTAAGAATTAATTCAGTATAGTCTACAAGGTATCGAACACATGGAATGGAGGACTAGACACATTATTTTTCTACTTATCTTGAGTTTGGTTAGCAACCACGCAAGTTTTGAGATTTTATCTATGCTAAGAAATTGTAAAAAACTGAAAACTGAAATAAAACAGTATTAACTGGGCAGTTGAGAGACAAGTCCAGCAGAATATTCAACACACACAAATTCCAATCATCGGCACATAAAGTTAATTAATCTCATGAATTAACTAGTTATAGACCATCGTAACTTAAACAGCATGATCCTCACTCCCACTTACTTAGTCGGTAGCCGCCTGTTGGGCATCTAAACGACTACTTCCCTAATCTAGTTACAACCTACGTTGATAGATTTAATAACTAGACAACTTTATCGAACTAAGGGAGCCTAGTATAGGAGCCTACTCGTATGTTGGGCATCTAATAGTCTCCTACCGGTTTAATCCAATTACTCTTTCGCATAACCTTGCTACGTTTCTAGCCTTATTCCACGAGAAATGATGGAAGTACTAAGTTAGCTACAGACTGCGCAACCCAGGGTGGCCAATCCTAAATTACTAGTCAGATTAATTAATTTAGAATTAACCCAAAACCCTTTCAATTAATTATGAGCACCTAAGCCTCATGTACTGTTCACGTGTATGTTTTACATTCTGCCGGACCACTAAAAGTTTTAGCTACTCATGAAAACGTCCTGACTGCACAGGTTAGACACTTTGCAGAACAAAATAATAATCATTCGTAACCCTAATTCTAGCATGCACGGATATTAAAAATAGAACAGTAGACATGAAATAGAACAGAAAATGAAATACGTACGAGTATTAAAACGGTAACGGAAATTAAAGAATGAGAGTACCGATTTAGTCTTCGTTCTCTCCACACAAACGAACTAAAATTTAAAAGCTACGAACTATGAAACTAATAATTAAACCTAAGTGATTGTTTCTTCTTCTCTATGTTGGGTGATGATTCCATCCTCAGCACTGTTACTCTTAGTGGGAAATGATTCGGTCTTAGACACTGATCTTAAGCTCAGTAGCCTTGTGCTCTGTACTTGTCTGACGATTTGAAGATCCCAAAACCCTATCTGATTGGTGAACCATTCCGTTGTATATGTTGTTTGTCTCTGAGGTTTCAGACTCAGTCGACACTCTGCTCTGGTCAAGGCGCTCAGTAGCTTATTTGCCTCAGCACCAGTGTAGAAGACTCAGTGATCTTGGACTCAACTGGAGCAAGATATCGAGAGAGTCGATCCTAACCGAACTCGGCAGGAGTAGTTCATCGAACTCGTAGCCGATCTTCGATAGACTTATCTCACCGTCTATCTATCCGAATACAAGGTCGACTCAGCATCGGCAGACAATCTTCTGAACTGTCAGATCTTTTTGAAATGCAATCAGCAGTCATATACGAGGAAGAGAGAAGTCAGCTTCAATTAGCCTCAAAGTCTGTTCTGTCTCAACCACTTTATTCACCTCGACAAATGACAAGCATACACGTGTCATCCTACCTACTAAAGCTGCAAGTCAACACTTTCCGAAAAAGGAGGAAAATGCACTGTTACCTACGTCAAAAAGAGCTGTTTGCTACCAAAAGAGAGAGAGAGAAGAAGATCGTCTCCAACGGATCTATTTCAATCTCTGCTCTATAAATAGAGGGATTATTCAAGAAGAATATACCGAATGCACGAACCGCAAAGCCAAAAATCCAGAAAGCAGTCAACGAGCAAAGAACCCAAAGAACAAAGTCTTAGCAAGAACTTGAAGAACAATCTTCCGGCGAAAGACTACATTCTAGCTCATAGGGAATCAAGCTGAACCGACATATAAAGCCTCTAGTATCCAAATCGACGTTACACGAACTCAAAGCTTACCTTCAGCTGTTCGTCGATTTAGAAGCTACTCTCTCATATTCCCTATCCCTCTAACCCTAAGCTCAACTGTTCTTATCTATAGCTTAGACGAAGGAGTTCATCTTTGAACCTGATCCTTATTGTATAAGGACTCGTTCACTGTTGGAGAAAGTTTGTCAAACACTTCTAAGTTTGATGTTTGTAAACTGAGACTTGGATCAGTATAAAAACCAAGACGCGGCTTTGCCCGGTCGCAAGCCGGCCGAGAGACTAACTCAGGATAAATAATAGCCTCCTGATCTTTCGGGACAGTGGACGTAGGATTTGAGCGATATCCGAACCACTTTAAAAATCTCTCTGCCGTTTACTTACTGTTGCATTGATTTTACTATTCATACCGAACATCATTTCTTAAAATCAATCAACTGTCTCAGCATACTGAACTGAATATCTGCTGAACTGAGACTTTCATAAAACGTTTTCACCACTCAACTGATTTGGGCCTACACAAATTTCCGCACGCTGAACTCTTACTGTAGATACTGAATTTCTGACTCAGTCAGCTAGCAGGTCTCAGTAGAGTCAGACTCTTTGCCGCACACGATTCGTAAACACTGTTTGGTCTGGCCGAACTGTTTGGTCGACACCATCCTGAATAGGACTGTTCGTGTTCGAAGTTGAGAAATCGAATCAGATGTATTCACCCCCCCCCCTCTACACCTGACCGTACACTCGGGACCAACACTCTACTTCTTGAATCGCACGAAACGGAATGGAAAACGGGATCTTGCTTTCTTCACCTTTGCGGCGGCGGCGGACTTTGGAATGAATGGGAATGATGGATCGGGGAAGTGAATACGTGTATGAGGAGGTACTAATTTCATGCCCTTTTCCCCCTTTTATATGGCTGCTCCCTTGATTAGATGGTAACTAGAGTTTCTTTTTGGATAAGGAAAGGATTCATGAGATAAGGTAAATATCTTATCCTTCCTTAAATATCTACCTTCTTCCCTTCTCTTCTATTCTTGGCCAATTTCGATCATAATCACGCCATTCCAACTAGAAAACGCGTTGCCACATCATTTCCACGTCACACGCCAAATCACCCTTAATTCCTGCATAACTGCCAACAAAAGTGTCTCGCCTGCACAGTTAGGATACTTTTCGGACAGAAATAATAATGTATGAAAATGACTCATCAGTAGTATACTCATGCTGAGTTCAACTCTACTGAAGGTCAAGACTCTGAGTTCAGTAAACTGCTCATGCTGAGTCCAGTTCTACTGACTCCCGAACACCTTTAAGTATGCTGCTCCTGCTGAGTCCAGCACTACTGAATCTTCACTCCATGACACTGCGGCGGATAGTCTACTGAAGGACAACAGACATAACTACTGAGTCGGAGACATGCTGAAGGCTAGTCTACTGAGTTTGGAACACTCAAAGACAAAGGTGTTAACTTTTACAAATGAATAGTTCATCAATAAATATAGGGTTTGGGGATCAGCCAAATTACTTAATCACTAAGCAACTGATCTACTGTTGAATCATCTCCCAACAACTCCTCTGGATAAACTAGAGGCTACGGTACACTAATTGTGGGGACTATTTCATAGCAAAGGTTTCTTATGTTGAAGGACTTAGTCATAATTTGCTTTCTGTTAGTTAGTTTTGTGATAATAATCATCATTTTTTTGCTGGTTATGCTAACGTTTTAGACAAGTCTACTGGAAATGTTGTGCTATAAGGTTACAAGAAAAGAGACATTTATGTAGCTGATTGGTCAAGCAGTCAACCTAACACATGTCTTTTTGCAAGAAGTTGCACTGACATAAGTTGGTTATGGCATAAGAGACTGAACCATCTGAACTTCAAGGAAATCCCTCGTTCGAGGTATGTCAAATGAAGTATTCAACAAAGAAAAGGAATGTGAAGCTTGCCTCAAAGGAAAGCAAATCAGATCCACACACAAAGAAAAGTAAGTTCCTTCCGCTAATGGAATATTGAAATTGCTGCATATGAATATGGTTGGACTAGTAAATTCTATCAGTTTCAGAGGCAACAAGTATACTATGGTTGTAGTAGATGACTATTCAAGATACACTTGGATTGTATTTCTACGAAAGAGAAAGATGTCAAGACAAAGCTACCTAAATTACTCAATGAGTTGAGTACTGAAAAGGACATAAAGATCGACAAGATATGATCTGATAGGGGAACTGAGTTCATCAACTCACACATTAGAGGATATGTTGGTCCAGAGACGAGCTTCAGGTGTAGAGGGGGAGGGGGGGGGGTGAATACACCTGAATGCAAATTCAAAACTCAGAACGCGAAAGTCAGTTGATGCTTAAGATTGCTACTGAACTTTGTCATTTAGCCAAATATGCTTTCTCGATCACGTGGGCAGAAATTCTCCTAGTGAGCAAGCCTCAGTTGATCTATTCATAGGACATATTCTTACTTGTTTGCTTATACTGAGCAAGCCTCAGTCAATCTGTACGCAAGACAGATATCTACTTATAGTCGTAGTGACTTTACAGTTCTTAACCTTTGAAGATTAGAATTTCTCCAACTAAGGAGTTATTACAATAAGAGGTTCTAAGCTATTGAATATTACAATAAGAAAGCTTAGATAGAGAAAAGGGAACAAGTATTTCTCTAGAGAGAAGAACTAAAGAAGATCTAATTCTGTTGGGAGATGATTCAGTTTTCTCACAATCTGTTAAGAGAACTCAGTAGCCTAGTGCTCTGAATATTTGCTGAAGATTTGAAGATCCCAAAACCCTACTTTGACTGATGAACCATTCAGTTGTAATGTGTTGTTCTGTCTCTGAGGTTTCAGACTCAGTGGACACCCTTCATTTTGGTTCAGGCGCTCAGTAGATTACCTGCCTCAGTACCAGAAGAAGAAGACTCAGTGATATTGGACTCAGTAGGAGCAGTATACTGAAAGGAGTCAGTGGAACTGAACTCAGCAGGAGTAGTTCACTGAACTCAGAGTTGATCTTCAGTAGAGCCGACTCAGCAGGAGCATGCTACTGAATATAGATCAGACTCAGCAACGGCTAGACAGTCCTCTAAACTATCAGGATTTACTAAGTCTAAATCAGCAGAGTCATACGAGGAAGAGAGAAGTCAGCTTCAGATCTACCTTGAAGTCTATTCGGTCTCACCTACTTTCTTTAACCTCGACCAATGACGACCAGCCAACTGTCTACTTTCTGATTAAAGCTGCAAGTCAACAACTTTCCAGAAATGGAGGGAAAGTACTCTGCCACCAATCTTTGAAAGAGCCATTAGCTATCCAAAAGAGAGAGACACAAGGATCGTCGTCTCCAATGGATCTATCATTACCTCTGCTCTATAAATAGAGGGATACAATTCAAATTGAAGCTCACCTAGAAAATCGAAGAACACACGAGCATTCACGAGCAACTTGAAATGACCTAAGTCTTCCGCAAGAAGTTCAAAGAGTAATCTCCGGCGAAAGACAACATATTTGCTCATAGGGAACCAAGCTGAACCAGAGTTATAAAGCCTCTAGTATCCAAGCGACTGAACACGAACCTAAGTCTATACTTAACCGTTCGTCGCTCTAGAAGCCACCTTCTCGTTCCCTATCCCTCTAACCTAAGCTCAGCAGATCATATCCATAGCTTAGACGAAGGAGTTCATATCTGAACTGATCCTTATTGTAAAGGACTCCTTCATAGTTGGAGAGTTTGTCAAACGCTTTAGTTTGATCCTTTGTAAACTGAGACTTGCTCAGTATAAATCTCAAGACCAGTGTTTGTCCAGCGTACAAACCAACTGAGACTATATCAGTATAATACATAGTGTTGGGTGATGATTCAATCCTCAGCAATTGTTGAAATGTTGGGAAATGATTCAGTCTTCTCAGTTGATAAGTTAACTCAATAGCCTTGTGCTCTGAACGTTTACTGAAGATTTGAAGATCCCAAAACCCTATATTGATTGGTGAACCTTTTTGTTGTAATCTGTTTTGTCTCTAAGGTTTCAGATTCAGCAGACACTCTGCTGTGGTTCAGGCACTCAGTGGATTATCTGCCTCAACGCACAGTAGAAGACTCGAGTATCTTGGACTCGGCAGGAGCAAGATATCGAAAGGAGTCAGTGGAACTGAACTCAGCAGGAGTAGTTCACTGAACTCAGAGCTGATCTTCAGTAGAGCCGACTCAGTAGGAGCATGCCACTAAATCAAAGATCAGACTCAGCAACGGCCAGACAGTCTTCTGACTGGCAGATCAACAGAGTCAATACGTGGAAGAGAGAAGTCAGCTTCAGATCTCCTTGAAGTCTGTTCTGTCTCAACCACTTTCTGAACCTCGTCCAATGACAGGCAGCCACGTATCCTATATCTATTAAAGATGCAAGTCAACAACTTTCCAGAAATGGAGGGAAAGGACACTGCTACCATACTTCAAAAGAGCCGTTAGCTACCCAAAAGAGAGAGACAAAGGATCGTCGTCTCCAACGGATCTATCCTAATCTCTTCTCTATAAATAGAGGGATAAATCAAATTTGAAGCTCAAGAGAACCCACGCGAAACCCAGAACACACTAGAGAACTCACAGAGCATTCAAACGAGCAAATCATAATCGCTTAAGTCTTCTGCAAGAAGTTCGAAGAATCAATCTCCGACGAAAGACTACACTTATGCTCTTAGGGAACCAAGCTAAATCGATTAATATAGCCTCTAGTATCCAAACGACGTTACACGAACCCAAAGCTTACACTCAGTTGTTCGTCGTTCTAGAAACCACATCCTTGTTCCCTATCCCTCTAACCTAAGCTCAATAGACTAAATCCATAGCTTAGACGAAGGAGTTCACTTCTGAACTGATCCTTATTGTAAAGGACTCCTTCACTGTTGGAGAGTTTTTCAAATACTTAGTTTGATAACCTTGTAAACTGAGACTTGCTCAGTATAAATCTTAAGACCAGCGTTTGTCCAGTGTACAAACCAACTGAAACTATCTCACTATAATACATAGCTTCCTGATCTTTCGGGACAGTGGACGTAGGATTGTTGGATCCGAACCACTTTAAAAATCTCTGTGTTCTGTGTTCTATTTTTTACTGTTGCATTGATTTACTGTTCATACTGAAAATATCTTTCAAATCATTCAACTGAGTTTCACCAAACTTAACAGACTGCACTAGTCTACTGAAACTATTTTGATAAAAGCATTTTCCTAACTCAACTGAATTTGGGCCTACACTATTCCGCACTACTAAACTCTATCTGAAAGATGTTGAATTCTGACTCCAAGTCAGCTAGCAGGTCTCAGTAGAGTCAGTCACTCCGCCACACGATTCAGAACAACTTATCTGGTCTGCTGAACTTGTTCAGTACGACACTTTCCTGAAAAGGACTGTTCGTGTTTAAGTTGAGAAAATCGGTTTTTAGGTGTATTCACCCCCCCCCCTCTACACCTGAACGTACTCTCGGGACCAACACATAGCCTCCTGATCTTTCGGGACAGTGGACATAGGATTGTTGGATCTGAACCACTTTAAAAACTTTCTATGTTCTTTGTTTGTTTTTCTGTTTTAACTGTTGCATTGATTACTGATCATACTGAAAGAATTTTCTAAAATCATTCAACTGAGTTTCAGCAAAGCTTAATCGATTGCATTAACTTCTGAAACTGTTTTATTAAAAACGTTTTCTAAACTCAACTGAATTTGGGCCTACACATTTCCGCACTATTGAACTTTAGCTGAACGGTACTGAATTTTGACTTAAGTAAGCTAGCAGACCTCAGTAAAGTCAGCCACTCTGCCACACGATCCAGAACAGCTTATTTGGTCTACTGAACTCGTTCAGTACGACACTCTCCTGTAAAGGACTGTTCGTGTTTGAAGTTGAGAAATTGTTTTCAGGTGTATTCACCCCCCCCTCTTCACCTGAACGTTTAATCTCGGGACCAACAAATTTCAAGTGCAAGTTCTTCGCTTAATATTTCTGTAAGTTCGCTAGAGAGTGTTTGAGCTTTGATTGCTTTGGTTCTCGGTGTCTTTCTGCACGAAGACTCTTCTCCATTTATAGTTTCCGATTTGTGAATAGATCCGTTGGAGGGAGTCTAGACACGTGTCGAATAAGATAAGGAAAATGACCATAATAATTTGAACGTTGATGTAGAGGTACTGTAGGGATTTCCTCTTTTTTCGGCTAGGAGCAACTTTATGGCAGAGCAGGTAAGGCGCTGTCGGCTCCTTATTGGTCAAGGTTTATGAGAGTTGGTGAGGCTTGTTCAAACTCAATGTACGATAAGTTAACTTCCTCTGAATACTCGGACCTTCAGCTGATGTACCTCTATTGATATTCGTCAGAAAGTTCAGTTCGCAGGCTCGAAACTCTTTGTAGATTTAGTTGGTCGATAGCTATCCAACTAACTTCCTCGATACTGAGTTCTCTGGCTGAGTGCAGAATCTTCTGTTGAGCGCACATCTACTGAACTCTAGCCTACTGAGTTCCTAACAACTGAACTCAACTTAGCTATTACAATATCGAAGGTTCATCATTCAACTAGGGGTTTTGGGATTTTCAAATCTTATCATACTGAATCACATCCCAAAAATTTCCCCCTATTTGATGATGCCAAAACCTTTTACAAACAGTTACTGACTATGCTAAAAACAATATTACAAGGTAATCTAAGCACATTATCAAAGCAAATAGAGCAAGTGCTCTTACAATAAAGCTATATCTATCAGCAAGGCTGACTATCTAATCAACACAATGCTAACAGTTTCCCCTATCATACTTAAAACAACTTCCCCTTATAAAGGATGTCAAACAACTGAACAGCAGACAAACAGATAAGCAGATATCTGAGTGTGTGATCTGATTACTTTAGTAATCAGCAGTGTTGAAAGATAAAAACACCAAAAGAAAAAGTTGTCATAAATGATCTGAGAAGATTACAAGTACATGACAATCTAATTCTATAATCTAGAAGACTAGAAGACTATTAGCTTCACTTCTTCTTGAATAGTTACATACGCGCCTTGAAGTCAACAGGCTTCTTCTCCGGAAGCTCAAGGCCATAAGCTGAATATACACGATTCCTCAGGGCCTTGATCTCTTCCCTTTCTTCATCATAGTTGTTGTTCAAACCTCTTCTTCTGATAACTTCGATGATTTTGTTGGGTGATGATTCTATCCTCAGCACTGTAATACTTAGTGGGAAATGATTCTATCTTTTGTACTGATACGCGCTCAGTAGGCTTATGCTCTGAGTGAATCTATGAAGATTTGAAGATCCCAAAACCCTATCTTGATTGGTGAACCATTTCGTTGTAATTGTTTTTGTCTCTGAGGGTTCAGACTCAGTAGACACTCTGCTCTGGTTCAGGCGTTCTGTAGATTATCAGCCTCAGCACCAGATGTAGAAGACTCAGTAAATACTGGACTCAGCAGGAGCAGTATACTGAATAGAGTCAGTAGAATTGAACTCAGCAGGAGTAGTTCACTGTACTCAGAGCTGATCATCAGTAAAGCCATCTCAGCATATTTGCTACTGAATCAAAGATCAGACTCAAGAACGCCCGGGCATGCTTACCGAACCGTCGGATCTTTTGAATGACAATCAGCATAGTCAAATACGAGGAAGAGAGAAGTCAACTTTAGTATGCCTCGAAGTTTGTTCTGTCTCAACTGCTTTGTAAAGCTCGACGAATGACAAGCAGAGACCTGTCCTATACCTACTAAAGCTGCAAGTCAACAACTTTCCAGAAAAGGAGGGAAAGGACACTGTCACTCTACTTCAAAAGAGCCGTTAGCTACCAAAAGAGAGAGAGAGTAAGGGATGATCGTCTCCAACGGATCTTTCCAAGAATCTTCTCTATAAATAGAGGGATCATTCGAAATTTGAAGCTCACGAGAAAACACAAGAACACAGAGCATTCAACGAGCAAATCAAAAAGCATAAGTCTTCCGCAAGAACTCGAAGAATATTTCTCCGGCGAAAGACTACAATCTAGCTCTTAGGGAACCAAGCTGAACCGATATACAAGCCTCTAGTATCCAAACGACGTTACATGAACCCAAAGCTAAACTCAAATGTTCGTCGTTCTAGAACCTACATTCTCATTCCCTATCCCTCTAACCCTAAGCTCAACCGAATATATCCATAGCTTAGACGAAGGAGTTCATATTTGAACTTGATCCTTATTGTAAAAGGACTCCTTCATAGTTGGAAAGTTAGTCAAACGCTTCAGTTTGATACCTTTGTAAACTGAGACTTGCTCAGTATAAATTTCAAGACGCAGCTTTATCCTGTGTACAAGCTGACTGAGACTAACTCAGTATAATAAATAGCCTCCTGGTCTTTCGGAACAGTGGACGTAGGATCCTGTGTATCCGAACCACTTTAAAAATCTCTGTGTCTCTCGCTTGTTCTCTTATTTACTGTTGCATTGATTTTAACTGTTCATACTGAAAATTATCCTTTAAAATCATTCAACTAAGTTTCAGCGATCTTAACTGCTTATTCTTCTAAACTGAAACTGTTTTGATAAAACGTTTTCCACTCAACTGTTTTGGGCCTACACATTTCCGCACCACTCAACTTCAACTGTTTTGATAGAGAACTCTTTGCCTAACACGATTCAGAACAGCTGTCTGGTCTGCTGAATTCATTCAGTACGACACCATCCTGAATAGGACTGCTCGTGTTTCAAGTTGAGAAATCGGTTTCAGGTGTATTCACCCCCCCTCTACACCTGAACGTGCTCTCGGGACCAACAATTGGTATCAGAGCAGGAGTTCTATAAGACTCTTGTTATCTAGAAACTGGTCTACTTGAACGGATCCGGAAAAACGTTTTCACTGCATATCATTCTACACTCATATCATTATTCATCATGACTGATATGTCAGGTATAAGGATGGTACCCATGTTCTCAGTAGAGAACTATGGTGTATGGCGGGTCAGAATGGAGGCTCATCTGACTTCCCTTCACAATAACATGACCGAAGTACTTGAGGAAGGACCTATCGTTCCTATGATAGATAGTGTCGTAACTCAGGATCAAACAGCTGGAGAAGGAATGGTGACCGGAAAGAAGATTCCCAAGGACAGAAGTCTCTTCACCCCTGAGGAGAAGAAACTTCATAACTTAGACCGAGTCGCCAGGAATGCCATACTAACCACCTTAAGTGATTCTTATCTCGGCAGGGTTCACGAATGCAAGACAGCTAAGGAACTCTGGGATGCTCTTGCGCTACTGAGTCGGGGGACTCAGAAGATCAAAGCCAACAAACTTGCGCTGGAACTCCAAAAGCTGGAGAGTTTGTCTCTCATGCCCGGAGACACCATAGAAGATCTCAGCGTCAGATTTACGAATCTGATGAACTCCATCAACGGGCTGGGAAAGACATTCTCCAACCGAGAAATGAATCTCAAAATACTGAGGGCACTGCCAGACGGTCATTGGACTCCTTTTGCTACATTATTACGACATTCTGACTTAGATATTGTTACTCCCGACCATATCTTTTCGTAACTTCAAGCGCAGGAATTCGAGTTTGACATACCTCAATGAAAGCAAATGAGTGAAGCCGACACCAAAATTGACCATGCCTTCAAAGCATCGGGCCAAGACACGGTGTCTCTGCGTCGAGTAAGACCGAACCTTCACGCAACGACATACAAGAAGGAAGTCTCGCTCGAAGTACGCACCGCTTGCCGTAAAATATCGAAGGAAAAGGAGCGGCGCAGAAAAAGTGACTAAAGCCTATCGAGAATCGAAAGATAAGTCCGAATACACGCCTAAACGCACTCCCGACTCGCATACTTCGAATGCGAAAGAGGGATGACTCGGCTCCATCAAAAGACAAATAAAGCAAAGAAGAAAGAGTCATTGTCACTACAACCGCAAGAAGCCGTGACACTATCAGTATGACCGTCCCGAGCTTAGTAGTACCGAACGAGCAAAGATTTAAAAAGCAAGGAGAGAGAAATTCGCCAAGAAGAGACAAGCATACATAGTTGGTGAACTCTCAGACGACTCAGAAGAAGTCAACTCCTTCATGGATTCATCCGATGATGAAGCAGCTTTCATGGCCCTAGAGCTTGAAGCTGAAGAAACTGCTGAAAAGTGTCTAATGGCAGGAGAAGAGGATGAGGTAAACTCTCATGAACTATTTAACTCTCCTTCACACTGCACACACGACATTTTTTCAGGAGCAGACGAGAATCTGGACGTCAGTACAACATATGAAGAACTTCTAGACGAACAGATTCAGATGAGTCTGCAACTCAGTAAGACTCTTCAGGAGTTGGATACCCTGAAAGTGGAGAATCAAAGACTTTCTCAGGAGAGTCAGGTTGCTACTGATTCTGAAGGACTTGTGTTGAGACTCAGGGAGGAGATAAACTCTCTGATGGCCAAGTCTCAGCATCAAGAAGATCAGATCTCAGTTCTGACCTAGGACTTAACTCAGAAACATACTGAACTGAGTCTACTAAAGCAACAACTATCAGGACTTCAGACCGAGCACGACACACTGAAGAAAAGTGATGATGTCTGGAGGAACCTGATGACTGAGCGATACATGGACACTGAAAAGAAGCTGGAGGCTATGCTAGCAAGCAACAAGCCCAAGCACTGCAAGGAAGGACTTGGTTTCAGCCAAGGTGCTTCCTCATCTGCCCCTGTCCACTTAGAAGTGCGACTTGCTGATAGGTTTGTTCAAGGGGAGACAATCAATGCAAACATACTGAACCCTCTAGCCAAGAACAAACAAAAGATGAAGGCACCTCATCCTACACATCAGCATTCTGGCCAAAAGATCAGGCACCAAAACACCCCGGGCTCAATCAAGGGGGAACCAGCAAGCCAAAGTGGGTTGATCAGTATGGACCTCCTCAGCTGACACATCCTGCTCAGTATGGGTCATACTATTATGATCCTATAGTCAGAAAAGGATCCAAGAGTCAGAAGAAGAAGAAAATCGCACAAAAGGCAAAGGTCAGCAGTCCACCAACTCAGAAGATCCGAACTCCCGAACCGGAAAAGCCTAAGAAGTCGAGTATCGACCACCCAATGGGTCAAATACGTTGACTCAAGTGGAAAGAAGTTGTGCCGAGACCACCGTGGTCGTAAGACAAATATGGGTTACTAAAACTAACATCTAAGGACCCAAAATCAAAATAAAGGGTACCTGAATATAATTCTGTTTTGCAGGTGCACAAAGACCCATGGTATGTGGACAACGGATGCTCATGACACATGACATATCAAAAGAGTCTGCTGAAAAATTATATCCCTGAAGAAGGACCCAGAAGTGAGTTTGGAGACAATACTAAAGGCTACACAAGAGGATTTGAAACACTCAGCATTGGAACTGCCAAAGTTCCAAGAGTATCATATGTTGAAGGACTTCAGCACAACCTTCTCTCTGTTAGTCAATTTTGTGATAACTCGAATAGAGTGATATTTGACGTTGGTTTCTGTGATGTCATTGATACATCCACAGGGAAAACAGTGTTATCAGGTTCGCGCAAGAAGAATATCTATGTGGCTTAGTGGAACTCAGCTGAACCTGAAGCTTGTTTGTTAGCGAAGAACGACAACCGAACGGGATGGTTGTGGCACAGGAGACTCAGCCATCTCAACTTCAAGACGCTTAACAAACTAGCAAGAAACACTCTAGCAAGAGGACTGCCGAATGAAGTATTCAGCAAAGACACTCAGTGTGAAGCATGTCTGAAGGGAAAGCAAACAAGGAATCAAAATCCACCTGTTCCATCTCCTTCCACTGATGGAATCCTTCACCGCTACATATGGATTTGTTCGGTCCGGGTCTCTCCGGTAACAATCGAGGGCAAGAAATATGCTTTAGTGGTCATCGATGACTACTCGCGCTACACTTGGGTCATATTCATTGCCAACAAGTCTGACGTCAAAACAGAGTTACTAAGGCTTCTGAAAAGGCTCAGTGTCGAGAAGAACACCCAAATTATCAAAATTCGTTCTGACAGAGGAACTCTCATTACTGAAATGCTTCAATCTCATAATAGTACAACTGAAATGCCTAACTCGCCTACTATCTGTGTTGAACAAATTTCAGATGAAGAACTGAAACATCGTAGATCGTGGCTGGACGCTCACACTGCTGATCTGATTATTGGAGATCCCTCAGCAAGAGTAAAGACAAGATCCAGATTCTGTCAAGGAGAAAGCGCCTTAAATTCCTGCTTCTTGTCTACTGACGAACCTCAGACGATTGAGGATGCACTGAAAGATGCTGACTGGATCATAGCTATGCAGGAGGGGCTGAATCAGTTCATGAGAAACGACGTTTGGGAGCTTGTCGATAGACCCCGTCATCAACATGTTATTGGAACAAAATGGGTCTTCAAGAACAAGAGGGATGAAAACAACATCATAGTAAGGAACAAAGCAAGACTCGTGGCAAAAGGCTACTGTCAAGCTGAGGGAATAGATTTCGATGAGACTTTCGCTCCAGTTGCAAGATTGGAGGCAATTAGACTATTCCTGGCCTACGCAACACATCAAAGATTCAGAGTCCATCAAATGGATGTGAAGTCTACGTTCCTGAACGGCGTACTGAAAGAAGAAGTCTACGTGGAACAACCGCCCGGCTTTCAGCAGGGACATCAGTTTATAGACTCAGAAAGGCTCTGTATGGATTAAAACAAGCACCCAGGGCTTGGTACGATACCCTATCTCGAGTTTCTTCTTCGAAAGGTTTTCGTAAAGGCACGATGAGACCGCACTCTATTCAAAGATTCGATCGGAAGACGATCTACTACTTGTGCGGATCTATGTAGATGACATTATATTTGGATCTAAGAATGTCATCATGTGCCAACAATTTGAAAAGATGATGAAGGACAAATTCGAGATGTCAATGATGGGAGAAATGAACTACTTCCTCGGTTTCCAAGTCAAACAATCTGAAAAAGGGACGTTCATTAATCAAGGCAAATACACTCGAGACCTCATCAAAAGATTCGGTTGCACATCCGGCAAACCTATCAAGATCTCGATGAACACAAACATGAAAATTGATCTTGATAAGGAGGGAGTATCGAGAGAGCAAACCGAATTTCGTGCTATAATTGGTTCTTTATTATATTTAACAGCTACTCGTCCTGACATAACTTATGCTGTAGGTGTCTGTGCTCGATTTCAGGCGAATCCAAAGCAGAGTCACATGGACTCAACAAAGAAGATTCTCCGCTATCTCAGAGGAACACCTAACATGGGTTTATGGTATCCAGCTGATGATAATATAGAACTAACTGGTTACTCTGATGCTGACTATGCAGGGTGTAGAATTGAACGAAAGTCAACTTCAGGAACGTGTCAGTTCCTTGGCAGTAAGCTGATCTCATGGTTTTCAAAGAAACAAAGACTCGCAGCTACGTCAACTACTGAAGCTGAATACATGGCTGCCGGAAGTTGCTGCACCCAAATCCTTTGGTTGAGACAGCAGCTACGAGACTATGACGTCATTCAGAATGAAGTGCCAATCTTCTGCGACAGTACCAGTGCCATTGCAATCACTCAGAACCCTGTACTTCACACAAGATGCAAGCACGTGGACATCAAACATCACTTCATTCGTGACTATGTCGAAAAGAAGGATATCAGGATGGAAAAGATCAATACTGACCATCAAAGGGCTGATATACTGACCAAGCCTCTAGCTGAATGCAGATTCAGAGAACTTTCAGTAGAGCTAGGTCTGCTGGACCCTACTGACTCCAGTCAGTAAGAGGTTTCAGGAGAGGAGCATTCAAGTAGGGGGAATGTTCACTCTTGAGTCGAGTAAATTCAGTACGTAGAGACTCAGCAACCATCTACACGAGGTATCAGCTGACTACGATGTTTAGCTGACAGGTTTGCGTATCTCTACTCAGTAGTAACTAATAGAACTGTAATATGTATTTATTGCTCAGAATCAGCTTCGTATTTAATAACTCAAGGATTGTCATTTAATATTAACGACTTACATTTAATGCACGACATTCCATGCATAAGTATGCTGAACTCTGCCACGCATTTAATGCATATCGTATCATAGTTACTACTTAGGCAAGTTACAACTGGCTTTTGACTTAGGCGGCTTTGTGATCATTACCTATAATATACTATTTAATCTTGACCGTTCATCTCATAAAGCAAGTTTAAACTCGGCCATTGATCGATAACTCTTTATCTTCACGTAGATATATATTTTCGATCATATCTTAGAAACCGCCATTAGCATACTTTACTCTGAAAAATCTGAGATCTTCCTAGCAAACCCTACTTGCATATTTCTTAAACGCTCAGTTTTTCATTGGTATGATTATTAGATCTTTCACGATATCCTTCTTTTTTCAGCATCGGTATACTAACTGTTTTATCAAACTCGATACTGATAAATTCTTCTTGTGACAGATATAATGGCGAGTTCAAACGTCTCAGTAACCGCTCCCTCAAACAGGAAGGAGATTCTTGAAAAAGACCGTGTCTGGTGCGAACCAGTCATGGAGTTCGGTGCATGTGATTTGGACTACATGGAAGAGATCTTCGACGCTCTTCGGGCATCTGGACTGGAGGGATTTCTCTCCAAGAAGCCGACGTTCTTCCTTCCCAGACAAGTTGCTGAAATCTACCTAAACTCCAACTCAGTAGATGGCGACGTCATTGGGAGATTCACTGTCCATACAATCGGCGAAGCTGCTTTGCAGATAAAGCAGATGTCAGTTAAAGAAGCTCTGAGGATAAGCTTCAACCTACCGTCTGAAGGTGTCAGCACCGTTGGGTACAACGATGATATGGTGGACGACTACCTATCGATATTCTGTGGGAAGCCCACTGCGTTCAGAGCTGCCTTCCCTAAGAACGTAATGTTGCCTCGCATCGCGCTCTAGCGTACATTGTTACTGCGACGCCGACGAGCCAAGCTGGCTCATTCGATCAAGTCTCGAGGCCCAAGATACAGCTGATGATGGCAATTTATGACCAAGTCAAGATCAACTGGACTGAATTCTTTCTCCGTGAATTCATGGTCCAGGCTGCGAAATTTGACAAAGCCTCCTACAGACTGAGCGCGAAAGGCAAGCTTCTGTATGGTCTGAAGCTGTCAGTAATGATTGAGGACTTCTGCGGAGATGACCAAATCACGTACATCGACAAGGTCTATTTTAACGTGAAGAAGGTCAGGTTCCAAAACAGGGCAGCAGCCCTTCAGCAGATAGGGACAGGGCCCTCAGCTCAGCAGACAACGCCTCAGAAGACCACGCCAACTAAGAAGCGGTCTCCTCAAGGCAAAATTCCTAAGGCACCAGCAAAGTGACTGCGGAAATCTACTCCCGTCGTGCCTACTGAAACAGAGGCAGTACCGGAGGCCACTACTGAAGTCCCAGAGGCCACTGCTGTACAGACTCGATAGCCAATGCAGCTGGTTGATGAGTCAGAGTCCTCAGATAAGACCCAGTCAGTGGAGAGGGCGGTCTCCACTGAACAGGCAGTAGAAGTGGACCAAGGGGTTCCAACTGAAGCAGTCCAGAGTGGTGACCTGGAAACCCTGGATAGCCCCCTTGACGTTCCACCACTCAGCAGTCTGCCTTCTGTTGAGAAACAGACATCTCCGATAGACATTGAAGATTCGGAGACGGCGTCTGAACAGGAATATATCGGAATGGAAGCTTCAGCTATCCTATCTCAAGCATTCCGGGAGATTACTGAGCATATGCCAGAGATTTCTGGCCACCCTGATCTGGTGACTATTGCCAAACAGGCCAGACTCCATATGCTTCTGAGGTTCCAGGAGTGGCCCAATCAGCTACGCCTCATTCTTCACTACACCTGCGAGCAACTGCATGAAGAGGAGCTGATAATAAGGCAGCAGATAGGCTACTCACAGCCTGCTGACCTTGGCACTCTGGAGGACCTAAGGGCAGCAATGCTGGCCCTGCTGAATGACCGTCAGCAGGTCGCTGGCTTAGCTCCTTCAGATGGGTCTGACCCTGATGGTCAGGACCCACCCCGTGATTCAGGCCCTGAGAAGCTTGATGAGGGAACTCACCAGGACAAGGATACCTCTACTCAGACTGAGCTTCCTCTCACAATCCTTGCTCCTGAGAAGTCGGCGGCTGGTACTTCTGAACAACTCTTGCTTAAATCTAAGTTCGAAGTAGCGCCCAGCCCCAAAGGCCAACGATCCAAGGCAATGGCGAAGGCTCTTAGAAGCCAAGGGACACAGAACCGTGCCCTTGCCAAAGCAGTCCACAAAGTGTGGAAAGAGACTGCCCAAGCCACTAGCGCAGAGATTCAGGGGCTGAGGACCTCAGTGACATCATCAGCCGCCCCTGATATCTCCACCATTATATCTAAAGCACTGGCTAAGCAGAGAACTGAATTCGAGGTTCGGCTAAGACAGATTCAGGAAGGCCAGAATCAACTATTTGACAAATTCAAGGCCACCCAAAACTCTCATACTGAATCTATCACAACCATATCCCAGGCCCATGAGCTCAGACTCAACTTTATTCAGACAGCCTTGGAAGATAAGGTTGAGGCCAAGCTGAACGAGTTCAAGGCCGCAGCTGACCATTCTCACAAATTATACAAGGATGAACTGATTACTGAGAAGAAAGAGCTGCACGAGGCGCTGACTAAAATCCACTCCAGACTTAATGAGTTGTCAGCCTCGTACAAAAGCCTGAACACCAAGGTACTAGCTCCTACCCCGGTTGGAATTGCTGATGCCAAAAAGGGGGAAAAGAAGTCCTGCATAACCGTACCTAAGAAATTCCGGGAGGATAAATCTAAGGGGGAAGAGAAAGCTCAAAAGACCAAGGAGCAGTAATCGAAGTCTTCGAAGAAGACAAGGTCGATAGAAGGAGCAAGCTCGGTTCGGACAACCGCTCCTACCGAACCGACCGGTGAGGCCCGGGGTGTCTCACTGGAATCTCGGCAGGACGGCCCAAGCGGCTCGGGATCCGTGGGAACAAGCAACTCAGGCAACCCAAACTCCTCTAGACATAATCAAAGAGGTTGCTCGGTATGCCGAGGAAGAGGATTCCGAAGAGGAAGAGGCACCTCTCCCACCTCCGGTTGAAGGAAAAGGTAAGAAGATCTTAAAATTCCCCACCCCTCCCTCCAAGAAGACTAAGAGGTATATCGAGAAGGAGGAGGAGGCTCAGATAATAGCCGATGAAAGGTTGGCTAGGGAGATAGCTGAAGCTGAAGCAGCCAACAAGCCTAAAGCGAAAACTGTAAAAGGAAAGACAAAGGCCCCAGCTCGCGGCGGAAAGAAGTCAACAACGACTAGGTTGCCTCCCAGACAGCTGACACTTCAAGATGATGATGATAGGGAGCAGCAGCAACAGCAGAAGGACACTGAGAAGTAGGGTACGTCCAAAGAAAAATCAAGTACCCCTGCTGACTCAGAAGATCAGTCGCCTCGCAAGCCCTACTACACAACTCCAAAAGAACAGGATGCTGAGATAGAAGCCATCTTTGCTCAGATGGATCGGTACCTGTACAGAGGAGAAGAGGCGAGACAGATTGAAGCTTCCAGAGAGAGAATCCATATGGCAGACTTAAAAGCACTCAGAGTCCGAACTGAACAAGAAGCCAGACTGAGGGTTCCTTCCAAAGCTGACATTCCATACAGATATAGGAAGTTTAGGAAACCAACAGATCTGAAGATACATAGATGGCCAAGGACTGATGAGTGGATGCCAGCTCAGTACACTCAAAGATGGGAGTCACTGAAGATAGAGTTCATCAAGAGGAATTATTTCTGGAGATTCTGGTCAGACAAGGCAAAGGCTGATGCCTATGTTGAATGGATGATGAGGATTGAACCTGACTTGTATGTCTACATGCAGAATGCTGTGAAAGAGAATATTGAAGTCCGAGTCCCATGATTCTGCAACCACCGAGAAGACTTGATGATTCTATTCACTATGGTGTGATTGAAAAAGAAGTAAAAGATACTGCCAGAGCCAGATCTCTCGAAGAAGACGAGCCAGCAGACTTTGTTGAATTTCTGAAGCTAAGGAAGTTTACCTACAGGATGTATGGACTGCCCCTTCTCGAGACTCAATCGCAAGATTTCAAGGATAGGATCGAGCAGTACAAGCGCTCCTAGATCTTAGATTCTTCTTTAACTTTCCTAGCTTAGAAAGAGATGTAATGTACTAAACTTTCTCACATTATATATATATCTCTCTCTTTTGGCTTCGACAATATCTTATTGTCTATATAAGCCATGTTCTATTTTACACTTAACACTCAGAATCACTGAAGTGATTACTGACTCACACACTCACTGTGTACATTCTTTGTCAGTAGCTGCTGAGATTCTGATAGACTAGTTATTGTGATATAAAGGGAAATTGTTAAGACAGGGATATGCTTAGTCTCAATATTCTGACTCCCTGCTCTGCTCCCTTCAGTAGTCTAGAACTTGAAGAAATACTCCGCTGAACCTACTTGTAAAATTGTAAGGAGCTCTGTTTCTGAGTAGTTTAGTGTTAGTTAGCATAGATGGTGTTAGGTTTTGGCATCATCAAATAGGGGGAAATTGTTGGGCGATGATTCTATCCTCAGCACTGTAATACTTACTGGGAAATGGTTCTATCTTCCGTACTGATACGCGCTCAGTAGGCTTATGCTCTGAGTGAATCTATGAAGATTTGAAAATGCCAAAACCCTATCTTGATTGGTGAACCATTTCGTTGTAATTGTTTTTATCTCTGAGGGTTCAGACTCAGTAGACACTCTGCTCTGGTTCAGGCGTTCAGTAGATTATCAGCCTCAGCACCAGATGTAGAAGACTCAGTAAATACTGGACTCAGCAGGAGCAGTATACTGAATAGAGTTAGTAGAATTGAACTCAGCATGAGTAGTTCACTGTACTCAGAGCTGATCTTCAGTAAAGCCATCTCAGCATATTTGCTACTGAATCAAAGATCAGACTTAGCAACGGCCAGACAGTCTGTCAGATCTTTTGAATGACAATCAGCATAGTCAAATACGAGGAAGAGAGAAGTCAACTTCAGTATGCCTCGAAGTTTGTTCTGTCTCAACTGCTTTGTAAAGCTCGACGAATGACATGCAGACACCTGTCCTATACCTACTAAAGCTGCAAGTCAACAACTTTCCAGAAAAGGAGGGAAAGGACACTGTCACTCTACTTCAAAACAGCCGTTAGCTACCAAAAGAGAGAGAGTAAGGGATGATCGTCTCCAACGGATCTTTCCAAGACCCTTCTCTATAAATAGAGGGATCATTCGAAATTTGAAGCTCACGAGAAAACACAAGAACACATAGCATTCAACGAGCAAATAAAAAAGCCTAATTCTTCCGCAAGAACTCGAAGAATATTTCTCCGGCGAAAGACTACAATCTAGCTCTTACGGAACCAAGCTGAACCGATATACAAGCTTCTAGTATCCAAACGACGTTACACGAACCCAAAGCTAAACTCAGCTGTTCGTCGTTCTAGAAGCTACATTCTCGTTCCCTATCCCTCTAACCCTAAGCTCAACCGAATATATCCATAGCTTAGACGAAGGAGTTCATATTTGAACCTGATCCTTATTGTAAAAGGACTCCTTCATAGTTGGAAAGTTAGTCAAACGCTTCAGTTTGATACCTTTGTAAACTGAGCTTTCCCAGTATAAATTTCAAGACGCGGCTTTGTCCTTGTACAAGCTGACTGAGACTAACTCGGTATAATAAATAGCCTCCCGATCTTTCGGGACAGCCGGACGTAGGATCCCGTGTATCCGAACCACTTTAAAAATCTCTGTGTCTCTCGCTTGTTCTCTTATTTACTGTTGCATTGATTTTAACTGTTCATACTGAAAATTATCCTTTAAAATCATTCAACTAAGTTTCAGCGATCTTAACTGCTTATTCTTCTGAACTAAAACTGTTTTGATAAAACGTTTTCCACTCAACTGTTTTGGGCCTACACATTTCCGCACCACTGAACTCCAACTGAAGATACTGAATTCTGACTCAGTCAGTTAGCAGGTCTTAGTAGAGTTAGTATCTCTTTGCCTAACACGATTTAGAACAGCTGTCTGGTCTGCTGAATTCATTCAGTACGACACCATCCTGAATAGGACTGTTCGTGTTTCAACTTGAGAAATCGGTTTCAGGTGTATTCACCCCCCCTACACCTGAACGTGTTCTCGGGACCAACAGATTTCTTCCTCAATCTCCTTCTTGCAAATGTTGTCTTGATGCGTGAGAGGAGAAGGTAAGGTTCTGAACTCAGGTGCCTTAAGAGTTTTACCTGACTTTTCCAGTAGAGTGTGAATCTCAACGTAGAGTGGGGGATCCATTTGTATCATAAGTTCTTTGAATAGCTCCTCAGGATCAGACTGCTCATCAAACATCTTACAGATGTAGAATCTTTTGATTAAGTCTATCTTCACCTGTTCCCATCGTTGATTGATCATGTATGGAATCCACTCGCCAGTCTTCTAGTAAAATACTTTCTTCACCTCATTTAAAGGTTCCCTTCCCCTGAAGAACTTGGAGGTGGTAGGGACACTCGTGTCCTTCACTAGAACCCTTTCTCTTGCTTCCTTCTCCGTCCTGAGTCTGAGAGCCTCAAGATCAGCTAAACATAATCTCTCTCTGGCTTCACTGATCTGTCTGGCTTTAGCTGTTATGTCCAATCCTCTCTCATATCTATCCCATGTATATCTTGAATAATCATCAATGAAAATCACCCATGTATATCTTGAATTATCATCAATGACTACAAGAGCATATTTCTTTCCTCTGATTGTCACTGGATTGACTGGCCCAAAGAGATCCATCTGAAGCAGCTGAAGTATCTCATCAGTAGAAGGTAACGGAATAGGCGGATTACTTGACTTGGTTTGCTTCCCCTTCAAGCATGCCTCACAATTTTTGTGTCTTTTGAAACTTTGTTGGGCAGTTCTCTGACTTTAACATTCCTTGCTAGCTTGCTCATAATCTTGAATTTCAGATGGCTCAGTCGTCTGTGCCACAGCCATGCAGTTCTGTTATCTGACTTCGTGTGTGCTAGCAGGAAAGCTTCAGGTTCGGCGGTATTCCATTCAGCATAATAGATATTCCTTCGCCGCTACCTTGATAACACAGTTTTCCTATAATTTATCAAGAACATCAGAAGAACCTGCGTCAAAAGTCACTTTATTGGAGTTATCACAAAATTGAATGACAGAAAGGAGATTATGTTGAAGTCCTTCAACATATGATACTCTAAGAACTGTTGCAGTCCCTATTTTAGGTGTGTCGTATCCCCTTGTGTAGCCTTTGGAGTTGTCACCAAACTCAATTTTGGTTCCTTCTTATTGAACATAGTCGATCAACAGATTCTTCTGATGCGTCATGTGTCTTTAGCATCCGTTGTCCACAATCCAAGGGTCCTTTAGCACCTACAAAACAAAAAGAGATTCAGGTACCCTTTGGGTTCAACTTTAGGTCCTTAGATGTTAGTGGACTTTTGAATCCAAACTTGTCTGACAACCTTGATGGTTTTAGACTTCTTGCCCTTTTTGTCAGCTTACTTCTCCACTAAACTTGGAGATGCTGACTTTTTCTTCTTCTGAGGTTCAGCCTTCTTCTTCTTCTGAACTTTTGGGCTTTGGACTTTCGCTCATAGTAGTACGATCCATGTTGAGCTGGGTGAGTCCATCTTGGTTGGCCATATTGTTTAGCCCACCTGACCTTCTTGGTTCCACCTGAGTTGGACCTGGGTGTCTTGGGGCTTGAACCATGGGTCACTTTCTTGTTGCTGGGCTGAGGTGTCATTTTCTGCTTGTTCTTTGCATGAGGGGTTGTAGGTTCAGCAGTTTGAGTCTTCCCTCTGACTAACAGATCGGCCAACCTTTCTGAGTCTTTGGAGGTAGAAATGGATGCCTCATATGTATAGCCAAATCCTTTCTTTACGAAAACTGGCCTTTGAGCTCTGAGCATACTTTCCAACTTCTCCTTGGCTCCAAGTTATTGCTCTGTCATCAGCCCTCGCCAAACTTCATCACTCCTCCTGAGTAACTCATAATCCTTTTGTACTTCTGCGAATTTCTGACTGAGCTTAGCTATCTCAGTATCTTTCTCAGAGATGTCTTTGGTCAAGACTGAGATTTTTGCCTCTTGATGTTGAGACTTAGTCATCAGAGAATTAATCACTTCCTTCTGTCTCACCACAAGTTCTTCAGACTCAGTAAAGTCTTGACTTCTCATCGAAAGTCTCTAATTTTCAGCTTTCAGAAGTTCCATCTCCTGAATAGTCTTGCTGAACTGTGGCTCATCTGAATCTGTTCTTCGAGCAGATCTTCGTATGCAAGAACCACGTCTAGCGGTTCACCTGCAATTGAGCGTGTGTCATGTGTGCATGGTGAAGAGGGGCATATATTAGGGTCAAAATTTTCCTCAGCCTCTTCTCCGGCCATGAGACACGGTTTAGTATCTTCTGCTTCAATTGTGATGAACGCATCATCATCATCATATGACTCCATGAAAAGCTCTGCGTCGCTTGAGCAGTCGGATAACTCTCCAGCTATGTAGGCTTGCCTCTTTCTAACAAACTTGTTACATCGGGCTTGCCGTTCAGCTCTTTCAGCTGTTGAGAGTTCTGGACATTCGTACTGGTAATGTCCTTGCTTTTTGCAGTTATAGCATACTGATCTCCTGCCTTCCCTTTTAGGTGTATCGGTATGTCAAGTGGGGGCAGCTTCAGTATTCCTACATTCAGGTAGAGATTTAGATTCACTTTTTGAGTGACTATTATCTCTCTTACCTTGATAGTAGAAGATTTCTTCATCTTCATTCTCCGGAATTTGTCCTTCTCCTTCTGGTATTTCACAGCGAGGAGAGCATACTTGTCAGCCAAGTTGTCAGCATATGGTATTGTCATTGAGCTTCCAACTGACTGACTTGCGCTTGAGGGACTTGCTCCGGGTGTGCTGACTGATGCCTTATAAGCGTGATCCATTGACACTTCAGTCTCAGCACAAGTGTAACACCCCGAAATTTCCTTATGATAAAATTAAATTTAAATAAGAAATTCATTTGCATCTCATGTTTGATATCTTGTGGTAAGTTCTATAAGTCGCGCCTTAGAAATTAATTAAACGAAAAAGCATGGTGATGACATTGTTCATATTTATTTACTGTATTCATCTTCACTGTGCCGGACTGTTTAATTATAATTTTAGACATAAATGGATTTTTTTTTAGTCTTAAGTTATGTAGAGCCTTGTGTCTTATTTTGAATAAAAAAAAAAGATTTCTCAAATAATTAAATAGTCATACGTTCATGCTAAATCCTTGTAAGTTTTTCTAAAGAATTATGATTATCCTAGTAAAATATTTGTTTTACCAAAATCTGTAATATCTAATTATTATAACTGTTATTATTATCCATACGTGAGCACATGCTTTTAAATTAGGATATTAAGTTATTTTATATGTTATTTTAACCAACAATCAAGTCTTATTGATTTTTTTTAGAGATAATCTCGTATATAATATTCATCTTTATCTTAACCCACTTGAGTTAGAGATTTATATATATATTTATCCTTTAAACACGATGCGTACCACGTCTCACAAAATTCTTCTCAAATCCCAAATCCTTCCAGAAAGTTTTTTTCACACTAGCTTACACCAATACATTCAGATTTCAGTTTTGACTTCTTTCGTTTGCTTTCAAGGTAACAATATGGCTAAATCTTGTTATATGTCTTTTGTCTTTGTGCATAACAGGGTTGTCATTTTAGTGTGTTTTAAGTTTTGGGATTTTAATATAGATTTAGTTCATACTAATTGACACTAAATTGCTTGGACTTGTTAGCATGTCGATTCATGTCTATGGATCTAAATGATAAATGGAAATTATGTTCTTAAACCTTGTTACGAAAATTGCGTGTATAAGTATAAATTATTATGGCATCGAATGCAATGTGGTTAATGGGGACTGCATAATTCATAATTAGGATAACGAGGGATAAGATTTCATTTCTTTACCCCAAACCCCCGTGACTTTAAGTGTATGAGTTGGATTAAATCCTCTTGCTTTTCTTAAACATGAGTAGTAGTATTTTTATGTTAGATGATTTAAGAATCAAATACAGTAGTTAGGTTGCCTCTTTGCCGGGTATTTAGAATTGAGACGAGCCTAAATATTTTGATATAATAACCTCAGTCAAACTTAGAAGTATATCTTATGGGGGTTGCGTAAGGGATCTTATATTGAGACTTTTGGGACTTAGGAAATTTTGACTTGTTTTAAATTTACATAATTAATTTCAATAAAATAATAGAGATGATTCATGCTAAAATAGGTTAAACTTATTCAATAAAACTTGTACAGTTTATTTAGGTCAGAAAATAGGAGGAAATAAGCTGGCTGTATGTTTTGGATTAAGAGATAAGTAATATTAGATTTATTTTAATTCGTAAGTAAGCAAGTTATGATAGAAAAAGGATATATTAGGAATTTCTTTTCTGCATACCGTGAGCTATGGAGTGGGTATTTAAGGTATAAATATTTTTATAAAATAATTAAGTCATGTTTGGTCTATGTTTAATGATATTATGTGCACTTACGAATACTTGTCAAATGCATACATGACATTTAAAGATAAAAATTTTCATGTTTTAGGACAAGCGCGCGGGACTTAACCACCTAATATTTTGCATTTACTTTTCGTACAAGTCAAGGTTAAGGTGGGGAAGTTTTCTTACACTACATTTATCCTTATTATATTTTATGCTCGAGATTTATGAGTTAATGTCAGGCATGATAAGGAAGGATCGAAGTTGATCCGCGATCGAAGTTGATCGGTATAAAGGTTTATGGTCGAAGTTGACCGGGATCGAAGTTGATCCGCGATCGAAGTTGATTGGTACACATGTTTATGGTCGAAGTTGACCGGGATCGAAGTTGATCCGTTTTAAATTTTTGAGTCGAAGTTGACTCGGTGGTCTGTGTGACTACGTAATTCTTACATGTTCTAATTTTCCATAATATATTGGTATATTATATAGTGTGGTAAGTGTATTCCCCACTGAGTAGTCGTACTCACCCCTCTATATTTTCACTTTTTCAGATCATGGTCAGGCAGATGCTTGAAGTGGCGGATGGTGATGGTCACATACTTACATGAGAAAGAAATAATGAAAGTTCTTACTGCATTAATTTAGTTTTTATCATGAACTAATATCACTCATGCTTTATTTTATTTTCCGAAAACTAGTAGTTGCATTTGCACTCATTTTAAGACTTTCGCTGTTTATGCAAATTTTGCACTGAACTTTCATTTTTATGAGAAGATTTAAAGTTATTTTAATAATTAAATCTATGACAAAGTTTATGCATGTGGTGACGTCCCCTTAAAAAGTTTTAGAAATTGGGGCGTTACAACAAAGGGTGTGTGGGAGATTGAATTCGAACTCCTCTGCCTTTAATTCGGAAAATATATATTCAGGAGTAACAGAGTTCAGGTTTGTTCGCCTTAAACATGTAGCAAAAGAGTACCACTTGGGCCTGCTAAGAGCCCTTAGAATCTTGGTGTTGGTCTCCTTATTGCTGAAAGTTCTTCCTAATCCGTTGATGATGTTGATTTGATTATTGAGTCTGACACTAAAATCATCAATAGAATCCCCAGGAAGCATGTTGGTCCCGAGATAAACGTTCAGGTGTAGAAGGGGGGGGGGGTGAATACACCTGAAAACGTTCTCAACTTAAAACGCGAGCAGTCCCTTTCAGGAAGATGTCGTACTGAACAGGTTCAGTAGACCAGATAAGCTGTTCTGAATCGCGTGGCAGAGTGACTGACTTCACTGAGGCTTGCTAGCTGACTTAGGTCAGAATTCAGTACCGTTCAACTGAAGTTCAGTAGAGTGCGGAAATGTGTAGGCCCGAATTCAATTGAGTTAGAAAACTTTTTTAAGAAAACTGTTTCAGTATATTAGTGCAATCTTTTAAGCTTTGCTGAAACACAGTTGAATGATTTGAAAGATATTTTCAGTATGAACAGTAATCAATGCAACAGTAAAAATAGAGCACACAGAACACAAGCAATTTTAAAGTGGTTCGGATCCAACAATCCTACGTCCACTGTCCCGAAAAGATCAGGAGTCTATTTTATTATACAGAGTTAGTCTCAGTCGGTTTGTGCACTGGACAAACACTGGACTTGAGATTTATACTGAGCAAGTCTCAGTTTAGAAGGTATCAAACTTAAGTGTTTGACAAACTCTCCAACTATGAAGGAGTTCTTTACAATAAAGTACAGTTCAAGGATGAACTCCTTCGTTCTAAGCTATAGATATTGTCTGCTGAGCTTAGGTTAGAGGGAAGGGAACGAGAAAGTGACTTCTAGAGCGACGAACGGTTAAGTATAAATTCTGGGTTCGTATTCAGTCGCTTGAATACTAGAGGCTTATGATCTGATTCAGCTCGGTTCCCTTTGAGCAGGTATGTCGCCTTTCGCTTGGAATAACTCTTTGAAGTTCTTGCGGAAAGCTTTAAGTCGATTCTGAGTTGCTCGTAAATGCTCGTGTGTTCTTGTATGTGTCGTGAGCTTTGATTTGAAATCTTCCCTCTATTTATAGAGCAGAGACATGGATAGATCCGTTGGAGACGACGATCCATATATCTCTCTCTTTTGGGTAGCTAACGGCTCTTTCAAAGTATGGTGACAGAGTCCTTACCCTCCATTTCCGGAAATATGTTGACTTGCAGCTTTAATCAGAAAGTAGACAGCTGACCGCTTGTCATTGGTCGAAGCTGAAGAAAGTAGGTGAGACAAACAGACTTCAAGGTAGATCTGAAGCTGACTTCTCTATACCTCGTATGACTCTGATGATTTGACTTATGAGATCTCCTAATAGTCAGAAGACTGTCTGGCCGTTGCTGAGTCTGATCTATGTTCAGTAGCATACTCCTGCTAAGTTCAGCTCTACTGAAGATCAACTCTGAGTTCAGTGAACTACTCCTGCTGAGTTCAGTTCCACTGACTCCTTTCGCATATCGCTTCTCGCTGGGTCCAGTACTACTGAGTCTTCTTCTCATGGTACTGAGGCTGATAGTCTGCTGAAGAACCAGCGGACATAACTGAATGCATGAACCATGTAGGAAGGATGTCTACTGAGTCTGAAACTCTCAGAGACAGAATAAACAAATACAACTGAATGGTTCATCAGTCAAAGTAGGGTTTTGGGATCATTCAAATCTACTGAGCACTAGGCTACTGAATCATCTCCCAACAAAGCATATCAAATGCTTCGAGTTTCTGCAGCTCTAACTCCAGTTTGTTTTCTTTAATCTGTGGAGTTCCTTTGCTCAGCACAGATAGAGCATCCCATAGCTCCTTAGTTGTCTTGCATTCGTGCACCCTGCCAAGATACGAGTCACTAAGAGTTGTCAGCATCGCATTTCGTGCGACTCAATCGAGGTTGTGTGACTTCCTCTCCTCAGGTGCTGGCACCTGCTGCTCCTTCTACTACAATTTCGACGTTGTCGATCATAGGAACAATATGGTATAGGCCATGCTATCATGCAGCGATGTTAGATGAGTCTCCATCCTTACCCTCCATACCGCATAGTTTTTTTGTCGAAAACATGGGTACTGTCCTAATACCTGAATAATCAGACACGTTGAAGAATATGGTATAGGATGTTATGAAGAGATGCAAGTGTAGAGAAAATGGTTTTCAAGGATCTGTTCGAGTTTAGACCAGTAAACAGATAACGATGATCTAGAAGAACACCGCTCTGATACCAATTGTTGGTCCAGAGACGCGCTTCAGGTGGGGGAGGGGGGAATACACCTGAATGCAAATTCTAACACTCAGAACGCGAAAGTCAGCTTTAGCTGAAGGTTGCTACTGAACTTCGTCGGTTAGCCAAATATGCTTTCTCGATCGCGTGGGCAGAATATTCTCCTACTGAGTACAGTCCTACTGACTTATGTCAGTGAACAGTAGTTCAGTACAAGAGTTGTGTGCGGAAGTGTAGGCCTTTAAAATATGCGTCTCAGTTAAAAACCCCTTTTTATGTTTGTTTGATTAAAACTCAGTTGGATGTTGAATGAACAATTAAATCAATGCAACAGTTAAAATCAACACAGCGATTTTTAAAGTAGTTCGGACACACATGGTCCTACGTCCATTGTCTTGAACTAAGCAGAAGTTCTTGTATTAATTATACTGAGCAAGCCTCAGTTGATCTGTTCACATGACAGATTCTAACTTGTTTGCTTATACTGGGCAAGCCTCAGTCAATCTGTACGCAGGACAGATATCTACTTATAGTAGTAGTGATTGTACAGATCTTAACCTTTTAAGGTTATATTTTCTTCAACTAAGAAGGAGTTCTTACAATAAAAGCAGTTCAATAAAATTGAACTCTTTCAAGGTTCTAAGCTATTGAGTATTACAATAAGCACGCTGAGATAGAGAAAATGGAACAATAATTCTCTAGAGAGAAGAACTAAAAATATTCTAAGTCTAAGAGCAAGTTCTTCGCTTGAATGTTGCTTGAAAGTTCGCTAGAGTGTTTGAGCTTTGATCGCTTTGGTTACCTGTACGTTGTCTTTCTGCGTGAAGATTCTTCTCTATTTATAGTCTTCGATTTGTGAATAGATCCGTTGGAGGGGGTCTAGACACGTGTCGAATAAGACAAGAAAAATAGCCATAAAAAATTTGAACGTTGAGTAGAGGCACTGTAGAGATTTCCTCTTTTTCCGGCTAGGAACAACTTTATGGCAGAGCAGGTAAGGTGATGTCGGCTCCTTATTGGTCGAGGTCTATGAGAGTTGATAAGGCTTATTCAAACTCAAAGTACGATGAGTTGACTTCCTCTGAATCCTCGGATCTTCACCTGATGTTCCTCTACGACATTCGTCTGAACACTTCAGTTCGCTGGCTCGGTTTCCTTTGCAGATTCAGTTGGTCGATGGCTACCAACTGACTTCCTCGATACTGATTTCTTCAGCTGAGTGCAGAATCTTCTACTGAATCCACAGCTATTGAACTCTAGCCTACTGAGTTCTAACAGCTGAACTCATATTAAGCTATTACAATATCGAAGACCCATCATTCAGCTAGGGATTTTGGGATCTTCAAATCTTATCATATACACTCATCCCAACAGTTAGTATATCATCTTGTTTACTTTTAATTTTAATAAATAATTTTTAAACTTAGTAATAAATATATACTCTACTTGTAAATGGTAGATGGTAAGAGAAAAAGCACTGCTAGAAAAAAAACGCCAAGCACAAAGAAGGTTAGAAATTCGATCATATATGGAGCATTATCATTAATTTTGATTTATCTTAAGATTGTTTTTAAAATGGTCAGCCGATCATTTTACAACTTGAACATATCTTCCATATTCTGATAATATTGGAGGATCTAGCTATGATTTACTTAGATTTAATTTGATGTTCTTGTATGGGATGCTATTGTTATTGTTTTTAATTTAATGTTGTATGATATATCATTATTATTGTTTTTAATTTGATGTTTGTAGTATGGCATGTCATTTTTTTAATTTGATGTTTGTAATATATATTATTCATGTTACTGATTGTTGTTTAATTTAATGTTGTATTGTAATCTTTATGTCGTTATTGTTTTTAATTTATGTTTATTGTGTGTAATTATATATATCATTTGTTATTGTTTTAATTTAATTGGATGTTGTAATAAGCTCTTACTTATTATCATTTAATTAATATCTTGATTTTTATTATTATTAAACGAAAGTTTTTTAATTTAATTACTATAGAAAATATTACAAATTATTTACCATTTGTAAAATTGTACTCCTTTCATCCCATAATTCTTAAAAATTATAGAAAGGTTATTAGAAAGATGTACTCCTTTCATCCCATAATTCTTGTCCTTTTTCTTTTCGGCACGGTAATTTATGAGAGTTGTTAGCTGTGTGTAGAAATGTGAGATTTACTAATAAAATGTGTGTAATAATTTACTATTATAGGAAACGAGACAAGAAATGTGAGATAATTGAAAAAGGAAAGAAAACAAGAATTATGGGACGGGTGGAGTATGCAATATACTACATCCATCCCGCTTATTACTGTCTCATTTTTCTTAAATGGACGTGTCACTTCCCAATTTAGAAAAAACTATCATCATCTCTCTTAGTTTATCATATCTCTCATACTTTTTTTTACTTTATCATCTTTTCATTTATTTTATCATCTATTATCACCATCCATGCTCAAAAGAAGTGAGACAAAAATGGTGAGACGGAGATAGTAATATATAGAGAGCATTTAAGTTTGAATTTGAGTTTAATGACTGAATTAAATTAGTGTTTTCAGTAACCGGACGGATAGGGGAAAATGAGTTTGAATTGGTGATGGCCTAAACTAACAAAATATACATCAAATTCAAATAGATGCTTCTCATAGCGCCAGTCGCAGCTTCCGCAGCGGCGGAATCCCTACATTGGCGCCGTGCACGTTCTGTTTGTGAACTAAAGTGGATCATTGAGCCTGATTGACCTCTGGTGCGACTGAACCGCAACTTCAAAATCATCCAAGACCAGCTTGGCTCGATCTGTACGATCACGAATGCAACAACGGGCCTCGTTATTAAGGGGAGCCTGCCTCAGTTTCCGACCTAATTGGCTCGACGGCACCGAATACCTCGGCCAGGACATCGTCGACGATTCTCTCTGCAATGTGCGGCAGAAGCTTCAATTCCCTAAGTTGTCGCTAAGCTTCCTGTTCTCTGGGTTTTACACCGGTAATATTCTCATTTTGTATGTATTCTTATCATCTCTTGTTTTACTGGTTGGGATTTCAGTTTATGGTTTTTGTTAATCGCGCTAGTTGTTGCAAGCATATTATGGCTCGTTAGCACCAGAATTTCTTCGCTATTTATCTGGTGTAAATGCAAGCTAGGTTTAGCATGATTGTGTTTATGGGCCAACAAAATGTATCGTCGTCATTCACTGCTTTATTTGATTATGGATATCTAAATAGGACACACAAGGTAATCTATTGGTTGCTGAAAAAGGAATGGTTAATTAAGATTCAAAGAGACATGAATATTCAGCCATGTCTAGCATGGTTAGCTGCATATGATGTGTTCGTGCCTAATATAGATGAAGCATGTTTTATCTTCTGGATCATATCTTTTGAATAGCTTTCGTTCATAGCACAAGAGCTGTCAATTACTGAAGAGATATCCAGAATTGTTGTTGACCAGATTTTCCATTTCATGTGTATATAAAGAGTGAAGAGCTAGAAGAATTTCTTTCGAGTGTTATAGCGCATTAAGACAGTTAAAGACTGGGATGTTAATTTGGTGAAATCAAATTATCACTTTGTCCATATTTCATAGATGGTAGGACTGCATAGAAAATCTGTTTCGCTGAAGGAAGTTGAGGTGCTAGTCTTACTTGTGCATTTGAGCGTTTAGATGTATTATCAACCATGCAGAATATTATATTTATGCAGACCTTTTATTTTCTGGGATAATTGATACTAATGCCATCTATGGTCTATCTGCAGATAGTAGAGCGAATGGAACTATGCAGTTAGGATTAACGTAGTTACTTATGGTTTGATTATTTTTTTACAAGAGCCATTTCTTCTATATTATATGGAAACCTAAGTTTCTTGATGATGTCATAATGTTAGCTTGTGCCTTGCCGTGGCTGGTTTGCACCTCTTACTTACATGTTACATCCTGAGGTTTTCGAAAGGCTGTATTATGTTTCTTCTAATTACTTGGAGTTCTCCAAATTCTGTTTTAAGTTAACTTGCCTGCGTTTGATTCCATACGTTGTCATAAAGCACTTATTGTGAATTGAGATATAATCAAGCTGTATTTTTAACTTGTAAGAGTTTAGCAAATTTGTTTAACAGCATCCTCATGTAGGGTCACAAATCACAGTAAGTGGGCAACGGAAGCGGGCAGGTTTCTAAAATGAAGCATTTTACGTGTAAATGAGCTATAGAGCAATGATCTTTGAAGCTCCGGTGCTTAATTCAAGTCACCTGCTACATTTGCGTGTACATGAGAACGGAAGCAGAAAGATCAGACTACAGAAACAAATACTAAGGCCCTGCAGGCTCCCTGGTGCTTAGTTGCACATTTGCTTGTTCCATCGTCTCATTCACCTGCTTTGCTCTGTACTGATACCTATGTGCTGCATACAAGAATGCACAGAAATTGATCACACTCAGGACCGTGAGAAGCCAGTAGAAATAATCAAACCGGCCTGTGTTGACATTCTGAGACAGCCAAGAAGGTATTCTTTTGTCTTCATTCCCCGTCACAGACTTGACAATGTTGTTGAGTATGGTGGCTGCAAAGCAACCCAAGCCACCAGCAACAGCAGCGTATGCAGATCCTATGCTTCTCATGGCATCCGGTGCCTCTTCGTAGAGAAATTCCAGTAATCCCACGATGCAGAAAACTTCAGCAATGCCAATCAAGCAATACTGTATGAGCAGCCAGTATGCGCTCAGGTCTTCCATTTGAGTCAGGAAACTGGCCTCATAGCCATGTTCCATGGCGTAGTGTCTTCTGTACCTCTCAAAGACTCCAGCCCATGCCACAGACACAATGGAGACAGCCAAACCGATACCTACCCTTTGCAGCTGAGAGGCACCATGGGGATGGCCTGTGATTCTCCTGGATAATGGAACGAACACCGAGTAATATAGTGAAAGCAGTAGGAATATGCTGAGTCCGGGAAAGACGGGCATGCAGGTAACCGGGAGTTTCAGGCGGCCCATGTGAGTGTTTAATGTGTATGCTTGCTGTACCGATAGAGTCAGAAACTCAGTTAAGATGAGGTTGAGCATAATGGTGCAAGCTGGGATGGGGACTAGCTTCAGAAGGATTTTTATCTCTTCAACTTGTGTGACAGTGCATAGCCTCCAGGGACTTGGATCAATACCATCTTCTTTCAGCTTCAGAGACGCTTTGTCCAAACATCTGCAGGTTCAAAATGTTAAGAGAATTCAAGAGATTGACAGGCAAGTTTAGGCATGCTGTTAGTTACCTGAAGTCATCAGTATGTACAATCTTGCTGCTGCCCTTCACAGCTGATCTTTTGCCCGGAAGCTCATACAGCCCCACTATCTCGCTGCTCTGGAACGAAGCCTTTCTCTTTCGAAAGGCTGCAACGAGTACTTGTGCCACCCGGGTGAGCGGACTTCCACCAGGTAACCTATGCCTATAAAGAGGAGTTCCTAGGAAGAAAATGAAGTTGGACATGCCCATAGCAATAGCCAAAGAACCAAAAGCAGAGCCCCAACCATGACTTATCTGAATGTAGACTACTGCTGTGAATGCCACTATTGCTCCAACAGTGACCGAGAGATAGAAGATGTTGAAGAACCTATCCAGATGCTCCTTGTAGTCCGTGCTTCTTTCATCAAATTGGTCTGCCCCAAAGGAGGAGACGCATGGCCTAATCCCCGCGGCCCCGAATGCAGTGACGTAGAGGGCTACGTAGAGGTAAAGCATCTGCCATGACTTTGCCGGCTCACAGTTGCCCAACAGTAGGGCAATCTGATCACATTTGTTTTGGTTCGGCATAAGCATTGTCGTGGTTGCGCATAAGGTTATTCCTGTTAGACCCTCCAAGAAATAACAAGCGCTAGTTTTATTATTTTTTACCAAGAGATCTTTATGTGCAGAGGTGAATTTTTAAAATGGCTTACCGCAAGATAGATTGTTGTGAAGATGGCTATCGTCCAGTATCGGCCGAGATACGCGTCGGCTAGGAAACCACCGAGCACAGATGATGCCTGCGATATGCCTAAGAAGTTGTTGACTGCATTGGCAGAGCTCTCGAATGGCCGATGCATCACGTAGAACATGAACGCCACCATGTTCACAGACAATCCAAAGTAAGCCATTCTCTCCGCCATTTCGTTTCCTGCACGAATTCAAATTCAAGTTTCTAGCTTTTCTTAAGATATCTTGTTTTAAATCTCCTACATAATTTACATGCTGTGAACATTGCCTATAATGAGAGAGACAGTTTACTTCCTGTCTCCATGTCTACATTCTCTTGTAACTGTTGTTACATTTTTCTATAGCTTTTCTCAATATCTTTTTTAAATCTCCTACATAGCTTACATACTGTGAACATTGCCTATTATTAGAGAGACAGTTTGCTTTCTCTCTCCACATCTACATATTATTGTTTCTCTGTTCAAATAAATACGCAAAACCTCAGATTACCAAAAATGAAGAAAGCAGCAAGCCAGCCACCAGTCTTGGACATGCTAAGCTGAGAGAGTGGCTTCCCATGGATGTTAACCGGTGTTGCTCCGCCGGTATAGCCACCTCCGAGAGCCGTCCGCCTGTCATCGGACTCGAGGAAATACATCCCGAGCCTTTTCCTCCGGCGAGACGGCGTGTTGGCACCGAGGCTAGCCGGAGTACCAGGCAAGGGTGGTTCAGGTGACTTGATCTCCATCCCCTTGTATGACTTTGCTTACCTGCCTGAATATACCAATATATAATCAAAGCTGCCACTAAATTTGGTATTTCGCTTTCACATTCTTCATTTATTTGATGTCAAGACTGTTGGGAGTTTATTAACAGGGAAGAGCTTCACATTAATGCAGCTGCAATAATGGTTGGAGCATGATCAGAATCCTCTCACACCAAACACTTATTAATGGATTAACCACTCTCTTCCCTAATGATTAAAGGTACGTATTTTCTTCGGATCAGGGCATCATTTTTCAATGACTTGAAATGTAAATTTCATTCGACATCATCACATCTTCAGCAAGAATGAAAAGGGTTGTGTAGGAGTTGGTCCATTTGCAGTGATGAGTCAGACTATTCAATGCAATAAATGCATGATGGATGCAATAAAGAGTGATCCAACTACCATGTGGAGCAAGATTGCAAATAGAAGGAGAAAAATATAAGCATAATATGCAGCATTAATTGGAACAGCTGAGCTGAAAGTGGTTGGTTGGCTTCAGCCTATCTCCCTTTTTAGGACCCCAAGACAAAACCCATTACTAAGATGATCAAAATCTGTGTCACCCAAAATGGATTATTTGCTTGGCTATATGTAATTCATTATTAGTCCAATTGAGATGGTTTTCTAGTTAACTTCATACAAATCAGGTTTGACTGATGTCAGTTCAGTTCAATTTGGAATTCATCTGTTTGAAATGAGAAAGTCATTATTAATTCCGGAATAGATGAATTAAGTTATATGTCGAGTTGGTTTAATTAATCACTGGTGACATATTGGACAATGAAGAAATATGTTGACAATCATATCATATGGATCTCGCATATATTAAATTCTGTCCCATTGAGTTATAGGTTAATTGACCCTTTAATCAAATTATTATGAGGCTTATGTCATTTTCTTCAATTCATTATCTTAATAATGTATTTCAGATATAATAGTACATTATTAATAATGTACTATTTTTCTGATTCACTAAGAATTTGCCATTCTCGAAATGATTTTCCGAAGAACAAAATGAGTAATACTTGATAATATCACTATTAAAGTAACAAGCATAGCTAATTTTAATCAACTAAAAATGATTTGATACACAATATAATCCTAATTTTAGGTGTATAATTCTGAATTTTCTGAGTAAGCGGGATAGAATAGAATGATAGATATGAAAGATAAATTTTGAATACTGAAAAATACGATGAAAACCAACAAACTTAATCATACACCAAAAAGTTCCGTACTGATGTAAACACCAGTCATTTTATTTGGCAATAATAAGGGTTTAGAGGGTGACTAGCTTGAGGGAATTGGCCTTCTCTTGCAGACTGTCGAGCAAGCTATCAAAGCTCTTCTTGAAGGAGTCACTCCTTCCAGCTCCAGTTGTGACCCCACAAAACCCCAGTCGACGCCCAGCTTCTCAAGAGCGCTGTAAATGCCTTCAGCTTCGGATACATTAGAGTCGATGGTCCTTCCAACTGAGCCATGATCGATGAACGCTAGTAGAGCTTGGTCGGGCATGGTCGAAACCTATAAATGCAAGCAAATTAGATAGCAAGTGCAAGAGATTTAGGTTAATTTCCTCCCATGGACCACTAGAGCGTTGAATGTGACAAAAATAGAGGATAACTGCTCACTGTATCGGGTCCGACAAGAGGAGCCACATATAGAGTATCTGGATAAGCTGGATTCTTGACACTAGTTGAGGCCCATAGAAGCCTTTGCTTTTTGGCTCCCTTCTTCACCAGGGCCTCCCACCTCGGACCGGAGAATTTCTTCTGGTAGAGCTGGAAAGCCAGAGCTGCCTGAGCATTTGCAGCCTGTGAGAGAAAACAAGATACCATCAATCAAATTCTAGGCTCTTCTTTTCATTTTGTGTATCTGAATTACCTTTCCCCGGAGATCAAGTACTTCTGGTGTCCCAATTTTCTCGACCATCTTGTCTACAAGGGAATCTACACGACTAACAAAGAAAGAAGCGACACTTGTGATCCGGGAGAGATCACTAAGCCCAGATGCCTCAAGGCCATCGAGGTAAGCATCAATAACTGCTTCATATCTAGCAAGAGAGAAAATAAGCTGCATATATCCATAAGATCAATCAGTATAAAATACAAAAAATGCAATTCATTTTAAGAAATATGCAGTATCTGTTCACTAGCGAGTATGAGAATCATCACACTTAACATAACATTACATAAGAGGCTGAATCTTCTTAATAGAGATGAAAAGACTGACTAACTATAGAAACCTCATATTTTATGGATCACATTAGTCACTTGCTTACTGTTAATATATGATTTGATGCATTATAAAGTAAACTAGATTACATATTGCTCAGTGCTGCTAAAAACATTACCACTTAAATTTCATTAGCCACTTGAATGGATGTAATAATCAACTCACAGTAACATTAACGCTTATTCCTTTTGCAATGACTTCCTTAATTGAAGGGATGCATGGAGCGGTAGCAGGAATCTTTATGTAGACATTAGAACGATTCACCCATTTATGAAGCCACTTTGCAGCCTCTATTGTATTTTCAGTATCATCAGCAAGCCTCGGTGAAACTTCAACGGATACGTATCCATCACCACCATCTGTTTCATCGTAAATTGGCTCAAAAAGCTTGCATGCATCTTGGATATCTTTCACAACAAGCTCCCAGTAAGAACTTTCTATGTCTTTTCCAGATTATACCAGTTCCCTGTAGTTATATTGAAATATCAACTGAATTTAGGAGGAGAATCCATTCATGTCACATGATTTGTCATTCATGGAAACATAAATTTAAAAAGTTTAGAGGCCCAACAAAGATAAACACATATTTCTTGAATGAAACAGGAACATGATGGATTAGGTGAAGGGGGCATAAACATAAAAATGATGGATTAGGTGAAGGGGGGCATAAACATAAAAATGATGCAACAACTGAACAAGTAGAATTGGAACCAAGTAAAGCATATTTTCATAATACATCAACTTCACATAGTGCCGGCAAGCAGCCTCACATAGAAGCTATGTTACACTTAAAATAGAACCCTCAGGAAAACTCAATTTCCTACTAGATAAACATGTAGAGAAGAAAAAGTTCTAAATCAATAGATTCACAACATTTAGAGCAATCCCATTTGAAAAACAAAACCAATCATGTTTTACCTGAATTGATCATTGTAAGCACTTGAAGTCGATATTGCTTTCTGGAAAATCTGCAATTTAACACTAAATTAGTAAAAGAAGGGAAAGGAATAAAAACAAGGATGATACACTAAGATGCATGTGAATTAAAAATTAAAAACAAAATAATATCCCATGCATTGATGAAGGGGGAGTGGAGTTTACCGCTGGGTTGCTGGTCACCCCTCTAACTCCACTTTCAATCAAAGGAATAAGATCAGTAACTGGACGGCATAGATTATCATACCACGGACTCTGCCCTTCCTTCTCATAAAGATCATGAAGAGTTGTTCTCTTCACACTACTCCCATTTCCATCAACTTGAGAGCATCTCACACTGCCCAATAACTTCCAAAATTAATCAGAAATGTTTACAACTTCAAAAAAATTAACTTACATGTTCAGGTTCCATAAATCCTAGATTTCAATAAATTGACTAAGCCCGTCGATAAAAAGCATCCCTGCAGATACAGTTACAGAAGAAACACTTTGAAAGCTAAGTCTCACAAAATCAGCTAATTTCTTTCATTTCCCTGAAACAAACAGCATAAAATCCATATTTTTACAAACATAACATTAAATCATTTCATCCTCCAAAAACGTGCCACATAAGACAACAAATAGAGAGCTGCAAGAAAATAAGTGAACAAGGATATATGTATGCTTGCACCAACGAACCGGTGACTCTTTGGCTGGCGCGAAGAGTAAGCTTGGAGGATGTTATCGGGTTGACAAAAATGACGTTCCTTTTGCGAGGATCAACAAAGCACATAGGCTGCTGCTGCAGAGATCTGCTAGAAATAACAGCAGAATTAGCAAACGCAGAGGTTGAGAGCTTGGAAATGGAAGCCATGGGTGATTGATCCTCCTGGTGGATGAAGAAAATGTAGGACGCTATGGTGGTTTTATTGGACGAGCGATACAAATGAAGGTGGGAAAAGGAAGAGCCGTCTGATTAGGGGAACGGATTAGGGAGGGGTTAATCTTACATATATAAAAATCTAATGATTTCAATTCCAAATCAATTTCAATTTCAATTCAATTGAACTTAATTGGAATTTCATTAAAATTCAATTGAACTCAATTGAAATTTCATTAAATTGAGGGGTAAATATAATAGATATATAAGATTATGTCCCTCAATTTATGCTCAATCATGAAATAATTTTATAATGTTTATCAAATTACGCCCATTAATTGTTAATATTAATATTTTGAAAATATCCCTCAATTTAGGCCCAATCATGCTAAATCTAATATTTTATAAAATATAATTAAAGAAATTCAAAGCATAACTTTATAAGATAAATCAACTTCAAATCTATTAATTTTTAAATTAAATTGAGGGGTAAATATATAGGATATATAAGATTATGTCCTTCAATTTATGCTCAATCATGAAATAATTTTATAAGGTTTCTCAAATTACGTCCATTAATTGTTAATATTAATATTTTGAAAATATCCCTCAATTTACGCCCAATAATGCTAAATCTAATATTTTATAAAATATAATTAAAGAAATTCAAAGCACAACTTTATAAGATAAATCAATTTCAAATCTATTAATTTTTAAATTAAATTGAGGGGTAAATATATGTTGGTCCCGAGAGTGAGTTCAGGTGTAGAGGGGGGGGTTGAAGACACCTGAATCCAAATTTCTCTACTTCGAACACGAACAGTCCTATTCAGGAAGATGCCGCATCGAAATGATTCAGACAGACTGCATAACCGTTCCGAATCGTGTTAAAGGCTAAAAGTCTGACTCGGCTGAGATCTGCTAACTGACTAGGTCAGAATTCAGTATCGATCAGCAAGAGTTCAGTGCGCGGAATAGTGTAGGCCCAAATCAGTTTTTATGAGAAAACGTTTTAAGTCTCAGTTCAGTAGATAAGAAGTTCAAGATATCGAGACGGTTAATTGATTTTAAATACGATGTTCGGTATGCACAATAAAATCAATGTAACAAGAGAAGAACGTAAGTAAACGACACGTAGATTTTTAAAGTGGTTCGGATATCAACAATCCTACGTCCACCGTCCCGATAGATCGGGAGGCTATTTATTATACCGAGTTAGTCTCGGTCGCTTGTGCACGTGACAAAGCCGGTGGCTTGGGGATTATACTCGAGCAAGTCCCGCTTACACTTCTATCAAACTTAAAGTGTTTGACAAACTTCTCCAACAGTGAAGGAGTCCTTATACATAAGGATTGAGTTCAAAAGTGAACTCCTTCGTCTAAGCTATGGATATATCGGTTGAGCTTAGGGTTAGAGGGATGGGAACAAGAATGTAGCTTCTAGAGCGACGAACAGCTGAGGTTTAGCTATAAGTTCGTGTCACGTCGCTTGGATACTAGATGCTTTGTTGACGGTTCAGCTTGGTTCCCTTATGAGCTTAAAGGTAGTCTTTCGTCGGATATAACTCTTTCGATTCTTGCGGAAGACTTAGGCTTTTGGAATTCGCTCGTTTGAAGGTTCGTGTGTGTGTTCGTTTCTTCGTTAGCTCGTGAACTCTCCTCTTCAAATCTTGAATGATCCCTCTATTTATAGAGAAGAGATTGAGAAAGATCCGTTGGAGACGATCTTCTTCTCTCTCTCTCTTTTTGGTAGCAAACGGCTCTTTTGGCGTAGGTAACAGTGCCTTTTCCTCCTTTTTCGGAAAGTGTTGACTTGCAGCTTTAGTAGGTAGGATGACACGTGTATGTTTGTCATTTGTCGAGGCGGATAGAGCGGTTGAGACAGCACAGACTTCGAGACAAGCTGAAGCTGACTTCTCTCATCCTCGTATATGACAATGCTGATTGTCTTTCAAAAGATTCTGGACAGCCCGGAAGACTATCGCCCGATGCGGAGTCGGACCTTGTATTCGTAGATAGACAGTGAGATAAGTCTATCGAAGATCGCTCGAGTCCAGTGAACTACTCTCGCCGGAGTTCGGTTCGATCGACTCTCTCGCATATCGCTCTCGCCGAGTCCAAGATCACCGAGTCTTCTACACTGGTGCTGAGGCAAATAAGCTACTGAGCGCCTTGACCAGAGCAGAGTGTCTACTGAGTCTGAAACCTCAGAGACAAACAACATATACAACGGAATGGTTCATCAATCGATAGGGTTTTTGGGATCTTCAAATCTTCTCAACGGTTCGTAGTACATAAAGCACGAGCTTGGTTCAAGATAGAAGATAGAATCATTTCCCACCGAGTGAAACAAAGGCTTGAGGATAGAATCATCACCCAACAATTTCCCCCTATTTGATGATGCCAAAACCTATCATCTATGCTAACACTAAACAGACAGAAACAAATCTCCTTACAATTTTACAAGTAAGATCAGAGGAGATGTTCCATCAGTTCTAGACTACTGAAAAACAGGGCAAAATTAATTTTCCCCATTACATAGAAGCAATACTAGCAGAATCTAACAAATCAATAAACTGACAAGTAATAAAGAAAGTGAGTGTGTGTCAGTAATCACTTTAGTGATTCTGAGTGTTAAAGCATAATACAAACACGGCTATTTAGACAACAAGTTGTTGTCAGAGCCAAAAGAAGATTTGTATATATAAGAGTGATTCAGTTTAGTACATTACAAATCTTTCTAGACTATGAAGAGAGAATACTAAGACTATGGGCGCTTAAACTGCTGAATCCGGTCCATGAATCCTTGCGATTGTGTCTCAGGAAGTGGCACACCATACATTCGGTACGTGGTCTTTCTCAGCTTCAAGTATTCCGCGAAGTCAGTTGGGTTATCATCTTGTAAGAATCTTTGATCAGTAGCGTCCTTCACTTCAGCTTCAATAGTCGCAACATGAATTGAGTCATCCATTCTTCTTGGAGGTGGAATGATTCTGGGTCCGGGAATCTGAATCTCTTTCCCTTCTAAAATGGCATTATACAAGTGGATGTAGAGATCCGCTTCGGTAAGCATCATCCATTCGACGATAAGCTTCGAGATCTAGACTTGTTCGGCCAGAATCTCCAGAAATAATAGCGTTTGATGAACTCAATCTTCGAATTTTCCCATCTCTGAGTGAATTGAGCCGGCATCCACTCGTTTGTTCTCGGCCATCTGTGAGATTTTAGATCAGTGGCCTTCTTTCTGAACTCCTGTAACGATAGGGAATGTCAGCTTTAGCAGGAGTTCTGTGCCTGGCTTCTTCCTCAGTACGCTTCCTTAGAGCTTCCGGATCGGCTAAGTGGATTCTCGTTTCTCGTAGCCTCGATCCGTCTCGCCTCTTCGCCTCTATATAAGTACCGTCCATCCGGGGCGAATATGGCTTCGGTCTCATCATCTAGCTCTTTAGGTTTCGGGAGGCATCTTCCGAGTCGGCAGGGGTACTTGATTTTTCTTTCGATGTACCACGCTTCTCGCACTCGTCGCTTTCGCTCGCTCCTTCTCCTTTTCCCTTGTCATCATCGTCTTCGATCCCGAGCTTCCTTGGAGGTAGCCGCGGGGGCTTTCTTCCTCCTCTCGCTTGGAGCTTTAGATTTTCTTTTCACAAGCTTAAAGGCTTAGGCTTGTTTGCGGCTTCGCTTCAAAATCTCCCTTGCCGGCTTTTCATCGGCGGCAACCCGAGCCTCCTCTTCATCGAGATGTATCGTTTCGTTTTCTTTGCTTTGGAGGGGTCGGGAGTTCCAAAGTATCTTTTTACCTTTGCCCTGAACAGGTGGAGGGAGAGGTGTTTCCTCTTCATCTGAATCTTCAGCAGCCTCCTCAGCATACTCTGCGACTTCCTTAATGATATCAGTGGGAGTCTGAGTCGTATGAGCAGCTTGGGTTCCTGAGCCACTTGGGCCGGTCTCAGCTTTGCTCGCAGCTGGGACACCCTGGGCCTCACCCATTTCAGTCTGAGTCTTCTTCTGAGTTGTTGTACCCTTAGATTTTTCAGTTTTGGTGGGGGTCAGCTTCTCAGTACTCTTCTTTTCGGTACTCTCCTCTTTTCTTTCCTTCTCTTTTCCTTCCCCCTTTTTGGCATCATCAATTGCAGCCGGGGTTGGGATGAGTACTGACCTTTCCAGACTTTTGTAAGAGGTTGACAGATCATCAAGACGATCATTGATCTTAGTCAGAGCCTCATGCAGCTCGTTCCTCTCAGTTGCAAGATCTACCTTGTACTGCTGGTGTGAGAGGTCAGCCGCTTTCTTGAACTCTTTCAGCCTTTCAGAGATCTTATCTTCCACGACCAACTGAATGTTTTCAAGTTTGATTTCTGTGGCCTGGGCTTGTTCAGCGAAGGACTCGGGAATGAGTAGACAAAGATGCCTTGAACTCGCAAGAAGCCGAGCTTGTCCTTCCCGGAAGATCCCGAGCCGATCATCAAATTTTGTCTGGCTGGCCGAGCCGGGGCTTCGAGTGACAATGGCAGAGACATCGTGGGCGGCCGATTGGGACATAGAGGATTTCGGCCCCGAAGCTCGCGTAGCGGTGGCTTCAACAGTCTTCTTCCACACGTTGTGGATCGCCTTGCGAGGGCATGGTTACCGAGTGCCTTGGCTTTTAATAGCCTCTCGCCACATACTAGGAACGTCGACGATGCGGGCCGGACGCTACCTCGAATGCGGACTCCAACAAGAGCTGAGCGGGCTCGTGGATGCCGAGGTACCAGCCGTTGACTTTGCCAGTCCAAGGATACCGAGCGGACGCCGAGCTTCTTCCGTATGTTTATCCTTGTTCCGGGGATTTCCCTCATCGAGGCTTTCCGTGGCCTCGAATCACCAGGGTGGGTCGTCATGGTCCGACCCATCTCGAGGGTCTTGGGCCCGAGGTAAGTTGTCGATCATGTACCATTGCCGGCATTGCGGCCCTCAAATTTTCCATTGAACTGAGGTCTTTAGGCTCTGAATAGCCTATTTGTTCCCTCAATCTCAGCTTCTTCTTCATGAACTTCTTTGTCAAGAAAAGTGGAGAACTAGGCGTTGTAGACGAGGCCACTCCTGATGTCGCAAAGAACATGTGGGGTCTTGCGGATTTGGCAATAAGCATCGGATCGGAGTAGTCAGCAAGCTCCGGAATTAGTTGAAGAATTTCTCGGGATGCTCTGGATAGAATCACTGACGCTTCCATCCTGATTGTTTCTTCTTCAGACGCCGTCTCAGATTCCAAGTCGATTGGAGACGTCTGATGTTCAGCAGGTGGCATACTGCTGAGTGGAGGAACTGTGAGGGGGCTGTCTAGGCGTTGAATTTCTTCACTGTGAGCTTCAGTAGCCTCCCCTTGTTCCATCTCTATTGGTTCTTCAGTGGAGACTCCCTTCTCCACTGATTGAGTCTTCTCAGAAGACCGGCTCATCTATTAGCCGCAAAGGCTGAATAGGTTGCTCGAGTAGCCCGTTCAGCAGGAGTTTCAGGAGATACCTCAGATTCAGCAGGCACGTCTGGGATGGCTTTCTTCAGTTTCTTAGCCAGTGCCTTAGATATTTTTGCTGGAGGTGTTCTCTTCTTTGAAGGTGCAGCCTGCTGAGGCTTAGTCTGTTGAGCTTGGGGACCTGACCCTATCTGCTGAAGGGCAGCAGACTTGTTATGCAAGCGCACCTTTTTCACATTGAAGTATTCTTTATCATCAAAGGTGACTTGATCTGAACCACAGTGGTCTTCAATCATTACTGAGAGCTTCAGCCCATACAGTAATTTCCCCTTCGCGCTCAGGATGGTGTTGACTTGTCAAACTTGGCCGCTTGGATCATGAATTATCGGATGAAGAAATCTGTCCAGTTGATCTTAGCGCCATCGAATATCGCCATCATTAATTGGATCTTAGGTCGGGAGACCTGATCGAATGAGCCAGCTTGGCTTGTCAGCAGCTGAGTGACAATGTAAGCCAAGGCTCTGTATTGTGGTAGCATAGCGTTCTTGGGAAAAGCAGCTCTGAAGGTTGTTGGCTTCCCGCAGAATATGGATAGGTACTCGTCTACTGAGTCGTCATTGTAGCCTACGGTGCTGATTCCTTCAGATGGCAAGTCAAAGCTGTTCTTCAGTGCTTCCTTGATAGATATACGTTTCAAAGAGTAGGGAAGCATTGTTGATGGAGTAAGTTCGAACCTCCCAATGATGTCTCCAGAGATGGAGTCTGAGTTGAGGTACATCTCAGCCACCTGTCGAGGAAGGAAGAACGTTGGCTTCCTCGAAAGAAACTTCTCCAGACCGGACTCCCTTAGAGATGCGAAGATCTCATCCATGTAGTCTAGGTCGCACGCATCGAATTCCATGACTGGTTCGCACCAGACACGACCTTTTTGAAGAATGTCCTCCATGTTCAAAGGGGCATCGACAGTTATGTTCGCCATAGTACTACATAAGAAGAATCTTATCGATATCGGTTTTAGATACAACGGTTTATATATATTGATATCGAAGAAACAGAGAATACAAGAATGAGCTTCTAATAACCATACCAATAAAAATCGAGATATGATATGAAGATGAAGTTGCAAGAGGATACAAATAGGGATTGCTTTTGCAAATCTCGGATTTTTCGGACTTGAAAGATTTGAAGTATGCTAATGGCGGTTTGAGAAGATATGATCAAATATATATATCAAACGGGAAGATGAACAGTTATTTGATCAAAGGTTGAGTTTAAACTGCTTTATAGAATGGACGGTCAAGATTAGAAGTTATATTATAGGTAATGATCGCATATGCCGCCTAAGTCAAAGCCAGTTGTAAAAATAGCCTAAGTAGTAACTGTGAAAAGACATGCATTAAATGCGCGCAGAGTTCAGCAAGCTTATGTATGGAATGTCGTGCATTAAATGATATTCATTAATAATAAAGACAAACCAAGAGATATTAATATCATGCTTTGAATCTTTGCCATAAATGCAAGATATCGTTATATAAATTACTACCGAGTAGAGATACGCAAACCCGTCGACCGAACATAGTAGTCACCGTGATACCTCGTGTAGATGGTTTCGAATATCTATGTACTTGAATAGATTCGATCGAGAGTGAACATTCCCCACTTACCGAAATGGTCCTCTCATGGAACCTTCTTCCGACCGGGGTCGTAGAGGTCCAACAGAACCTAGCTCTACCGAAAGTTCTCCGAATCCGGATTCGGCTAGAGGCTTGGTCGGTATGTCAGCCCGTTGCTTGTCGGTATGGATCTTTTCCATCCCGATATCCTTCTTTTCGACATGGTCACGAATGAAGTGATGTCCGATGTCCACGTGCTTGCATCTCGTGTGTAGTACGGGATTCTCGAGTGATTGCAATGGCACCGGTACTATCGCAGAAGATCGGCACTTCATTCCGAATGACGTCATAGTCTCTCATCGCTGTCTCGGCCCAAAGGATTTGGGCGCAACAACTTCGCGAGCCCATGTATTCGGCTTCGGTAGTCGACGTAGCTGCCGAATGCTTTGTTTCTTTGAAAACCATGAGATCGGCTTCTTGCCGCCAAGGAACCGACATGTTCCCGAAGTTGATTTTCGGTCAATTCTACATCCTGCATAGTCAGCATCAGAATAGCTAGTTAGTTCAATATTATCATCAGCTGGATACCATAAACCCATGTCAGGTGTTCCTCGGAGATAGCGGAGAATCTTCTTTGCTGAGTCCATATGGCTCGCCCGGATTCACACGAAATCGAGCACGCAACACCTACAGCATAAGTTATGTCAGGACGTGTAGCTGTTAAATATAATAAAGAACCAATTATAGCGCGATATTCAGTTTGGTCTACTGATACTCCCTCTTTATCAAGATCTATCTTCATATTCGTATTCATCGGGATCTTGATAGATTTGCCGAATGTGCAGCCGAATCTTTTGATGAGGTCTCGAGTGTATTTGCCTTGGTTGATGAACGTTCCCTTTTCAAATTGCTTGACTTGAAAACCAAGGAAGTAGTTCATTTCTCCCATCATTGACATCTCGAACTTATCCTTCATCATCTTTTCAAATTGTTGACACATTATGACATTCTTTGATCCGAATATGATGTCATCCACGTAGATTTGCACAAGTAATAAGTCTTCTTCCAGTCGAATGCTGAATAGAGTGCGTCTACTGTGCCTTTCTGAAAACCTTTCTGAAGAAGAAACTCAGACAGGGTATCGTACCAAGCCCTGGGTGCTTGTTTTAACCCATACAGAGCCTTTCTGAGTCTATATACTTGATGTCCCTGCTGAAAGCCGGGCGGTTGTTCCACATAGACTTCTTCTTTCAGCACGCCATTCAGGAACGCAGACTTCACATCCATTTGATAAACTCTGAATCTTTGATGTGTTGCGTAGGCTAGAAATAGTCTAATTGCCTCCAATCTTGCAACTGGAGCGAAAGTTTCATCGAAATCTATTCCTTCAGCTTGACAGTAGCCTTTAGCCACGAGCCTTGCTTTGTTCCTTACTATAACGTTGTTTTCATCTCGCTTGTTTTTGAAGACCCATTTGGTTCCAATGACATGTTGATGTCGGGTGCTGTCTACAAGCTCCCACACTTCGTTTGTCGTAAACCGATTCAGCTCCTCTCGCATAGCTATGATCCGGTCCAAGCATCCTTTAATGCATCCTCAATGGTCCGAGGCTCTTCGAGTGACAAGAAGCGGGAAAATAATGCGCTTTCTCCTTGACGAGAATCCGGATCTTGTCTTGACATTAGCTAAGGGATCTCCAATGATTAGATCGGCGGTGTGAGCATCGAGCCACGATCTACGAAGTTTCAGCTCTTCATCCGAAATTTGTTCAACACGGATAGTAGGTGAGTTAGGCATTTCGGTTGTACTTTTCCGAGATTGAAGAATTTCGGGGATAAGAGTATGGTCTCATCGAGTCACCGAGTTCGGGGGCATTCGCTCGGGAACATTACTAGATGTTCCCCCCGAGTTGTTATTCTCGGTAGTGGTCTCGATTACACGGGATTGATTCTGTCGGGAGAATCAATCTGCTCGCCTACTTGCTCGCCGGTTGAGATTCGATAGATTTGTCTTCGGTTTCTTCGTCCCGAATCATCATCCCAACATAGCCGGATCTTTTCGGTTTGTCCTTTAAGCTTAGATCCCGTAGTTGTCTACCGATGTCCTCGATTCGAATTTGAGTTATTGCTCCCGTCTTCGCAGCAAACTCGTTAAAAACAACATGAGGGCTTTCCTCCACGCAAAGAGTCCGATAGTTGAATACTCGAAAGCTTTGCTTGACCCGAGAGTATCCTAAGAATACTCCCTGATCTGACTTGCTATCAAAAGTCTTCAGTTGATCTTTCCCATTATTGTGGATAAAGCATGAACAACCAAAGATATGGAAATAAGATAGAGAAGGCTTCCTGCCGTTCTATAGTTCATATGGTGTCCTCTTATGCTGCTTTGTCAGTAGAGATCTATTCTGAGTGTAACACGCAGTATCCGTTGCTTCTGCCCAGAATTTGGATGGGAGTCCTGAATCTGCGAGTAGAGTTCTAGCTGCTTCTTTGAGAGTTCTGTTCTTTCGTTCAACAACTCCATTTTGCTAAGGTGTGCGGGCAGCCGATGTCTCATGCTCTATTCCTTCTGCTTAGCAGAACTCCTCTACCATGGAATTAAGGAACTCAGTTCCTCTGTCTGAACGTATTTTTCTGATCTTGGTGTTCTTCTCGACACTGAGCCTTTTCAGAAGCGTTGGTAACTCTGTTTTGACGTCAGACTTGTTGGCAATTAATATGACCCATGTATAGCGCGAGTAGTCATCTATGACCACTAATGCATATTTCCTGCCTCTGATCGTCACTAGGGAGACTGGACCGAACAAATCCATATGTAGCAGCTGAAGGATTCCATCAGTAGAAGGAGATGGAACTGTTGGATTTTGATTCTTTGTTTGCTTTCCCTTCAGACATGCTTCACACTGAGTGTCTTTGCTGAATATTTCATTCGGCAGTCCCCTTGCTAGAGTGTCTCTTGCTAGTTTGTTGAGCGTCTTGAAGTTGAGATGGCTGAGTCTTCTTTGCCATAGCCACCCCGTTCGATTATCATTCTTTGCCAACGGACAAGCTTCGGGTTCAGTGAGTTCCATCCAAGAACATATATGTTCTTTTACTGCGAACCTGATAACACTGTTTTCCCTGTAGATTTATCAATAACATCACAGAAACCAGCGTCAAATACCACTCTATTTGAGTTATCACAAAATTGACTAACAGAGAGAAGGTTATGCTGAAGTCCTTCAACATATGATACTCTTGGAACTTTGGCGGTCCAATGCCGAGTGTTCCATATCCTCTAGTATAGCCTTTTGCATTGTCTCCGAACTCAATCCGGGTCCTTCTTCGATGATATAATTCTTCGTAGACTCCTTTGGTATGTCATATGTCTTGAGCATCCGTGTCCACATACCATGGGTCTCTGCGCACCTGCAAAACAGAATTATATTCAGGTACCCTTTATTTTTGATTTTGGGTCCTTAGGTGTTAGTTTTAATAACCCAAATCTGTCTAATAACCCTCGTGGTTTCAGACATCTTCTTTCCACTAGAGTCAACATATCTGACCACTGGACTGGTCATAGGTGACTTCTGAGGCTTCTGAGGTTCAGGAGTCCTAATCTTCTCGAGCCGTGGATCGCCGACCTTTGCCTTACGTGCGGCTTTCTCGTTTCCTTTCCCGACTTTTGGATCCTCTTCTGACTATAGGTTCATAATAATATGACCCATACTGAGCTGGATGTGTCAGCTTTGGAGGTCCATACTGATCGGCCAATTTTGATTTGCTGGTTCCCCCTTGACTGAACTGGGGTACTTTGGCTTTGATCTTGTTGTCAGAATGCTGCTGAGTAAGATGAGGTTCTTTCATCTTTTGTTTGTTCTTTGAAAGGGGGTTCAGTATATCAGCATTGATGGTCTTTCCTCGAACAAACCTATCAGCAAGCCGTCCTTCTGAGTGTACTGGGGCAGACGAGGAAGCTCCCCTGGCCGAATCCAAGTCCTTCCTTGCGGTGCTTTGGCTTGTTGCTTGCTAGCATAGCCTCCAATTTCTTTTCGGCGCCCATGTACCTTTCGGTCCATCGGGTTCCTCCGAGACATCATCACTTTTCTTCGATGCATCATGTTCGGTCAGAAGTCCCGACAGCTTTTGCTTGACAGACTCGGTTCGATATCTTTCCGAGTCAAGTCATTGGTCAAAACTGAAATCCGATCTTCTTGATGCTGGAGACTTGGCCATCAGAGAGTTTATCTCCTCCTTGAGTCTCACCACAAGTCCTTCGGCCTCAGTAGTAACCTGACTCTCCTGAGAAAGTCTCTGATTCTCCACTTTCAGGGTATCCAACTCCTGAAGAGTCTTGCTGAGCTGCAGACTCATTTGAATTTGTTCATCTAGTATATCTTCATATGCGGTTGTGATGTCCAAATTCCCATCTCGCACTCGAAACAATGTCGTGTGTGCGGTGTGAAGAGGAGTTGACCGGTTCATGAGAATTTACCTCATCCTCTTCGCCCGCCATCATGCACATTTCGCCGATTCATCCGCTTCATGCTCTAAGGCCATGAAGGCTGCTTCATCGTCAGATGAATCCATAAAGGAGTCGACCTCTTCTGAGTCGTCTGAGATTTCGCCAGCTATGTAGGATTGTCTTTTCTGGGCGAATTTCTCTCTCCTTGCCTTACGTGCTGCGCGTTCAGCACTACTAAGCTCGGGACAATCATATTGATAATGTCCCGGCTTTTTGCAGTTGTAGCAAGTGATGACTTTTTCTTCTTTGGTTGCACTATCCCTTGAGGGTGCTGAGTCATCTTTCTTTCTGCATTCAGAAGATTGTGAGTCAGGAGAGCGTTTTGGTGTATATTCTGACTTACCTTTTGTGTCTCGGTACGCTTTAGTCGGCCCTTCTACGCCTCTCTTTCTCCTTCGATACTTTACAATGAGCGACGCATACTTCTGAGCGAGACTTCCTTCTTGTAGATCATTGAGTGAAGGCTCAATCTTACTCGTCATCTTGCTCGTCATGGGAGATGCTGTGCTGACTGTTGCTTTGAAAGCATGGTCAATCTTTGTGTCAGCTTCATCTCTCAGCTTTCTTTGAGGTCTGTCGAACTCAAACTCCTCTGCCTGTAATTCTGAAAAGATATGGTCAGGAGAGACAACATCTAAATCAAAATGTCGCAATAGAGTGGCAAAAGGTGTCCAAAGGTGTCCGTCCAGGCGGTGCCCTCGGTATCTTTAGATTCATTTCTCGGTTCTTTGAATGTCTTTCCCGGCCCGTTGATTGAGTTCATCGATTGGTAAATCTGACGTTCAGATCTTCGATTTTGTCACCAGGCATGAGAGACAAGCTTTCCAGCTTTTGGAGTTCTAGCGCTAGTTTATTCGCTTTAATCTTCTGAGTCCCTCGACTCAGTAGCGCTAGAGCATCCCAGAGTTCTTTAGCGGTTTTGCATTCATGAACCCTGCCAAGATAAGAATCGCTAAGAGTGAAGAGACTTCTGTCTTTAGGGATCTTCTTCCCAGTCACCATTCCTCCTCCTTCAGCTTGAGTTACAATACTATCGATCATGGGAACGATAGGTCCATCTTCAAGCACTTCAGTCATACTGTCATGGAGGGATGTCAGATGTGCTTCCATTCTGACTCGCCACACTCCATAATTCTCCACCGAGAACATGGGTACCATTCTTATACCTGACATATCAGCCATGAAGAATAATGATATGAATGTAGAGTGATATGCAGTGAAAAACGTTTTCCTCCGGATCCGTTCGAATAGACCAGTCTCAAAGTGAGAGTCTTAAGGAACTCCTGCTCTGATACCAATTGTTGGTCCCGAGAGTGAGTTTAGGTGTAGAGGGGGGGGGGGTGAATACACCTGAATCCAAATTTCTCTACTTCGAACACGAATAGTCCTATTCAGGAAGATGCCGTACTGAAATAATTCAGCAGACCAGACAACTGTTCTGAATCGTGTTAAAGGCTAAAAGTCTGACTCGGCTGAGATCTGCTAACTAACTAGGTCAGAATTCAGTATCGATCAGCAAGAGTTCAGTGCGCGGAATAGTGTAGGCCCAAATCAGTTTTTATGAGAAAACGTTTTAAGTCTCAGTTCAGTAGATAAGAAGTTCAGTATACTGAGACAGTTAATTGATTTTAAATACGATGTTCAGTATGCACAGTAAAATCAATGTAACAGTAGAAGAACGTAAGTAAACGACACAGAGATTTTTAAAGTGGTTCGGATATCAACAATACTACGTCCACTGTCCCGATAGATCAGGAGGCTATTTATTATACTGAGTTAGTCTCAGTCAGCTTGTGCACAGGACAAAGCCGTGGCTTGGGGATTATACTGAGCAAGTCCCAGTTTACACTTCTATCAAACTTAAAGTGTTTGACAAACTTCTCCAACAGTGAAGGAGTCCTTATACAATAAGGATTGGGTTCAAAAGTGAACTCCTTCGTCTAAGCTATGGATATATCGGTTGAGCTTAGGGTTAGAGGGATGGGAACAAGAATGTAGCTTCTAGAGCGACGAACAGCTGAGGTTTAGCTATAAGTTCGTGTCACGTCGCTTGGATACTAGATGCTTTGTTGACGGTTCAGCTTGGTTCCCTTATGAGCTTAAAGGTAGTCTTTCGTCGGATATAACTCTTTCGATTCTTGCGGAAGACTTAGGCTTTTGGAATTCGCTCGTTTGAAGGTTCGTGTGTGTGTTCGTTTCTTCGTTAGCTCGTGAACTCTCCTCTTCAAATCTTGAATGATCCCTCTATTTATAGAGAAGAGATTGAGAAAGATCCGTTGGAGACGATCTTCTTCTCTCTCTCTCTTTTTGGTAGCAAACGGCTCTTTTGGCGTAGGTAACAGTGCCTTTCTCCTTTTTCGGAAAGTGTTGACTTGCAGCTTTAGTAGGTAGGATGACACGTGTATGTTTGTTTATTTATCGAGGCGGATAGAGCGGTTGAGACAGCACAGACTTCGAGACAAGCTGAAGCTGACTTCTCTCATCCTCGTATATGACAATGTTGATTGTCTTTCAAAAGATTCTGACAGTCCTGAAGACTATCTGTCGATGCTGAGTCTGACCTTGTATTCAGTAGATAGACAATCGAGATAAGTCTATCGAAGATCGGCTACGAGTCCAATGAACTACTCCCGCCGGAGTTCGGTTCGATCGACTCTCTCGCATATCTTGCTCTTGCTGAGTCCAGTATCACTGAGTCTTCTACACTGGTGCTGAGGCAAATAAGCTACTGAGCGCCTTGACCAGAGCAGAGTGTCTACTGAGTTGAAACCTCAGAGACAAACAACATATACAACGGAATGGTTCATCAATCAGATAGGGTTTTGGGATCTTCAAATCTTCTCAACAGTTCAGAGTACATAGGCTACTGAGCTTGGTTCAGTATAGAAGATAGAATCATTTCCCACTGAGTGAAACAGTGCTGAGGATAGAATCATCACCCAACAATATATAATATATATAAGATTATGTCCCTCAATTTATGCTCAATCATGAAATAATTTTATAATGTTTCTAAAATTACGCCCATTAATTGTTAATATTAATATTTTGAAAATATCCCTCAATTTACGTCCAATCATGCTAAATCTAATATTTTATAAAATATAATTAAAGAAATTCAAAGCACAACTGTATAAGATAAGTCAATTTCAAATCTATTAACTTTTAAAAGTTTTATGTTGAATAACTGCTCCTCAATTTACGCATAATGATGTCAAAAAGGTTAGTTATATATTAAAATTATATGTTAATAATTTTAAGGAACAAATTAGAATAGATTATATCTTATATATTTACCCTCACATATATATTATATCATTAAATTGAGGGGTAAATATATAAGATATATAAGTTTATGTCCCTCAATTTATGCTCAATCATAAAATAATTTTAGAATGTTTCTCAAATGACGCGCATTATTTGTTAATATTAATATTTTGAAAATATCCCTCAATTTATGCCCAATCATGCTAAATCTAATATTTTATAAAATATAATTAAAGAAATTCAAAGCACAACTTTATAAGATAAATCAATTTCAAATCTATTAATTTTTAAAAGTTTATGTTGAATAACTGCTCCTCAATTTACATGTTAATAAATGTTAATTATATATTAAAATTATATGTTAATAATTTTAAGGAACAAATTAGACTAGATTATATAGTCCAATCATGTTAAATATAACATTTATAAAATATAATTAAAGAAATTTAAATCACAACTTTATAAGATTAATCAATTTCGAATCTATAATTTGTTTACAAGGACTTTTGAAAAGTTTTATGTTGAATAACTGCTCCTCAATTTACGCATAATGATGTTAAAAAATGATAATTATATATTAAAATTATACGTTAATAATTTTAAGGAACAAATTAGAATATATTATATCTTATATATTTACCCTCACATATATAATAAGTCATAGTCTAAACTATTTTCACGCCATTTCGAAACTCTCACATATTTGAAAGAAGAAAAAAAACTTGGAAATACAAAATGCCTAATATTTGGTCCATCATTGAGGAGTTGGATGAATTCAATGAGTCATTTGCGATGAAATTTCGACTGATCCGTGCATACGAGATCCCTTCATTCAACAAAAAAGATGTATCAAGTATAGAGTGTGTTTTCCACGATGCAAAGATATGTCTCATTCAGTAGTTGTATCAGTTTAATAATTCAAGTAATCCATATTGTATTGAATTCATATTCAAATATTTTTTAGGAGGAGAGAATTGAAGCAACAATACCAAAAAAATTGGTTCGCATATTGAAACCACAACTTGAGGAGGGTCAGATATATGGTGTAAAAAACTTTAAAGTTATTTAATGATAGTATGACACACAAGGTCACCAGAATTACATATAGGATATTGAACAATGATAAAATTGGCGGTTAACCATAGAGAATCAGGAAGTAAGTTTCATTCATTTAGTAATAAGTAAGCCTTTCTCTTTCAATGCATGGATACCAAGAGATTGTTGTCATGAGCCTAAGTGGTTCATTTGGTTTGTAATATGATAATATCATCATGATATCCAATATTTATATTTACATAAAATATTTTCTGATTATGCCATATTAGATTATAATGGTTTATGAAAATATAAATAATAATATTTATATACAGCATTACAGTAGTACAAGTATGTACATAAAACTATTACAATTTCGTGCGTAGCACGAGTGTTGTTATGGTGAAATTAAAGAACGAATGGGTTGAAGGGTTGTTTTTCTGTTGACAGTATGCAAAAGCCAGGTAAGTAAAGGGCAAATATGGAAATTTCCTCGTTTGGCAATATCCTCAACTGTATACTATTCATATATATTTATTTAAATCTATTGATGTGGATGGAAAATTATCAATTGGGGAAATTTACAGTTTCGAGATACTAAATTTTCGCAATTTACATAGTTCAGAATATATATACATATACAATGACGAAAAAATTATTGTGCGGTAGGTTGCACTTGCGGCTAGGTCCGTGACCTGAGTCTTATTATATAGTTCAGAATATATATAGTTCAGAATTTACATAGTTCAAAATAAATATACATATCAATTGGAGTACTACTATTTAAAAAATCTGTTTTTTTTCAAGGATGAAAGTGTTATTTATTATAAACAAAAGTTTTATTTTTTTAAAGATGGAGTGTCATTTTGGTTTAATCTTTTATGGACGGGAGTGTCATTTATGGTGAACAAAGTGTCATTTATTATCATTTATTTTGAAATAAAACTTAGGGGACGTTTGGTTCGACATGGAATAGGATTCATGTTCAGAATAGTTCATTTAGGAGACGGAAAGAGTAGAATCATTACAGTACCCCTATTTGGTTTGAGCTTGCAGATTCAGAATCATTACAATACCTGATGTTTGGTTCATCAATTCTATCGGAATGAAAAAAACCATAAATTTGCAATTTTACCCTTAATACATAAAAAATATGATTTTATATCAATATTAATCCTACAAAAATTATTAAGCTTGTTTATTTATAAAAATTAGCTTGTTTATTTATAAAATCGAGCCACATGACCAAATTAGCTAGAATGAAATCAAAGAAACTGCATTTCAAAACCATCAAAGAAATCTTATATAAAATAAAAACTAATCCAAATATGTGAACATAATACAGACAAAAAATCAAGATAGCAACTTAAGAATCCAAAAAATATATTAATACTAATGAAAGTAGCCAAGTTTCCTAGAATTGCAAATAGTCGAACTCTAGAATTGGATGTAGGATATAAGATATTGATGACATATATTGCCTTCTCATGTCAGGAAGGTAGAAAGGTTGAAGAACGGTTGGTCCGGAGACGATAGTCAGGTGTAGAGGGGGGGGGAGTGAATACACCTAATCACAGTTTCTTTTTCTCAGAACGTGAAGGACAGCTGAGCTGTAGGTTGCAACTGATGAACAGTGCCAGATAGTAACCTTCGATCACGGGTCAGAAGTGTGCCAACTACTGAGCACTCCTACTGACTGTTGTCAGTACTTGAAACTCAGTCGGAGACGTTGTGCGGATAAGTGTGTAGGGCCCGCAGATTCGTCTCAGTTTGAAAATGTGTTTTCGCAAGTTAAATTCTTTTGGCTAGTACGCTTTGAAAATACGTTTTATGCAAAGATATGATTTTTAATCAGTTTGTATGCAATGCAATAAAACAGTAAATAACACAAGCAATTTTTAACGTGGTTTGGATACGCAAGATCCTACGTCCACGGTCCTGCCGAACAGGAGTTCTTGTTGATTTATCTGAGCAAGTCTCAGCAAGGAATCTGTGCACTGGACAAACCCTTCTAAGTTATAGTCCTTAGCGACTTTACAATTCAAACCAAAGTTTGAAAGGGAGGGGATAATCTCCAACTAGGAAGGAGTTCTTACAATAAGAACAATTCACAGAAAGTGAACTCCTTCAAGTTTCTAAGCTATAAATTTGGCAATGAGCTTAGCTAGAGAAGAGGGATCTAAAGAACTCTAGAGAGAAGAACTAATGATATTCTATGTAGGCAAGTTCTTCGCTGGAATAATCTTTAAGTTTGCTAGAGTTGTTCGTGAGCTTGAGCTTTTTCCCCTTGTGAATCCCTTTTTGTGAAGCTCGGATTTCTTCTCTATTTATAGTTGTGAGCAGGCATATGTCCGTTGGAGAAGACCATGCCACGTGTCACAACCTTCCAAAGAAAACGACCATATTTTCAAATTGTTGCAGCAGAGTTGTTGGACACTGTACATGAGAGCAGCTTTAGTTGGTCAGAGCAGATAAAGCGTTGTCGGGTTCTCATTGGTCGAGGTTTGTGGTAGGTGAGAATGTGTCAGCCGTCAGAGTTGACTATTCTAATCCTCGTATGTCTTCTGCTGACTTTCGAAATGACTTTAGCAGCTGAGTCGTTTTCTGTCGGATACAGTAGACTTTAAGTAGTCTCTGTCTTCTTCGTCTGAGTCGGCTGACAAGGATATATCTCCAGAGTAAGGTCAGCTGATGACTGCGAAGGTACTGAGCTTGCATAGAGTTCTTCTGCTGATGAGATGTCTTCTACTGAGGCGAAGATCAACTGATGACTTAAGAACGCAAGCAATTACACTGATGACGTGGGGTTCTGGAAAGTAACTTCGTCAGAAGATCAATCCAAGAATTTACCCCGTACAGGACTTAGACAAAAAGATAGATAATAAAAACAGTCTAGCCTATACATCATCTAGTCCTATCAAGACACTACACTACTGATATCAGTTGGGTTTTGGGATCTTCAATTCCATAGTACTACTATGATTTCCCCCAATATTATTTTAACCACTAACAGCTGAATACCATCTATTGACTCATAACCCAACAATTTCCCCCTAATTGATGATGCCAAAACCTCTATAAAATATAAAGAAAGAGTACTAAACTACTGACATAGATAGACTTCAGTAAACTGAATCAGTTAGCTTTAAGAGTTCAGCAGTTGAGAGATAGGCAAAATCAGAGAAACGGTTATGCGTGAGTGTGTGTCAGATCACTTCAGTGATCAGTTGTGATAGCAAAAACACAATCAAAGCCGTAAGACAATGAGTAATTGTCTGGCTAGAAATAGGAACTGATATATATGTGAACATGAAGATTACAGGTTCCTATCTCTATTACAAACCAAAAGATACGAAGATCACGCCTGACGTCTGAATCTCTGCGTTCGGTTCTTGAAATCAACAGACTTATCAGCTGGAGGATCCAGACCATAATACTTCTAAATCCTTGCTCTCAATGTCTGGATCTCCTCGAGATCAGCAGGAAGGTCTTCGCTTAGATTGAAATGATATGCAGCTGCCTTGATCTCGTCTTCTATCTCCTTTGTGCAAAGAGTTCCACGAGTCGTCCTCGGAGGGGGAATGCGCTTGAAGGCTGGAGCTCGAAAGGAATATTCTCTCTTTCCATTATCACCCGGAGCTGATCTCTGAGCTCGGCGTTGTATTGATGCATAAACTCATCAAATAGCTGATCAACTGGTAGCCCGGATGGATAGAAACCCCATACATAGTAGCCCTTGATGAATTCTTCCTTGAGTTCCTCCCATTGTTCATTCAGCTCAGTGGGCACCAATTTGCCTACATGCGTAATAGTTTTCTTGATGTAAGGTGCTCTGGGCGCTCCTCTCCTGTAATATCTTGACGACCTCGGAATTTGCTTCCTCCAATCAACTAGAGGCTCTCTGGCTATCTTATCAGTTAGTGCAACAATCTTAGCCAGGTCCTCCAGTCTCTTTTTCTCTCTGAGAGCCGCTGATCTAGCATCTCCTCTTCGGAGACTAAGTCCTTTCAGCGTGGCCTCCCAGGTGGCTCTGTCCTCGGCCTCTTGCTCAGGTGTAAGTGTAGGAGTATAATAACTCTGACCTAAGGGCTGGACTGCAGTAGGAGGCGCTTTGGCAGGCTCCTCCTAAGCCTTCTTCTTCTGATCATCCAGTATCTTCTTAGCCTTTCCTTTGGCAGTCTTGCCAATTACTTTCTTAGGCTTCTTGGCCTTCTTCGCTTCTTCTAGCTGATGCTCCTGATCCAGCTGATCTTGCAGCTTTTGAGCAACTTCTTTATCATATGCCTCTTGCTCTGCTTTTGATTTGAAATTAGGCATCGGGGAAGATGGAGGAGTAGCTTCAGTAGTGATCTCCTTCCCCGGCCTTTGCAGTGGCAGTGGCTTATCCTCTGCATCCACAAACTGAGCAATGTCTTCAATGAGTTGAGCAGTTGAAACATTTCTTGGCTCGGTCGCCGCAAGGAGGTTGGACTTGGACTTCAGGGACTTGGACGTTCTCGGGAGGGGGTACTTCAGAACTGGTTCCAGCCTGAATAGTTGAACCTTCCCCTTGATTTCCTTCCCCCTGATTCTCCACCACAGCCTGATCCGCCTCAGCCTGTACATGTACCTCGACTTCTTCCTCAACTTTTCCCCCTTTTTGGCATCATCAGCCATGGAGAGATGAGTGCGGATGGCAGTTACCTCCTTATCCAAATTAAAGATTAGATCCTTGATGAGGGTGGCGGTGGATTCGAAGTCTTTTACTGCATCGCAGTATTGATCCCATTGCTTCTTCTGATCATCTCTAAATAGTCTGAGTTGAGCGGCTGACTCCTTTCGGAGTTTCAGCAGAGACTGATCATGAGATTCTGTCTCTCCTTCTGAATTTCTTTGACTGCCTCCGCCTGTTGTTGAATGGCTTTCTGAAGGCTCGAGGAGGCCACTCTGTTTCTTTCATCCATAGTGGCTTGGACTGCAGCAAGGCCCTGAGTCAGCTGCTTAGAGAATAATTTCTGCTGAGAGAGTAGGAGCTGCTGACTCTGAGCGGCTAAGTCCGCCTTCTGAGCTTCTAGGGCGGCCTCGACTATCTCCTTGATATTGACTGAAGAAGTAGGAGTTTCGGAGACCTTCTCAACCCCTGCTGCCAGTCGGTCAACGCTCTCAGTCTGGGCTTTGGTGTACTGAGCCCATTTGAGATGAACGTCTTTTACAAGGAGTCGATTCTTATCTCCCTATCGCCTGATGGCTTTGTTGACCGACTTAGAGGACACGGAACCGATTGGTTTAATTTGATAACTGCTGTTCCGAGCCTCTGCTCAGATGTCGCGATCTGTTGCGCTCGACTCGGCTTCGAGGCAACTGGGGCATCACCTGATGTGGAGGGTGGTAGTGATCGGCCATGTTCGTGAGTAGTGTTACCCTCAGCAGATCCTCCCAAATCTGCTTCCTTGGGTTGCGCCTGATCCAATCCGTCATCATTGTTATCATCATTATCATCGTCGTGATGCGATGGAGGTGACGGGGTGTTGCCTAGTACTGAGGAGCGCAGGCTTAGAAGGTAAAGCAATGCCGCCCGCAGATCCTCAAAGGAAGCAAGATCAGCTGGTTCCCCAAACCCTATGGCTGACTGTAAGTCTTGCTCCTCGGCAAGTAGGGACAGAGCTGACTGGGTCCTGATTAGAGCTTCAAGAATATCCCAGCTGAGGAACCTCAGCAGCATCTGTGTCCTGGCCCTTATGGCAATTTCCACCAAGTCTGGATGATCAGAGATTTCAGGAATCTGAACATGGATTTCTCCTGTAGCGCAGAGACGGGTGGAATGCATCGTGGTCCACTCAGAGGAGACTTCCTCAGTCAGTCCGACATTGTCCGACTGAGTCTCTGAGGAGCTGATTCGCTGAACCTTATCTTTCAGCGTGGCACCTTCGATACCTGTGTCTGCGTCAAGGGGTGGCTCCTCCTGAGTGGGTGGAGGGGAGGCAAGTTTTGCTGGCACCTCAGACGGTCTAGGTTTACTTAGCCTCTTTCTCTTTGGATGGTCAGCACGAGGGGGCAAGTCGGTGCTGAATCTTTTCTGCTCAGGCGGCCCTCACCCGACTGATTTCTCAGCAGCGGCTCTTATCTTAAATTTCACGAGCTTGCTGTCGAAGAATCTGGCGTCAGCAAAAGCTGAGCGATCTGATACGGATTCTCCGATGAGTACTGACAACTTCATCCCATAAAGCAACTTACCCACACTGATAAGTCTCCTCTCTCCAGTGGGAGTTGCTACGAACTTCTGAGCCTGAGCTTTGAGTTCGGCGACGTAATAATCAGTCCAATTCACTCTGACTCCATCATCTATAATCATCATCAGCTGAATACGGGGCTTGGATAGCTGATCATAAGAACCGGCTGAGCTCGTGAGGATGTGAGACACAATGTAGGCGAGCCCTCAGTATTCTGGTAAAAGTAGGTTCTTAGGCAGAGCAGTCTTGAAGACTATGTCGCTCCTGCCACAGAATTTTTGAACATAGGCGTTGATTTCCTTCTCCTTATATCCAATAGGAGATACTCCTCGCGCTGGAAGATCGAACGTCAGCTCTACAGCGGTTCTGATGTCGAAGGTGTGAGTACTAGCATCCCAAGATTGTGGGACGACTTCCTTCATGAAAGAAAAACTGGATTCTTCCATTCCAGTAGATTTGTTTGTCCTCCAGTTGTAATATACTTCAACGACTTGTCTGGGAAAGTAAGATCTTGGTTGCTTTGAGATGAGAATCTCCAGTCCAGAGGTCTCGAGAGCCGTGAATATGGGCTCCATATACGGAAGTTCAGCTTGGTGAAACACCATGGTTGACTCGAACTGGATTCGAGATTTTATTATCTTGTCAATGTTGGAGGGTGTTTGGATAGCCATCCTTATCTGCAAATATTCTGTTAGCGACTGTAAAAATGGAAATCAAAACACAACATTCTTACTATAATGTAGAGGATGTTTACCGTAAGTGATAGAGCTTGAGTTGCAATGAAAAAGCAGATTTTGAAGAGAAGAAAATTCTGAAAATTTTTAAGCTCTAGGGACGATAAACAGTGAAAGTGAGGTGAAGGTAGAAGATGAAAGATTTTATAGATTGTGTGAATCAAATAGTTAAGATCGAACGGTCAGGGTTCAATCTCTCATTTTTATTAACGGCTGTGATTTGATGTTATAAAAGGAATGATTGCATAAGCCGCTTCTACCATAGACCCACGTAGGATTATGCGCAGTTAAGGTAAGTGAAAAGACATGCATTAAATGCGCTGCAGGCAGCATTAAAGACAAAGTCATTTTAAATGAGAACAGTTTCCTACTGACTTATCCTTAAGAATTAATGGCAGGAAATAAATGCTCATTAACTACTGAGTGCAAGCGACTAAGATAATAAATGCGAGCATGCTTCTGATATAAATTTAAGTATATAATACTACGCAAACCTCTTCAGCTGATTTTATGATCAGCTGGTTACCGTTTAGACTCAGGAGGACAATTGATGTGCTGATGACCACGTTCCCCCTTACTGTGTACAGTTTGATTCTCCCACCTGAATCATTGTACTGAGTCTTTGACCTTTCATACTGATTTCTTCTACTGACTCTACTCAGTAGGTTCCAGTAGACCTAGCTCAACTGATAATTCTCTGAATCTGTTCTCAGCTAGTGGTTTGGTCAGTATATCTGCCCTTTGCTTGTTAGTATGGATTTTCTCCATTCTGATATCCTTCTTCTCGACATGGTCTCTGATGAAGTGGTGTCGAATATCCACGTGCTTGCATCTCATATGGAGAACTGGATTCTGAGTTATAGCAATAGCACTGGTGGAGTCACAGTAGATGGGCACTTCATCCTGAATTATACCATAGTCTCTCAATTGTTGTCGAAGCCAAAGGATCTGGGCACAGCAACTTCCAGCAGCCATGTACTCAGCTTCAGTAGTGGACGTTGCCACTGAATGTTGTTTCTTTGAAAACCAAGTTATTAGCTTGCTGCCTAGGAACTGACACGTTCCAGAAGTTGACTTTCGATCTATCCTGCATCCTGCATAATCAGCATCAGAATAACCTATCAGTATTAGATTATCATCAGCATGATACCATAACCCTGCGTCAGGTGTTCCTTTTAGATATCGCAGAATCTTCTTTGCTGAGTCTAGATGACTTCGCTTGGGATCCGCTTGAAATCTTGCACATACACCTACAAGCATAAGTTATATCGAGTCGGCTAGTCATTAAGTATAATAAAGAACCAATAATAGCTCTATAATCAGTAGAGTTAACAGAAGCTCCCTCTTTATCTTGATCGATTTTGAAATTCGTATTCATGGGGATTTTGACTGGCTTGCTCGAGTCGCAGCGAAATCTTTTCAGGAGATCTCGAGTGTACTTGGCTTGATTGATGAAAATTCCTTCAGGTGATTGCTTTACTTGGAATCCAAGGAAATAATTCATTTCTCCCATCATGGACATCTCGAATTTCTCCTTCATCATTTTCTCTAATTGTTGACATATAGTCACGTTTCTGCAACCTAAAATGATGTCGTCCACGTAGATTTGCACCAGTAGAATGTCATCTCCCGACTTTATGTTGAACAGGGTGCGATCTACTGTCCCCTTTTGAAAACCTTTTTGAAGTAGAAAGTCTGATAGGGTATCGTACCAAGCCCTGGGTGCTTGTTTTAACCCATACAGAGCTTTCCGAAGTTTGTACACCTGATGTCCCTGCTGAAAGTCGGGCGGTTGTTCCACGTAGACTTCTTCCTTCAGCACGCCGTTCAGAAAAGTTGACTTTACATCCATTTGATATACTTTGAATCCTTGATACGTTGCATAAGCTAGGAATAGACGAATAGCTTCCAATCTGGCGACTGGAGCGAATGTTTCATCAAAGTCGATTCCTTCTGCTTGATAGTATCCCTTGGCAACTAGTCGAGCTTTATTTCTGATAATGACGTTGTTTTCATCACGCTTGTTTTTGAAGACCCATTTAGTACCAATCACGTGCTGATGTCTAGGTCTGTCAACAAGCTCCCAAACTTTGTTTCTAACGAACTGGTTCAGCTCTTCTTGCATGACGATGATCCAGTCAGCATCAATGAGTGCGTCCTCTATTGAATGAGGTTCTTCTGTGGACAAGAAACAAGAATATAATGAGCTTTCTCCTTGACTTAATTTAGATCTTGTCCTTATGGTTGCTGATGGATCTCCTATGATAAGATCTGAAGAGTGAGCGTCAAGCCATGAATGTCTGAGTCTGGCTTCTTCTTCTCATACTACTTCTGCACAATCAGTATGTGTGTTAGGCATTTCAGTTGTACTGTTCTATGATTGCAGCAGTTCAGTAAGAAAGGTTAGGATCTACTGAGTTTCCAGGTTCAGGGGCATTTAGCTCAGGAACAGTATTTGTTCCCCCTGATTTTATATTCTCAGTAGAGGTCTCAGTTACCACTGGGGCTTCCTCATTGACCGTTGTTACCTGTTGTTGATTCTGTTCAGTAGAATCAACCAGGTCAGCTACATCGCTTGTTGGCTGAGTCTGAATTTCTTCATCGTCTGACTCATCATCCCAACAATGCTGATCTTTTTAGCTTTGTCGTTTAGTGCGAGATCCTGTAGCTTGCTGCTGACATCTTCAGTATTTGTCTTTGTAGTTTTCCTGTTCTCAGTAACAAACTCATCAAAAACAACATGAGGGCTTTCTTCCATGCAAAGGGTCCGATAGTTAAAGACTCTGAAGGCTTTACTGACCCGAGAGTATCCCAAGAATACTCCTTGATCAGATTTGCTATCAAAGACCTTCAACTGATCTTTCCCATTATTGTGAATAAAGCACGGACAACCAAAAATATGAAATTGAGAAATAGAAGGAATTCTCCCTTTCCATAATTCGTATGGTGTCTTCATGTGTTCTTTGTGTAAGCGAGTGAGCGATTCCCGAGTGTAGCGGAGCGGTGTCGGTAGCATCCGCCCCGTAACTTTGAGGGTAGTCCAGAGTCTGCTAGGAGCGTTCTGGCTGCTTCTTTAAGTGTTCTGTTTTTACGTTCAGCAAGTCCGTTCTGCTGAGGGGTGCGAGCTACTGATGTCTCGTGCTTAATTCCCTCCTTTTCGCAGTACTCTTTAACTACTGAGTTGAGAATTCTCTTCATCTGTTTGAGCGAATTCTCTGTATCTTGATGTCCTTTTCCACACTGAGCTTCTTCAGCAGTTTGGGCAACTCAGTCTGGACATCAGATTTGTTGGCTATGAAGATGACCCATGTATATCTCGAGTAGTCGTCAATAACGACGAGGGCATACTTCTTGCCTCTTATAGTCACTGGAGAGACTGGCCCGAATAAGTCCATGTGTAGCAGCTGAAGGATTCCATCAGTGGAAGGTGACGGAATAGGTGGATTGCTACTCTTTGTCTGCTTTCCCTTCAAACATGCTTCACAATTTCTATCTTTGATAAACGATTTGTTGGGCAGTCCTCTGAATTTAGAGTTCTTGGCTAGCTTGTTCATAGTCTTGAAGTTCAGGTGGCTGAGTCTCTTGTGCCACAGCTATCCTGCCTTGTCACTAGATTTAGTCTGTGCGAGTAAGCAAGCCTCAGGTTCTGCGGTTTTCCAGTTTGCAATGTATATATTCTTCCTCCGCGAACCTGATAACACTGTTTTCCCTGTAGATTTATCAACAATATCACAGAAACCAGCGTCAAAGATAACTCTATTCAGATTGTCAAAGAATTGACTGACAGAAAGGAGATTATGTTGAAGTCCTTCAACATATGTTACTCTTGGACCTAGGCCGTCCCCAATATTCAGTGTTCCGTATCCCCTTGTATAGCCTTTAGAGTTGTCACCAAACTCAATTCTGGGACCATCTTCCTGTATGTAGTTGGTCAGCATGCTCTTTTGATAAGTCATGTGTCTCGAGTAGCCGCTGTCCACTATCCAAGGGTCCTTATGTACCTCAGCCTCTTCTCCGGCCATCAGATAATATTCTGCATTTTCTTCAGGGTCTGTTTCTCCGATCTCAACGGCAACAAATGCAGCTTCGTCTTCAGAAGAATACATGAATGTATCTTCCTCGATTGAGTCATCGGATATCTCTCCGGCTATGTAGACCTGCCTCCTACAGGCAAATTTCTCGCGTCTGGCCTGTCGTTCTGTTCTTTGAGCAGCTGAGAGTTCAGGACATTCGTACTGATAGTGTCCCTCCTTCTTGTAGTTGTAACAGACAGATGATCTGCTGCTTTTTCCAGCTGAGTCTTTGGATGGACTCGCAGCAGGTTCTGTGTTCCTGCAGTCAGTAGAAGGTTTAGATTCTTCCCTTTTTAGAAATTCTTTCTTACATGAGGGAGAATCTCTGTTGTATTTCTTCAGCTTTCTGACTCTCTCCTTTTCTCTTTGATATTTGAGAGCCATAAGTGCAAGTGGTTCAGTAGCAGATGTCTCAGAGGACTTTGTTTCTGCTGCAGCTACTGCCTTGTTGGAAGAAATGGGTTTGATTCCAGTTTTACTGACTGTTGCTTTGAAAGCATGGTCAATCTAAGTGTCAGCTGGAGCCCTGGAACATATTTGGGGTAGGCTGTGCTCAAATTCCTCTGTTTTTAATTCTGAAAAAATAACATCAGGAGTTAGAGCATTAAGATCAGAGCCACGTAAATAAGTAGCAAATGGAAGCCACTTATGTCGAGGTAGAGCTCTTAAGATCTTGGTGTTCATCTCTTTGTTTGTGAACATCCTCCCCAGCCCGTTGATCACATTGACTTGGTTTGTGAATCTGACGCTTAGCTCGTCAATGCTCTCACTGGGCTCCATGGCAAACGCGTCGAACTTTTGTAGCTCTAATTCGAGCTTGTTCTCTTTGATCTGCGGGGTTCCTTGGCTCAGTACAGCCAGGGCATCCCAAAGTTCTTTCGCCGTCTTGCAGTCTTGCACCCTCCCGAGGTGAGAATCACTGAGCGTAGTCAGGATTGCATTACGCGCAAGTCAGTCGAGGTTGTGCAGCTTTTTCTCTTCTGGTGTGAAGGCTGATTTTTCTTTAAGCGACCTTAGCGCCAGTCTACACTCCTACACCTCCCACAGTGGCAAATTGTACGCTGTCGATCATGGGAATGATGGGTCCTGTCTCAAGGACGTTCGTCATGCTATCATGCAGCGATGTGAGGTGTGCCTCCATTCTCACATGCCATACCGTGTAGTTCTCTATTGAGAACATCGGTACCATCCGAATACCTGACATATCAGACATTATGGGTAAGAGTGTAAGGATGTATGAAGAGATGCTTGTGCAGTGAAAAACGTTTTCAGGATCTGTTCGAGACGACCAGTATTTCAGAACTGGTGATTCAGAAGAACACACGCGCTCTGATACCAATTGTTGGTCTGGAGACGATAGTCAGGTGTAGAGGGGGGGGTGAATACACCTGATCACAGTTTCTTTTTCTCATAATGTGAAGGACAGCTGAGCTGTAGGTTGCAACTGATGAACAGTGCCAGATAGTAACCTTCGATCACGGGTCAGAAGTGTGCCAACTACTGAGCTCTCCTACTGACTTTTGTCAGTACTTGAAACTCAATCGGAGACGTTGTGCGGATAAGTGTGTAGGGCCCGGAGATTCGTCTCAGTTTGAAAACGTGTTTTTGCAAGTTAAATTCTTTTGGCTAGTGCACTTTGAAAATACGCTTTATGCAAAGGTATGATTTTTAATCAGTTTGTATGCATTGCAATAAAACAGTAAATAACACAAGCAATTTTTAACGTGGTTCGGATACGCAAGATCCTACGTCCACGGTCCTGCCGAACAGGAGTTCTTGTTGATTTATCTGAGCAAGTCCAGCAAGGAATCTGTGCACTGGAAAGACCTTTCTAAGTTATAGTCCTTAGCGACTTTACAATTCAAACCAAAGTTTGAAAGGGAGGGGATAATCTCCAACTAGGAAGGAGTTCTTTAAATAAGAACAATTCACATAAAGTGAACTCCTTCGAGTTTCTAAGCTATAAATTTGGCAATGAGCTTAGCTAGAGAAGAGGGATCTAAAGAACTCTAGAGAGAAGAACTAATGATATTCTAGGTAGGCAAGTTCTTCATTGGAATAATCTTTAAGTTTGCTAGAGTTGTTCGTGAGCTTGAGCTTTTTCCCCTTGTGAATCCCTTTTTGTGAAGCTCGGATTTCTTCTCTATTTATAGTTGTGAGCAGGCATATGTCTATTGGAGAAGACGATGCCACGTGTCACAAGCTTCCAAAGAAAACGGACATATTTTCAAATTGTTGCAGCAGAGTTGTTGGACACTGTACATGAGAGCAGCTTTAGTTGGTCAGAGCAGATAAAGCTTTGTCGGCTTCTCATTGGTCGAGGTTTGTGGTAGGTGAGAATGTGTCAGCCGTCAGAGTTGACTATTCTAATCCTCGTATGTCTTCTGTTGACTTTCGAAATGACTTTAGCAGCTGAGTCGTTTTCTGTCGGATACAGTAGACGTTAAGTAGTCTCTGTCTTCTTCGTCTGAGTCGGCTGACAAGGATATATCTCCAGAGTAAGGTCAGCTGATGACTGCGAAGGTACTGAGCTTGCATAGAGTTCTTCTGCTGATATCTGTCAGCTGATGAGATGTCTTCTACTGAGGCGAAGATCAGCTGATAACTTAAGAACGTAAGCAATTACACTGATGACGTGGGGTTCTGGAAAGTAACTTCGTCAGAAGATCAATCCAATAATTTACCCCGTACAATACTTAGACAAAAAGATAGATAATAAAAACAGTCTAGCCTATACATCATCTAGTCCTATCAAAACACTACACTACTGATATCAGCTGGGTTTTGGGATCTTCAATTCCATAGTACTACTATGATTTCCCCCAATATTATTTTAACCACTAACAGCTGAATACCATCTACTGACTCATAACCCAACAAGAACATATTGAGCTTTGTTGATTCTGCTCCAATAATATTGCATGTTGCATAAACATCTCCACTTGGTAATTCAAGGCTAACCAACTCATTGGCTAGGCTATTACTCCTAGCAGCAGCCACTTGCTCTCTTTGATCTTCGTTCTTCATGACAGTTGTCATAGTTGTGAAGTTAGTGGTGTTGGGTTATGAGTCAGTAGATGGTAGTCAGCTGTTTGTGGTTAAAATAATATTGGGGGAAATCATAGTAGTACTATGGAATTGAAGATCCCAAAACCCAGCTGATATCAGTAGTGTAGTGTCTCGATATGATTAGATGATGTATAGGTTACACTTTTTGAGATATTTTATCTTTTTGTCTAAGTCCTGTACGGGGTAAACTGTTGGACTGATCTTCTGACGAAGTTACTTTCCAGAACCCCACGTCATCAGTGTAATCGCTTGCATTCTTCTGTCTTCAGCTGAATCTGTCCACAGTAGAAGATTCTTCGTCAGCCGGTAGACATCAGCAGATGAACTTAATGCAAAGCTCAGTACCTTCGCAGTCATCAGCTGACCCACCAAAGCCTTATCAGCTTGTCAGCCGACTCAGTCGAAGAAGACAGAGACTGTCCCAAGTCTACTGTGTCCGACAGAAAATAACCCAGTCGCTCAAGTCATTTCGAAGTTCAGTAGAAGATCATACGAGGATGTGGAATAGTCAACTCTGAACACTGACACATTCTCACCTACCACAAACCTCGACCAATGAGAAGCCGACAACGCTTTACCTGCTCTGACCAACTAAAGCTGCTCTCATGTACAGTGTCAACTGCCCCGCTGCAACAATTTGAAAAATATGGCCGTTTTCTTTGGAAGCTTGTGACACGTGGCATCGTCTTCTCCAACGGACATATGCCTGCTCACAACTATAAATAGAGAAGAAAACCGAGCTCCACGCACGGGATTAAAAAGGGAAAACGCTCAAGCATTCAAACACTCTAGCAAACTTGAAAGATCATCCAGCGAAGAACTTGCCTTCATAGAATATTTTTAGTTCTTCTCTCTAGAGTTATTTAGATCCCTTCTTCTCTAGCTAAGCTCATTGTCAAATTCATAGCTTAGAAATTTCGAAGGAGTTCACTTTCTGTGAATTGTTCTTATTGTAAGAACTCCTTCTTAATTGGAGATCATCCCCTCCCTTTCGAACTTAGGTTTGAATTGTAAAGTCGCTAAGGACTATAACTTAGAAGGGTCTGTCCAGTGCACAGATTCTTTGCTGAGACTTGCTCAGATAAATCAACAAGTTCTCCTGCCTTGTCAGGACCGTGGATGTAGGATCTTGCGTATCCGAACCACGTTAAATTTCTTGTGTTATTTACTGTTTTATTGCATTGCATACAAACTGGTTTAAAATCATATCTTTGCATAAAACGTATTTATAAAAGCGCACTAGCCAAAATACTTTAACTTGCAAAAATACATTTTTAAACTGAGACGAATCTCCGGGCCCTACACTCTTATCCGCACAACGTCTTTGACTGAGTTTCAAGTACTGACAAAAGTCAGTAGGAGAGCTCAGTAGCTGACACACTCTGACCCGTGATCGAAGGTTACTATCTGGCACTGTTCATCAGTCGCAACTAACAGCTCAGCTGTCCTTCACGTTCTGAGAAAAGAAACTGTGATCAGGTGTATTCACCACCACCCCTCTACACCTGACTATCGTCTCCGGACCAACAATTGGTATCAGAGCGCACGGTGTTCTTCTGATCGCCGGTTCTGTACTACTGGTCTTCTCGAACAGATCCTGAAAACGTTTTCACTGCACAAGCATCTCTTCTATCATCCTTATACTCGTTCACAATATGTCTGATATGTAAGGTATTCGGATGGTGCCGATGTTCTCTATAGAGAACTATATGGTATGGCGTGTGAGAATGGAGGCACACCTTACATCGCTGCATGACAGCATGACGGACGTCCTTGAAACAGGACCCATCATTCCCATGATTGACAGCGTTCAGTTTGCCGCTGTGGGAGGTGTAGGAGGATAGACTGGTGCTAAGATCCCCAAAGAAAAATCTGCCTTCACACCGGAAGAGAAAAAGTTGCACAACCTCGACCGAGTTGCGCGAAATGCAATACTGACAACGCTCAATGACTCTTATCTCGGGAGAGTGCAGAACTGCAAAACGGCAAAAGAACTCTGGGATGCCCTGGCTGTACTGAGCCAAGGAACGCCACAGATTAAAGAGAACAAGCTTGAATTAGAGCTTCAGAAGTTCGATGCCTTTGCTATGGAGCCCAGTAAAACCATTGACGAGCTTAGCGTCAGATTCACAAATCAAGTCAATGTGATCAAGGGGCTGGGGAGGATCATGAACAAAGAGATGAACACCAAGATCTTGAGAGCGCTACCTCGACAGAAGTGGCTTCCATTTGCTACTTATTTACGACGCTCTGATCTTAATGCTCTAACTCCTGATGTTATCTTTTCAGAATTAAAAACGAGGGAATTTGAGCACGCCTTACCCCAAAGATGTTCCAAAGTGCTCCAATGACACTCGGTTGACCATGCTTTCAAAGCAACAGTTAGCAAGACTGGACCCAAACCTATTTCCTCCAGCAAGGCAGTGGCCACGATAGAAGCAAAGTCCTCTGAGACTTCAGGCACTGACCAACTAGCACTGATGGCTCTCGAATATCAGAGAGAAAAGGAGAGAGTCAGAAAGCTGAGGAAATACAACAGAGATTCTCCCTCAGGTAAGAAAGACTATCAGAAAAGGGAAGAATCTAAACCTTCTATTGATTGCAGGAACTCAGAACCTGCTGCAAGTCCATCGAAGGACTCAACTGGAAAAAGCAGCAGATCATCTGTCTGCTATAACTGCAAGAAGGAGGGACATTATCAGTACGACTGTCCCGAACTCTCATCTGCTCAACAAGCAGAATGGCAGGCTAGACGTGAAAAATTTGCCTGAAGAAGGCAGGCCTACATAGCTGGAGAGATATCCGACAACTCAATCGAGGAAGATACATTTATGTATTCCTCTGAGATCGGTTGAGATCGGAGAGACGGTTCCTGAAGATACAGTTGAGATCGGAGAGACGGTTCCTGAAGATACAGTTGAATACTGTCTAATGGCCGGAGAAGAGGCTGAGGTAAATTCTAAACTTAACATAACCTCTTCTTCACACAGCACACACGACACATGCTCGGTCACAGATGAGCCTCTAGATGTGGTACAAGCCTATGACGATCTACTAGAGGAGCAGATTCAGCTAAGCAGAGAGTTCAGCAGAACCATTCAGGAACTGGAACAGGTAAAGGCTGAGAATCAGAGACTTTCTTCTGATTATCAGGTCTCTACTGAGTCAAAGAATCTGGTAGCGAGACTCAAGGAAGAAATCGAATCTCTTATGACTAAGTCTCAGCTTCAAGAGACTCAGATCTCAGTTCTGACTAAGGACAATTCTGAGAAAGAGACTAAAATAGTCCGACTCAGTCAGAAGCTCACAGACGTGGAAAAATATTATGACTCACTCAGAAGAAGTGACGAGGTCTGGCGAGGACTGATCACTGAACAGTACCTGGGAGCTAAGGAGAAGCTGGAAAGTATGCTTAGAGCACAAAGGCCAAAAGTCATGAAAGAATGACTTGGCTATACTCACGAGACTTCCACTTCAAAAAGCTCAGAAATGTGGGCTGATAGGTTCGTCAGAGGAAAGGTGCAAGCTGCTGACACCACACCTCAGACGAAGAATAAACAGAAAATAGTTGCACCTCAGCCGAGCCATAAGAAGCAGCTGACCAAAGGTTCCAGCCCCAGGACACCACGATCAAACTCAGGGGGAACCAAGAAGGTCAGGTGGGCAGAACAGTACAATGAACCACTGTATGAGCACCCGGCTCAGTATGGTTCGTACTACTATGAGCCCAGGGTCAGGAGAAGCGCAAAGACTCAGAAGAAGAAAGCTCCTGAGCCCAAAATCATCAGAAAGTCAGTATCTCCAGGTCCTGTGGAGAAGAAAACTGACAAGGCTCAGAAGAAGAAGTCTCAGACTTCTAAGGTCCCTAGGCAGATCTGGGTTCCGAAATCACCCACTAACATGTAAGGACCCAACTGAACCAAAGGGTACCTAAAAATGCTTCTGTTTTGCAGGTGCATAAGGACCCTTAGATAGTGGACAGTGGCTACTCAAGATACATGACATACCAGAAGAGCCTGCTGACCAACTACGTACAAGAAGATGGTCCCAGAATTGAGTTCGGTGACAACTCAAAAGGCTACACAAGGGGATATGGAACGCTGAACATTGGGACTGCTTCAGTTCCAAGAGTAACATATGTTGAAGGACTTCAACATAATCTCCTTTCTGTCACTCAATTCTGTGACAATCTTAACAGAGTTATCTTTGACGCTGGTTTCTGTGATATTGTTGATAAATCTACAGGGAAAACAGTGTTATCAGGCTCGCGGAAAAAGAATATCTTCGTTGCAAACTGGAAAACCGCAGAACCTGAGGCTTGCTTACTCGCTCAGACGAAATCAAGTGACAAGTCAGGATGGCTGTGGCACAAGAGACTCAGTGTTGGACCGGAGACGATAAGTCAGGTGTAGAGGGGGGGGGTGAATACACCTGAGCTCAGTTTCTTTTTCTCAATGAAGGTCAGCTGAGCTGTTGATTGCAACTGATGAACAGTGCCAAATAAGCCTTCGATCGCGGGACAGAGTAAGTCAGCTACTAAGCTCTCTCCTACTGACTGTTGCCAGTACTTTGAGAATCAGTCGGAGACTGTTGTGCGGAAAGTGTGGGTCCGGAAATCGTCTCTTTTGAAAACACGTTTTAGCAAATTAAATCTTTTGGCTGTGCGCTTTATAAAATACGTTTTATGCAAGCTTATGATTTTCAAGTCAGTTGAATGCTATGCATTAAAACAGTAAAAGAACACAAGCGATTTAACGTGGTTCGGATACCCAAGATCCTACGTCCACGGTCCTGAACAAAGTAGGAGAACTTGTTGATTATTCTGAGCAAGCCTCAGCAGGGATACTGTGCACTGGACAGTTCCCTCTAAGTTATAGTCCTTAGAGACTTTACAATCCAAACCTAAGTCTGAAAGGGAAGGGAATATTCTCCAACTGAGAAGGAGTTCTTACAATAAGAACAATTCACTAAATGTGAACTCCTTCGAATCTAAGCTATAAATATGACAATGAGCTTAGTCTAGAGAAGAAAGGGATCTAAGAACTCTAGAGAGAAAAACTGAGAAATCTTCTAAGTACGCAAGTTTTCCTCTGGATGATCTTTGAGTGTTCTAGAGCGTTTGTGAACTTGAGCTTGTCCCTTCGAAATTCCGTCACTCGGAGCTTCAAAAACTTCTCTATTTATAGTTGTGAGTTATGGCATATGTCCGTTGGAGACGACAATGCCAAGTGTCACAAGCTTCCAAGGAAAATGGCCATAATTCGAACTTGTTGCAGCAGGGCAGTTAATGCACTGTTCATGAGAGCAGCTTTACTGTGTAGAGTAGGTAAGCATGTCCGCTTCTCATTGGTCGAGATTTGTAGTTGGTGAGAATGTCAGAGTTGACCGTTCAACAACCTCGTATGTCTTCTGCTGAACTTCTCGAAAAGACTTCAATAGCTGGGTCGCTTTCCGTAGGATACAGTAGACTGAAAAGTCTCTGTCTTCTTCAGCTGAGTCGGCTGACAGGGCATCTACTGAGTAGGTCAGCTAGCGACTGCGAAGGTACTGGGCTTGCATGAGTTCTTCTACTGATGGCTTATCAGCTGCTGGGTTGGCTTCTACTGAGGTTTACTCAACTGATGACTGAAGAACGCAAGCGATTACACTGATGACGTGGGGTTCTGAAAAGTATCTTCGACAGAAGATCAGTTCAACAATTACCCCGTACAGGACTTAGACAAGAATATAAAAACGATTACAACAAGTCTAACCTATACATCAGCTAATCCTAACGACACACTAATCTACTGATATCAGCTAGGTTTTGGGATCTTCAATTCCATAGTACTACTATGATTTCCCCCAATTTTCTTTTAACCGAACAACAACTGAGTATCATCTACTGACTCATATCCAACAATTTCCCCCTAATTGATGATGTCAAAACCTCTACCTCTACCTCTTAAACTTCTTAAGTCTAAAAAAGATGCTATCCTACTGACAACAATTTCCCCCTTACAACATTCTGAGGGAAAGAAAAAAATAAAGGAATTTCAATACTTCAGTAGGTGGGAGAAGGGCAAAATCAGAGAAACTGACTGTGAGTGTATGTCAGATCACTTAGTGATCAGTCGTGAAAACACAATGCAAAGAGCTGAAAGACAATGAGTAATTGTCTGACAAGCAATAGGAACTGATATATATAATCAATGAAGTACAGGTTCCTATCACTATGACAAAAGATAGAAAAGAGAAAGACTACAGACGCCTGAAGGCTTGAGTGCGTTCCCTGAATCCTGCAGATCTGTCCATGGGAGGTTCCAGACGATAGTATAAATAGATTCTCTTCCTCAGAGTCTGGATATCCTCGTCGTCTTCAAAGAAGGTGGACACTCGGGTTGAAGCGGAATGCTTTGCAAGACTAACCTCATCTTCTATGTCCTTCGTACATAGAACTCCGTGCCTGATTCTAGGGAGGTGGGATGCGCTCGAAAGCCGGAGCTCTAAATGGAATATTCTGTCTCTTCATGATCTCCTTGAGTTGTTCCCTCAGCTCTGGATTGTACAGAAACATGAACTCATCAAAGGCTTGATCGATAGGTTGCTCTCGAGGATAGAATCCCCAAACATAGTAGCCTTTGATGAATTTCTCTTTAAGTTCTTCCCATTGATCATTAACCTCAGCCGGAACCCATCGATCGACATGAACAACTAAGTCCTTCTTGGCGAGAGGTGTTCTGTTCCTTGATCCTCTTGGGATTTGTCTTCTGGGATCAGCTGCTGGCTTCTTGGATAGGCTTATCATCTTAGCCATATCAGCCATTCTTTTCTTTTCTCGGAGAGCCGCTGCCCTACAGTCTCCTCGTCTGATATTTAGGCCTTGCAGCGTCGCCTCCCAGGTCCCTTGATCTTCCGCTAACTGCTCAGGTGTTAGAGTAGGAGTGGGAATGCTTTGAGTAGTAGCTGGGATCTCAGTCGGAAGAGCCTTAGCAAAAACTGCTTGGGCTTTCTTCTTCTGCTCTTCGACTGATTCGACCTTTTTCTTGCCTTTGCCCCTAACAGCTTTGCCCTTGGGCTTCTTTGCTGCTTCTGCTGCTTCTTCAAGCTGACGCTCTCGGTCCAGCTTATCTTGCAACTGTTGGGCAATATTGAGGTCATAAGCCTCTTGCTCCGCTTTAGATTTGAATTTTCGGACCGGGGAGGAAGGAGGAGTAATAGCAGTAGCAGTCTCCTTCCCCGGCCTCTGCGAAGGAGTCTGTTCTCCTTCAGACTCTTGCTCAACAAAGTGAGCAACATCTTCTATGTGAGCGGCAGAAGATGAGATGGGTGTAGGTTCTAGAGGAAATTCGAGCAGCAGAACCCCTGAAGTATCTTCAGCCTGAGCGGCTGAGGATTGAGCACGAGCAGTTGAGGGTTGTTCCACCTGAATACCTTCCCCCTGAGTCTGAGCATTAGAGGGTCCTTCCTCCTGACCACCCTCTACTATTTGGACATCAGTCATATCCGTATCAGGTTCATCCTTCATAATACCTTCCCCCTTTTTGGCATCATCTGCCTTGGAGAGTTGGGTGCGGATGGCTTGAATGTCTCTTTCCACATTTTGGACTGAATCCTTAATCTGAGTTGCTGTGGATTCGAAGTCCTTGACGAGATCGCAATATAATTCCCAGTCTTTTTCTTGATCAGCTCTAGATGTTTTAAGCTGTGCAGCTGACTCCAGACGGAGTTTCAGCAGAGCCTGATCTTGCGATTCTGTCATTTCTTTCTGAATAAGTTTCAGAGCCTCTGCCTGTTGGGTAATAGATTTCTGAAGGCTAGAGGTGGTAATCTTATTCCGTTCATCGATTTCGAGCTTAACAGTTGTGAGAGCTTGAGTCAGCTGCTCTGAAAATATCTTCTACTGATTCTGGAGCAACTGCTGACTCTGAGCTTCTAGATTGACTTTCTGAGCTGCTAAGGCTGCCTCAATAATCTCCTGAAAGTTGGGTTGAGGAGTAGGTACTGGAGTCTTTGAGATGTCAGCAGCTATTCTGTCTAAGCTCTGTGTCTGAGCCTTGGTATACTTTGTCCACTTCAGATGGACGTCCTTAGACAAAAGTATGTTTTTCTCTCCTTGGCGTCGAATGGCTTTATTTACGGACTTTGAGGACACAGAACCGATAGGTTGTATCTAGTACGAGCTGGTTCCAAGCCTCTGCTCAGAAAATGTGAGGAGCTGCTCCCTACTGTACTTCGGAGCACCTTGAGCATCACCTGATGTATCAGGATGTGGTGAATTGCTCTTCTCACGGGGAGTTGAACCCTCAGCAGAGCCTCCCAACTCTGTATCCTTGGGTGTCTGATCTTTCCTCTGATTGTTATCATCATCATCTTTCTTATCATCAGCAGGAGGAGATGGGGGTGGAGGAGTGTTACCAGGGACTGACTCTCGCAAGCTTAGCAGGTAAAGCATTGCGGCTCTAAGATCTTCAAGAGTAGCTAAGTCAGCTGGTTCTCCGTACCCTATTACTTCTTGTAGCTTCTGCTCCTCATCGTGCAGCTAGAGAACTGAGTGGGTTTTGATTATGTTTTCTAGAATATCCCAACTCAGAAATCTTAGAAGCATTTGAACCCTAGCCCTGATGGCTATGTCGACTAAGTCTGAGTGCCCAGCGATCTCAGGAATATGATCGTGTACTTCAGCTGCGGCACGGAGACGAGTGGTGTAAATAGCTGTCCACTCAGTCGTATTCTCCTCAGTCGGTTCCCTATCGTCCGACTGTGTGTCCTCAGAGCTGATGACTTGAGCTTTCTCCTTGAGGGTTGCTCCTTCAATCCCTGTGTCGGAGTCTAAGATATGCTCATCTTGTTGTGGAGGAGGAGCCTGTGCTAAGATGGTTATCGGCTGAGCCATAGTGACCTCAACTGGTCGTGGCCTATTAAGCCTCCTCCTCTTGGGCACGTCAGCGGGAGATGGCAAGACAGGAGCAGCTCTCTTTTGCTCAGGTGGCCCTTTGCCAATCGACTTCTCCGTCGCTTCTTTAGTCTGAAACTTTATCAGCTTAGTGTTGTACAGCTTTGAGTCTTCAAAAGCTGAGTTCCTTTGTACAACACTCTCTATTAGGACTGACATCTTGGTCCCGAATAGAAGTTTACCCACACTGGCCAACCTCCTCTCGCCAGTGGGTAGCGTAGTGAACTTCTGGGCTTGGGATTTCATCTGAGTTGTATAATAGTCAGCCCAGTTCACTTCTACTCCATCATCTATAGCCATCATCAGCTGAATCCTTGGCTTGGACAGTTGATCGTACGATCCAGCTGAGCTTGTCAGTATGTGTGAGACCACATACGCTAAACCTTTGTACTGAGGTAGCAAGAGATTCCTTGGGAGAGCTGTCTTGAACGTCAGATCACTGCGTCCACAGAACTTTTGCACATAAGCGTTGATCTCCCTCTCCTTATATCCGATAGGGGAGATTCCAGAATTAGGAAGCTGAAACGCGAGGACCAGAGCCTCTCGGATGTTGAAGGTCTTCCGAGACGCCTTCCACTTGTTCGGATTAGTCTCCTCCATGTAAGAAAACGAGGCTTCTTCTCCTTCGGCAGCCACTGAATTCCAGTTGAAATATGCCTCCGCCACTTGCCTCGGCAGACTGGTACGGGGATGCTTGGTCACGAGGGTCTCCAACCCAGACCTCTCCAGAGCATCGAACATCAGTTCCAGATATGGGATATCCACCTGGCGAAAAGCCATTGTGGGTTCAAACTGAATCCGGATGGTCATGATCTCCACTATAGGTTCAGGAGTCTGTACGATCGCCATAGAAATCTGCAAAACAACTTGTTAGCACTTGAAAATAGAGTAAGTTAGTAGTTATCAGCAGATTTTAATACATTACCGAGTATTAGAGCTTGAAAGATGCACAGGCAAAGCAGTTATAAGAAGTAGAAACTGATTGCGAGTAAAGCTCGTAAGGTATGAAAATGGCGAAAAGTAACGAATGATAGAAGATGAAAGATTTTGTATATATTGGCTTGATTGCACGTTTTAATCTAACGGCTGAGTTTTAATCTTTCATAACTATGGACGGCTAAGACTTAATGTTATAAAAGGAATGATTACCAAAGCCGCCTAAAACATAGATCTACGTAATAAAGGTAAGTGAGAAGACATGCATTAAATGCGCGACAGACAGCATTAATTACTCAGGTTAAGGTTTCCTACTGACCTTTCCTTAAACTATTAATGGCGGGAAATGAATGCACATTAACTACTGAGTGTGAGCGACTGATGCAATAAATGCAAGCATGCTTAAAAAAAATAAGTACACAAAATTACGCAAACCTCTTCAGCTGAACTTATCAGCTGGTTACCGTTATGTATAAGGAGAATGGTTGTCATGCTGATGACTATGTTCCCCCTTGCTGTGTACAGTGTGACTTTCCCAACTGAGTCACTGTACTTAGTTATCTGACTTGTCGTACTGATTCCTTATGCTGATACCAATTGTTACCAATTGTTGGGCAATGATGTTCTCAGTAGTCGGCATCTACTGACGCATCTCAGTAGGATCCAGTACCTGTTCTCAGCTAGTGGTTTGGTCAGTATATCTGCCCTTTGCTTGTCAGTATGGATCTTCTCCATCCTGATATCCTTCTTCTCGACATGGTCTCTGATGAAGTGGTGTCGGATATCCACGTGCTTGCATCTGGTATGTAGAACTGGGTTCTGAGTTATGGCAAATGCACTTGTGGAGTCGCAGTAGATGGGCACTTCATCCTGAGTTATACCATAATCTCTAAGTTGTTGTCGAAGCCAAAGGATTTGGGCACAAGCAACTTCCTCGCAGCCCATGTACTCGGCTTCCGGTAGTGGACGTTGCTGCCGAATGCTGCTTCTTTGAAAACCAAGAAATCGGCTTGCTTGCCTAGGAACCGACAAGTTCCGAAGTTGACTTTCGATCTATCCCGCATCCCGCATAATCGGCATCGAATAACTTTGTCGGATTAAGATTATCATCGCCGGGATACCATAACCCAAAGTCGGGTGTTCCTTTTAAATAGCGCAGAATCTTCTTTGCCGAGTCAAAATGACTTCGCTTGGGATCCGCTTGAAATCTTGCACATACACCTACAAAGATAAGTTATATCGGGACGGCTAGTCGTTAAATAAAATAAAGAGCCAATAATAGCTCTATAATCGGTAGAGTTAACGAAGCTCCCTCTTTATCTTGATCGATTTTGAAAGTTCGTGTTCATGGGGATTTTGACCGGCTTGCTCGAGTCGCAGCCGAAATCTTTTCGGGAAGGTCTCGAGTGTATTTGGCTTGATTGATGAAGATTCCTTCGGTGATTGCTTCACTTGAAATCCAAGGAAATAATTCATTTCTCCCATCATGGACATCTCGAATTTCTCTTTCATCATCTTCTCTAATTGTTGGCATATAGTCACGTTTCTGCAACCTAAAATGATGTCGTCCACGTAGATTTGCACCAGTAGGATGTCATCTCCTGACTTTATGTTGAATAGGGTGCGATCTACTGTCCCCTTCTGAAAACCTTTACGAAGTAGAAAGTCCGATAGGGTATCATACCAAGCCACGGGTGCTTGTTTTAACCCATACTGAGCTTTCCTAAGTCTCGTACACCCGATGTCCCCGCTGAAAGCTGGGCGGTTGTTCCACGTAGACTTCTTCCTTCAGTATGCCGTTCAGAAAAGCTGACTTTACATCCATCTGATAGACTTTGAAGCCTTGATGTGTTGCACAAGCTAGGAATAGACGAATGGCTTCCAATCTAGCGACTGGAGCGAACTTTTCATCAAAGTCAATTCCTTCTGCCTGACTGTATCCCTTTGCAACTAGTCTTGCTTTATTTCTGACAATGACGTTGTTTTCATCTCGCTTGTTTTTGAAGACCCACTTAGTACCAATCACGTGCTGATGTCTAAGTCTGTCAACAAGCTCCCATACTTCATTTCTGATGAACTGGTTCAGCTCTTCTTGCATAGCAATGACCCAGTCAGCATCTTTAAGTGCGTCCTCTATCGATCGAGGTTCTTACGTAGACGAAAACAAGAGTAAAGTGAGCTTTCTCCTTGACTTAATCTTGATCTCGTCCTTATAGTTGCTGATGGATCTCCAATGATAAGATCTGAAGAATGAGCATCGAGCCACGAACGCCTGAGTCGGGCTTCTTCTTCTGATACTACTTCTGCACAGTCAGTAGGAGTGTTAGGCATTTCAGTAGTACTATTCCGTGACCGTAGCAATTCAAGAAGAAGGTTAGGATCTACCGAGTTTCCGTGTTCGGGGCATTTAGCTCGGGAACATTAATCGTTCCCCCGAGTTTATATTCTCGTTAGAGGTCTCGGTTACCACTCGGGCTTCCTCATCGACCGATGTTACCTGTTGTTGATTCTGTTCGATAGAATCAACTAGGTCAGCTACATCGACTGTTGGTTGAGTCTGAGTTTGTTCATCGTCTGACTCATCATTCCAACAATGCTGGATCTTTTCAGCTTTATCTGTAAGTCCGAGATCCTGTAGCTTGCTGCTGACATCATCAGTATTTGACTATGTTTCTATCCCGTTCTCGCAAACAAATTCATCAAAAACAACATGAGGGCTTTCCTCCACACAAAGAGTCCGATAGTTAAAGACTCGAAGGCTTTTTACCGACTCGAGAGTAACCTAAGAAAACTCCTTGATCGATTTGCTATCAAAGACCTTCACTGATCTTTCCCATTATTGTGGATAAAGCAAGGACAAATAGAAAATATGAAAATGAGAAATAGAAGGAATTCTCCCTTTCCATAATTCATATGGTGTCTTCATGTGTTGCTGAGTGAGTAGTGAGCGATTCTGAGTATAGCAGGCGGTGTCAGTAGCATCAGCCCAGAACATCGAGGGTAGTCCGGAGCGTTCTTGCTGCTTCTTTGAGTGTTCTGTTCTTTCGTTCAGCAAGTCCGTTCTGCTGAGGGGTGCGTGCAGCTGATGTCTCGTGCTTAATTCCCTCTTTATCGCAGTATGTCTTAACTACTGAGTTTAGAAACTCGTTCCTCTGTCCGAGCGAATTCTTTGAATCTTGATGTCCTTTTCCACACTGAGTTTCTTCAGCAGATTGGGCAACTCAGTTTGAACATCAGATTTATTGGCGATGAAGATGACCCAAGTATATCTCGAGTAGTTGTCAGTAATGACGAGGGCATACTTCTTGCCTCTTATAGTCACTGGAGAGACTGGCCCGAATAGGTCCATGTGCAGCAGCTGAAGGATTCCATCAGTGGAAGGTGACGGAATAGGTGGATTGCTACTCTTTGTTTGCTTTCCCTTCGGACATGCTTCACAATTTCGTCTTTAACGAACGATTCGTTGGGCGGTCCTCCGACTTTGGAGTTCTTGGCTAGCTTGTTCATGGTCTTGAAGTTCAGGTGGGCCGAGTCTCTTGTGCCATAGCCATCCCGACTTGTCACCGGATTTTGTCTCGTGCTAGTAAGCAAGCCTCGGGTTACTGCGGTTTTCCGATGCCGCAACATAGATGTTTTTCCTCCGCGAACCCGATAACACCGTTTTTTCCCCGTAGATTTGTCAACAATATCACGAAAACCGGCGTCAAAGATTACTCTATTATGATTATCACAGAATTTACTGACTGAAAGGAGATTATGTTGAAGTCCTTCAACATATGTTACTCTTGGAACTGTGGCAGTCCCAATTGTCAGCATTCCGTATCCCCTTGTATAGCCTTTGGAGTTGTCACCGAATTCAATTCTGGGACCATCTTCTTGTACGTAGTTGGTCGGCGTGCTCTTCCGGTAAGTCATGTGTCTCGAGCGGCCGTCCACTATCCAAGGGTCCTTATGCACCCGCAAAACGAGGCATTTTTAGGTACCCTTTGGTTCAGTTGGGTCCTTACTGGTTAGTGGGTGATTTCGGAACCCAGATCTGTCTAGGAACCTTAGAAGTCTGAGACTTCTTCTTCTGAACCTTGTCAGCTTTGTTCTCCACAGGACTTGGAGATACTGACTTTCTGCTGATGATTTTGGGTTCAGGCGCTTTCTTCTTCTGAGTCTTAGCGCTTCTCCTGACCCTGGGCTCATAGTAGTACGAGCCGTACTGAGCCGGATGCTCATATAATGGCTCTCTGTACTGTTCTGCCCATCTGACCTTCTTGGTTCCCCCTTAATTTGATCGCGGTGTCCTGGGGCAGGAACCATTTGTCAGTTGTTTCTTATGATTGCTCGGCTGAGGTGCAATCATTTTATGTTTGTTCTTCGCCTGAGGTGTAGTGTCGCTAGCGTTGCACTTTCCCCCCCGACGAACCTATCGGCCGGCGATTCCCGAGCTTTTAGAAGTGGAAGCTTCGTGAATATAACCTAGGCCTTCTTTTACGGTAGTTGGCCGTTGTGCTCGAGCATGCTTTCTAGCTTCTCCTTAGCTCCCAGTGCACGTTCGGTCATCGAGTCCTCTCCAGACCTCATCACTTCTCCTGAGAGAATCATAGTCCTTCTGTACGTCTGAGAGTTTCTGACTGAGTTGGGCTATTTCAGTCTCTTTCTCAGAATTGTCCTTAGTCAGGCCTGAGATCTGAGTCTCTAGAAGCTGAGACTTAGTCATAAGAGATTCAATCTCTTTCTTGAGTCTCGCAACTAGATTCTCTGACTCAGTAGAGACCTGACAATCAGAAGAAAGTCTCTGATTCTCAGCCTTTACCTGTTCTAGTTCCTGGATGGTTCTGCTGAACTCTCTGCTCAGCTGAATCTGTTCCTCTAGTAGATCGTCGTAGGCTTGTACCACATCTAGAGGATCATCTGAGACCGAGCACGTGTCGTGTGTGCTGTGTGAAGAAGAGGTAATATTAAGTTTAGAATTTACCTCAGCTTCTTCTCCGGCCGTCAGACACTGTTCAGCTGATTCCTCAAGAACCTTCTCTCCGACTTCAACAGCTACGAATGTAGCTTCATCTTCAGAAGAATACATGAATGTATCCTCTTCAATTGAGTTGTCGGATATCTCTCCGGCTATGTAGGCCTGCCTTCGCTTGGCAAATTTTTCTCTTCGCGTTCGCTCTTTGGAGGGAGTTCGGGACAATCATGAAAGTGTCCCTCCTTCTTGCGATTGTAGAGGTGGATGTTCTGTGCGAGGTGAGTCTTTAGACGGTCGCGCAGATCCGATTTCCTGATTCAGTAGAAGGATTAGATTCTTCTTTCTTATGATAGTCTTTCTTACCTGAAGAAGAATCTCGGTTGTATTTCCTCAGCTTTCTGACTTTCTCCTTTTCCCTCTGATATTTGAGAGCCATCAGTGCTAGCTGATCAGGGCCTGGAGTCTCGGAAGACTTTGCTACTGATGTGGCCACAGCTTTGCTTGAGGAAATAGGCTTGGCTCCTGTGTTGCTGACTGTTGCCTTGAAGGCATGGTCGAACCGTGTGTCGGTGGGAGCGCTTAAGCACTTTTGGGGTAGGCTATGCTCGAATTCCTCCGATTTTAATTCTGAAAATATAACATCAGGAGTTAGAGCATTTAGATCAGAGCGACGTAAATAAGTAGCAAAAGGAAGCCACTTCTGTCGGGGCAACGCTCTCAAGATCTTGGTGTTCATCTCCTTGTTGGTGAACGACCTCCCCAGCCCATTGATGACATTGACTTGATTGGTGAATCTGACACTCAGCTCGTCAATGGTTTCAGTAGGCTCCATTGCAAAGGCGTCGAACTTCTGAAGCTCTAGCTCGAGCTTGTTTTCTTTGATCTGAGGGGTTCCATGGCTCGAGTAGCCCAAGGCGTCCCATAGCTCTTTCGCCGTTTTGCAATCCTGTACCCTTCCGAGGTGTGAGTCACTGAGCGTAGTCAGTATGGCATTATGTGCAACTCGGTCAAGGTTGTGTAACTTCTTTTCTTCAGGCGTGAAGGCAGATTTATCTTTGGGAACCTTAGCACCAGTTTGTGCTCCCGCGCCTCCTCCAGCAGCAAATACTACGCTGTCGATCATGGGAATGATCGGTCCTGACTCTAGGACATCTGACATGCTGTCGTGGAGTGACGTTAGGTGTGCCTCCATACGTACGCGCCATACCGTGTAGTTCTCTATTGAGAACATCGGTACCATCCTAATACCTGACATATCAGACATCGTAAGAGTAAGAGTATAAGGATGCTGAAAAGATGCTTATGCAGTGAAAACGGTTTTTAGGATCAGTTCGAGAGGACCAGTATTTCAAAACCGGCGATCATTTGAACACCGTGGGCTCTGATACCAATTGTTGGTTCGGAGACGATAAGTCAGGTGTAGAGGGGGGGTGAATACACCTGAGCTCAGTTTCTTTTTCTCAATGAAGGTCAGCTAAGCTGTTGATTGCAACTGATGAACAGTGCCAAATAAGCCTTCGATCGCGGGACAGAGTAAGTCAGCTACTGAGCTCTCTCCTACTGACCGTTGCCAGTACTTTGAGCATCAGTCGGAGACTGTTGTGCGGAAAGTGTGGGTCTGGAAATCGTCTCTTTTGAAAACACGTTTTAGCAAATTAAATCTTTTGGCTGTGCGCTTTATAAAATACGTTTTATGCAAGCTTATGATTTTCAAGTCAGTTGAATGCTATGCAATAAAATAGTAAAAGAACACAAGCGATTTAATGTGGTTCGGATACGCAAGATCCTACGTCCACGGTCCTGAACAAAGCAGGAGAACTTGTTGATTATTCTGAGCAAGCCTCAGCAGGGATACTGTGCACTGGACAGTTCCCTCTAAGTTATAGTCCTTAGCGACTTTACAATCCAAACCTAAGTCTGAAAGGGAAGGGAATATTCTCCAACTGAGAAGGAGTTCTTACAATAAGAACAATTCACTAAATGTGAACTCCTTCGAATCTAAGCTATAAATATGACAATGAGCTTAGTCTAGAGAAGAAAGGGATCTAAGAACTCTAGAGAGAAAAACTGAGAAATCTTCTAAGTACGCAAGTTTTCCTCTGGATGATCTTCGAGTGTTCTAGAGCGTTTGTGAACTTGAGCTTGTCCCTTCGAAATTCCGTCACTCGAAGCTTCAAAAACTTCTCTATTTATAGTTGTGAGTTATGGCATATATCCGTTGGAGACGACGATGCTACGTGTCACAAGCTTCCAAGGAAAACGGCCATAATTCAAACTTGTTGCAGCAGGGCAGTTAATGCACTGTTCATGAGAGCAGCTTTACTGTGTAGAGTAGGTAAGCGTTGTCGGCTTCTCATTGGTCGGGATTTGTAGTTGGTGAGAATGTCAGAGTTGACCGTTCAACAACCTCGTATGTCTTCTGCTGAACTTCTCGAAAAGACTTCAATAGCTGGGTCCTTTTCCGTAGGATACAGTAGACTGAAAAGTCTCTATCTTCTTCAGCTGAGTCGGCTGACAGGGCATCTACTGAGTAGGTCAGCTGGCGACTGCGAAGGTACTGGGCTTGCATGAGTTCTTCTGCTGATGGCTTATCAGCTGCTGGGTTGGCTTCTACTGAGGTTTACTCAGCTGATGACTGAAGAACGCAAGCGATTACACTGATGACGTGGGGTTCTGAAAAGTATCTTCGACAGAAGATCAGTTCAACAATTACCCCGTACAGGACTTAGACAAGAATATAAAAACGATTACAATAAGTCTAACCTATACATCAGCTAATCCTAACGACACACTAATCTACTGATATCAGCTAGGTTTTGGGATCTTCAATTCCATAGTACTACTATGATTTCCCCCAATTTTCTTTTAACCGAACAACAGCTGAGTATCATCTACTGACTCATATCCAACACTCAGCCACCTGAACTTCAAGACTATGAACAAGCTCGCCAAGAACTCTAAAGTCAGAGGACTGCCCAAAGAATCGTTTATCAAAGACAGAAATTGTGAAGCATGCTTGAAGGGAAAACAGACAAAGAGTAGTAATCCACCTATTCCTTCACCTTCCACTGATGAAATCCTTCAGCTGCTGCATATGGACTTATTCGGGCCAGTTTCTCCAGTGACTATACGAGGCAAGAAGTATGCCCTTGTCGTTATTGACGACTACTCGAGATATACATGGGTCATCTTCATCGCCAACAAATCTGATGTCATGACTGAGTTGCCTAAACTGCTGAAAAAGCTCAGTGTGGAAAAGGACATCAAGATACAGAGAAGTCGCTCAGACAAAGGAACAGAATTTCTCAACTCAGTAGTTAAAGAGTACTACGAAAATGAGGGAATTAAGCACGAGACATCAGCTGCTCGCACCCCTCAGCAGAACAGACTTGTTGAACGCAAAAACAGAATACTAAAAGAAGCAGCAAGAACGCTCCTAGCAGACTCTGGACTACCCTCAAAGTTTTGGGCAGATGCTACTGACACCGCCTGCTACACTCATAATCGCTCACTACTTACACAACAACACATGAAGACACCATACGAATTGTGGAAAGGGAGAATTCCTTCTATTTCTCATTTTCATATTTTTGGTTGTCCTTGCTTTATCCACAATAACGGGAAAGATCGGTTGAAGATCTTTGATAGCAAATCTGATTAAGGAGTATTCTTAGGATACTCCCGAGTCAGTAAAGCCTTCAGAGTCTTTAACTATCGGACCCTTTGCGTGGAGGAAAGCCCTTATGTTGTTTTTGATGAGTTTGTTACTGAGAACAGGAAAACTACAGAGACAGATACTGAAAATGTCAGCAGCAAGCTACAGGATCTCGCACTAACTGATAAAGCTGAAAAGATCCAGCATTGTTGGGATGATGAGTCAGACGATGAAGAAATTCAGACTCAGCCAACAGGCGATGTAGTTGACCTAGTTGATTCTACTGAACATAATCAACAACAGGTAACAACGGTCGATGAGGAAGCCCCTGTGGTAACTGAGACCTCTACTGAGAATATAAACTCAGGGGGAACACAAATTGTTCCTGAGCTAAATGCCCCTGAACCTGGAAACTCAGTAGATCCTAACTTTCTTACTGAACTACTGCAATCACAGAATAGTACGACTGAAATGCCTAACACACCTACTGACTATGCAGAAGTAGTATCATAAGAAGAAGCCAGACTCAGACGTTCATGGCTTGACGCTCATTCTTCAGATCTCATTATAGGAGATCCGTCAGCAACGATAAGAACAAAATCTAGATTAAGTCAAGGAGAAAGCTCACTCTATTCCTGTTTCTTGTCTACAGAAGAACCTCAGTCAATAGAGGACGCACTCAATGATGCTAATTAGATCATCGCCATGTAAGAAGAGCTGAACCAGTTCGTCAGAAACGAAGTTTGGGAGCTTGTTGACAGACCTAGACATCAGCACGTTATTGGCACTAAGTGGGTCTTCAAAAACAAGCGTGATGAAAAAAATGTCATCGTCAGAAATAAAGCTCGACTAGTTGCCAAGGGTTACTGTCAAGCAGAGGGAATCGACTTTGATGAAACATTCGCTCCAGTCGCAAGATTGGAAGCCATTCGTCTATTCCTAGCTTACGCAACACATCAAGGTTTCAAAGTATATCAGATGGATGTAAAGTCAGCTTTTCTGAACGGCGTACTGAAGGAAGAAGTCTACGTGGAACAACCGCCCGGCTTTCAGCAGGGACATCAAGTGTATAGACTTCGGAAAGTTCTATACGGGTTAAAACAAGCACCCAGGGCTTGGTACGATACCCTATCAGACTTTCTACTTCATAAAGTTTTTCAGAAGGGGACAGTAGAGCGCACCCTATTCAACATAAAGTCAGGAGATGATATCCTACTGGTGCAAATCTACGTGGACGACATCATTTTCGGCTGCAAAAATGTAACCATATGCCAGCAATTCGAGAAAATGATGAATGAGAAATTCGAGATGTCTATGATGGGAGAGATGAACTATTTCCTTGGATTTCAAGTGAAGCAATCACCTGAAGGAATTTTCATCAATCAAGCCAAGTACACTCGAGATCTTCTGAAAAGATTTAGCTGCGATTCAAGCAAACCAGTCAAGATCCCCATGAACACAAATTTCAAAATCGATCTAGATAAAGAGGGAGCTTCTGTTAACTCTACTGATTATAGAGCTATTATTGGTTCTTTATTATACTTAACAGCTAGCCGACCTGATATAACTTATGTTGTAGGTGTATGTGCAAGATTTCAAGCAGATCCTAAGCGAAGTCATTTAGACTCAGCAAAGAAGATTCTGCGATATCTAAGAGGAACACCTGACGCAGGGTTATGGTATCCTGCTGATGATAATCTAATACTGACAGGTTATTCTGATGCTGATTATGCAGGATGATCGAAAGTCAACTTCTGGAACGTATCAGTTCCTAGGCAGCAAGCTAATATCTTGGTTTTCAAAGAAGCAGCATTCAGTAGCAACGTCCACTACTGAAGCTGAGTACATGGCTGCTGGAAGTTGCTGTGCCCAGATCCTTTGGCTTCGACAACAACTGAGAGACTATGGTATAATTCAGGATAAAGTGCCCATCTACTATGACTCCACCAGTGCTATTGCAATTACTCAGAATCCAGTTCTCCATACGAGATGCAAGCACGTGGATATTCGACACCACTTCATCAGAGACCATGTCGAGAAAAAGGTTATCAGAATGGAGAAAATCCATACTGACAAGCAAAGGGCAGACATACTGACCAAACCACTAGCTGAGAACAGATTCAGAGAATTATCAGTTGAGCTAGGTCTACTGGATCCTACTGAATCGTGTCAGTAGAACACAACAATTGGTTGGTATCAGTAGAAACCAACCACTGATATACCAACAATTGGTATCAAGTAGAAACCAACCACTGATATACCAACAATTGGTATCAGAATGGAGAAAATCCATACTGACAAGCAAAGGGCAGACATACTGACCAAACCACTAGCTGAGAACAGATTCAGAGAATTATCAGTTGAGCTAGGTCTACTGGATCCTACTGAATCGTGTCAGTAGAACACAACAATTGGTTGGTATCAGTAGAAACCAACCACTGATATACCAACAATTGGTATCAAGTGTAAGGAACCAGTATGACAGGTCAGAAGACTAAGTACATTGATTCAGTCGGGAGAATCAAACTGTACACAGTAAGGGGGAACGTGGTCATCAGCACGTCAACCACCCTCCTTAGTCTTAACGGTAACCAGCTGATCGTAAAAGTTCAGCTGAAGAGGTTTGCGTAGTATTTACTTAAACTTAATCAGAAGCATACTTGCATTTATTATCTCAGTCGCTTGCACTTAGTAGTTAATGAACATTTATTTCCCGCCATTAATTTTTTTTTAAGGATAAGTCAGTAGGAAACCGTTCTCATTTAAAATGACTTAGTCTTTAATGCTGCCTGCAGCGCATTTAATGCATGTCTTCTCACTTACCTTAACTGCGCATTATCCTACGTGGGTCTATGGTAGAGGCGGCTTAGGCAATCATTCCTTTTATAACATCACATCTCAGCCGTCGATAAAAATGAGAGATTAAAACCCAGCTGTTCGATCTAAACGATTTATTACGCATGATCTTACAAAATATTTCATCTTCTACCTTCTCCTCACTTATCGCCATTTCCGAAATTTTAGAGCTTTCTCTCCGCGATTCAGTTTTCTTCCAAAATCTTAAGACTGCTTTGCATTTTTAGTATCTCCAAGCTCTAAATCACTCGGTAATGTATTAAATCTTGCTTAAAACTCATACTAACTTACTCTATTTTCAAGTGCTAACGAGTTATTTTGCAGATTCTCATGGCGACAGTACAGTCACCCACCGATATTGACGAGATCATCAAAACTCACATCCAGTTCGAACCCACTATGGCGCTTCGACAAGTTGATCTTCCATTTTTGGAGCCTGTGTTCGAGGCTATTGAAAGTTCTGGACTAGAACTGCTCGTCTCCAAGCAACCTCGGGCATTTTTGCCCAGACAAGTGGCGGAGGTATATTTCAACTGGAGAATCCTAGCTTCTGGGTTGGAGGAATCTTCCTTCTCGTTCATGAAAGAGGTTGTACCAAATTCTTGGGATGCAAGTCAGCACATCATCAACATCCGTGATGCATTAGAGTTAGCATTTGATCTCCCAGCCAGTGGAATCTCTCCTATTGGATATAAGGAGAAGGAGATCAACGCTTATGTTCAGAAGTTCTGCGGCAGGAGCGACATAGTCTTCAAGATAGCTCTGCCAAAGAATTAGCTACTGCCACAATACCGAGGGCTCGCTTATATTGTCTCACACATACTCACAAGCTCAGCGGGTTCCTATGATCAGCTGTCCAAGCTACGCATCCAGCTGATGATGATCATAGATGATGGAGTCCAAGTCAACTGGACTGACTACTATGTAGCCGAGCTGAAGGCTCAGGCTCTGGAGAGAGAAGACTTATTAGTGTGGGGAAGCTACTGTATGGAACCAAGATGTCCATACTGATCGAGCAGTCAGTCTCGAGGAGTTCAGCCTTTGCTGACTCCAAGTATTTTGACAGCAAGCTTATTAAATTTAAGACGAAAGCCGCTGCTGAGAAATCCATCGGGCGAGGGCCGCCTGATCAGAAGAGAGACGTATCAGACTTGCCCCCTCGCGCCGACCCGCCTAAGAGGAGGAGGCTAACTAAGACTGGACCCTCTGAGGTCTCAGTCGAACCAGCCAGACAAGCCTCTCCTCCACCCACTCAGGAGGAACACATCCTAGATTTTTATACCGGCATTGAGGGTGCCACGATAAAGGATAAGGTTCAATGCATCAGTTCTGAGGAAACTCAGTCGGATATCAGGGAACCGACTGAGGAAACCTCTGCTGAGTGGACTACTCTTCACTCCACCCATCTCCGTGCCACAGGAGAAATCCATGCTCAGATTCCTGAAATCTCTGAGCACCCAGACTTGGTGGAAACAGCCATAAGGGGGGGGGGGAACACAGATGCTGCTGAGGTCCCTCAGCTGGGATATTCTCGAAGACATAATCAGAACCCAGTCAGCTCTGTCCCTTCTTGCCGAGGAGCAGGAGTTACAATCAGCTATAGGGTTCGGGGAACCAGCTGATCTTGCGTCTTTTGAGGACCTGAGAGAAGCAATACTTTATCTTCTCAGCCTGCGATCCTCAATCCCTGGCAACAGCCCCTCGCCTCCATCTCATCATGGCGATAATGATGATAAGAATGATGACGAGATGGAACAGGCACCACCCAAGGATGCAGATTTGGGAGGATCTGTTGAGGGTTCCACTCCCCGCGAAAATGGCCAATCACCACCACCCTCCAAATCTGATGAAGCTCAAGTTGACTCGAAGCCGAGTCGAGCACAACAATTCGCGGCATCTGAGCAGAGGCTCGGGACCAAGTCTTATCAGATAAAACCTATTGGTTCCGTGACCTCCAAGTCGGTGAATAAAGTTATCAGGTGCCAAGGGGACAAGAATCGTCTCCTCGCCAAAGACGTGCACATCAAATGGGCTCAATACACAAAGGCCCAGACTGAAAGCGTCGACCGACTAGCAGAAGGGGTTAAGAAAGTCTCAGAAGCTCCTACTCCACAGATAAACATTCAGGAAATCATTGAGATAGCCCTTGCAGCTTAGAAGGCGGACTTAGCCGCTCAGAGTCAGCAGCTCTTGTTATCTTAGAAGAAATCTTTCTCTGAGCAGCTGACTCAGAGTCTCGCGGCAGTCCAAGCCACCATGGATGAGAGGAACAAAGTGGCCACCTCTAGCCTTCAATCAACCATCAAACAATAGGCTGAGGTACTAAAGGTCATCCAAAAAGAGATCACGGACTCGCATGATCAGTCTATGCTGAAACTCTAACAGGAGTCAGCTGCTCAATTAAAATCATTTAGAGTTGATCAAGAACAAGACTGGGAGCGATACAGCGACCTGGTCAAGGACTTCGAAGCAACTGCCACCCAAATCAAAGATCTAGTATATAATTTAGAGAAGGACGTGAAAGCCATCCGTACTCATCTCTCCCAGGCTGATGATGCCAAAAAGGGGGAAGGAGAAGTAAAAGAAGAACAAACTGAGACGGAACAGGCTGAGGCGGAGAAGAGTCCTGAAGTCCAATTTATTGAGGGAGGAAATCAAGGGGTAGGTTCAGCCACTTAGGCTGGAACCAGTTCAGCACCCCAGGGGGAAGGTTCAGCCGCTCAGGTTGGAACCAGTTCTGCAGTACTCCTTCTGGAGTATGTTCCCTAAGTCCAAACAACACCTACTGTGACTGAGCCAGCATCTGCCTCATTTGCTCAGTACATCGAGGACATTGCTCGCTTTCTCGATCAGAAGGACGAAGACGAGCCACAGCCACTGCCACCGCAAAGGCCGGGGAAGGAGATTACAACTGAAGCCACTCCTCCACCTTCCCCGACGCCAAAATTCAAAACTAAAGCGGAGCAGGAGGCGTATGATCAGAGAATTGCTCAGCAGCTGCAGGACCAGCTAGATCATAAGCATCAGCTTGAAGAAGGAAAGAAGGCCAAGAAGCCTAGAAAAGTGATTGGCAAGTCTGCCAAAGGAAAAGCCAAGAAGATTGAGGATGAACTGCAGAAGAAGGCTCAGGAGGAGCTTGCCAAAGCTCTCTCCACAGCAGTCCAGCCGATAGCTCAGAGTCACTATTCTTCCAATCTTACACCTGAGTAAGAGGCTGAGGATAGAGCCACCTGGGAGGCTACGCTGCAAGGACTAAATCTCCGTATAGGAGATGCTAGGTCAGCGGCCCTCAGAGAACAAAAACAATTGGCTGACATGGCAAAGATGATCAGCCTGGCTGACAAGCCAGCAGCTGACTGGAGAAAGCAAATACCCAGAGCTTCAAAGTACTACGGGAGAGGAGCACTCAGATCGCCGTACATCAAGAAGGCCCCTACTTCTCACATACACAAATGGGTACCAGCTGAACTAAACGAGCAGTGGGAGGAACTCAAAGTCTTATTCATATGTATGGGGATTCTACCCGTCTGAGGTACCTGTTGATCAGTTGTTCGAAGAATTTCTTCGTCAAAACCTTGCCCATATCGGAGCACAAATTCTACCAATCATGGAAAGGGAGAAGATACCCATCAGAGCTCCAGCCTTCAGAAGAATCCCACCTCCTATGACTGCCCGCGATGTGCTTTGCACAAAAGAGATAGAAGATGAGATCGAGGCAGCTGCTTATCATCACAATCTTAGCACTAATCAGCCTGAGGATCTCGAGGAAATCCAGACTCTCAGGAAAAGGATTTACAAGTATTACTGTCTGGACCCTCCTGCTGATAGGTCTGCTGCTTTTAAGAGCCGAACTCAGAGATTCAGACGTCAGCCGTGATCGTCCTGTCCTTGTTTTTGCAATAGAGATAGGAACCTTGTAATCATCATGTTCATATATATATCAGTTCCTATTTCTAGCCAGACAATTACTCATTGTCTTACGGCTTTTGCTTGTGCTTTTCACAACTGATCACTGAAGTGATCTGACACATACTCACACATAACCGTTTCTCTGATTTTGCCTATCTCTCACCTGCTGAACTTACTGAAGTTATCTCGTTTCGAGTTTTTTCGAAGTCTTTCTAAGTCAGTAGTCTAGCATTCCTGTCTTTGTTTTTATAATAGTAGAGGTTTTGGCATCATCAATTAAGGGAAAATTGTTGGGTTATGAGTCAGTAGATGGTAGTCAGTTGTTTGTGGCTAAAATAATATTGGGGGAAAATCATAGTAGTACTATGGAATTTAAGATCCCAAAACCCAGCTGATATCAGTAGTGTAGTGTCTCGATAGGATTAGATGATGTATAGGTTAGACTTTTTGAGATAGTTTATCTTTTTGTCTAAGTCCTGTACGGGGTAAACTGTTGGACTGATCTTCTGACGAAGTTACTTTCCAGAACCCCACGTCATCAGTGTAATCGCTTGCATTCTTCTGTCTTCAGCTGAATCTGTCCTCAGTCGAAGATTCTTCATCAGCCGGTAGACATCAGCAGAAGAACTTAATGCAAAGTTCAGTACCTTCGCAGTCATCAGCTGACCCACCAAAGCCTTATCAGCTTATCAGCCGACTCAGTCGAAGAAGACAGAGACTGTCCCAAGTCTACTGTGTCCGACAGGAAACGACCCAATCGCTCAAGTCATTTCGAAGTTCAGCAGAAGATCATACGAGGATGTGGAATAGTCAACTCTGAACACTGACACATTCTCACCTACCACAAACCTCGACCAATGAGAAGCCGACAACGCTTTACCTGCTCTGACCAACTAAAGTTGCTCTCATGTACAGTGTCAACTGCCCCGCTGCAACAATTCGAAAAATATGGCCGTTTTCTTTGGAAGCTTGTGACACGTGGCATCGTCTTCTCCAATGGACATATGCCTGCTCACAACTATAAATAGAGAAGAAAACCGAGCTCCACGCACGGGATTAAAAAGGGAAAATGCTCAAGCATTCAAACACTCTAGCAAACTTGAAAGATCATCCAGCGAAGAACTTGCCTTCATAGAATATTTTTAGTTCTTCTCTCTAGAGTTATTTAGATCCCTTCTTCTCTAGCTAAGCTCATTGTCAAATTCATAGCTTAGAAATTTCGAAGGAGTTCACTTTCTGTGAATTGTTCTTATTGTAAGAACTCCTTCTTAGTTGGAGATCATCCCCTCCCTTTCGAACTTAGGTTTGAATTGTAAAGTCGCTAAGGAATATAAATTAGAAGGGTCCGTCCAGTGCACAGATTCCTTGCTGAGACTTGCTCAGATAAATCAACAAGTTCTCCTGCCTTGTCAGGACCGTGGACGTAGGATCTTGCGTATCCAAACCACGTTAAACTCCTTATGTTATTTACTGTTTTATTGCATTGCATACAAACTGGTTTAAAATCATATCTTTGCATAAAACGTATTTATAAAAGCGCACTAGCCAAAATACTTTAACTTGCGAAAATACGTTTTCAAACTGAGACAAATCTCCGGGCCCTACACTCTTATCCGCACAACGTCTTCGACTGAGCTTCAAGTACTGACAAAAGTCAATAGGAGAGCTCAATAGCTGACACACTCTGACCCGTGATCGAAGGTTACTATCTGGCACTGTTCATCCGTCGCAACTAACAGCTCAGCTGTCCTTCACGTTCTGAGAAAAGAAATTGTGATCAGGTGTATTCACCCCCCCCTCTACACCTGACTATCGTCTCCGGACCAACAAGTGGTAATGCCCTCCATAAAACCTCCAAATTGTTTTGGTAAGTTGTTGAAATTGTGCATCAATACTCGATGTTGTTGCAACTGATTTCCCTTTTTTTTATGGATTTTCAGTAGTTGGTGATGTTTTATTTTGCTTGTTTGAGTTTCTTGTACTTGTTGAAGTTGTTTGGGTTCCTGAATTAGACTCTCATCATCTTCATCATCATTAGTTAAGTCAACTTGAGTATTGTCCTCTTCCAACTCTTTTTCCATATTTTGGGCAGCATCTACAAAACCTTCGGCAATATTGTCTGTAGCTCTATCTCTTCCATATACGACTTCAAGGTCATCCAAGTATTGGAATTTGACATCCCGTAATCTTTCTTGTATCGTGATGATCCCTTAGGTTTTTCCTTCCTGACTTCTCTTCTACGTCTGTAGTCTTTGTTAGTGTGAGAAGTTTTGGAGTAGCTTTTGGATTTATCTTTACGGTTGCTGCTTCTTTCATCACCTCTCTTCGAGTTACCCGCAAGAAGAACAAAAGCTTTTAGTAGTTCTTCATGAGGTCAATCCTCAGGGTTATCACTCTTGTTGGCGGCCTTGAAGGCAATCGTCTTTTAGTTGCAATTCTTCTTCTTTGAGATATCAGGTCGCTCAATCTCGATCTCAACAGCCTTCAGGTTGGAGAATAAGGATTATGGTGATTGTGTGTTGAACTCTTTCGTTCTTCGAATGGTATAAGTTATCTGCTTCCACTCTTCCGTATGAAAACCCTTAATGATCTTCTATTTTCAATTCCTTGTTTGGAAACACCTTTTCTAGAGCATTGATCTCATACATCAGACTGGTAAACCGTATGTGCATGTCCTCGATCCGCTCGCTATCCTACAAAATGAAATCATCAAATATTTTTTCATTTGCTCAGCTTGTTGAGGATATCTCAAATCTCCTTAGCTGTTTTGCAAGATCTTACTCTCCCTAGATCTCCATCGTTCAGAGTCAGGAAGATCTGGTTCGTGGCCACCTTGTCTATGATTGTTAATCTTTCTTTCTTCAGCGTTCAACTAAATTTTGGGCTTAGGTTCGTCATCTCCAATAGCGTTAGTTCCTGAGGAGAGCTTTCTGATATTTGGAACTGTAAAGACAATAGGGCCACCAGTTATAACATCACACATGTAGTCGTGGATGGAGAGTAAGTCAGATTCTATTCTCAAGTTCCAGATGTCATATGTAACAATAGAACATGAACATCCCAGACTTTGCAAGTTATTCAAACATACTGACAAATAAGAAGTTAAGGTGCAGAAATTATGTTATGCAACGAAATATATTTTCAAGATCTGATCAAGTCGACCTAGTAAACAATATGGTAGTCGTTTGACCACCGCTCTAATACCAATTATTGGTCCTGGTAAGAACTTAGGTGTATGGGGGGGGGAGGAATATGCTTAATTCCAAAAAAATTCAAACTAAGATCATGGAGTCGGTCACAAAACTGAGATTGGACCTGAGTCCCACGGAGAACTTCTGAATCCTCATATTAAGAGTGAGCCTGACTGAATCTGAGTAAGTCAATGCATGCGGAATAGTTTGAGCCTTTTACTTAGTGAGAAAAACTTTTTTATCAACTAGTGATTATCTGAGTGCTGCAAGTTATATGTTCAGCCTGATTGATTCTGACTGATAGAAAACTTATGCTTTGAGAAACCAGTTTATGCAAATGACAGTATATATAAGAATGCAAAATATAAATGACACAATTAGTTATAGTAGTTCGGATTCACAAGATTCAACATCCACTCTCTGCCTCTGCATATATTCACTATCAAATCTTGAAGTTATCAAGATACAAATCTTACAATCAAACAAACAATCTATCAATCTATCTAACAGTAGACTATCAAATTATCAATTTATCAATTTATCAATCAACTCTAACAAAGTAGGTATGGGGTGTGAGTTGTGTTCAACTTAACAAGAGTATGAAACACTCTTAATTCCAAGTTCTTGATATGAAGGAGAGGTTACTTGGAATATGGACTGGGAGAATTTCTATGAGAGAACACTTGAAGTAAGAATATTAAGAGCTTTGTTCTTTGCTAAGAGTATGAGGGCGTTGGAAATTCCGTGACCTCTCTAGAGTGAGAGGTCCTCCGTATTTATAGGCGAGGAAGAAGAGATCTGTTGGACTAAGATCTGTTTCTTGTTGGCTCCGATCTCACAATGGTCTTGAACAATAAATACATTAAGGACACATTGCTTTCTGCAGGTCTACAAGGTACTGTTTCGCCCGCATTGACAAAGGCTTATGTGGCGCTCTGCTATTGGTCAAAATTGATTTGGTAGTTAGATGTCTCTATTGACCATTGTCTTTGAATTCCTTGTACCTCGTACATAAATCTACCGATCAGTACAAGTGAGATACAACCTGAAGTTTGTGTCCAGACCTTAGTTTAGTGCATCCTGACTTAACTGTGCTGCTAAGCATATCACAATCTGAACTAAACCTATCAATATACCTATACAAACTCAAATTGATTTCTAATCTAGTCCTACACACAGACTGATTCATTCATCAGCAAAGTGTTTGACATCATTCAAAACTTACTCCCTCCGTCCCACAATTCTTGCTCCAAAAAATTTTGGCGCAGTTTTTAAGGAGAGTTGTTGGTTGTGCGTAAATATATGAGACCCTCAAATAAAGTGTTCGTAATAATTTACTAATTTTAGAAATTGAGCAACAATTGTGGGACAGTACGAAAAGAAAAGTAGCGCAATAATTATTGGACGGATGAAATATTATTTTCCAAGATAGTAGATTTATTATACAATTAATACAAATCTCAAACTCAGCCAATGTTGTCAACTAGAGTCACAAGACCACCCCACCCATGATAACATAGGCAACGGTTTCATTTACGTGCTCGCCCACCCTCACCCTACCTGTTAAAATGTTGACCCTATTTGCAAACTATATGAATATAATTTACTTAATTAATTATTAGATATGACAATTTTTTTTTTTTTAGTTTCTCCTGTGAAAGTAATTTTAACTCATCTTTCATTCTCAATATTCTAACTCGTATTTAATTCTTATTTATAAATTAATGTCTTGTTGTATTTGGAAAAGTTTATCAACAATTTATTTAAATTTTTTATACTAAAAAAAAAACTCTTATGCGCTTACTTGAAAGAGATTATTAAAATAATTTATAATCGACACACCCCTTTTAACTTATTTCCATAAGTGTTTATTTAAACTATTTTTTCAAATGCCTGAGTTTATGAATATGCTGCCTGCTTCAAAATCCACCTCGGTGAAGTTATGCCCGATTTCAAAGTAGCGAGAGCTCCAAAATTAGCATCTAACCACTATCAATCTCTATTCATTGTTCAACTTATATACACAAAAAACAAACTGTTTCTGCACCTGTCCTCCCTGTATAAGAACTCCTATTCCTTCCCAGCACTCATCTTGTTATTGTTCTACAATCCTGAAGAGACGAAGTTCGACTCAATCGCATTTTCACCAAGGCTTGAGGTCACCAACTGGTCCTGCAGTCCAGTTCAAGATCTTGTCACCATTCTTCAAGTATACACTCTTGTCATGCGGTAGCTTACGCGCCAACTCGTTCAAGATTTGGTGGAAAGCATCTCCGGACTGCGCTGGCTGAGGGAACAGCATTGCCTGCTTCATTGATGGATTAGCAAGCAGCCTCTGCTTCCTTAGAACTACATCAGCTGGGATGGATGTGAGGATGGTGTCCAAGTAGGGGACATCTTTCTCCGCCACAAACAAGCCTATTTCCTCCCATGGAATAGCATCCGCAAATGGTAGCACTATGTCGTCTGCTATGATCACCGGAATGCAGCCAAAGATCACATCCTCTACCAGCCTAGGACTCCACGGAGCCCAACCGAGAGGGCATAAGCAGAATATGGAATGCTGCATGTCTTCATAGTATGTGGTTGGGTGGTCCGCGGAGATGTATTGACGCCCTTGCACCTCTGCTGGTACACACACAAATGCATCACAATCAATCATATTGAAAATCTCTAGTAAACTTTATTAACAAGAAAACTACAGTACTATTGAGCATACTAATCGATTAACTTGACAGCAATGGGTGAAACATATCAGCATACCTCGCATAGTAACCACCTTCAGGGTCGTTATATATATATCGTAGAACAAGCCACGGAAGTAAACAAAGATGGATCTTGGTGTGTCAGGTGGAATCAAGTGGGACATGATCTTCTCTGGAGATGCATATGGAGGTATTGTGATTGAACCTTGGTTCAAACAAACATGGTTTCGTTGTCCAAACGTTTGGACCAAGGTAGAACGTTGAAGCAAAGGAAGGATACCTCTTTTTATAGCTTTCTCTTCCTACAATACCACAAACCATAGTATCATCTACTATCCTCAGCAACCATCCAAACATATAATGTGTAACATTATGTGCTCACTAGATATCCCAGTCTGAGTAAGAAAGCAGTAATGTGTTTAAATACCTGATAGTGAAAGCAGGCACCAAAATCATGGGGGGCGAGGAAGAAATGATCGGCTCCTTCAGTTCGATTCCAGTAAGGCCATTTGGTGGAGATGAGCTGCACTGCGCTTCTCATCATTCTTGGAGACTTGAAAGGCAAAGGCAATCCGTTAGGGGCGAGGTCAAAGGTTGAGTAAACGAGTGTGTAGAACCAATCTGCTTCGTCGGGATTGGTAGTACAAACAGGGCTGGCTAAGAGAAATTGATGCATAAAAATCTCAGCAGCAAACATGTGAGTGAGACAACGAGGATCTTTCTGCAGGATCTTCTTGTTGTATTTTCTTGGAAGTTCATACACAAACTTTGAATTTTCCCATCAAGAACATCACCAGCACTTCCTATAGATTCATACATAATCACCAAACATCATTCAAACAAGTCCTTGTACATAAAATGATTCATTCCAAACATAAAAGCTAGTGTAAGAAGAGATAATCAAGCAATACTTGTTTACCAGAACCGCCTCCTCTTCATCATTTTCAGGTCATTATAAACATGGTAAATTTAAGAAAAAAGAGGCTCAAATCAACTGCACATTGTAAACCCTAAATTTCTCTCTGAATTTCTTGACTATATGTACATAGTACAAACATATTCCCTCGAATTAACTCTCTACAAAAGAAGAGCATTTTTTTCATTCTTTCTGCCTCATTAAAACCTTATAATTTACATCTAGAATTTGGTGGGTGAATGATGAACCCATTGTAGAAATGATGAGTACCTGAAATCCTCTCAGTACGGGCACCCCGGCGGTCAATCCCCTCGACGGCAATGCTATCCATAAACAAAAGTCCATGTTGGCAAGTCCATAATTGCCCACCTCACAACTTCCAAAAACACAAAATATATTGTGATTAGCAGAAAAGGAAAGGGGATGCATTTATGTAGTTGGGCAGTCGTATTAGGATGTAGGTTCTTGGCTTTCGAGAATTAATTGTGAATGATAGCTGCATTTGTTTTGCCGGTTGGATGGCCCGTCCACCTCAACACGAAGTTGGCTCGCGGGAGGAAAATCTTGCTCCAATATTTTTTTATTTTAAGATCGTTAGCTAATTCACAGTAAAAATGCATTCTGATTTTTCTTTTTTAAATCTCGCTTAGAGTAAACATGTATAATACGCACTTCCTATACATAAATTGATCGGTTACTCAACTTAAAGATAGTGATTATTCTCAAATTAATATTTTTTTAACTTTAATTTTTAAAATGATACTCTTTCAATTTTAATTCCAAACTAAAACGTGTTTTGCCCACAAAGACTTGTGTGTCACACAATATACTTCCTTATATGTTACACTTTATAAGGTGTTGACATGTGGCATATGTGGCCCATCATAATTGATTTTGATTTGATTATTTAATTAAAATGTATTCCACATGTCAAATGATTTATGGAGGTGACATATAGTGGAGTATAATTGTGTGACACTAAACTCTATCCATAAAATAAATTATTTTAGTTTTTTTTTCTTCTTTTGCTACGTAATTACCAAGTGGATAAATTATCATCCCAAAAAAAATTTCATATCAACTAATATTCTTTTTTTTTTTAAATTGAAAAAATGCATCAAACATATTTGCTTTAAGAAATCATGTGAAATACACCCTCCCGTCTCATAATAATCATAATAATAATAATAATAATAATAATATAATTTTGAAACAAATCTTTATAAATCATGTGGGCAGTCGGCTATTAGATTTATATATTTTCTTAACAATAATATAAATAATAATATGATAATATAATAGTAATTTTTCAAAACATCAAACTTTTTTCGTTATACACTCCTGTTTATAAAATAATGTAAATTTATTTTCGTCTATTACATAATTACTTTTTTTATGTTTTATTAAAATACGTAATAATTTAATCAGATAATTCTTCTAAATATTTTTCTTTAATTAACTTTTAAAGAAATATGTAATATTGTTTAATAATATTTTCGAGTTGGAAAATATGTAGTTAAAGAAAAAGAAATAAATAAAATATTTAATATCAGCCTGTGAATTCCATCCTAAAAGATATTGATACCATTTGAATTCACAAGTCCCGCAATTATTTCATTAAAAAAAATCAATTCGACCAAGTGTCCAACTTGCCTAAAAGAAATCAAGAATTCAAACCGAAATCACGAGCCTGCAGTAAAGACTAAAATCAGGCATCTGGTGACAGTTTGAAAGGAAATTTTCAATACAATGTTTAAATAAATAAAGAAAATATAAATCTGAATACAAACACACTCATTTAAGAGTAGGAGGACAAAACAATGACAAGTAGGCAGGCAGCATTATTCGGAACAGCAGTGCCCTTGGCTGTTCAAGTCAAGTAAAGATTAGTAAACAAAACTAACTATTTAAGATGAGCATTTAATATTATTCTTCACCAATACCACATCATTCAACAGGAGCTTCTCATCCAACCAGCAATTTGTTCTCTTCCAAGAAGCTGTATGTGGGAACCTCCAGGTTAAATGGTGCAGGTCCTTTGCGAATCCTACCCGAGATATCGTAATGGGATCCGTGGCATGGGCAGAACCAACCACCATAATCACCAGCATTGGGCAAAGGGATGCACCCCAGATGGGTGCACACCCCAACGACCACGAGCCACTCCGGATTCTTAACCCTAACAGCATCCTCCTGTGGGTCACGAAGGGAGGCAACATCAACGCTGTTCGCCAACTTGATGTCGTCTTCAGTTCTGCGCCTGATGAAGACTGGCTTCCCACGCCACTTCACAGTCACGGTTGACCCTGGTTCGATACTGGACAGATCCACCTCAAGGGAAGCAAGAGCAAGGACATCTTTGCTAGCGGACATGCTTAAAACAAACTTGAGCACAAGGAGTCGGGCCAATGACGCATACACAAATCTTCCTCCAGTCAAAACAAAGTATGCAAATGCACGTTTGCTGGGGTCACCTGGGGGATAACGCTCGTGGTTGTGCTCATCATAAACAATCTTTGAACTGGGATTCTTGATTGCCGCCACTGTAGCAGGGATGTCTGGGATCACGCTTGTTTCCTGCCCTGGAGCAAGGGCACCGGACGAGAAACCTGAAATATACACAGGGGTTAGAATATTATTTCAAGATATGTGGCTTTCCAAATTATACACGTGGAAGTGGAACAGCTGAAAATGTATAAAATCCACTGATAAGCTTTTACCTATCAATTCACATGAAAAATAAGGAGGGGCAGCATCTATGAATTTCTTGGATACGAATTTGCATGCCTAACTACTGATATATTAACACATTGGAATAACATAGAAACTGATACATTAAAACTGACTTCTCAAACCAAAGCATGGAGTGCCAATGGCATGTGACAAGAGGATGAACAAAAAAGTTACTATATAAAACAATGGAGAAGCAAGACTTAATCATGAGAAGAGAGAGAAAGACAAAGACAAAGGAAACAACTCAGACAACAGTCTTTACCTGAAACAAAGAAAAATCAAGTGCACAAAGACAAATAAATGTCAGCATGCAGCAATAGTGAGAGCAAGACTTTTAACTAACAGTGAATCAGAAATAACCAACTAATCAAACACACAGAGACATACACATATAACACGAAAGATTTGGTTGATTTAACTGTTTCCTGGAGGACCTTTACTTTAAATATACTCCGCAAATTGAATAAGCTTTAAAGTTTCATGACCAAGAAACACTCCCCAACAACTGGAACCAATAACATGCAAAGATACTTTGCCAGAGAAGTAGTTTAACCCCATCAATTATGAGATGTACATTACACTAAAAAATGTTGATGTCATTTACTTCAATTACATGCTAGAGAGTAGAGACGATTAAAAGGATAACAATAATTTCTGCAGGCAAAGATATACTCTCGACTTAAACACACAAATTCCATTCAGTTCAGGAAATCTAATGACCAGGTTAGCAACATAGATCCTCTATCTGCCACGCTACTGCAAGAAGAAAGGTAGGGACTGAGAGGGAGGAGAGAGTTTTAGATTCTAGAATAGACTAACGTTAGCTGCTAACATAATTTCAGCAACATATGAACCACAAAACAATAGGAAAAAAGTGTGAGGTTAAAAAAAAAGAAATATATATAGATATATTCCAAATATAAAGTGTAAGAGTTATTAATATTTGATGAACTTCAATACTGAAGTAATAAAGTTACAAAATTGGTTCATTAGGTTTCTCTAGAGAATGTAAGAGAAGGCAGAATGAAAGGAAGACCAAGGACCAGTAGATTTGCATGTAGTAAACCCGTTTCATAATTTCAAAAAGAGGGACATTAAGGAAAATTGTACAAAGCTAACAATATATGCAGTTAACTTGCTGAAATACTATAACATGTAAACTAGCATCTGATAGACCGAAACAATTTTATTCTTCATAAAAGATTGCTTGGACCTAAGTTATCAATCTTTTAATGGCGAAAGCATCTTTAGTCAATATCTATCATATTGGTCGAATGAAAAAATCAAAGTACACAACTTCAAGATACAACAAATGATAAAAAGGGGAAAAGTCTCAATCCAACAGTTCTAGAGACAAATTATCATCTCAATGAAACAAAGGACGTTATTTTTCCAGATCGACAGCTCGAGCATCAAGTTCAATCCAACATAATCTGTACAGAATCCAATTTCGAGTTATTAAAAGAAAATCATATTGCAACACGGAGCAATTCAACCATAACCAAAGACGCGCGCAGTAACACAAAAAGCACACGAAGCATAAAATAAAATAAATGAATCCACATAATCTGAGATTCCAAACCACGGAAATCCTCAGCCGATTAAATATTCGCAAAAACATGACAAAAACTCAAATCAAGCGAGACTCGTATAGAAGCAAGGAACCTCTGATCTGATCGAAAATGGAAACCGATTGAACGGGTGAAGAAACAGATCCAGCGCGTCCATCCGATGACGAATCACCGCGTACAAACGAGTTTCTGGAGACAAACGCGGCCGACGAAAACGACTGACCCGACCTCCATGAAAGAGATGAAAGCCTCCTCCCCGCTACTCTCAGCATCTTCGACCAATTTAAGCTTTTCACCTTCCGGTTGGGTAAATGACGAGGGGTTTTCGAGCCCTAGTTGGAGTTCTCTCTCGCTCTTGGTCTGGAGAAGGGAAATTGGGAAACCAGAAATGAAGAACAAATTTGAGAAGGCCAACTTGGACGACGCCGTGGCAGATTTTTGTTCGGTCAAATTTTGACGATTTCGCGGCCCATGGTGTACGCTGCACCGACTCTTAAGATTTTGGGCCATTTGGAATAAGTATCTGAATGGGCTTTAATTTTTGCTAAGCCCAAGTTTGTGCAGAACAAAATGTGAGAAAATATAATCGGTCATTAATAAAATTTGATGTTTTTAATTGTTGGTCCACATACGACACTTTAGGTATAGAGGGGATGAATACATATAAGTTCAATCTTTTTAGTTTGAACGCGGATGTCATTTTTACAATGATAGTATTTATTGAATTTTGGAATCAGCTCGTCATATAGGCTTTCTGATCATTTCGAATAGTAATATTGTTTATTGAGTATCATTTACTGGCATTGGTTCGTTCATAACTTAAAAAGCTTAGATATTGTGTGGAATGTAGGCTCGATTTTTAGTCTCATTTGAAAAATATTTATTTACTGAAAAATGTTCAGATATGTTTCGGAAACTTTTAATCCATATAATTAGTAAGCAATAAAAGATAACACATTGATATATAATGGTTTAGATACTCAATATCCTACATCCACTTAAGTGTGGCCGGTTTTGGTTACGATTCTAGTTTGAAAATTTGGATTCGAAATCGGTCCGCCTACCGACGATTCTCAGTTTCTGATTTCGGTTTGGAATCGAAACCGACGGTTATAGTTACGATTCGAACCGGCGGTTTTTGTAATTTTTCTGAAAAAAAACCCAAATAATAATATTATTTTGAAAAAAAATCCATCTTTTAAATTATAACAAGTATTAGAAAATAGAAATTGAATGTGTTAAGATAATTGAAATTTAAAATTTTATTCGAACTTCACTAGATAAAGGAAATGACAATTCGGGCTTGCATTTAATCTAAGATTGAATTGCTTACGTATCCTCAAAAGGAATCAAAGTCCTTACGCAGTTCTAATATTTCTATTTTCTAGACCTTTGTAATTAAAAAAAATGAAAACATAAATTTAATCACTAAGTTTCTATATTACAATTTGTAAATTTTGATTGTAGTAGAGATCGTCGGAGCCTTCGGCATCGCTATTTCCGGGCGTCGTTGGAGCGGTTATGATTGCATTGCTCTATTCGTAGTCATCCAAAAGATCCCGCCAATAGTTTTCTTGTAGACGGTCTTCGGCCTTGACCGCATCTTTCAACATCATTCCAAAGCATCAAGGCATGCTCTTTTTGCCTTCAAGACGTTTTTGGACTCACTAAATGCTTGCCTGCATGGGACCGTTGAGGCCTAAACGACAAAGATCTCCCTAGCCGCCACAGAAAGTATCGGATACATCTCTGTTCGGCGCGCCCGCCATCTCAATAGATCGATCTGTACACTTGCACAGTCAGTTTTTGACACATATGTTTCGCTGTAATATCTATCTAAGTCACTAATTGTCGCTCTAATCCCATCCCTACTTTGTAGAAATTTTTTTAGTTGTTGCATGCAAGGATTATCACTACTACTAGAGACACTACTTTTAGATATTCGTGAATCTACACCACGTTTTATTTTAGAGTTGTAGACTCAATAGAAACGTTCAAAAGATTGCTTTAGGTTTGATTTTAAGTCATCGGGAGAGGGGAGGTAAGTTATTTCGGACAACATCGTTTTCCTCGTCAATGGAGTCGGATCACCTTCTTCGAAGTGGTGGGGTGGAAATAAGATTAGGGACATGAGCCTTAGGGTTTAGGGTACGAATATGATCATCGTTACAACTGGAGTTCAAAGAAGACATTATTTTTAGTAGCAAAAGAAAGAGGATGAATTAGAGAGAGATTATGATGAATTTCAAACTTTAAAGTATTAGAGAGAGTATGAATTGTTGGTGATGAAATGAGGGTATTTCTATATGTAGGAATTAAAAATTTTAAAAAAGATACCCGTTTGAACCGCCGGTTCCGTTTCGGAATTGATGAACTGACGGTTCCGAGCCGATTCAGCATCATCCTGCTATTGGATCTCAACGACAATAGGTCGTGACCGTTGACTTCCAACGGTCAAAAAATCAAAATTCCAATAGCTACTTTCTGAACCGTTGGCTCTTGTTCGGAACTGGCGGTTCAACCCTTTTTTAATTTTTTTAAAAATTAATTAAAAAATACTGAATTGTCGGGTTCTAAACCAACGATTTTTACGGTTTTAAAAACTTGAACAGGAACCGGCGCGCCTACATACTATTCACGGTCCCGGTCTGATTTTCTTGGTCACGTCTATATCAATATTAACAACAATTTCTCATAGAGTCACAGTAAGCCTCAAACGTATTTTTTTCCACTAACCTAAATTTTTGGCTATGCCACTAATTGTGTAATAGGTAGTCCTACGAGCATTTATGAAATTATATTATATTTCTTTTTATGGGCGTCGTTATTAAATATTTGTAGGAAATCTATGGAACCCTATAAAACAGCAGTACAATATTATGCACATGTGTGGATTAATTTTTCAATTACAAATTCAGAAAAAGCAAAAAGTAGCTATATATTTGATTTGAGATTCTTAAATTTCAGATTATGAAAGATATGTTGTTATCTTAGTTGGTCAAATTTATACATTTCCTCTCTAAAAAAGATGAATGTCCAAAGCACATTATTTTCATATGCTTTTAAATAATTTAAGTCTCATTTAGAGGTTTTCTGAAATTATGCTCAATATTATTATTTCAGGTTGAATACAATAAGTACTGATGTTCTCAATGTCATTATCGAAATCTTCAGTATGAAGGATCAGAACAAGAAATCTTAAAGGCTTAAATAAATGGGTGAATTTTCAAAATAGTCTTCTCAAAAAAAGTATTTCCCAAAATAATCTTCTCAAAAAATATTTCCAAAAAAATTGGTTCCTATAGAGACCATATATTAGACAAGAACTAAGAATTAATATTAACCGTATTAAATCTATTGTCAAAGATAATACATGGAATTCAAATTTATATTATTTTTTTAAATTAATGGGTATATTAGGAACAAACTTATTCACGAAAACTGGAGTTGCGAAAATCTTGGAATCACAAGTATTTGATTTCTAATTCAATTTATTATTATCTAATTATTCTCAATTGATGGTTCATATTTTTGTTCTCACGCATTTGAATATCGATATGCACCACCATCGTCCGTTATTCTGATTTTCGTCAAAATTAAGACGATGTTGCATCCAAACACCTATAATATATATGAAAAATGAATTTTTTGTAATATTTTTTCTTATAATTATTTTGATGTGTTTTCTTTCAATTAAGTCGTTTTTGTTGTTTCCGAATGGGGGAGATCATTGAATTTTTAATTTTAATTTAAGATTAAAGGGTCAGAGAGGTGGCGTGGCGTCCCGACATCAAATGAAGGCACTCTCTTCTGATTTTCAATATGTCATCGATCGGCTCATGATTTTCAATATTTCTGCAGGTGCATAGATTGGATTGAAATTCATTTCGTAAACTATTGCAAAACAAAAAATATTTGTTTTATGGTTACTTATGCATAAATTAGATTGTATGTAAAATAATGCATAATTTTCTTTTAATTGATGCATAAACTTAGATTATATGAATGTAATAAGATATACTGTTTGATGCAATATGAATATGCTAAATAATGCATATAATCATAAGAAAATTTGCACGAACATACACAATTTTATAATGCATTTCAATATTATTGCTCAACCAATAACTATTCATCATTTTTACAAATAAAATTCATAAAATATATTAAAACACAACAAAAGTTCACAACGACTTTAAAATGCACATATATGTATCAACATATAATGGAATATGCATCATTCAAAACAACAATATTACTCAAAATTTCTAAGAAAAACATATATGAAAAATCGTGATTCAATACTATAATATGTCTAATTATTTTAATCCAATATTTAATAAAATAATATCATTAGATTGATTAAATATACTGATTATTATAATTACAATATTATTTATGGTTAAGTATCGTTTAGATTATATTGAATTTACTAATGATAATGAAAATGTCCCATTAGTATGAAGTAATATTAATATAACTTTAATTAAACTATATATTGACGGTTTCAAAGACAAAAAAGAAATAGTAAATAAAAATCAATTAACCATAACAAAAGAATCATGTTCCATAACCATAGGAGAGTTGATTCAGGAAAAAGGTAAAAACAAATAAACTGAAAAAATAAAGATTACAAAATTAACCTTTAACATAACGGTTCATTAAAAAAATAATTAATAATTCTTAACCATTGATCTATCTTAATCTAAGGCCTAAATTAATTCTTAGTTTTCACAATAATCTTTAGTTCTTATAGGATCTAAATCCTTTCATTATATATATAAAAAGAAAGGTGTCATATTAAATAAAATAAAATTAAAAATAAATAAAGAATTTCTAAGTGGCTGTTATGTAGCAACAAGGAGATTAATTGGAAATAGTTTTTGGAAAAAATTATTTTGAGTAATATTTTTCTTAGGAAGACTTTTTTGGAATTTTACTCTAAACAAATGTTGGTATTCCCTCTTTTCATAAATAATAGCTAGAGGAGTTAATATTATATTAATAGGGAAAGAATTTTTCGACTCCACTATACAACTCAGTGGTTAGTACCTGTGTTCTTAAAACCGGCCCGGCCATTGACCCGAAAAAATATTTTTTACCGGTTGAACCGGTCGAATCGGTTCAACCGGTGAGTTGACCCGGTGTGACATCATAAATATATGATTATTAAATTATATAAATACATAGGTATTTTAATAATACTAATAAATATTAAAAATGACTTACAAATATATAAAATAAATATAAGCATATTTACGACTCCCAACCGATGTGGGATGAGTGTAAGTAGTTAGATGGAAAAAAAGTTAATGAAAAAGAAGAAGAAACCATCCCACATCGAATACAGAAGAAAACCAAACAGAAAATTAACCTATAAATCTCTCCCTCCTTGTTTTAACAACCTGTCAACAGTTGGTAATAATAATTAGTCTACCAACATTAACATAAATGCAGTTTAAATTTATTAAGCATTTCTCATTTATGAAAATAGGGTTTTGCTTTCGGTTATCATACTAATTGAAACCGAACATGGATCGGTTATCGGCCAACAGAAAAACCGATCGATTTTGAATTTCTGAAATCGAACCGGTTTGCAACCCTATTTTTTTCAATTTTGTTTTTTTTACATTCAAACCGAGTTAACGGCTCACATATAGTGTAGTTGGTATTCCCACTTCTGCGCAAGTGGTTGATCTTGTGTAAGGTCTTGGGTTCGATTCCCGTTAGGGACGATTTCTAATTAAAAAAAAAAATTCAAACCGAGTTGACCCGGTTCTCGGGTACCGATTCAACCGGTCGAACCGGCCGGGTCGCACCGGGTCGATAGCCAAAACGAGCCAGTACGTAACCCGGCCCGGATTTTTGACCGGGTCCGGGTCAAACCGGTTGAACCGGCCGGGCCGGGCCGGGTTTCAAAACATAGGTTAGTACTCCCTTTGTGTTGTTATTGTTGCTTACTTTTTTAATTGAGTTGTCTTATTACTGTCATCTTTTCTGAAATAGTAAAAAATAACTTTTAAACCTAAAATGAAAGTGACCCTCCTTACTCACTACTCTACCCACACTTTTATACCCTCCCTCTCCAAAAATCTCTCTTACATGATTTCGTTCAGCTCCAAACTAAAAAAATTATAATATTAACTTTTTGAAAACTTTAGATTTGAAAAATAAAAAAAGAAAAAAATCGATTGTCTTAATTATCCATTGTAAAAATTTGAATGAATTCTCATTTATACACACCAACCACTCCTCGAAAAATGTGTATATTTTTAATACATTTAAAATTCATAAAATAGACACTTAAATATATTTTTTTAATTCATGCCAAAATTAGAGAAGATAATAATAACGGGATGAAGGAAGTATATAAAATTCATCAATTTATTATCAATTTATTATTAATTTGCTTATAGAGTGTATTGAAATTTATAATTTAAAAGTAATTTTATTGTTTTTTATTTTAAGTTTGGGTGTCGAATGTGCACTTTTAATAAGAATAATAGCACATTCTCAAAATATATTGATAAAATCTACATTTTTGAAATTTACGGGTTCACTATAATCATCTCTGTCTCCTATAGTATTATTTTATTTTTTTTATATCAACTTGTGCATTTTGTGATTAGTTGAATTTTGGCATGTCATCCATTATTCATATACAGTTAAATTTCAATAAAGTAATAACCTTGAGTTCGAGAAAAAATATTTATTTAACGAGGTTATTATTTTATCGAACATCATTTTAGTGCATTGACCCATATGAAATTGAAATAAATTATTATCTTAACGATATTATTACTTTATAGAATATTACTTTGTCAAAGTTTAATTGTATGATCTAAATTTTGGCTGAATTGTCAACATCTGTACTATAATATGAGTATTTCGTGGCTTGGTGAATATTATGTGTTGACTATGCCTATTCCTCACGTGCATATTTGTTTTATACTACATTAATTATATAGATTTTTTTTCCGTCTGAATCGGAATATTACATGTAGGAATATTCTAAGCATTAAAGTAAAAGTTTCGTGAATATATCATTATCGGTGTAGAGTTAATGAAAACAGGGTTGTCAATTAGAGATGACAATTGGAACTGGAGCCGTCGGATTCGACTTGTCCCGCTCCGTGATGGGGCGTTCAGACCCGTGGAAGTACGGGGCGGGCCTGGACCCAACCCGCGTGGATCCGGGTAGGTTTGGGTCCAATTTCTCTACCCGCCCCGCTCCATCCAGCCCCGTTTTAGACCTGTATTATTAATTTTTTTTATTAATTTTATTATGTTATCTTACTTTATGTTATTTGAATTTTTCTTGTTCTTCAATTCTCACTCTTAAGTACTGACAATTATAATAAGAAAATCCAAACAAAAATACTTCCACCAATGAAAATTAATAATTAAAAAATAATATAATTCAAAATTAGCAATTGAAACAACATCAACGAGTCTGGGGCGGGTAGATCCGCCTCGTACGGGTCCGGGGTTAGTTCTGAGTTTCTGGACTCGTACAGGTCTGGATCTGAATTTGAGTCTCTTAGTCGAACTTACGGGGCGGGTCCGGGTACTATACTACCCAGCCCCGACTCGCAAAATTGTGATCTCTATTGTCAATGTTCAAATTAATTTACATCACCTGCACCGCTACGTTGGGTGCTGCAACAATATGCAAATTACCCAAGAAAGATAAACTATTTTAAATGTTATGATAAACTCACACCTAATAATCACACTTAGTTTCGAAGTCAAATACCTTCAATCAAGGGGACAAATTAATTGACATATTGTTAAAACATAAGATGTAAGTACCATAAATAATTTTGCATGCACGATACATACATCATATAGTTGTTTAAATTATAACTCAAATATAGTTAAAAACTTCAAATCATTTACAAATTAAGTAAATTTGATTTAATTCATGATATTATAAATCTACTTAAAAATATTAATAACACAAGTATTAAGTTCGAGGTACGGAAACATAATTCATTTGGGATAAACTATAGACAACTTTCAGCACGAAAAAGGATAATACAAATTTAAAGTGAAATAGTATATTTTATAAATGTGCATCGTTATTTATGTGGAGGCAATGAAAGCAAGCGTCAAATTAACTGGCACTCGTGACGTCCGATCATTACTTTAAAAAATGAATATGCAATATGCATGTAAGTATTTATGTGTCCGTACAAACATCATATAGTCCTTGGAATTCAAATCCAAATAATTATTTCAGGATTGTACTTAGGTTAAAAACTTTAAATGATTTGCAAAATAAGTGGATTGGAGTTTAATAGTGAGTATAAGTTTACTTAAAAACATTAATGACACAAGTATTAAATTCGACATAAGAAGATCTAGTTGAATTGTAACGAAATATAGACAACTTTAAAATACGAAACTGCGAAAGAGTAAAATAGGTAAACACTTATATCTCGAACCCGACTCAATAGACTCGATCTCTGATCAAATCCGCATTGAAAATGACAAAATCCATGCATAAAATCTTAAGGAAATGCAAACGACAAAATCGATAACCCTTAAATGATCATATAATTGTAACATTTTTGTATTTCGATGAGGGAGGGGTCCATAATATAATAGGACTTTTTTAGAATTTTAAAAATATGTACCGTTAGAATTTTAAAAATATGTACCGTTAGAAAATAGAGTGAAACGGTGCAAGAGTTAGAAATTTGAAAAATGAAATATTCAAAAAAATTCTCCAAAAATTAATTCCGGATTTCAACTCCAAGCGTCCCCGAAATTTGGCTCCGGTATAAAACTCCCAAGAACCAACCACTCACTGCACTCGCCACTTTCATCAACACTTTTCTTTATTATTATTACAACTTTCAATCGCTCCCATCGATAACCAATGGCGCAACTCACCAACCTTCCATGCGACGGCGACGGTAACTGCATGGTCTGCCACCAGAAGCCGCCGGAGGGGGAGATGCTCACGTGTAAGACGTGCGTCACACCGTGGCACGTCGACTGCCTCGGGACCCGCCTCGAAACCCTAACCGGTGCAGCAAACTGGGAGTGCCCCGACTGTTCTGATATATCTGCTGCCGTCGAAAAGCCGGCGGTCTCCGGAGGAGGATTGGTGGATCGGATTCGCGCGATTGAGTCTGATGTTTCACTCACTGATCTGGAAAAGGCGAAACGCCGGCAGGAGCTTCTGAGAGGGGCATCGGGGAGCGAGAAGTTGGAGGATACGCCGATACGGAGAAGGAAAAGAATGCTGGTGCTTCTGGGGGTGTTTTGGGGATTTTGGGCGATAAGTTCAACTGCTCCATCTGCATGCACCTTCTCGATCGCCCCGTTTCTGTACGGTTTTCTTCCTTTTTTAGCCTCTTCAGTAGCGTTTATGCCTTCTTTGTTTCTTGATTTTCTCCATTTTTGCTTTGATTTTGGGACTTAAAGCGATTTGACTTTTGCAGCGGGTGAAATGTTGAATAATTTGACTGCGGTCTGTCAATGGTGTTTCCAGTAGAACGGCGTCGTTCTTGTGGTGTAGAGACATTTTCCTTACTATTTTAAAGATATCCTGGAGTTTTCTGATACTTTTCGTTCCCTCACTACATATTTCAAACAAAATCAAGCCCCTGTTTTATATGTTTATGCACTAATCCATTTGTTTTGTTTTGTTGAGATAAAGAATCAGTTTTTTTTTTCCATACATTCATTTGCCTGATCCCTCTTCTGTTTTTCCTGTAATGGTTTCTAACTTTTCAGTTATATTCTGCAATAACTGAAAACCACCATGGTAAAGTAGGCCTTGTTGTTTGTCTATTTAAAGTTACTGAATGTGAGTAGATATTGCATATTCAGTGCATTCGCCTATTCTACAAATGGCTTCTTCTGTTTTACATTGAAATGGAATGACATTCTTTAGATGCAAATAGTTTCTTTATTAGTTATACGACTGAGTTCCAAAGTGATGCTGATATTAAATTCCTGTGTGTATTCAAAAGCAATTTGTACTAGGAAAGTAGCGGTAAATGATTTTAATGTACTCTCTAAACTAGTTGAAATGCATAGAAAATCATCTTACTTCGTTATTCCATTTTCAGACACCATGTGGCCACAACTTTTGCTTAAAATGCTTTCAAAAATGGACTGGCCAGCAGAACAAGAAGACTTGTGCTATTTGTCGCAAATTGGTTCCAATTAAGATGGCACGGGAGCCTCGAATCAATTCCACCATTGTTATGGCAATCAGATGGCCAAATGTTCCCTGTCTAATTACTTAGGCGGCCCTCCAAAGATCAGCCATTTTATTCGCAACCAAGATCGTCCCGACAAAGTATTTACCACAGACCGAGCCAAAAAAACTGGAAAGGCTAATTAATGCATGCAGTGGGAGAATTTTTGTCACAATTCTGGTCCAATTACGGCAGAGTATGACCCGACAAGGAAATTAGGTGTTTTGGTTGGAGAAACTTGGGAAGATAGGATGGAATGCAGGCAGTGGGGTGCTCACTTTCCCCATGTTGCAGGTATTGCTGGTCAGTCCTCTCATGGGGCTCAGTCTGTTGGCACTCTCTGGGGGTTATGAAGATGCCCTGCTACAATCTACTATTTTCCTCATTGTATGAAAGGCCAATTTTATTTTCCTTGTGAACATACAATTAAACTTCTCTGGCATGACTTATCAGGAGCTGGATTATGTTCAGTTGGAGGATGCTAGGATGTCCCTTTTCTATTGTTCTTCATGCTTTATATTGGAGAGAGAATTAGACAATGGAACTATATCTTCCACTTGCAGTAAATCTCAACACTTCCTTTCACTTACCATAATAAGTTTAAATTGTCATTGTTAGGTCCTTCAAAGAAAAACGGTCTTCTTATGCACCACAGGAAGGTGTACGTTATGACGGGATTTACAGGATCGAAAAGTGTTGGTTCAAAGCTGGCCAACAAGTACATATTTACCAATATAACAATTTCACTTGCAATTTTTATTTATATCCTCACTTCATTCTTGTTGAAATATTACAGGGATTTTTGGTCTGCCGTTATCTCTTTATTCGTTGTGATAATGATCCTGCGCCTTGGACAACGTGAGTTGTTCTGTCATTTCCTCACTTGCCTGCTACATTATATGTATGCTCAAACGGTATGTCAAACTATATTGTTTTGGCTTGTAGTGATGAACAAGGTGATCGTCCAAGGCCTTTACCATCTATTCCAGAGTTGAAGCAAGCTACTAGTATTACGGAAAGGACAAAGACTCCTGCTTGGGATTATGTTGTGAGAAATCTTAATCTTACTAGTTTTTTTTTTTTTTTCAGTTACACTGGTACTTGCTGCTCTTCAATTCTGTGGATAAGACTACTGTAACACTCGGCGGACTTAACTTTTAATATAGGAGCAACAAGGTCGTTGGACATGGGTGAGACCTCAACCACCAAGTAAAAAAACAGCTGCTGATATTGATGATGATGGAAAGACTACAAAGAAAGGAAAACGCGTGGTGAACCGAAACGTAAGTGTAAAAGAAAAGCTTTTGAAAGGTAATTTTCCCTTTGAGGCATATCTTTTTGTTTCAATACCTTGATTGCATTTTAACGGCTTGGTAAATTAAATACAGAATTTAGTTGCCTCATTTGTAGGAAAGTGATGGTTCTGCCACTCACTACTCCCTGTGCTCATAACTTCTGCAAGGCATGCTTAGAGGGTGCCTTTGCTGGTCAGTCTCTTGTAAAAGAGAGAAAAAAATGTTATGAAATGTCCATCTTGTAAACATGACATTTCTGATTTCCTTGAAAATCCTGAGGTAAGATTATCCATTATATTGATTCATTCCTGTCAGCAGTGATGATTCAACTGACCATGATTTTATGTGCAGGTGAACAGGGAGTTGATGAATGTGATTGAGACACTACAGAACCAGATGGAGGAGGAGAGTAAGGCTAAAGAAACTGAAGATGGTGATGATGGGCAAAGTGTCAATTTAAGTGAGATCACAGATACGAATTTCCGATGTGGGAACCCGTCTCTGAATTTATTTTTATTTGCGCTTAATTTTCTCTTTTCGGAAACTATTGTTTCCATCAAAATATCATTTATAGTGAGATATTAAATGTAGGAATCCAACTGGACTGCAGAAGCCTATTATTTGTTTTAAAGTCCTCCAAACTGCATGATGCTAGCTCCGTACAGTACTCTTGGAATCATCTAAGATTTCCTTGGACAAGGGCAAATAGTGACTAGGGAGGTGGTCCTCATTAGAAGATGCCTCCATCTGCCAAAGGCCATTTTAATTAAGTTAAAACATTAAATCAACTACATCAACCACTTCAAAATATCAATTAATTCGATTGATTAGTATCTAAATATTTGGAATTATTGGACCTAGTCTACACGTGATGTGATGCTTTATACATTTCAGAATTGACACCTTTGTTGTGTGCCTACAGTGACCTTGGTTGGGAAGATTGTAACTTTTCTCCACAAGGTAATGGGCTTAAAGATGGCAAGCCTTAACATTTATTCCAATTTTAGTTGCGCCACTCTAGCAACACTTATTAATTTTTTATGAGACTTAAAACATCTTCGCTTGCATTCACAGTTAAATGTGTGCACTCTTCTCCAAGGGGAGTTATCCTTCTCCTTCAAAAAAAGTCGCAACTTTCAGGCCATTCAAACTTGTAGAAACCGTTGTTTCATATGCGTCCGATGAAAAAGTGGATATGATGGACCCTTGAGGTACATAAATCGACCTAAAAAACCTTGAAGGTTTCGCAACTTTCAGGCCATTCAAACTTGTAGAAACCGTTGTTTCATAGGCGTCCGATGAAAAAGTGGATATGATGGACCCTTGAGGTACATAAATCGACCTAAAAAACCTTGAAGGTTGAAACACCAAGTATACGATGGCTAGCTTTAGAAACTCAAAAGTCTTCCTTCTCAATCCTAACTCTAAAAAGTCAATAACCTTGTTACCATATCAATATTGGTTCCTTCACTAATCAAGAGTGCTCTACCAAAATATGTCGATTTCTCGTAAAAAAAAAGTAAGTTGATATTATGGATTTTAGGGTATATATACGCTACGTGATATTGAGTACTCCCTCCATCCCACTAGAAACGAAAAGTTTTTTTCGAAGCTGGAATAAATAAAGTGGTGTTATGTGGTGAATATTGTTTGACCTTTTAATAGTTAAATATAATCTACACAATCTTTTCTATTATAGGAAACGTGTCATTTGTAGTGGGATGTCCAGATAAATAAAAGTGTCATTCTAGTGGGAGGGATGGAGTATTATTCGTTTCATAAGTTTTTCGAGTATGATTCGTTTCTCAAATAACCGAATACAATACCGGAAATAGTTAGGAGAATTCCTTAATTTTTGGGATCCTTAATTAGTTGATAATCAAAACATATTTAGTTTCTTTAATACCATAATTTTAGGATTTTTTTTTGTTTATATTCTTAATTTTAGGCACTTTTGATGAAATTACCTCTAATACAAATTTCTTGTAAATAATATAGGATTTTTCTATCATCGTAACCGTAATTATACAATTTTTGGTTAATCGTGTACTTATTAAAATAATAAACCACTACTTATTAAGATTAATCTTTGTTGGAAAATAAAATTTTGTATTTTGATGAACCAATTTGCGTATAGGACTTAAATTAGAATCAGTCAGAGTCTATATAGGTAAGCTGAACAGATCATGTTAGATCTTTTAGACTTGAAGATTTTCGGACTTCAGTTAGGCTAGACTGAACTCAGGCTGAAGTTAAGAACTTTTAGTCCAAGATTAATTCAGTCTCAGTCATGTTGACTGAAGTAGGATGTACGTAGCATGGATACCAAAGATGATGGTCAACGGAAACCTACATCAACCAAATCAATCTCGACCAATCTAGAAGCACCAGTGATAACTCGACTTATGACTGTGTTATCTCGGCCTTTTTAGTTTGATTTGTTTCTCCTTTTGCTTTCCTACTTTTGTGTTGTTTTTCTTTATTTTGTTCCTTAGTTGCTTTTTGTAGGTACTTGGTGCATTTGCGGTGAATCTCTCCATTCTAGGGCCATATCTATGGAAAAGTAGAAGTGCACGGAAACCCTGAGGCATAAGGCGCATTGCTCCTTGCAGAAAGCTCTAAAAGCGCGTAAGGCGGTCCATACCCCAGCACGAGGAAGCTTGTACCACGACATGGACTTCATAGAATCTGTTGGGTTATGAGTCAGTAGATGATACTCAGCTATTAGTGGTTAAAAAAATATTGGGGGAAATCATAGTAGTACTATGGAATTGAAGATCCCAAAACCCAGCTGATATTAGTAGTGTAGTGTCTTGATAGGACTAGATGATGTATAGTACTACATCATCAGAACACCTTCGACATCAGAACCGCTGTAAAGCTGATGTTCGATCTTCCAGCGCGAGGAGTATCTCCTATTGGATATAAGGAGAAGGAAATCAACGACTATGTTCAAAAATTCTATGGCAGGAGCGACATAGTCTTCAAGACTGCTCTGCCTAAGAACCTACTTTTACCAGAATACCAAGGGCTCGCATACATTGTGTCTCACATCCTCACGAGCTCAGCCAGTTCTTATGATCAGCTATCCAAGCCCCGCATTCAGCTGATGATGATTATAGATGATGGAGTCAGAGTGAATTGGACTGATTATTACGTCGCCGAACTCAAAGCTCAGGCTCAGAAGTTCGTAGCAACTCCTACTGGAGAGAGGAGACTTATCAGTGTGGGTAAGTTGCTTTATGGGACAAAGTTGTTAGTACTCATCGGAGAATCCGTATCGGATCGCTCAGCTTTTGCTGACGCCAGATTCTTTGACAGTAAGCTCGTGAAATTTAAGATAAGAGTCGCTGCTGAGAAATCAGTCGGGCGAGGGCCGCCTGAGCAGAAAAGATTTAGCACCGACTTGCCCCTTCCTGCTGACCCTCCGAAGAGAAAGAGGCTAAGTAAACCTGGACCGTCTGAGGTGCCAGCAAAACTTGCTTCCCCTCCACCCACTCAGGAGGAGCCACCCCTTGACGCGGACACAGGCATCGAAGGTGCCACGCTGAAAGATAAGGTTCAGCGAATCAGCTCCTCAGAGACTCAGTCGGACAATGTCGGACCGACTGAGGAAGTCTCCTCTGAGTAGACCACGATGTATTCCACCCGTCTCCGCGCTACAGGAGAAATCCATGCTCAGATTCCTGAAATCTCTGAGCATCCAGACTTGGTGGAAATTGTCATAAGGGCCAGGACACAGATGCTACTGAGGTTCCTCAGCTGGGATATTCTTGAGGATCTAATCAGGACCCAGTCAGCTCTGTCCCCACTTGCCGAGGAGCAAGACTTACAGTCAGCTATAGGGTTCGGGGAACCAGCTGATCTTGCTTCCTTTGAGGATCTGCGGGCGGCATTGCTTTACCTTCTAAGCCTGCGCTCCTCAGTACAAGGCAACACCCCGTCGCCTCCATCGCATCACGACGACGATAATGATGATAACAATGATGACGGATCGAATCAAGCGCAACCCAAGGAAGCAGATTTGGGAGGATCTGCTGAGGGTAACATTACTCGCAAACAGGGCCCCTCACCATCACCCTCCGCATCAGGTGAAGCTCCGGTTGTCTCGAAGCCAAGTCGAGCGCAACAGCTCGCGACATCTAAGCAGAGGCTTGGAACCAGCAGTTATCAGATTAAACCAATCGGTTTCGTGTCCTCCAAGTCGGTTAACAAAGCCACCCGGCGACAGGGAGACAAAAATCGTCTCCTTGCAAAAGACGTACATCTCAAATGGGCTCAATACACCAAAGCCCAGACTGAGAGCGTCGACCGACTGACTGAAGGGGTTAATAAGGTCTCAACAGCTCCTACTCCCTCAATCAATATCAAGGAGATAGTCGAGGCCGCCCTAGAAGCTCAGAAGGCGGACTTAGCCGCTCAAAGTCAGCAGCTCCTACTCTCTCAGCAGAAATCATTCTCTGAGCAGCTGACTCAGGGCCTTGCGGCAGTCCAAGCCACTATGGATGAAAGAAACAGAGTGGCCTCCTCGAGCCTTCAGAAAGCCATTCAACAACAGGCGGAGGCACTCAAAGAAATTCAGAAGGAGATGACAGAATCTCATGATCAGTCTCTGTTGAAACTCCTACAGGAGTCAGCCGCTCAACTCAGACTATTTAGAGATGATCAAGAGAAACAATGGGATCAATACTGTGATGCAGTAAAAGACTTTGAATCCACCGCCACCCTCATGAAGAATCTAATCTTTAATTTGGATAAGGAGGTAACTGCCATCCGCACTCACCTCTCCCTGGCTGATGATGCCAAAAAGGGGGAAAAAGTTGAGGAAGAAGCCGAGGTACTTGTACAGGCTGAGGCGGATCAGGCTGTGGTGGAGAAAGTCCCTGAAATCCAAGTTGTTACTCAGGGGGAAGGAAATCAGGGGGAAGGTTCAACTATTCAAGCTGGAACCAGTTCTGAAGTACCCCCTCCCGAGAACGTCCAAGTCCCTGAAGTCTAAGTCCAACCTACTGCGACTGAGCCAACAGCTATTTTAACTGCTCAACTCATTGAAGACATTGCTCAGTTTGTGGATGCAGAGGATGAGCCACTGCCACTGCAAAGGCCGGGGAAGGAGATCACTACTGAAGCTACTCCTCCATCTTCCCCGATGCCTAAATTCAAATCAAAAGCAGAGCAGGAGGCATATGATAAAGAAGTTGCTCAAAAGCTTCAAGATCAGCTGGATCAGGAGCATTAGATAGAAGAAGCGAAGAAGGCCAAGAAGCCTAAGAAAGTAATTGGCAAGATTGCCAAAGGAAAGGCTAAGAAGATACTGGATGATCAGAAGAAGAAGGCTCATGAGGAGCTTGCCAAAGCGCCTCCTACTGCAGTCCAGCCCTTAGCTCAGAGTTATTATACTCCTACACTTACACCTGAGCAAGAGGCCGAGGATAGAGCCACCTGGGAGGCCACGCTGAAAGGACTTAGTCTCCGAAGAGGAGATGCTAGATCAGCGGCTCTCAGAGAGAAAAAGAGACTGGAGGACCTGGCCAAGATTGTTGCTCTAACTGATAAGATAGCCAGAGAGCCTCTAGTTGATTGGAAGAAGCAGATTCTGAGGTCGTCGAGATATTACAGGAGAGGAGCGCCCAGAGAACCTTAGATCAAGAAAACTATTACGCATGTAGACAAATGGGTGCCCACTGAGCTGAATGAACAATGGGAGGAACTCAAGGAAGAATTCATCAAGGGCTACTATGTATGGGGTTTCTATCCATCTGGGCTACCAGTTGATCAGCTATTTGATGAGTTTATGCATCAATACAACGCCGAGCTCAGAGATCAGCTCCGGGTGATAATGGAAAGAGAGAATATTCCTTTTCGAGCTCCAGCCTTCAGGCGCATTCCCCCTCCGAGGACGACTCATGGAACTCTTTGCACAAAGGAGATAGAAGACGAGATCAAGGCAGCTGCATATCATTTCGATCTAAGCGAAGACCTTCCTGCTGATCTCGAGGAGATCCAGACATTGAGAGCAAGGATTTACAAGTATTATGGTCTGGATCCTCCAGCTGATAAGTCTGCTGATTTCAAGAACCGAACGCAGAGATTCAGACGTCAGTCGTGATCTTCGTATCTTTTGTTTTGTAATAGAGATAGGAACCTGTAATCTTCATGTTCACATATATATCAGTTCCTATTTCTAGCCAGACAATCACTCATTGTCTTACGACTTTGATTGTGTTTTTGCTATCACAATGATCACTGAAGTGATCTGACGCACACTCACACATAACCGTTTCTCTGATGTTGCCCTTCTCAACTGCTGAACTTATCGAAGTTAACTGATTCAGTTTACTGAAGTCTATCTAGGTCAGTAGTTTAGTATTCTTTTTTTTTTTTTTTTGAGGTTTTGGCATCATCAATTAGGGGGAAATTGTTGGGTTATGAGTCAGTAGATGATACTCAGCTATTAGTGGTTAAAATAATATTGGGAGAAATCATAGTAGTACTATGGAATTGAAGATCCCAAAACCCAGCTGATATCAGTAGTGCAGTGTCTTGATAGGACTAGATGATGTATAGGCTAGACTGTTTTTATTATCTATCTTTTTGTCTAAGTCCTGTACAGGGTAAATTGTTGGATTGATCTTCTGACGAAGTTACTTTCCAGAACCCCACGTCATCAGTGTAATTGCTTGCGTTCTTAAGTCATCAGCTAATCTTCGCCTCAATAGAAGACATCTCATCAGCTGACAGATATCAGCAGAAGAACTCTATGCAAGCTCAGTACCTTCGCAGTCATCAGCTGACCATACTCAAGAGAATATCTCTTGTCAGCCGACTCAGACGAAGAAGACAGAGACTGCTTAAAGTCTACTGTATCCGACAGAAAACGACTCAGCCGCTAAAGTTATTTCGAAAGTCAGCAGAAGACATACGATGATTAGAGAGAGTCAACTCCGATGTCTGACACCATCTCACCTACCACAAACCTCGACCAATGAGAAGCCGACAACGCTTTATCTGCTCTGACCAACTAAAGCTGCTCTCATGTACAGTGTCCAACAACTCTGCTGCAACAATTCGAATTTATGGCCGTTTTCTTTGGAAGCTTGTGACACGTGGCATCGTCTTCTCCAACGGACATATGCCTGCTCACAACTATAAATAGAGAAGAAATCCGAGCTTCACGCACGGGATATCAAGGGAAAAACGCTCAAGCTTTCGAACAACTCTAGCGCATTCAAGATCAATCCAGCGAAGAACTTGCCTAATAGAATATCATTAGTTCTTCTCTCTAGAGTTCTTTAGATCTCTCTTCCCTAGCTAAGCTCATTGCCAAATTTATAGCTTAGAAACTCGAAGGAGTTCACTTTCTGTGAATTGTTCTTATTGTAAGAACTCCTTCCTAGTTGGAGATTATCCCCCTCCCTTTCAAACTTTGGTTTGATTTGTAAAGTCGCTAAGGACTATAACTTAGAAGGGTGCATCCGGTCTGCGAGATTCCTTCTTTGAGACTTGCTCATATAAATCAACAAGAACTCCTGTTCGGCAGGACCGTGGACGTAGGATCTTGCGTATCCGAACCACGTTAAAAATTGCTTGTGTTATTTACTATTTTATTGCATTGCATACAAACTGATTAAAAATCATATCTTTGCATAAAACGTATTCTCAAAGCGCACTAGCCAAAAATTACTTGATTTGTGAAAATCACGTTTTCAAACTGAGACGAATCTCCAGGCCCCACACTCTTATCCGCACAACGTCTCTGACTGAGTTTCAAGTACTGAAAAAAGTCAGTAGGAGAGCTCAGTAGTTGGCACACTTCTGACCCGCGATCGAAGGTTACTATTTGACACTGTTCATCAGTTGCAACCTACAATATTCACCCCCCCTCTACACCTGACTATCGTCTCCGGACCAACAGAATCTATACCTCGATATACAGTTGATCGAACTACGATAAAGTCTCATAAGCGATCATACCGAGGCACAAGAAATCTATTTATAAAGTGTAAATCTCATAAGTGTTTATAAAGTGTAAATTGGTCCTAGAATCTCTAGCCTCCCCACTAAGAAACTCAAGAGAATCAACCATCACTAAGAATACATACTGAGTTAGACTCAGTTCCTCACATAGCTAGGTTTCTTGATCGATGACAGACTGATATCGTTTTACTGAGTATCATTTATTAACTTTTGTCAGTTCGTAATTTTAACATCATAGATATTGTTCGGAATGTGTAGGTATGATTTTAAATCTTGTTAGAAAAATGTTTGTTTATTAAAAACCATTCAAATGTGTTTGTGTTCGTTTTAAGGCTTTACTGAAAACAAATACTTGTATTTTTTTGTAAATCTTTATGCAGATGGTTAGTAAGATATAAAACAATAAATAAACACAAAGATTTGTAGTGGTTCAGATTAACAAAATCCTACGTCCACTCTTCCTATTCGTACATGGATGATTTGTATTTATACTACGCACGCTTAGTGTGTCTATACGCAAGATAAACTACATCTTAGTTATAGTCCTAAGCGACTTTACAATTCAAACTCTCAACTACTCTTTCAAAGGGTAGGGGTTTGTCTCGATTTTTTTAACTCGAATGAGTTCTTACAATAAGAAACAATTCAAGGCTGAGCTCATTCAATCTAAGCTCTGGATATTAAAAGTGACCTTAAAGAAATAGAGTAGGAACATGTATCACTATAGTAGGAAGAACAATAAAATTATTCTATCGCAGTTTAGTTCTTTGCTAAGTGGTTGTTGTATAATTTCTAGAGTGTTTGTAGGCTTGAGTACTTGTGGTCCCGGTGTCTTGAATGAGAGCAAGACTTCCTCTATTATAGTCTCAACTGTTAATAGATCCATTGGAAAAAAGAGCTACGCCTATAGCTAGAAGACTAGCAAACGATCATCTATGAAGTTTGAATCTTGTTGTAGAGATTTCCAACTTTGCAGGGAATTTAGAGCTTTTAGGTAGCTTTATGTCAGAACAAATACACGAATGTGCAAATAGAAAAAAACGAACTAGGAAGAGTAACTTATCTTGGTGGCCTAGTGGGGTTACTCTTTCGGCCTTTTGCTCCGCGCTTATGGCTCTCTACCCCTGCCAACTTGCTATCACGATTTTTGTTCCACTTTCCTTTTATAGTTGTCTCACAATTAGAGATGACAATTTTGCGGGTCGGGGCCAGATATTATTGGACCCGAACCCGCCCCGCGCCTTAAAAAATGGACCCGGACCCGCCCCGTGGACCTGCACGGGTTCAGAATTTAGGACCCGACCCTGGACCTGTGCGGGGCGGGTAGACCCGCCCTGGACCCGTGCGGACCCGCAAATATTTTAAGTATTAATAAATTTAATATTATGTTTGCACAAGGATTCGAACCCAAGTCATTCGAAAATTTACAAACACTCTTGACCACTAGACCAACAACTTATTTATTAAATTTAGATAAACATAAAATATATATAATTTTAAAGTGTTATTTTATTAATTTTAATTTAAAATATAAATAAATATGTAGTAACTTTAATCAAATATAATGATTGTAGTAAGCATGACTAATATTTTATGTGAAAAATAAAAATAAAACACAAAAACAAAATCATCTTTCAAATATATTTTGTAGCTTTTATTCATCATATTTCTTTAATTTTTTTAAATATACTCTCATATGTTATGATTCTTATTAAAGTATGAATTTCTTATGTATATGTTATGATTCTTATGAATTTATGAATGAAGTTCATGAATAATAAGAGTGTAATTTTTCATTTGTTATAAAAAAAAACTCAATTGTAAATTTGTAATTTTTTAATAGTCATAAAGAATTTTAAATTGTGAATTTATAATTTTTCATTAGTTCATTAGTTCATGAATACTTATTTTTGATATAGATAATGTTAATCTCATTTTCGAAATACATTTTCATGATTAGAAATTAGAAATTTGAATATAATATATTGAAATCTAGAAAGTTAATATTTATTATATTTTTATTAGATGTATTTTCACTATTAGAAACTAAGCGACAAATATTAGATGTATTGAAATTTTTGTCTCTTTCTCTTCTAAGCGACACATTTTAATATTTCAAGAAACTAAGTGGCAGACAAATTTTCGAAGCAACTATTAGAAACTATTGAAAATGCTATTCATTAAGGAATTTTGAATAATTTTGAATTGCTCTACGTAGAAGTTGTTGATATATTTCAAGATAAATAATTATGTAAACAAATTTTGCAAATAAATTTAAATTAGAACTCACCATTAGGGTGTAAGTGGTTCCGTTCCGAACCGCGAAACTGATTGACCGAACCGAACCAAACCGAAAAATGTGGTTCGGTTCGACTTTGCGGTTTGGTTTAATTTATTTTTTTAGAAACCATTTACATTCAGTTCAGTTCGCGGTTTCAAGAATTCTTGAACAGTTTGAACTTAATCGAACTAATATACTATTTTTTTATTTTTTATTTAATATTTATCTTTCTTATATGAGAATATTGTTGGATTTAGATATTAGATTTAAGTTAAGATCAATTCTAATCTATACAAAGGAAGAGAAAGGAGTAACAACTCTATACTTATGAGTTTAGAATGAGTGACATCCTATAAACTATTATTCCTGCATTATTTAGGATTACAAAAAAAATAAAAAAATAAAAAGGTGAACTGATGAATCGAACCGAACAAAACCATTTATAAGCGATTTGGTTTGGTTTGATTCCGATATTTAAAAACACATCGAACCGAATTGAACCATTTCTATGTATTTTGTTCGGTTCTTAAAATACATAAAAAGTCGAACCAAACCGAATCGTTACACACCTACTCACCATGGCATTAACGTGAACTTGGTTGAATTGAGATGGGGAGGGACATATAATTGTGTTTTAACATATAATTGTATGCTATATTTATTATGATATAGTTTTCTAATATATATAATATTTAGATTAATTTAATATTTTATAGTATTAGATTGAAATTATAAAACAAAAAAATAAATATTGAATAATAATAATTTTTGAATTTTATTATTTATTATAAATAATAATTATTTAGTAACACTAGGCAAAACATATATTTCTTTTAAAAAGTAACACTAAGCTACTTCTATCAACAACATTCTCAAATACTATTTTCCTCACTTTCAACAGCTTTCAACACTTATTTCTAAACACTAACTGATTTTCAAATAATCAGCTTTCAACAACTTTCAACACTTATCAATAAGGTTCAGCTGCTCCAAATACCTCTAAATCAATATTTTCCAGCTATAGCGATGAATTTTAAGTGTAGAAATGGATGAATGTGACGGCGGAGCAACTGCCAAATGTGACGGTGGTGCGTGTGGTTGTTGGGGGCCGAAAGCGGTGCTGTCAAATCCGCGGTGGTCCCTCTCCATCTTCCCTCACTCACGCCGGCACTGCTTTCAACGCCTCCCGCTGGCAAACTTCTCAATCTGTGCTTCATCATGAATCTTTTCATTTCATACTTCATATATAATCAAATATTTCAAATCATTTATTTTATTATTTCACGAGCTTGTCATGATTACGAGGCCTATCGACGTGGAATTACGAAATAAATGAAATTTACAATATTATATTTGATTTTTTGAATTGAATGATTACTAGTCATAATTCATTACTACTATATTTCACGCACACCCACACTTCAAGATATAGACAATAATTATTTCATTTTGTGGTGGCCTTTTCCAATTCAGACCTGGTGATGTTTGATTCTAAGATTGACATTTGGTTTATTTATTTATTTTATAATAACTCATTGCACGTCATTTCTTTTATTTTTCATAATAATTATTTCATGATTCCAACAGTCCTCAAAATGTTATTGATTTTGAATTTTTACTTTAACAAAGTTAAGATTATTAGCCTAGAATTATTTAAATCTCCTATTGTTTTGGTTTTAGTGTGAATATAAATACGAGGGAGTCTAGCCGATATTAATTGAATAGCAATTACTGGATACAACTAATTATTTATTTATTTATTTTTTTTATGACGATGAATGCGCAGTCACTACTTCTGCTATCTTTAGTGCGAGCAGGGTAAACCTTGCTCCTGTGCAATAGTCTGCAACCGCTACCTCCGCTACCTTAACCACCCTTAAGGTGACAGGGTGACAGACTCACATAGCAAGTCCAATAGGATTTAAACCCATAATGACCTTTCGGTCCCGGGCCACCCACCTTCACCGCTATGTCATCCCATGAGGATTGGATACAACTAATTATTGTTTGATAATATGCGTTACAAATGAAACTACTGGATGCTAAAATGCACACCTTGGCTTGTATAAATCTCGATGCAAGAAAATCAATATTGGGAAATGAGTAATGCTTTGTAACTATCTGTGGCCCAAACCTACTTTCTTGGGCTTTTTGTAATTTATGTGATTGGTAAGGCCTACCAAACAAATATCTTCTCTTGCATGCGTAATCTTTATTGTGTTTATCTCCACACTGCAACCTTGACTAGATAGAATTCACCCCTCCCAACAAATCCATCCATTTTCCACCCTTTTAAAATTGAAATTGAATTAAAAAAAATAATTTGTTCTCCATGTGGTATATTATTGCTTAGTTAATATGATCAAATAATGGTCACCTGTTTCTATCATTAAGTGGGTATCAGAAAATAGTTAAATGAAGAGTAATTGATTTGATAATTCAAAAAAGAATTGGTATCCAAGTTTCCACGCCACAGATTTTCTTTGAAGTTAAAAAGTTTCTTTTTTGTAGCTTTAAACTTTCCAGGTCATGGGCTAAGCTTAGCACGCTTGAATTGTTATTAAGTACATACAAGACTAACTTTATTAATTTTCTTGACATGGTAACAATCTTTTCAATTAGAACTTTCCAAGAATCACTTTATTTATTCATAACAAATTAATATACATAGGTTAGTCCCCTATAGTCTATAAGTTATAAAGTAAAGGAGAATTCTACTTTTGATCATAGTGGTCCTCGACCTAAAAAATTAACTTTTAAGACGTTATATTTGACACAATATATATTAATAACAAATATTTGACACAATATATATTAATAATATTAATGTGTGTCAATGCATCTCATGTGTTCAATATATTACAGCTAATCTCGTTTTCATATACTTATATCACACGTATGGAGTAATGAGGTATACTAATAATAGCAATATCATATATGTAGATATTACATTTATTATGAAATAAAACACTAGATGAGATTGTATAAAAGGATGATTGGGGGGGGGGGGGCAATATGAATTATTCCATGATTGAACTCCACTAGTAAACAAGAAAATGATTCCATGCAAGTTGGAATGTATTGCAAATGAAATCTTTTTGAATTAAGCTCACGCATGGTTGAATAATAGTACTTTGTAGGCCCTTTTCTCTCTCATGAAACTCGCCTCTTCATATTTTTAAAGATTTTTTTTCTAGGGCTTTTTGCATGCTAACTATGTACTTTGCAGAGCCTTGGCCGTCCAAAACCAAAATTTTCAAGAAAAGTAAACAATTAGTTATATAATAAGGTGTGGATCAAACCATTTGCTTCTACTTGAAGATACTATTATTGTTATCCATCTTTGTTTTGTGATATTATATTTTAGTTGAGTCCATAAATATAACGTAATTTTAAGAAGATAATTAGAATGAAACAATTCTTGCTTGCATGCATATATCATACATACATAGAGGGGAATGATAAAATGAGAACCAAATATCTACATGAGAATAAAAAACGTAATATGCACCATTTACTTATTGTACAACCAAATTTGAATCTGGTCCCTAATATATTACCCTTCAATTTTTTATGCATAATTGCAAAAATATAAAGTTAGCTAGAGTTTATGCAATTCTCATGTAGGGACTATGCATTTGTTTTGTGTATAAAATGCATTGATTCCTAGTTTTCATAAAGGGTTGGTTCAAACATGAGCATTAGTAAGTATTTAACTTTCTCTTCAAATGTTTTATTTTTCTCTTCTATATATGTGTGTGAATATCAGTTTGACACTAGATTGCACTGATTCGGGACACGTGATACGACACGACGCGGATACGTGACACGTCATTTTCTTAAAAACATAGGACACGACATAGACACTCATATATATAAAACTAAGTGCAAAATAAACTAATTTTGTGTATTTTTATTAGGATTAGATGCCATGTATATTCAAATATACACGTTAAAGTGGAGTGTTGTGTCCGACACGATACATTGAGATTCTATGAAGTATTTGTGCAATATAGTTTAACACGTACAAATCAAATTAAAGAACACACTTTTATAACAATACTAAATTTGGTAAAGGAGGAGGATATATTTTAATATTTATTTTTGTATTGAGAAAAATAGTTCTAGCTTGATATAGATTATAGATTATAGCTTGAAAAATAGTTCGCAACAAATGAAATCAAGATTACGACATTCTAATATATATATAAAAGATTACGACATACTCTGAGACTGGACACGTTGGCAACTATGCGTAAGTATTGTGATTTGTGTGAAAGACAAGTTCTCTTGAAAAACTTAATTGAAGGTTTACATGAAAATGATTCCTTTCCAATCACACAAACATACATATATATTCTTTTTCTAGTAAGGAAACTTCGTAGTAGTTGCCCGAGATGCTATCTAAGTAAATCTCTTTCACATATATAGCATGCAAATTATAATAAACGGATCATTTGTAATAGATTCGATCTAGAGACATTGATAAAGTCGGAAATATAATACTTGGACACAAACTCATTCTATCACTAGATCATAAAATTAATTAGTATTATCTCAAAATGAACGTATAATGACGAGAATTAAATGATCAAATGCATCTTCATTAATCGATCATAACAATTGAGGGCAATGCAAAATAATATATAAACTCATTGCAAGAGAAAGATCTTGCATTAATTTCTCCAACAGTTAACTTCCACCACAATAAAACCACACACGATTGATCATTACATCAACCTTAATTAAAACAAACTGAAAGTAAACTAAGGATTAATAATTATCCATTTGGGTTACTAGGATCGAAGTAGTTGCCATAGTTGACAAAATCTGAGGTAGAATAGCCCCCATATTGAGCTCCATAACTCGACTGGTTATAATCCTGCATCTGCTGCGGCGGCATTGCGGCGGAGGGATAAGTAGTGGCGGCGGCTGCCGTATACCCTAACTGCTGATCGTAAAGGGCCGAGCTCATATAAGGAAACTCAGCATCATTGCTTGATAATAGTTGAGCGTACTGCTGAAGCCCAGGGAAAGTGTTATGCAGTAAGGGGTCGGAGTTGAGTTGAGGCGGCGGCGGGAGGCTGGCAGTGGCTCCGCCTCCGCCGCTGAGGTAGGGGAGCTCGGTGTTGCCTTGGACGCGCTCGGGGAAGTTGAGCTTGGCTTTGGAGCCCTTGAACTTCAGGGCAGCTTCATCGTATGCAAGTGCTGCATCCTCGGCTGTGTCGAACGTACCGAGCCAAACTCGGGCAGCCTTCTTCGGGTCGCGAATTTCGGCTGCCCATTTGCCCCATGGCCTTTGCCTCACTCCTCTATAGTGTTTCTTCACGCCTCCTTCATTCATCAACAAAGATATGTATAAATTCTTATTCGGACAAGAACCTTGAATTAGGATTATAGGAAAATCTTGCTAATTAGGGAGAGAAATGGCAATGGTCGAAAACGACTAGCATAAACACACATGTGGGAAATATGGAAAAGTCGTGTTTTAGATAATGGTAGGTGGTGAAGGGTTTTCATATCTGACCAAACAGGAGAGAAGAAGATCGATCAGTTCCCACGTCTCAAATTAATTAATAATTCAAAGGTTTGTCCGCTTGTTGTAGATTTAACAAGAAATTGTAGATACAGTCCATGTGTAGGTAGATATTTGCAATATTTGGTAGTGTGGAACCCTTGTCCATTTCTGATGAGAGAGAGAGAGAGAGAGAGAGAGAGAGAGTACTTTACGGAAAGTAGCATACAATGAACTTGGCTGAAGCACAAAATCTAGGCCTTTCCCCACAATTCTTTTTCAACTCTAATTAACTTGACAACTACGTGCAGAAGGAATATATAATTTAGCCACAAATCGAATATCAAGTGTGCACGGAACATATAATTTCTAGTCTTAAGGTAAAATTATGTCTTAACTAGATGAGAAAATTACTCACAAAATTTTAGGGGCAAAAAAAAGGAAGGTTTAGAGGTAGCACATGAGTGAATTTTTACCTTGTTCTTGGTGAGCTTTTCCAGCACTCTCCGGGGGCGTCGCGGCGGTATCTTCGGCGCCCAAAATCCTATTGAGACCTGAAATCACGGTGGGAGTGTCCATTTCTCCACCGGAAAAGTCGTAAGCTCCGCCTTTCTGCGGCGATGCTTCCATTGGAAGAGGCCTCTTTCCATGCCTTCTATCCACCTTGCAACCTTTTTCTTGCTTGATTGCTTTCTCTCTCTTTAACACTAATCTAATCAAATCCAAGATCTTCTAGAAATATAGATATATATCAACCCTTTATCTCTCTCTCTCTCTATATATATATATTTCCTTGTATGTATAGGTTGCTGTCAAGATCAACTTGGTAGAGTTAGTAGCGAGATTTGTGATTGCTACATGAAAGGGTGTGAAGGGAGAAAATAGGGTTGGGAAGCAGGGTTTTTATTAGCATGTGGGCTTCTTTTTTTCAAGAAAAAAAGGGAAAAAGAAAATTCTCCTATTATTATTTTTATTATTTTAGTGAGGCGAATATTGTGTTAACTTTAAAAGAAAAAAAGGAAAGGAAAAATCATGAAAAGGAGAAAGAGAAAAAAAAAGAAAAGATCTGATGATAGAAATTTGTGGATAGTGATGGCGTGTGACAAAATAAAAGTAGTTTTGGATGGAAGAAGAAGACATAAGAGATATACATAAGGTTGGGTCGATCTGATCTGAAGAGATAAAGTTTAAGGTAGGAAGAGTTGAGATCTGATACCTAAGAATAAGATTGGCCATTTGTCTTCATTTTGAGATGCATGCTACACATCTGGTGCTCCTACTTTTGAACCAACTCTTGTTTCTATCCATCCATATTCACACTGCAAACGTATATTCAAACTGCAACTGGGGTGGAAAAAAAAAAAAAAAAAAAAAAAAAAAAAAAAAAAAAAAAAAAAAAAAAAAAAAAAAAAAAAAAAAAAAAAAAAAAAAAAAATAAAAAAAAAAGTTAAAATATTAACTTTTTTTTTTCATAAAAAAAAAAAAAATTAGAAAAATTTTAAAAAAAACGCAGGGGAAGAGTCGGCCGCGTATAAAAAAAAAAAAAAAAAAAAAACTGCAACTGGGGTTTGCTTGGATAAATCCAATGGGCACATGGAACAACAAACCTAGTCATTTTTCTATACAATTAATACTATCAAGTATTAATTCGTGGATGGACAAGCTCTTAAATTTATTACCCCCATTAAATTGACATGAGCTATTTTAGCTTTTTCCTCTGGGCCTTACTTTATGTATGCACAATTTATTTATTTTTTTAAAAGTATTTAAGGGGTATTTAGAATAGTTAAAGTTTATTAATAAGTGTTGAAAGTAATTTATGTTAATTTGAGGATCTGCAGGTGTTTGACAAGAAGTGCTAAAAATTGCTGGAAGCGGGGAGAATAGTACTCCCTCCGTTCCACTCCATTAGTCCACTTTCTTTTCGGCACGAAGATTAAGAAAGTTGTTTGTTGTGCGTAAATTTGTATAAAGTTGTAGGGTCCACTAGAGTATATAAGAGTGTTATTTTAAGTTAAAAAAGGAAAGTGGACTAATGGAGTGAAACGGCCCAAAAAGGAAAACTGGACTAATGGAGTGGAACGGAGGAAGTATTTGTAATGCTGCTCATATCAATAACTTATTTTTACTTTTAAATGAAATGTCGGTTTTATCTTTAATGTTATTAAATAATTAGAATTTATAACAAATAAATAAAATTGATAAGTAGTTGCTATTCAATGTTTATTTTTTTCTTTTTAATTATCATCTCAATATTATAAAATATTAAATTAATTTATGTATTAAATAAATATATGATTGTTATTTATATTAAAGTGTAATAATTATTCATTAATTATGGAATTATAATTAAATTTTATGGATAAAGTATTTTTGAACTAAACTAAACAAATATTTGAAGGAGAAACTTGTTCAATAAATTCAATAAGTTATTAGCTGGGGTAAGACAGTTTAAACAACTTTTCTAAAATACGTACGGAAATAGAGAAGCTCTAACTGAAAGTTGGAATCCTAAACATTAAAAGTGCAACTTTCAGCTATGAGTTGTTCCAAACACTCTTTAATTTCTATACGATTTGATGAAAGGAATGAATCCGATATAGAAATTATATCGAAGACGTACTATGAAATGAATAAATAGTTTAAGAAATAGATCATTTGGTTTGTAGCATAGATAAATTTGATTCATTTACTTCTTGTTTCGTTCATTTAAAAATGGGTTCAAACAAAATTTCACAAATATTACTCTACAAAAAATGTATATGAATTTTCATGTGGAAAATATTATTTTAAATTTTGCTAACATTCCAAAAAATAATGTAGCCGTTTATATTCCGAATCTTAACTAAGATGCTAACATGTTTTGTGAAAAATATTTAGCTGTTTTGAGAAAGAAAATTCAAACATTTTAATTTTATAAATTAATAAAATAATAATTGCTTTTTCTGATAATATTCAGTTAAAATAAAAACATTAGTATTTAGTTATTTTTGTAAAAAGATATAAATGAATTAAAAAATATAAAAATTATTATTATTTTTATTTTAAAAGATATTATACACAATTAAAATATTTTAATATTAGAATAATAGTTACTTTCTCAAAGCATAAAAAATAAACTTTTATAGTTTTTCATGTACATTAATAATATAGCCCCCAAATTGTGGAGCTTTGGTTCGAATTGATCCCTAAAATTTGATTGAATTGGTAGTATTTTCGTCGGTCAACAATTAGTCAATGATATTGTTAAAAAATCTAAAATAATAAAATGATATTTTCGGTATAAATTCTTAATTTGACCATTTCAAACCTATTGTAAAAAGTTTGAGAACTTCATAAATAATTTTTTTTTGTAAAAATAAATACATAAATTATTTAATTATAGACATTATAGACATTTTAATTTATAAGGTCCAAATACATTAAACGTAAATAGTTTGAGAACCAATTCTATTAATTATACGATATGTGAGGAATTTTATCGCCAATTTTTATAACGATGTGAAATCAATTCGATGTTGTGTCATCTAAATGGGGGAATGGTTTTATTACACACTATAAACTATATTTTATATCATTCTCCCATTGCAACCAAATGAGACTTTAGAGGTGAGATATAGTGTGCGGAAGTGTATGCCCAAAAATATGTCCATCTCAGTTTGAAAACATGTTTTATGCTGAGTGATTTAAAGTCAGTTTTATGCAGTATGAACAGTAATGAATGCAACAGTAAATTGACATAAACAATTTTTAAAGTGGTTCGGATACATAGGATCCTACGTCCACTGTCTTGAACAAAGCAAGAGTTCTTGAATTAATTTATACTGAGCAAGTCTCAATTCATATGTGCACTGGACATATACTCTATTATAGACTTAGTAACTTTACAAGTTCAAACACAAGGGTTTGATTTTCTCCAACTATGAAAGAGTTCTAACAATAAGAACAATTTAGAAAGCTGAACTTCTTCGAGTTTTTCTAAACTTATGATATTACAATAAGACTGCTTAGAATAGAGAATGAGAACTAATGAATTTCTAGAGTGAAGAACTAAGAAGATCTCTCTATATGCAAGTTCTTCGCTGGGTTCGTCTTTGAGTTTGCTAATGTGTTTATTCGCTTGAATGCTTTTGTTCCCTCTTGTCTTCTCTGCATGAAGACTCTTCTCTATTTATAGCCTCGACTCATGAATAGATCCGTTGGAGGGAGTCTAGAGACGTGTTGAAAATGACAAGAAAAACGACCATCTTCAATTTGAATGTTACTGTAGAGATTCCCTCTTTTTCAGTCTAGGAAGCAGCTTTACGTCAGAGCAGGTAGAGTGCTGACGGCTTCTCATTGGTCGAGGTTATGGAGTAGGTGATGTTTGTTCTGACTCCAAGAGCATGCTGAGTTGACTTCCTCTGATTCCTCGGACCTTTTACTGAATTGATATTCTTCTGAGATGTTCAGTGCGTGACTCGAATTCCTTTGTAGATCCAGTGGGTTATAACATTCCCAATTGAGTTCTTAATGCTGAGTTCTTCCGGCTGAACAACAGATGTTCTACTGAATCTATCAGCTACTGAACTCTAGCTAGCCTACTGAGTTCCTAACATGCTGAACTCAACTAAGCTATTACATTATATAAGTTTCATCATTCATCTAGGGTTTTGGGATCTTCAAATCTTATCATACTAAATCTTATCCCAACACAGACTGGTGCAAGATACTGAACACTGTCTACTGACTTCAGTCAGTATGATTGTGCTTATATTCAGGTTTTACTGAAAATCTGTACTTATGAATTTTGCAAAACAATCATATGCAGGATGAACAATTAACCAATAAAATAGTAAAATGCACATGCAAATTTTAAAGTGGTTCGAATACCCAAGATCCTACTCCATTGTCCCAAATTATGAGGAGGTCTTGAATTAATTATACTAAGCAAGTCTCAGTCGATCCGCTCATTGGACAGATCACTAGTTATAGTCCTAGAGACTTTGTAAGGATTCAAACACGAGGTTTGAGATCCTCCAATTAAGAAGGAGTTCTTATAATAAGAATAATTCACTTTATGAACTCCTTTGATGTTAAGCATATGATCTAACAAGGTTAGCTTAGAATAGAGAATGAGAACTAGAATACTCTAGAGTGAAGAACTATTTAAGATGTCAATCTATGTAGAAAGTTTCTTCACTGAATTCACTTTGAGGTTGCTAGAGCTTTAAATGCATGAATGCTTGATGTTGCCGGTGTCTCCAACGTTTGAAGATCAATCTCTATTATAGTCTTGACTCATGGAAAGATTCGTTGGAAGGAACCTAGCCACGTATCAAAAACGACCGAAAAAGCGACCATCTCGAATTTGAATGTTATTGTGGAGATTTTTCTTTTTCATTCTTGAGGACAACTTTATGTCAGTGCAAATATAGTGCTAGCAGCTCCTCATTTGTCGAGTTGAATGGTAGGTGAGGTTTGTTCAAACATCAAGAGTGATGCTGAGTTGACTTCCTCTAATACCTCAGACACTTTAATTGAGTTGTCCTCTACTTCCTTTCTTCTAAGAGATTTAGTTTGTAGGCCTATTCTGTAGTACTGATGTCCAACACACATTCAGTAGGTTCTGAACAACCCTACTGAGTTTTCAATACTGAGTCCATCCAGCTTAGACAATATACGCTACTAAGCCTATCAGCTACTGAACTCTATCTAGCCTACTGAAATCCTAACAATATAAACTCAACTAAGCTATTACATTATATTGGTTCATCATTCAACTAGGGTTTTGGGATCTTCAAATCTTATACTGTATCATAGCCCAACAATTACCCTCTATTTGATGATGCAAAAACCATTACAAATCAAATTCAAATACAAATACGAAAGCATCACAATTATAATAAACAATAAACATAAGTGTGAGTGTGTGTTGATCACTTAGGTGATCAGTAGTTGTAAAAGTAAAACAATACCTATCATGACAATGAGTAGTTGTCTTGGCCAAGTGTGATACTGATTTCATTATTGATGTGAAAATTTCAAGTACATAAATCATGCTATCACTATATAACCAAAACTAGGAGTAGTCAGTTGCTCTTCTGAGATTTGAACTTTTGAAGCTTCGCTTTAAAATCAGTTGATTTTCCCTCTGGCAGTTCAAGTCCATACGCCTTGAAGATGTTTATCTTGAGTTGCTTGATGGCTGCTTGATCTTCCTTGCAGTTCAGAAATAGAGATTTCTTGCCCATAGCTATTTTGATTTCTTCCTCTATCTCATTCATGCAGATATTTCCTTTTAAGGTCATAGGAGGAGAAAAAATCCTGTATTTCGACGCAAACTAGCTTTTTCCAGTAGTTCCTTCACTTTAATGTAGAAGTTTGAATCAATGATCGATAATATCTCTTCATATCTCTTCAAATAACTAATCAATGTCGATTGACATATCCCATGATCTCCAAATGTGAAAGCTCTTGAGAAATTCGACTTTGATTTCTTCCTATCTTTGGTTCAGCTTCCATGACTTCCATTTATCAGTCCAAGGGTATATAATGTGTTTAGGGTGATTCTTTTGAGCTTCTCGTCTGAAGAATTTTGAAGTAGTAGGGATTTCTCGACTCTTCTCAGGAACGCGCTCTCTGGCTTCCTTTTCAGTTCTCTCTTTCAGAGCTTGTTGGTCCAGAGACGAGCCTTCAGGTGCAGGAGGGGGGTGGGGGTTGAATACACCTGAATGCATATTTCAACTCAAACGTGAAAGTCAGTGCTACTGAATTTTGCTACTGAACTAGTTAGTTGGCCAAATAAGCTTTCTAGATTGCGTGGGCAGAGTATCCTTCTACTGAGTCCTATCCACTGAGTTCAGTCAGTAAACAGTAGTTCAGTATCAGATATAGTGTGCAGAAGTGTAGGCCTAAAATATGTTCGTCTTAATTTGAAAACACGTTTTATGCTGATTGATTTAAAGTCAGTTTTATGCAATATGAACAATAATCAATGGAACAGTAAATCGATACAAGCAATTTTTAAAGTGGTGCGGATACACTGGATCCTACGTCTATTATCCTGAACAAAGCCAGAGTTCTTGAATTAATTTATAGTGAGCAAGTCTCAGTTGATCTGGTCACATGACATATACTCTACTTATAGTCGTAGTGACTTGATCTATGCGCTTGATAGATACTCTACTTATAGTCGTAGTGACTTGATCTGTGTGCTGGAAAAATACTCTACTTATAGTCGTAGTAGCTTGATCTGTTTGTTGGACAGATACTCTACTTATAGTCGTAGTGACTTTACAAGTTCAAACACAAGGGTTTGATTTTCTCCAACTATGATGGAGTTCTTACAAAAAGAACAGTTAAGAAAGCTGAACTCCTTCGAGTTTTTCTAAGCTTATGATATTACACTAAGTTCGCTTAGAGTAGAGAAGGGGAACTAATGAAACTCTAGAGCTAAGAACTAAGAAGATCTCTTTGTGTGCAAGTTCTTCGCTAGGTTCGACTTTGAGTTTGCTAGAGCATTTGTTCGCTTGAATGCTTTGGTTCCCAGTGTCTTCTCTGTGTGAAGACTCTTCTGTATTTATAGTCTCGATATATGAATAGATCCGTTGGAGGGAGTCTAGACAGGTGTCGAGAACGATAAGGAAAACGACCATCTTAAATTTGAATGTTACTGTAGAGATTCCATCTTTTTCAGTCTAGGAAGTAGCATTATGGCAGAGCAGGTACAGTGCTGACGTCTTCTTATTGGTCGAGGTTAGAGAGTAAGTGAGGTTTGTTCAAACTCCATGAGCATGCTGAGTCGACTTCCTCTGATTCCTCAGACTTTTTACTTAATTGACATTCTTCTAAGATTCAATACGTGGCTCGAATTCCTTCGTAGATTCAGTGGGTTATAACATTCCCAACTGAGTTCCTGATGCTGAGTTCTTTCGGTTGAACGACAGATATTCTACTAAACATATAGCTACTGAACTCTTGCTAGTCTACTGAGTTTCTAACATGCTAAACTCAACTAACCTATTACATTATGTAAGGCTCATCATTTAGTTATGGTTTTGGGATCTTTAAATCTTATCATACTGAATCTTATCCCAACAATTTCCCCCTATTTGATGATGCCAAAACATTTTACATTTAACAATACATCAAACACAATTTACCCTTTTCTAAAACGATATCCTTCTATCAACACAATTTCCCCCTATAACACAAGACTACTGTCTATGAGATAGATTAACTAAGCACCGAGGGACAAACACATAAATAAGTAACATGTGTGTGTGTGTGTGTTCTGACCACTGAGATGATCAGTAGTGTTAAGATAGAAAAATAGCCAGGTGACAATGAGTAGTTGTCGTAGGCCAAAAGAGATAGAATTTCATAAATGATCAGAGATATTACATATACAAGAAACTCTATTCTATTTGAACTAAGACTATCAGAGCAAAAGAGAACCAGCTGGACTTCCTGAATTGTTACAATCGCACTTTGAAGTTAGCATATTTCTTTTCTGGAAGATCAAGACCATAGGCTCTGTAGACTCTGCTTCTCAACTTCTTGATCTCTTCCTTGTCTTCTGAATCATTCATATTAAGTCCCCTTCTGATAATAGAAAATTTGATCTCATCCTCAATCTCCTTAATGCATATATTTCCTTCTAGCAAGCAAGGAGGAGGTAGGGTTCTGAATTCAAGTGCCTTGAGGGTCTGCCCTGACTGTTGGAGAGCGATTTGGATTTCAGCATAGACTTCTGGTTCTGAAATCATCAAGAATTCTTTGAAGATACTGTCAGGATCTGCTTGTTCACTCACTGTCTTCCAGATTTAGTAGCTCTTGATGAAGTCGACCTTGATCTGCTCCCACTTCTGATTGATCTTCAAAGGGACCCATTGGTTAGCCATTGATAAACAATCCTTTTAATATTATTTCCCTAATCCTTGCGTCTAAAAAACTTAGAAGTTGTCAGGACGCTCCTGTCTTTTTCAGGTATTCTCTGTCTCGCTTGCTTCACAGTTTTCTACTTGACGGCCTCAAGGTCTGTTAGTCTTATACGTTCTTTTGCAGCTTGAATTTGACGAGCCTCAGCAGTAATAACCAAGCCTCTTTCGCAGGCATCCCACATGGCTTTCATCTTAGCCTTTTGCTCTGTAGATAATTTAGTAGTGGGGATGGTCTGTTGAGCTTCAGAGTCACTTGGTCCAGCTGACTTGGACTTAGAAGCTTCAGGCTCATTCTTAGTGGATTTTTCTTTGGACGACTGAGCTCTAGATTGCCTGGGTATCACAGATCTTGTTTTGGTAGGCACTGGAGATCTGATCTGTATGCCTTTCTTGTTGGCTTTTGATTTTCCTTCCTCCTGTGCTTGTAATTCCTTAGCCAGTTTTTCGTCATAAGCGATTTCTTCATCTGGTGTTCGGAATTTGAGCTTGTTTGCTTTTGGAGGACTAGGAAGAGCTAAGGATTTTCCTTTAGCAACTGAGCGAGCATGCTCTTCTTTAGTCAGTTCTTCTAAGAACTCAACTACTTCAGTTATTGCTGCCTCTGTGGGTTCTCCTGACCCTTCCCCCTTTTTCACTATTTTACTTGTTCCTATCTCTTCAACTTTTATGAGGGCCAATAGTTATTTCTTCCTACTTCCTTCCCCCTTTTGGCATCATCAAGCTGACTTGCCAAGGGAGTGACCTTTTCAGTAAGACCAAAGATTGAGAGGCTGATAGTGTCCATTTTTGCCTCAATATCCGTAACAACATCTGTGTACTCACTCCAGTGTCTGTCATGCTCCGACTGAGCTAAGTTGAGTACTTCAGATTTTGTAGCTTCAAGCCGTTTAAGGTATGCTTCAAAAATCTCAGTGGCTTCCTTCTTGATAGCTTGGCCGATGTTGTGCTGTTCCACGAGTGCTTTAGAGACTTTCTCAGTGGTTAGCTTATTGCGTTCTTCGACGGCCTTGAGGACTTGATCCAATGCAGTAGCCATTTTATCAGAAAATGCATTGGCCTGAGTCTGCAGAATTTGTTGAAGCTAAGTGTTCAGATCTATCCTCTGAGAATCAAGTGCGCGACGGAGGACCTCATCAGTATCAGAACTTGTAAGAGTACTGATCCTTTGCACTTTAGCAGTCAAGTCGCCCCTGGGTCTGAGCCTTAGTAAATTGGCTCCATTTTGAGTTCACGTCTTTGGCAAGAAGACGGTTTTTGCAACCCTGACGCTTAAGGAACTTGTTAATTGATGCCATAGATATGTCTTTGATCTCAACAGCCTGATAACTAGATTATTTTGGCTGTGTTTGAGACTTAGACGGTGCTGAGATGATGGTAACTGATGAAGGCGGTGGAGGTGGTGAGTCATCATCTCTAGGAGATTTCCCCTCATCAGATCCTCCCTAGTTTGCATCATTGGGTGACTCATCGTGATCTGAGTCTTGGTGAGTCTGGGGCTGAGTAGACAGTTCAACAGTGCTCCTCAGACTCAGGAGCATGAGCATCGTTGAGTACAGATCATCCATATATGCTATATCTGCTGGCTCTCCGTAGCCAATCTCTTCTCTCAACGTCGGCTACTCCTGCATCAGTACAGGGACAATTCTTAGGTCGATGGTCTCATCCAGAATATCCTACTCGAGGAATCTAAGATACATCTAGACCCTGGCCCTGACTGCGATATTTCCTAGATCAGAGTGATCTAGGATCTCAGGAATCTATAATGCGATCTCTTCAGTAGCTCTGATCTGAGCTTTTAGTACTTAAGTCGAAATAGAAGTGGAGACCTCACCCTGAGGTAAGTCAATAGGTATGTCCGACGGAGTCTCCTCTGAGTGTATCCTTTGACCTTATCAGTTAGAGTCACGTCCTCCTTACCGAACTCTGAATCTTAAATAGATACCTGCTCATGAATAATAACAGAAGGTTCAGGCTTCTTTTGCAATTTCTTTTTCTTCTGCTGAGTAGGGCGGGGGTCCTGAGTGGATTGAGCTGGAGGCTTTTCATGTGTTCGCGCTCTATTGATTTCTCAATAGCTGCTGCGTTTAGGAACTTTATGTTTTTCTTGTCATACAAGTACGTCTCAGTGAAGGCAGTTCTTCCTTGGTAGTAATCCTCGATAAGGATTGAAATTTTGCTGCCATAGAGTATTTTTCCCTTTGGAATCTGTTGTAGTGAGGTCCTTTCCTCATTCGGCACAAACTTCTGGAACTGAGCCTTGAATTTCGTCAAGAAGAACTCAGTCCAGTTGACCTGGATGCCATCCATTATGGCCATCATAATCTGAATGCGGATCCTGGAAAGCTGATCGAAGGATCCGACTGAGCTGTTCAGGATATGGTTGACAATATATGCTAATCCTCTGTATTCAGGGAGCAATCTGTTCTTGTGAAAAGCCGCTTTGAATAAAATGTCCTTCTGCCCGCTGAATTGATAGAGGTACTTGTTGATGGACGTCTCCTTATAACAATCAGAGAAATCCCGTAGTTGGGAAGATAGAAGCTCTGCTAAAGGCACTCAACAATGTTGATATCGACAATCTTCGCTTCTCAAACATTGTTACTCGTTTCTTGCTAGTAGGAGATGCAAGAAATGTCCTGAAGGTCTTCGTTTTGGCGAAGATTCATATAAAACTCTATGACCTGTCTGGGGAGGCAGTGGAAAGGAACCCCTGATAGCAGGGTCTGAAGGTTTGAAGACTGAAGAGCGTTGAAGATCTGCTCCATGCAGACTCTCTTGTTGTTAATAATCTCCTCCATATCAAACGTAATCAAGACCTCGTTACTTGGAGAACTCGCCATTTAGATGTATTGAATCTGCAAAATGAGTGTTAGTACTTGAAAATAGAGTAAGTTAATTACTTTGCAGATAAATTTTAAGAGATATACCAAAGAAAATAGTGCTTGAAGGTAGTAGATTTCGTAAGCAATTAAGTTGCAGATCACTAAATATGTTAGATAACGACGGAAAATGTTACTTCAGAATATGGATACGTGTATATATATCTTATATGAATATGAACATTTTATTCAGCGTTCGGTTGAGATTAAACTGAATTTGAAACTTGGACGACTCAGATTAAATGTTATAAGAAGTTACGATTACTGTGCCGCCTATAATCTCGACCTACGTATCTATCATCTAAAAGGTAAGGTGAGATAACATGCATTTAATGCGCCGCAGTTAGGGGTGTAATGGTTCGGTTTGACTTTTTATGTATTTTAGGAACCGAACCAAACACAGAGAAATGGTTTGGTTCGGTTCGGTTTGAAGGATTTTTCAATATCGGAACCGAACCGAACCGAACCGCTTATAAATGGTTCGGTTCGGTTCGGTTCATCGGTTCACTTTTTTATTTTTTTATTTATTTTTTAAATCTTAAATAATGCAAGAATAATAGTTTATAAGATGTCACTCATTTCGAACTCATAAGTATAGAGTTGTTACTCCTTTCTCTTAATTTGTATAGAATAGAATTGATCTAAACTTAAATCTAATATCTAAATCCAACAATATTCTCATTTAAGAAAGACAAATATTAAATAAAAAAATTAAAAAATAGGATATTAGTTCGGTTCGGTTCGAACCGTTCAAAAATTCTTGAAACCGCGAACCGAACCGACTCTAAACGGTTTCTAAAAAAATAAATCGAACCAAACCGCGAAACCGAACCAAACCAAACCACATTTTTCGGTTTGGTTCGGTTCGGTCCGACCAATTTCGCGGTTCGGAACGGAACCACTTACACCCCTAGCCGCAGTCAATACATGGAATGTCGTACTTTTAATGAAAATATTTTCAATTAATGACATCCTATGATGATTAATGGTGGGAAATAAATGCAATGGCATGCTGAATACGATATGCTGAATAAATACTCATAACCTGTTAGCTAAACATGGTAGTCAAGTGATACCAATGTGTAAACACTGAGTAGTTCAGCAGTACTGAGAGTAAGTTCCCCCTTACTCAGTACTTCCGGGATCGTCTTACTGAACTAAGTCAGTAGGATCCAGTAGACCTAGTTCTACTAAGAGTTCGTCGAATCTGGTCTCAGCTAGAGGTTTGGTCACTATATCGGCCCTTTCTTTATTAGTATGGATCTTCTCCATTCTGATATCTTTCTTTTCGACATGGTCTCTGATGAAGTAGTGTCTTATATCCATGTGCTTGCATCTCGTATGAAGAATAGGATTCTGAGTAATTGCACTAGCACTGGTACTGTCGCAGTAGATCGACATTTCATCTTGATAAATACCACAATCTCGCAGCTGTTGTCACAACAATTGTATCTGGGCGCAACAGCTTCCGGCAACCGTATATTCAGCTTCAGTAGTGGACGTTGTTACTGAGTCCTGTTTCTTTGAAAACCACAAATATTAGCTTACTGCCTAGGAACTGACATGTTCCTGAAGTCGATTTCCTGTCGATTCGACATCCTGCATAATCATCATCAGAATAACCAGTCAGTTCAAGATTATCATCAGTAGGATACAATAACCCAACATCAGGTGTTCCTTTTAGGTAACGGAGAATCTTCATTGCTGAGTCGATATGACTTCGCTTGGGGTTCGCCTGAAATCTAGCGCATACACCTGCAACATAGGTTATATCAGGTCTGCTGGCAGTTAAATATAATAATGAGCCAATAATAACACGATAATCAGTTGAGTTAACAGGTACTCCCTCTTTATCAAGATCAATCTTGAGATTTGTATTCAGGGGTATCTTCACTGATTTGCTGGATTCACAACCGAATTTCTTGATGAGATGTTTAGTGTATTTCACTTGGTTAATGAATATTCCCTTCTTAGATTGCTTCACCTGATGTCCAAGGAAATAATTCATTTCTCCCATCATCGTCACCTCAAATTTATCTTTCATCATCTGTTCGAATTTCTAAAACATGGTTATATTCTTAGATCCAAAGATGATATCGTCCACGTAGATCTGCACTAGTAGAATGTCATTTTCTGACTTGATACTAAATAGGGTGCGATCTATCATTCCTTTCTAAAAATATTTATGAAATAGATAGTCTGAAAGGGTATCATACCAAGCCCTGGGTGCTTGTTTTAACCCATACAGAGCTTTCTTGAGTCTGTATACTTGATGTCGCTGCTGAAAGCCGGGTGGTTGTTCTACATAGACTTCTTCCTTCAGCACGTTGTTCAGGAAAGCTGACTTAACATCCATCTGATATACAGTGAACTGTTGATGAGTTGCATATGCTAACGTTTCATCAAAGTCTATTCCTTCAGATTTAAATTATCCTTTAGCAACTAGTCGAACATTATTCTTAACGATGATGTTGTTTTCATCTCGCTTGTTCTTGAAGACCCACTTAGTTCCTATCACATGTTGGTGCCTGGGTCTATCTATAAGCTCCCAAACGTCATTTATGGTGAATTGGTTGAGCTCCTCTTGCATAGCAGTGATCCATTCAGCATCATTCAGTGCATCCTCAATCGACTGAGGTTCTTCAGTACACAAGAAGCAGGAGTATAAGGCGCTTTCTCCTTGACAGAAGCTGGATCTTGTCTTAACGCTTGCTGATGGATCTCCGATAATAAGATCTGAAGTATGAGCATCTAACCAAGAACGACGACGTCTTGTTACTTCTTCTAAAATTTATTCTGCACAAATAGTCAGATCATGAGGAATTTCAGTAGTACTATTTTGTGCTTGAAGCAATTCAGTAACAAGATCAGGATCTACTGAGTCACCAGGTTCAGGGGCATTCAGCTCTGGAAAATTATTAGTTCCCCCTGAGTTGTTATTCTCAATAGAGGTCTTAGTTACCACTGGGGTTTCTTCATCGACCTGAGTTACCTATGATTGATTTTGTCCAGAAGAATCAATCGGTTTAGCTACATCGCCTGTTGGTTTGTTCTAAATTTCATCATCTGAATCATCACCCCAACAATACTGGATCTTTTCTAGATTCTTGTTTAAGCTTAGATCCTGTAGCTTGCTCCTGAATTCTTCAGCATCTTGCTGAGAGTTTTGTTTCTTGTTCTCAGAAGTAAATTCGTTAAATACAACATGAGGGCTTTCCTTCACGCAAAGTGTCTGTTGGGAGATGATTCAGTCTTCTCACAATCAGTAGAGACATAACTCAGTAGCCCTATGCACAGAATACTTACTGAAGATTTGAAGATCCCAAAACCCTATCTTGACTGATGAACCATTCAGTTGTAACCTGTTTTGGTCTGTCTCTGAGGTTTCAGACTTAGTAGACACTCTGCATCTAGTTCAGGCGCTTAGTAGATTACCTGCCTCAGTACCAGAAGTAGAAGACTCAGTGATAGTGGACTCAGCAGGAGCAGTATACTGAATGGAGTCAGTGGAACTGAACTCAGCAGGAGTAGTTCACTGAACTCAGAGCTGATCTTCAGTAGAGCCGACTCAGCAGGAGCATGCTACTGGATAAGAGATCAGACTCAGCAACGGCTGAACAGTCTTCTGACTGTCAGATTCTCTAAAAGTCAAATCAGTAGAGTCAATACGAGGAAGAGAGAAGTCAGCTTCAGATCTCCTTGAAGTCTGTTATGTCTCACCAACTTTCCTGAACCTCGACCAATGACAAGCAGCCACCTGTCCTATACCTGTTAAAGCTGCAAGTCAACAACTTTCCAGAAATGGAGGGAAAGGATACTGCAACCATACTTTGAAAGAGCCGTTAGCTACCCAAAAGAGAGAGACAGAGGATCGTCGTCTCCAACGGATCTATCCTAATCTCTGCTCTATAAATAGAGGGATAAAATCAAATTGAAGCTCACCTTCGTAAATGAAACCTAGAAATCGAAGAATACACAGAGCATTCAAAGAGCAACTCAACAACGCCTTAAGTCTTCTGCAAGAAGTTCGAAGAGATAATCTCCGGCGAAAGACTACATTTCTGTTCATAGGGAACCAAGCTGAATTAGAATTATACAGCCTCTAGTATCCAAGCGACTGAACACGAACCCAAAGTTTATACTTAGCCGTTCGTCGCTCTAGAAGCCACCTTCTCGTTCCCTATCCCTCTAACCTAAGCTCTGCTGTTCATATCTATAGCTGAGACGAAGGAGTTCATAGTCGAACTGATCCTTATTGTAAAGGACTCCTTCACTGTTGGAGAGTTTTTCAAACACTTAGTTTGATACCCATTAAACTGAGACTTGCTCAGTATAAATCTCAAGACCAGTGTTTGTCCAGTGTACAAGCCGACTGAGACTATCTCAGTATAATATATAGCTTCCTGATCTTTTGGGACAGTGAACGTAGGATTGTTGGATCCGAACCACTTTAAAAAGCGCCTGTGTTCTGTGTTGTTTATTTACTGTTGCATTGATTTACTGTGCATACTGAAAATATCTTAAAAATCATTCAACTGAGTTTCAGCAAACTTAATCGACTGCACTAATCTACTGAAACTGTTTTGATAAAAACGTTTTCCTAACTCAACTGAATTTGGGCCTACACATTTCCGCACTACTAAACTCTATCTGAACGGTACTGAATTCTGACTTAGTCAGCTAGCAGACCTCAGTAAAGGCAGTCACTCCGCCACGCGATTTAGAACAACTTATCTGGTCTGCTGAACTCGTTCAGTACAACACTCTCCTGAAAAGGACTGTTCGCGTTTTAAGTTGAGAAATCGGTTTTCAGGTGTATTCACCCCCCCTCTACACCTGGACGTTACTCTCGGGACCAACAATTGGTATCAGAGCAGGAGTTCTCTAAAACTCTTGTTATTCTAAAACTGGTCTACTTGAACGGATCCGAAAAATGTTTTCACATTCATATCATTATTTACTATGTCTGATATGTCAGGAATCAAAATGGTACCCATGTTCTCAGTAGAGAACTATGGTGTATGGCGGGTCAGAATGAAGGCACATCTGAGCTCCCTCCACGATAGCATGACAGAGGTTCTAGAGGACGGACCTATCGTTCCAATGGTAGACAACGTCGTAGCTCAGGACCCAGCACAAGGAGGAGGAATGGTGACCGGGAAGAAGATCCCCAAAGACAGAAGTCTCTTCACCCCTGAGGAGAAGAAGTGTTGGGTGATGATTCAGTCCTCAGCACGGTTTTACATAGTGGGAAATGATTCTATCTTCCGTACTAAAATGCACTCAGTAGGCTTATACCCTGAGTGATCCCATGAAGATTTGAAGATCCCAAAACCCTATCTAATTGGTGAACCATTCCTTTGTAATTGTTTTTGTCTCTGAGGATTCAGACTCAGTAGACACTCTGCACTGGTTCAGGCGGTCAGTAGATTATCAGCCTCAGCACCGGATGTAGAAGACTCAGTATGTACTGGACTCAGCAGGAGCAGTATACTGAAAGACTCAGTGGAACTGAACTCAGCAGGAGTAGTTCATTGAACTAAGAGCTGACCTTCAGTAGAGTAAATTCAGTACTCTCTACAGGATCAGACTCAGTAACGGCAGACAGTCTTCTGAACTGTCAGATCTTTTGAACAACAATTAGCATATTCAAATACGAGGAAGAGAGAAGTCAGCTTCATTATGCCTCGAAGTCTATTCTGTCTCAACTACTCTGCAAAACCTCGGCAAATGACAAGCCAACACCTGTCCTTACCTGCTAAAGCTGCAAGTCAACAACTTTCCGAAAAAGGAGGGAAAGGACACTGTCACCTTTTTCAAAAGAGCCGTTAGCTACCAAAAGAGTGAGATAAAGGGATCATCATCTCCAACGGATCTTTCCTAATCTCTTCTCTATAAATAGGGGATGATTCAAGTTTTTTCATGCATGCAGAGAGCCAAAAAGCAACGAACGAGCCAACACACTCTCGAGCAAGAAAACGGAAAAAACGAGCAAAAACAGAATATCGCATAAGTCTTTCGCAAGAACTTAAAGAACATTCTCCGGCGAAAGACTACCTTCTAGCTCTTAGGGAACCAAGCCAAACAGATATAAAAGCCTCTAGTATCCAAATCGACGATACACAAACTCAAAGCTACAACTCAGCTGTTCGTCGATCTAGAAGCCACTTTCTCGTTCCCTATCCCTCTAACCCTAAGCTGAACTGAATTTATCCATATCTTAGATGAAGGGGTTCACCTTTGAACCTTATCCTTATTGTAAAAGGACCCCTTCATAGTTGGAGAAGTTTGTCAAACACTTTAGTTTGATACCCGTTGTAAACTGATACTTGCTCAGTATAAATACCAAGATGCGGCTTTGTCCTGTGTACAAGCTGACTGAGAGTAACTCAGGATAATAAATAGCCTCCTGACCTTTCGGGACAGTGGACGTAGGATCCTGTGCATCCGAACCACTTTAAAAATCTCTGTGTCTCTTATTTACTGTTGCATTGATTTTAACTGTTCATACTGAATATCATATCTTTAAAATCATTCAACTAAGTTTCAACATACTTATTTGATTCACTCTTCTGAACTGAAACTATTTTTAAAAAAATGTTTTTCCACTCAACTGATTTGGGCCTACACATTTCCGCACCACTGAACTCCATCTGAATATACTGAATTCTGACTTAGTCAGCTAGCAGATCTCAAAAGTGTCAGTACCTCTTTGCCTTAACACGATTCAGAACAACTATTTGGTCTGCTAAACTCTTTCAGTACGGCACACTCCTGAACGGGACTGTTCGTGTTACAAGTTGAGAAATAGGTTTTAGGTGTATTCACCCCCCCTCTACACCTAAACATGCTCTCGGGACCAACAAGAAGCTTCACAACTTAGACCGCGTTGCCAGAAATACCATACTGACTACTCTGAGCGATTCTTATCTCGGAAGAGTTTAGGACTGCAAGTCTGCGAAAGAACTCTGGGATGCTCTAGTGCTACTGAGTCGGGGGACTCAGAAGATCAAAGCAAATAAACTCGCGCTGGAACTTCAGAAGCTGGAGAGACTGTCTCTCATGCCTGGTAACTACATTGAAGATCTCAACGTCAGATTTACGGATCTGATGAACTCTATCAATGGGCTGGGAAAGACATTCTCCAACCGAGAGATGAATCTCAAAATTTTGAGGGCACTGCCAGACGGTCACTGGACTCCCTTTGCTACCTTGTTGCGTCATTTTGATTTAGATATTGTTACTCCTGACCATATCTTTTCAGAACTTAAAGCTGAGGAGTTCGAGTTTGGCTTACCTCAAAGGAAGCAGTAAGCTGAAGCTGACACCCAAGTCGACATGCTTTTAAAGCATCAGTCAGCTCAGCAGCTCCGGCGTCTAGCAAAGCTGAACCTTCACTCAACGACATACAAGAAGGAAACTTAGCCAAGAAGTACGCGCTGGTTGCCGTGAAGTATCAGAAGGAGAAGGAGAGGCGCAAAAAGCTCTCGAGAGTCGTCAGAGACTCTAAGGGTAAGATTGAATATACACCCAAGCGCACTCCTGACTCACATACTTCTGAATGCAGGAAATAGGAAGACTCAGCTCAGTCGAAAGACAGTGAAAGCAAAGAAGAAAGAGTCACAACCTGCTATAACTGCAAGAAGCCAGGACACTATCGGTATGATCGTCCCGAGCTTAGTCACTCGCCGAAAGAGCAAGCACGTAAAGCACGAAGGGAGAAGTTCATCAAGAAGCGACAAGCATATATTGCTGGTGAACTCTCAGACGACTCAGATGAAGTCGACTCTTTCATGGATTCATCAGACGATGAAGCAGCTTTCATGGACATAGAGCTTGAAGCTGAAGAAGACGCTGAAAAGTGTCTCATGGCAAGAGAAGAGGATGAGGTAAACTCTCACGCACCATTTAACTCCTCTTCACACTGCACACACGACACTATTTCAGGTGCAGATAAGAATCTGGACGTCGCGATTGCATACGAAGAACTACTCGACGAGCATATTTAGATGAGTCTGCAGCTCAGTAAGACTCTTCAGGAGTTGGATACCCTGAAAGTGGAGAATCAGAGATTTTCTCAGGAGAGTCAGGTTGCTACTGAGTCAGAAGGACTTGTGTTGAGACTCAGGGAGGAGATTAACTCTCTGATGGCCAAGTCTCAGCATCAAGAAGATCAGATCTCAGTACTGACCAATGGCTTGACTCAGAAAGATACTGAACTGAGTCTACTGAAGCAAGACTTGTCAGGACTTCAGACCGAGCATGAATTGCTGAAGAAAAGTGATGATGTCTGGAGGAACCTGATGACAGAGCGGTACATGGGCGCTGAAAAGAAGCTTGAAGCTATGCTAACAAGCAACAAGCCCAAGCATTGTAAGGAGGGACTTGGATTCAGCCATGGAGCCTCCTCATCTGCCCCCGTACGCTCAGAAAACCGGCTAGTTGATAGGTTTGTTCAAGGGGAGACCATCAATGCAGAAATACTGAACCCCCTAGTAAAAAACAAACAGAAGATGAAGGCACCTCATCCCAGTTATCAGCACTCTGACAAGAAGATCAGCACCAAATCACCCCAGTTCAGTCAAGGGGGAACCAGCAAAGCAAAATGGGCTGATCAGTATGGACCTCAGCAGCTGACACATCCAGCTCAGTATGGGTTATATTAGTATTACCTTATAGTCAGGAGAGGATCCAAAAGTCAGAAAAAGAAGTCAGCATCGACCAGTCCACCCACTCAGAAGATCAGGACTCCTGAATCTGTAAGGCCTCAGAAGTCAGCATCGACCAGTCCAGTGGTCAAATATGTTGACAAAAGTGGAAAGAAACTGTCTGAGACCACCAGGGTCGTAAGACAGATTTGGGTTTCCAAAACTAACATCTAAGGACCCAAAATAAAAAAATGAAGGGTACCTAAATATAATTCTGTTTTGCATGTGCACAAGGATCCTTGGTATGTGGACAGCGGATGCTCAAGACACATGACATACCAAAAGGACCTATTGAAGAATTATACTACTGAAGAAGGACCCCGAATCGAGTTCGGAGACAACGCAAAAGGCTATACCAGAGGCTATGGAACACTCAACATTGGAACCACAACAGTTCTAAGAGTATCATATGTTGAAGGACTTCAGCATAATCTTCTCTCTGTTAGTCAATTTTGTGATAACTCGAATAGAGTGATTTTTGACGCTGGTTTCTGTGATGTTATTGATAAATCTATAGGGAAAACAGTGTTGTCAGGTTCGCGCAAAAAGAATATCTATGTAGCTGACTGGAACTCAGCTGAACCTGAAGCTTGTTTGTTGGCGAAGAATGACAACAAAATGGGATGGCTCTGGCACAGAAGACTCAGTCATCTCAACTTCAAGACGCTTAACAAATTAGCTAGAAACACTCTAGCAAGAGGACTGCCGAATGAAGTATTCAGCAAAGACACTCAGTGTGAAGCATGTCTGAAGGGAAAGCAAACAAGGAACTAAAATCCACCTATTCCATCTCCTTCCACTGATGGAATCCTTCAGCTGCTACATATGGATTTGTTCGGCCCAGTCTCTCTGGTGACGATCAGAGGCAAGAAATATGCTTTAGTGGTCATTGTGACTACTTGCGCTACACATGGGTCATATTTATTGCCAACAAGTCTGATGTCAAAACAGAGTTACCAAGGCTTCTAAAAAGGCTCAGTGTCGAGAAGAACACCAAGATCATCAAGATACGTTCAGACAGAGGAACTGAGTTCCTAAATTTTATAGTAGAGGAGTTCTGCAAAGCAGAAGGCATAGAGCATGAGACGTCGGCCGCGCGCACGCCTCAACAAAATGGGGTTGCTGAGAGGAAGAATCGAACACTCAAAGAAGCAGCAAGAACACTGCTCGCAGACTCAGGACTCCCAACCAAATTCTGGGCCGAAGCTACTGATACTGCATGTTATACTCAGAATAGATCTCTACTGACAAAGCAACATAAGAAGACACCATATGAATTATGGAACGGCAGGAAGCCTTCTTTATCTTATTTCCATATTTTTGATTGTTCATGCTTTATCCACAATAATGGGAAAGATCAGCTGAAGACTTTTGATAGCAAGTCAGATCAGGGAGTGTTCTTAGGATACTCCCGGGTCAGCAAAGCCTTCAGAGTCTTTAACTATCGGACCCTTTGCGTGGAGGAAAGCCCTCATGTTGTTTTTAATGAGTTTGCTACTGAAGACAGGAGCAGAAACTCTAAACCTGAATCTGAGGACATCAGTAAGCAACTACAGGATCTGAGCTTAAAAGACAAAGTTGAAAAGATCCAGCTATGTTGGGATGATAATTCAGATGAAGAAACTGAAGACAAGTCTACTGAATCTCAGCCAACAGCAGAAGTAGCTGAACAGATTGATTCAACTGAACAGAGTCAATCCCAGGTAACTCAGGTCGATGAAGAAACCCAAGTGGTAACTGAGACATCTGAAGGAAATATTAGGGTTAGGAATGATACCTTCCTTCCTTCGTATGTTGTTGCGGCTTTGATTGTTGGTCATATGTCAGATCTTCTGATCTGTGTCCCGACCTTTTTCTTCCTCTGGGTGGTCAGAGAACTGAAGAAAATAGATTACTGTCTCTCTCTCTTATGCGTGCGTGCGTGAGTTTATATGTGTGTGTAATCTATTTCTGAACAGAATACTAATATATATTTGCTTCAAAAGCCAATATAATATTAATATATTTGTAGCTCATTAATTTAATTATATTTCTAATGGGCTTCCACATAACCAGCCCATAATATAATTAATTAATTTACTAGGCTACTAATATTTATCAATTAATTGGCCCAACCAATTAATTCCAGATAAATAACATTATTAAATAATGTAAAAAATACATTAATCCATTAATAATGATTTCTGAGAGACAATAAATAACTAGGCAACTAATTGGGCCAAATTAAGGATCCAATACAAGAAATAAAGCTGGGCCTCAAATTAATTAATTATTCATGCTCAGCCCAGAGCAAAATTAATTAATAAATACAGATTCATTCCACTAGGGAATTCGTGCTGACTTACCCCTTTATCCCAAGATCAAGGGCTTGTATTTTAGACTTAATCGATCTCCGTATTTAAGATAAAATATCCGTTAATTAATTAAGCTCACTGACAGCTTAAATTAATTAACATCTTATATTCCTGAGTAGTACCACTCGACCTTATTAACACACCTGAACTTAATCAACCGGTCGGGTTTAGTGTGCTAATCCTTTCGAGTTCCTCAGGGGATATTATCAACCCATTTTACTAGAATACGGCTGCAAGATACAGACAACCAGCCTGAGCTACAAATAACTACTAACACCCAAGATACGTAGATCCGGTCGCGATGACGTTCACCATAGTAGGTCAAAGTGATAGATAGCCAAATGCACTCAGCTGAAGTCTTACCAAGCTTAAGACCAACTAAGTCACCGAGATCTTGGTTCTCCACTAAAGTCAGTTAGGTAAACACATCTCACTGTGATCCATCAATACACCACCTTCAGTGTACCAGTAAAGACAAGCAGCTAAGACAAGCCACTTGTTATCTAAACTGCAGCTTAAACCAACAACTTATCCTAAAGTTATCTCAGATGTGATAACTATTTATATCTTGTCAGTTCAACCAATTTGTGTTGTCTTCTGTGATACCCGATACACCACACAAATCTAACTTTTATACAAGACAAAGGATAACATGTGCAAATATATATATATATATTTATCATATAGGAGAATAAAATAGTGATAGGGACAAAACACACCAGTATACAAAATCCCAACAATTCTCCCACTTATACTAAAGTAAACTTTTAGTATACAATGTGTTTGTTCTAGGTATAAACTAGTACTCAACTATGGTACAAACTAGTACTCAGCTATCTCTCAGCTATCTATCATATCTATCATTGCATCTTCTCCCACTTATATAAAAGTTTCTGTAGTCCTAAGTGGGGGGCATCTCTACCATCCCTAAGCCACGAACATGCTTCTCGTAAGCCGGGAGTGGTAAGCTCTTCGTGAAAGGATTAGCTAGGTTGACTTCAGTTCCAATTTTGTCAATCACCATGTCACCTCGATTTACGAATACTCGTATAATGTGGTACTTCCTGTCTATGTGTTTAGACACATTGTGAGATCTAGGTTCCTAAGAATTTGTCACTGCACCCGCATTATTACAATAAATCGTGATCCCCTTAGGCAAATTTTGAACAATATCAAGATCCAGGAGGAAATTCTTGAGCCAAACTGCCTCTTTCGAAGCTTCCGAAGCAGCCACATACTCAGCTTCCATGGTTGAGTCCGCAATGCATTTATGCTTTGCACTCCTCCATGAAATGGCTCCACCTCCCAAGGTAAATACATAACCCGAGGTAGACTTCTTCTCGTCTCTGTCAGCCTAGAAATCCGATTCTGTATAACCCAAAGACACTAGACTGTCTGACTGGTAAACAAGCCTATAATCTCTAGTCCGTTTAAGGTACTTGAGAATATGCTTGACCGCAATCCAGTGTTCCTTTCTAGGGTTAGACTGATATCTTGAGACCATGCCTACAACATATGAGATATCTGCTCTCGTACAAAGCATCGCATTCATGAGGCTACCGACAACGGAAGCATATAGGTACTAGCCTCATACTTTCTATCTCTTTAGGCGTTTTAGGGCACTGATTCTTGGATAGAAAAGTGCAATGTCTGAAAGGTACTGAACCTCTCTTGGCTTTTGCATGCTAAAACGAGCAATAATAATGTCAATGTAGGACGCTTGTGACAAGCTTAACATCCTTTTTCTGGCGATCTCGGATAACCTTGATCCCAAGGATGTAAGTAGCTTCACCTAAGTCCTTCATTTGAAACTGCTCGGATAACCACGTTTTTACGTCTGATAACACTTCAACATTATTCCCAATGAGAAGGATGTCATCTACGTAAAATGCAAGAAACACCACTGATCCGTTAACACAAATACTGTACACACACCTCGTTAGGACATGATACAAATCCATAGGATTTGACTACCTCGTCGAAAACGCTGGTGCCATAACCAGAAGTCTTGCTTAAGTCCATGAATAGACTTCTTAAGCTTCCAAACTAGATGCTCTTCGCCCTCCTTCACATAACCGTCTGGCTGTTTCATGTAGATGTCCCTACCTTTTTCAAGGTGACCGTTTAGGAATGCGGTTTTGACATACATTTGCCAGATCGCTAGGTTCATGTGAGCTGCTATGGCAAGGAGAATTCGAGTGGACTTGATCATTGCTACAGGCGAGAAGATCTCTTCGCAATCGATACCTTCTTTAACCCTTCGCCACTAGCCTGGCCTTAAACGCCATGATCTCTCCATTCGGTCCTCTCTTTCTCTTGTATACCCACTTACTACAAATAGCCTTGCAGCCCTCAGGTAGTTCAGTGATCTCGTATACATCCATATCAATTATGGACTTAAATTTCGAGTCCATGACGATTCGCTAGGAATCTGCATCTACATCTCCCACTGCTTCGTTGTAAGTCCAGGGATCCACGATATCTTGTTCATCTGCCGGGAGATAACAAACGTTTCCCCAGTGAACATGTACCGATCAGGTATAAATATCACCCTCCCACTACATCGAACAGTGTCAGGCGGTGTGTTAACAGATTGTGCAGTTACTCGTGGAGTACTATCTTGCACAACTGGCTGTTCAAGTGGAACTTGACCACCTTGTAAATCCTCAAGGATGATGTTGACTCGAGATTTATGGTTACTAATGTAATCCTCTTCTAAGAATCAAGCGTTAGGGCTAACAACGATCTTCTGTTCTTTAGGATCATAAAAGTATCTACCCTTCGTTTCCTTCGGATACCCTATGAACAACATCACTTCTGAACGTGATTCCAATTTGTCGGCCTGCCTATTTAGCATATAAGCAGGATAACCCCAAATCCTTAAGTGGTGCATACTGGGTTTGTGCCCGCTCCACAACTCGAAAGGGATCTTTTGTACCAATTTGGAAGGCACACGGTTCAGCAAGTATGCTGCAGTCTCTAGGGCATATCCCCAAAAGGAAACTGGCAAAGTTGCATAACTCATCATCGACCGAACCATCTCTAAGAGACTTTGGTTCCTTCTCTCTGACACACCATTTTGCTGAGGCGTGCCCGGTGCTGTCAGCTGGGATGTAATCCCACATTCTGTCAAGTAGTCCTTGAACTCGTTGGATAAGTATTCCCCACCACGATCAGATCGTAGTGTTTTGATTTCTTTACCTAGCTTCTTCTCCACTTCTGCCTTGAATTCCTTAAAGGTTTCAAAGCAATCCAACTTGTGGCGAAGAATGTAAACATATCCATACCTCGAGTAATCATCAGTAAATGTGACGAAGTACTCATACCCTCCACGAGCTTGTGTAGACATAGACCCACACAAGTCAGAATGTATCAAACTTAATACTTTTGTGGCTTTATAACCCTTAGCCTTGAAAGGCCTAGTCATCATCTATCCTTCCAAACAGATTTCGCAAGTTGGAAATGGTTCAACTTGGAGACACTCCATTGATCCATATTCCACCAACCTTTGAGTCATGTTAAGATTGATGTGACCTAGTCTTAAGTGCCACAGATAAGTTTGGTTTACCTTAGAAGACTCATTCCTCTTCTTAGGATTTGATGATGAGGAAACAATATTAACAGAACTACGCGGTTTACAAGTAATAGTATATAAAGATCCGTTTAATGGTCCACCACAGATAAAATCATCGTCTTTCATGATAGAAACTTCACTATCAAAACTTGATTTATAACCATCCATGGTGTAGAGTTTTGAAACAGAAATAATGTTTCGCCTAAACTCAGGCACATATTAAACATCTTTAAGTACTAAAACAAAACTATCAACAGATAGATGTAAATCTCCAATGGCAATTGCAGGAACTTTCGATCCATTGCCCATTGAGACTACCACCTCGCCATTGCTCAATTGCCTTTTCTGCAAGAAACCTTGCAAGGTGTAACAAACATGATCAGTTGCCCCCGAATCTACTACCCATTCGTGGGTAGAAGAGGAAACCAGAACAGTTTCAGTTACAAGAGCGACTCGCGTCTCTTTCTGTTTTGCATTGACATATGGATTATAATTATTCCAGTGTCCTTTCTTACCACTCTTGAAGAACCTTCCTTTCTCCTTTGACATTCGCATGTCGCCGGTAAGGACCGTCTTCTTACTCCCACTGCTCTTCTTGAAATGTCCACCCTTTCTGCTCTTTTTCTGGTTTCCGCCTTACGGAGGATTCCTTGAACTACTAGGGATATTCAAGACTTGTGCACTCTTGCCCTTTCCCATAACCTCTTTGACCGCTACCAAAGATTTGAGTAACATACTCATAGTAAACTCGTTCTTAGACATAGCAGTCCTAAAATAGAAGTTCTTATAGGACCTTGTTGGTCCGGAGACGAGAGTCAGGTGTAGAGGGGGGGGGGTGAATACACCTGAGTACTGTTTCTTTTCTCAAACTCGAAGGACAGCTGAGCTGTTGGATGCAACTGATGAACAGTGCCAAATAGTAACCTTCGATCGCGGGTCAGAGAGTGAGCCAACTACTGAGTCTCTCCTACTGACTTTAGTCAGTGGTTGATTCTCAGTTGAAGACTTAGTGCGGATAAGAGTGTGGGGCCTGGAGATTCGTCTCAGTTGAAAAACGTGATTTTCACAAGTCAAAGAGTTTTGGCTAGTGCACTTTAAGAATACGTTTTATGCAAGATATGATTTTATAAGCAGTTTGTATGCAATGGAATAAAATAGTAAACATCACAAGCAATTTTTAACGTGGTTCGGATACGCAAGATCCTACGTCCACGGTCCTGCTGAACAGGAGGTCTTGTTGATTAATCTGAGCAAGCCTCAACAAGGTATCTGTGCACTGGACAGACCCTTCTAAGTTATAGTCCTTAGCGACTTTTACAAATCAAACCGAGGTTTGAAGGGGAGGGAATTTCTCCAACTGGAAGGAGTTCTTACAATAAGAACAATCACTAAAAGTGAACTCCTTCGAGAATCTAAGCTATAGATATGAACTTTTGAGCTTAGCTAGAGAAGAGGGATCTAAAGAACTCTAGAGAGAAGAACTAGGAGTATTCTATTTAGCAAGTTCTTCTCTGCATTTATCTTGAATGCGCTAGAGTTATTTCGAAAGTTTGAGTGTTTTATCCCTTGATATCCCGTGCGTGAAGCTCGAATTTTCTTCTCTATTTATAGTCGTGACCCAGGCATTTGCCCGTTGGAGAGGACGATGCCACGTGTCACAAACTACCAAAGAAAACGGCTATATATTCGAATTGTTGCAGCAGAGTTGTTGATACTGTTCATGAGAGCAGCTTTAGTTGGTCAGAGCAGATAATGCGTTGACGGCTTCTCATTGGTCGAGGTTTGTGGTAGGTGAGATGTGTCAGACATTGGTCTTCATCGGAGTTGACTCTCACTTATCCTCGTATGATCTTCTGCTGACTTTCGAGTGATGTTAAAAGCTGGGTCGTTTCCTATCGGATACAGTAGACTTGAAGCAATCTCTGTCTTCTTTGTCTGATTCGGCTGATAAGATATTCTATTGAGTGTAGTCAACTGTAGACTACGAAGGTACTGAGCTTTGTATAAGGTTCTTCTACTGATGTTTGTTAGCTGATAAGGCATCTTCTACTGAGGCGAAGATCAGCTGATGACTTAAGAACACAAGCTCTTACACTGATGACGTGGGGTTCTGGAAAGTAACTTCCTACTGAAGATCAGTCCAACATTTTACCCCGTACATGACATGGACACGAAAGATAAAGGAATCGAAAATAGTCTAGCCTATTACATCATCTAGTCCTATCGACACTACACTACTAATACTAGCTGGGTTTTGGGATCTTTAATTCCATAGTATGAACACTACGATTTCCCCCAATATTATTTTACCCAATAATATGCTAAGTATCATCTACTGACTAATAACCCAACAATTTCCCCCTAATTGATGATGCCAAAACCTCTACAATTCTAAGTACCAACTACTAACATAGAAAGACTTCAGTTAAAAACTGAGCAAATAGCTTAAAGAAATCAGCAGCTAACAGATAGGCACATCAGAGAAACGGTTATGTGTGAGTGTGTGTAAGATCACTTCAGTGATCAGTTGTGATAAGCATAACACTAACTACAACCGTAAGACAATGAGTGATTGTCTGGCCAGAAGAAGGAACTGATATATATATGAAATGAGTTATAGAGTTCCTATCTTCTATACAAAAATATTAAGACAACTGCTAATGTCTGAACTTCTTTGTCTTGCTCTTGAAATCCGCAGACTTGTCAGCAGGAGGGTTCAAACCATAATACTTGTAGATTCTGGCATGCAGAGTTTGGATTTCCTCGAGATCGCTTGGCAGCTGAGAACTGAGATCATGATGTCGTGCTGCTACGTCGACCTCGTCTTCAATCTCCTTGGTGCACAAAACACCACGAGTGGTTCTGGGAGGAGGTACTCTTCTAAATCCAGGAGCAACTAGTGACAGGTTCTCCTTAGCAAGGATCATATGAACTTGTGCTCTGAGTCTGGCGTTTGATTGATGAAGAAATTCATCCAACAACAAATTTGTCTGAATCTCAGTAGGATAACACTGATACACATAGTACCCTTTGATGAACTCAATCTTGAGTTCCTCCCATTCCTCGTTCAGATTCCATGGTATCCACTTGTCTACGTGGCGGTGATGAGTTTTCTTCTGATATGTAGCTCTCGGAGCACCTCGCCTGTAGTATTTAGATGACTTGGGTATCTGCTTCTTCCAGTCAATGACTGGTTCATTGGCCATCTTGTTAGTAGCTTCAATGATCTTGGCCAAATCTTCCAGCCTTTTCTTTTCTCTGAGGGCAGCTGCTCTAGTGTCTCCTCTCCGGAGATTCAGTCCTTGCAGCGTTGCCTCCCGAGGTGGCTCTATCCTCCGCCTCCTGCTCAGAAGTTAGTTTGGGAATGTCTACCATTCTCTGAGCAAGGGGTATGTTGTCAGTGTCGGAGATAGCCTCATCATCAGCTGTCTGCTGAGCTTTCTTGAAGCTTTTTGGCTGCGCCCTTAGCAATTTTGCCTACAGGCTTCCTGGGCTTCTTAGCCTTCTGGATCTCTTCTTCAAGACGATGCTCTAGGTCGAGCTGATCCTGTAGTTGCTGAGCAACTCTCTTATCGAACTCCTCCTGCTCCGCTTTAGATCGGAATTTGGGCGTCGGGGAAGGTGGTGGAGTATTTTCAGTAATTTTCTCCTTCCCCGACCTCTGCGGTGGCAGTGGTTCATCGTCTTGATCGTCTTGGTCCACGTACCTCGCAACCTCCTCAATGTGCTGAGCCGAGGAAGATCCTCCGGTTTGCTCCGGCACTTGAGTCAGTAGTATGATGGCCAGACATTGGACTTCAGGAGTGGGTGCAGTGCTGGCTTCAGCTTGAGCAGCTGAGCTTTCACCCTTGGCAATTTCTGCAATTAATTTTTCCTTTGCTCCCTTATCCACCTGAGCCTTCTCCGCCTCATTCCTATCTTCCCCCTTTTTGGCATCATCAGCCAGGGTCAGACGAGCGCGGATGGCAAACACCTCCTTCTCCAATTTGAACAGAATATTTTTAATAGAGGTGGCGGTGGTGTCGAAATCCTTGACAGCATCACTGTAGTGCTCCCAATCTCTCTCTTGGTCAGTACGTATCTGTTTGATCTGAGCTCGTGTCTCCATTCTCAGTTTCAGGAGAGCTTCGTCGTGGGAAGCTGTCATCTCAGCTTGAATGAGCTTGAGGGCCTCCACCTGAATAGTTATGGCTTGTTGTACGCGGGAGGTGGTCATCTTGTTACGCTCATCCATAGTGGTTTGGACTGTAGCGAGGCTCTGAGTCAGCTGCTCAGAAAATTTCTTATGCTGTTCTTGGAGAAGTTGCTGACTCTGAGCGGCTAAGTCCGCTCTCTGAGCTGCGAGGGCGGTCTCGACAATCTCCTGAATATTGATAGATGAAGTAGGAGCTTCGACGACCTTCTTTACCTCGCTGGCAAGCTTGTCAACTGTCTCAGTCTGAGACTTTGTGTACTGAGCCCACTTCAGGTGAACGTCCTTTGCAAGGAGACGATTCTTGTCTCCTTGCTTCCTGATGGCTTTGTTGACAGACTTTGAGGACACGGAACTGATGGGTTGAGCTTGATAAGAGCTGGTTTCGAGCCTCTGTTCAGATGCTGCGAGTTGTTGCTCTCGACTGGGTTTCGAGGTAACCGGGGCAACACCTGATGTCGACGGGGGTGGTGGTGATTTGCCCTTCTCGCTGGGAGTTTTACCCTCAGCAGATCCTCCTTGGTCTGCTTCCTTGGGTGCCTGATCCACATCATCGTTGTTATCATCATCATTATCGTCGTGATGGGATGGCGGCGATGGGCTGCTGACCTGCTGTTCTGAGGATCTTAAGCTGAGTAGATAAAGCATTGCGGCTCTCAGATCCTCGAACAAAGCAAGATCAATGGGTTCTCCAAACCCGATTGCTGACTGAAGGCTCTGCTCCTCTGTCAGTAGGGACAATGCTGACTGACTCAATATAAGATCTTCCAGAACATCCCAACTCAGAAATCTCAGCAGCATCTGTGTCCTTGCCCTAATTGTGATATCGACCAGATCTGGATGTTCTGCGATTTTTGGGATCTGTGCCGATACTTCTCCTGTAGCTCGGAGATGAGCCGACTGGATGGTTGTCTACTCAGGAGATGTTTCCACAGTCGGTTCGGCATCATCCGACTGTGTCTCCTCGGAGCTGATACGCTGGACTTTGTCTTTGAGCGTGGCACCCTCAATGCCTATGTCCGCGTCTAGTATATTCTCCTCCTGAGTAGGTGGGGGAGAAACAGGCTTTGCTGGAGCCTCAGACGAGCCTTTGTTAGCCTCTTCTTCTTAGGTGGGTCGGCGCGAGGGGGCGAGTCAGCAGTAACTCGCTTCTGTGTGGCTGGCCCTCGCCCGACTGATTTCTCAGCAGCGGCTCTAGTTTTGAACTTAATGAGCTTGCTGTCGAAGTATCTGGAATCAGCAAAGGCTGCATGATTCGATACTGAGTCCTCTATTAGCACGGACATCTTCGTCCCGTACAGTAGCTTGCCCACACTAATGAGTCTTCTCTCTTCAATAGGTGTGGCAACAAACTTCTGTGCCTGAGCCTTTAGCTCAGGCACATCCACATAGAACTCTGTCCACATAGAACTCTGTCCAGTTGACCTGGACTCCATCTTCTATAACCATCATCAGCTGGAGTCGAGGTTTCGACAGTTGATCGAATGATCCGGCGGAGCTCGTCAGTATATGCGTGACGATGTAGGTGAGCCCGCGGTATCCTGGTAGAAGCTGGTTCTTTGGCAGCGCAGATTTGAATGTGATGTCATCTCTACCACAGAACCTTTGGACATAGGAGTTCAGCTCCTTCTCCTTATATCCAACTAGGGAGATCCCATGGGTCGGAAGATCAAAGGATGCTTGCAGCGCGGCCCGGATGTCAATGACGTGATGATCGGATTCCCACTTCTGAGGGGTCACATCCCTCATATAAGCGAATAGAGATACTTCCCCGTCTGTATCCTCTATCGATCTCCAGTTGTAGTAGACCTCTGCCACTTGTCGAGGGAGATATGCCTTGGGGTGCTTCTTGACAAGAAGCTCTAGGCCGGATGCTTCAAGAGCCGTGTAGATGGGCTCAAGATACGAAAGCTCCGCCTGATGAAGAGCCATCATAGGCTCAAACTGGATCTTGGACTTGATGATTTCATCAACTTGCGGTGGGGTCAGTACAATCGCCATGAATATCTGCAGAAAACTTGTTAGTACTTGAAAATAGAGTAAGTCAGTAGAGTTTTAAGCAGAGAGCAAGGAAATTACCGTATTACACAGAGCTTGAGAGTTATGCAAAACAGTTAAAGAGGAAATGAGAAACTGAATGCAGAGAGCTCTTGAGAATGCAAATGGCGAAAAAGATAGATTAGAGTGATGATCGAGAGATTTTATAAGATATGCATATCAATCAGTTTTGATCCAACGACTGAAATTCAATCTCGCGTTTTAATGACGGATGTGATTTGATGTTATAAACGGAATGATTACTTAAGCCGCCTCTAACCTAGACCCACGTAGGACATGCATAGTTAAGGTAAGGTGAGAAGACATGCATTAAATGCGTTGCAGGCAGCATTAAAGTCAAAGTCTTTTAAATGAGAATAGTTTCCTACTGACTTAAACCTTAAAAATTTAATGGCGGGAAATAAATGCTCATTAACTACTTAGTGCAAGCGACTGATATAATAAATGCGGGTATACTTCTGATAAAGTTAAGTATATAAAACTACGCAAACCTCTTCAGCTGAACTTTTACGATCAGCTGGTTACCGTTAAGACTCAGGAGGATTATTTGACGTGCTGATGACCATGTTCCCCCTTACTGTGTACTGTTTGATTCACCCGACTGAATCGAAGTACTGAGTCTTCTGACCTGTCGTACTGTTTCCTTCTACTGACTCGATTCAGTAGGATCTAGTAGACCTAGCTCAACTGATAATTCTCTGAATCTATTCTCAGCTAGTGGTTTGGTCAGTATGTATGCCCTTTGTTTGTTAGTTTGGATTTTCTCCATTCTGATGTCCGTTTTCTCGACATTGTCTCTGATGAAGTGGTGTCGGATATCCACGTGCTTGCATCCCGTATGGAGAACTGGGTTCTGAGTTATAGCAATTGCACTGGTGGAGTCACAGTAGATGGGCACTTCATCCTGAGATATACCATAATCTCACAGTTGTTGTCGAAGCTAAAGGATCTGGGCACAGCAACTTCCAGCAGCCATGTACTCAGCTTCAGTAGTTGACGTTGCCACTGAATGCTGTTTCTTTGAGAACCAAGATATCAACTTGCTGCCTAGGAACTGACATGTTCCAGAAGTTGACTTTTGATCTATCCTGCATCCTGCATAATCAGCATCGAATAACTTTGTCGGTATAAGATTATCATCAGCAGGATACCATAACCCTGTGTCAGGTGTTCCCTTCAGGTATCGCAGAATCTTCTTTGCTGAGTCCATATGACTTCGCTTGGGATTCGCTTGAAATCTTGCACATACACCTACATCATAAGTTATATCAGGTCTGCTTGCTGTTGAATATAATAAAGAACCAATAATAGCTCTATAATCAGTAGATTTAACAGAAGCTCCCTCTTTATCTAGATCGATTTTGAAATTCGTATTCATGGGGATCCTGACTGGCTTGCTTGAGTCGCAGCCAAATCTCTTCAGGAGATCTCGAGTGTATTTGGCTTGATTGATGAATATTCCTTCAGATGATTACTTTACTTGAAATCCAAGGAAGTAGTTCATCTCACCCATCATAGACATCTCGAACTTCTGCTTCATCATTTTCTCAAATTGTTGACGTATAGTCACATTTCTGCATCCGAAAATGATGTCGTCCACGTAGATTTGCACCAGTAGGATGTCATCTCCTAACTTTATGTTGAATAGGGTGCGATCTACTGTCCCCTTCTGAAAACCTTTACAAGCGAAAAGTACGATAGGGTATTGTACCAAACCCTGGGTGCTTGTTTTAACCCATACAGCGATTTTCGAAGTCTGTACACCTGATGTCCCTGCTGAAAGCCAGGCGGTTGTTCCACATAGACTTCTTCCTTCAGTACGCCATTTCAGAAAAGCTGACTTTACATCCATTTGATATAGTTTGAATCTCTGATGTGTTGCATAGGCTAGGAAGAGACGAATAGCTTCCAATCTAGCGACTGGAGCGAATGTTTTCATCTCGCTTGTTTTTGAAGACCCACTTAGTATCGATCACGTGTTGATATCTAGGTCTATCAACAAGCTCCCAAACTTCGTTTCGAACGAACTAGTTCAGCTCATCTTGCATGGCAATAATCCAGTCAGCATCATTGAGTGCGTCCTCTATTGTCTGAGGTTCTTCTGTAGACAAGAAACAAGAATAAAGTGAACTTTCTCCTTGACTTAATCTAGATCTCGTCCTGATTGTTGCTGATGGATCTCCTATAATAAGATCTGAAGAATGAGCGTCGAGCCATGAACGTCTGAGTCTGGCTTCTTCTTCTAACACTACTTCTGCACAGTCAACAGGTGTGTTAGGCATTTCAATCGTGCTGTTCTGTGACTGTAGCAGTTCAGTAAGAATTTAGGATATACTGAGTTTCCAGGTTCAGGGGCATTTAGCTCAGGAACAATAGTTGTTCCCCCTGAGTTTGTATTCTCAGTAGAGGTCTCAGTTACCACTGGGGCTTCCTCATCGACCGTTGTTACCTGATGTTGATCATGTTCAGTAGAATCAACCAGGTCAGCTACAATGCCTCTGGGATGGGTCTGAATTTCCTCATCGTCTGACTCATCATCCCAACAATGCTGGATCTTTTCGGCTTTGTCGTTTAATGCGAGATCCTGTAGCTTGCTGCTAACATCTTAAGTATTTGTCTTTGTAGATTTCCTGTTCTGAGTAACAAACTCATCAAATACAACATGAGGGCTTTCTTCCATGCAAAGAGTCCGATAGTTAAAGACTCTGAAGGCTTTACTGACTCGAGAGTATCCTAAGAATACTCCTTGATCAGATTTGCTATCAAAGACCTTCAACTGATCTTTCCCACTATTGTGGATAAAGCAAGGACAACCAAAAATATGAAAATGAGAAATAGAAGGAATTCTCCCTTTCCATAGTTCGTATGGTGTCTTCATGTGTTGCTGTGTTAGTAGTGAGCGATTCTGAGTGTAGCAGGCGATGTCAGTAGCATCAGCCCAGAATTTTGAGGGTAGTCCGGAGTCTGCAAGGAGCGTTCTTGCTGCTTCTTTAAGTGTTCTGTTTTTGCGTTCAGCAAGTCCGTTCTGCTGAAGGGTGCGAGCTGCTGATGTCTCGTGCTTAATTCCCTCCTTTTCGCAGTACTCCTTAACTAATGAGTTGAGAAATTTTGTTCCTCTGTCTGAGCGAATTCTCTGTATCTTGATGTCCTTTTCCACACTGAGTTTCTTCAGCAGTTTTGGTAACTCAGTCATGACATCAGATTTGTTGGCTATGAAGATGACCCATGTATATCTTGAATAATCGTCAATAACGACGAGGGCATACTTCTTGCCTCTTATAGTCACTGGAGAGACTGGCCCGAATAAGTCCATGTGTAGCAGTTGAAGGATTCCATCAGTGGAAGGTGAAGGAATTGGTGGATTGCTGTTCTTTGTTTGCTTTCCCTTCAAGCATGCTTCACAGTTTCTCTCTTTGATAAACGATTCATTGGGCAGTCCTCTGACTTTAGAGTTCTTGGCTAGCTTTTTCATAGTCTTGAAGTTCAGGTGGCTGAGTCTTTTGTGCCATAGCCATCCTGCCTTGTCACTAGATTTGTCTGTGCAAGTAAGCAAGCCTCAGGTTCTGCGGTTTTCCAGTTTACAACATAGATATTCTTCCTCCGCGAGCCTAATAACACTGTTTTCCTTGTAGATTTGTCAACAACATCATAGAAACCAGCGTCAAAGATAAATCTATTCAGATTGTCACAGAATTGACTGATAGAAAGGAGATTATGTTGAAGTCCTTCAACATATGTTACTCTTAGAACTGAAGCAGTCCCAATATTCAGTGTTCTGTATCCCCTTGTATAGCCTTTAAAGTTGTCACCAAACTCAATTCTGGGACCATCTTCTTTTACGTAGTTGGTCAGCAGGCTCTTTTGATAAGTCATGTGTCTCGAGCACCCGCTGTCCACTATCCAAGGGTCCTTATGTACCTGCAAAACAGAAACATTTTTAGGTACCCTTTGGTTCAGTTTGGGTCCTTAGGTGTTAGTGGGTGATTTCGGAACCCAGATTTGCGTCGGGACCTTAGAAGTCTGAGACTTCTTCTTCTGAACCTTGTCAGCTTTCTTCTCCACAGGACTTGGAGATACTGACTTTCTGATGATTTTGGGTTCAGGAGCTTTCTTCTTCTTAGGCTGTGTGCTCCTCCTAACCCTGGGCTCATAGTAGTACGAACCATACTGTGCTGGATGTTCATATAGTGGTTCACCGTACTACTGTGGCCATCTGACCTTCTTGGTTCCCCCTGAATTTGATCATGGTGTCCTGGGGCTAGAACCTCTGGTCAGTAGCTTCTTAATGCTCGGCTGAGGTGCAATCATCTTCTGTTTGTTCTTCGCCTGAGGTGTTGAGTCAGTAGCCTGAACCTTCCCTCTGACGAACCTATCAGCCAACATTTCTGAGCTTTTTGACGTTGAAGTGGAAGCTTCATGAGTATAGCCAAGTCCTCCTTTCATGACTGTTGGCCTTTGAGCTCTAAGCATGCTTTCCAACTTCTCCTTAGCTCCAAGGTACTGTTCAGTCATCAGTCCTCGCCAGACCTCGTCACTTCTTCGAAGTGATTCATAATCCTTTTCAACTTCTGCGAGCTTCTAACTGAGTCGGGCTATTTCAGTATCTTTCTCAGAATTATCCTTGGTCAGAACTGATATCTGAGTTTCTTTAAGCTGAGACTTAGTCATAAGAGATTTAATCTCTTCCTTACTCACAACTAGATTCTCTGAATCAGTAGAGACCTGACAATCAAAAGAAAGTCTCTAATTCTCAGCCTTTACCTGTTCCAGTTCCTGAATGGTTCTGCTGAATTCTCTGCTCAGCTGAATCTGCTCCTCTAGTAGATCATCGTAGGCTTGTACCACATCTAGAGGTTCATCTGTGACCGACCACGTATCGTGTGTGCTGTGTGAAAAAGAGGTTATATTAAGTTTAGAACTTACCTCAGCCTCTTCTCCGGCAATCAGACAGTATTCTGCAGCTGATTCAGGATCTGTCTCTCCGACCTCAACGGCGACAAATGCAGCTTCGTCTTCAGAAGAATACATGAATGTATCTTCCTCGATTGAGTCATCGGATATCTCTCCGGCGATATAGGCCTGCCTCATTCGGGCAAATTTCTCGCGGCTGGCCTGCCGTTCTGCTCTTTAAACAGCTGAGAGTTTGGGAAAGTCGTACTGATAGTGTCCCTCTTTCTTGCAGTTGTAACAAACAGAAGTTCTGCTGCTTTTTTCGGCTGAATCGATGGATGGACTAGCATCAGGTTTTATGTTCCTGCAATCAGTAGTTGATTTAGATTCTTCCCTTTTTCGATAATCTTTCTTACCTGAGCGACGTAAATAAGTAGCAAAAGGAAGCCACTTCAGTCGAGGTAGGGCTCTTAGGATCTTCGTGTTCATCTCTTAATTCGTGAACGTCCTCCCCAGCCCGTTGATCACATTGATCTGATTAGTGAATTTGACGCTTAGCTCGTCAATGGTCTCGTTGGGCTCCATGGCAAATGTATCAAACTTCTGTAGCTCTAGTTCGAGCTTGTTTTCCTTGATCTGCGGGGTTCCTTGGCTCAGTACAGCCAGGGCGTCCCAAAGGTCCTTTGCCATTTTGCAGTCTTGCACCCTGCCCGTTGGAGAGGACGATGCCACGTGTCACAAACTACCAAAGAAAACGGCTATATATTCGAATTGTTGCAGCAGAGTTGTTGATACTGTTCATGAGAGCAGCTTTAGTTGGTCAGAGCAGATAATGCGTTGACGGCTTCTCATTAGTCGAGGTTTGTGGTAGGTGAGATGTGTCAGACATTGGTCTTCATCGGAGTTGACTCTCACTTATCCTCGTATGATCTTCTGCTGACTTTCGAGTGATGTTAAAAGCTGGGTCGTTTCCTGTCGGAACAGTAGACTTGAAGCAGTCTCTGTCTTCTTCATCTGAGTCGGCTGATAAGATATTCTACTGAGTGTAGTCAGCTGTAGACTGCGAAGGTACTGAGCTTTGTATAAGGTTCTTTTACTGATGTCTGTCAGCTGATATGGTATCTTCTACTGAGGCGAAGATCAGCTGATGACTTAAGAACACAAGCTCCTACACTGATGACGTGGGGTTCTGGAAAGTAACTTCCTACTGAAGATCAGTCCAACATTTTACCCCGTACAGGACATAGACACGAAAGATAAAGGAATCAAAAACAGTCTAGCCTATTACATCATCTAGTCCTATCGACACTACACTACTGATACCAGCTGGGTTTTGGGATCTTCAATTCCATAGTATGAACACTACGATTTCCCCCAATATTATTTTACCCAATAATATGCTAAGTATCATCTACTGACTCATAACCCAATAGACCTTTGCAGAGCTTTTATTGGGAGCGGTAAGATATCTCTTCCACTCTATGAAATTATTTAAAAATTATTAAACTCGTTAGGGTTTGGTTGGTGAGACTGTTTAGGAACTCGAAAAATTTCGAACAGACATATCTGAAAAATATAATTTAAAAAACATGTATAAAGTTAATAATTGCACATAATTCGTAATTAACCATCATTGTAACCTTTTGAAAAACCAATGATGTTAAATACTCGAATAGCCATAGAGAGCACACTCGCAAGCCACTCAGGTGGACGTTTACTCGTGTACCCCTAGACCAATCTATATACTTAGCTCTTTAATTCCACGTCTAGGTTCTTAAGATGAATGTAATTAATAATCCGATATCTCTGGACCATGTTACTATTAATATTAAAACGCGGGAAGGGACTTCTCAGGAAGTTGTACTCGCGGTGACATCTAAGCTTTGACCATTAATTTGACCGAATTAACATCAAATTCTCAAAATTGTCATACTTACGCGAACCATACCGTTTTTAATTTGATTTAATTAGCCATCTTATTTAATTATTATCTGCTAGAGTACTCGTATTTACTAGGCACGCAAGCCACTCAGGTGGACGTTTACGGCTTCGCTCCCACTACTCAATAATAATTAAATATTACATTAGAAAACCCATCTCACAAAACTCGTGGTTCAAAAATACAAGCAAGCCACTCAGGTGGACGTTTACTCATATAATTGTTCCACTTTTGTGTAGGGTCCAATTAATGGAGGTCCAGTTAAATATTTAATTTCCAATTTAAATGGAATCCAATTAAATATTTAATTTATTATTTGCTTAGTCTTTTTCTTCAAAAGGTTCGTTTTGAATCATGCATATCCACATAATTCCTAAAGCATATAATTTCTAAGCGCACATAATAAAACGTGCTCGCAAAAAATAAAACATGCTTTAATACGATGTAAATCCTATTTTCATGCTTTTCTAAGCGCAATTAATCTCATAATCGCATGTTAAACCATAATAAAAAAATAAATGCGCAAATAGGTAATTTAAAATGTCGTTATCGGGCTTTAAAAAATGTAATTCCTAACTATTACATAGCCCGATAAAAATATAGCTCTTCGATCTTCAAAATCTTTGAATTTGAAAACTGCATCGAAAACTGTCGTCGCCACGTCATCAGGGGGTCTGCCACGTGGCAGACTATTGGACGCTTGGTCAGCAAAGGGCTGACACGGCGCGCCACATCAGCGCGCCACGTCATCGTCTTCTTCAACCTGCAGACCGCCGCCGCCGTTTTAGGCCGATTCTCCACCCGCCGCCAACACCTAGGGTCACGCCGGACGATGGCGAGCCGGCAATCGGCTGCCCCATGCCGAGACGCCCGCTGCGGCGGTGCGAGACTGCGCGCCGGCGCGCGGGCACGTGCGCCGCCGCGCAGACGTGCGCCACCACACCGACCCCGGCCGTCCCCGTAGCTGTCCAAGGGTCGCCGCCGTAGCCTCAACCTCCGCCGAGCAGATCTCGCCTCGTGCCGCCGCTGCGGCGCCGCAAATCGCGCGCTCGCACGCGCGGCCGCGATTCCGGCAAGAAACGCACGCCTGCCGCGGCCTCCACGGCCCGGCGCCACCGTATTCGACGTCTCCTACCGCCCATAGGCATCACCCACACGTTTGGGCAGCTTAAATCCGGCGACAATTACCGCCGCCGCACCGGGAATCAAGCGAATTTCGCATCCCATCGCCGGCGAGCTTCGCCGCTCAAATTCGTACTCTCCGAGCCACGATTCGATCAATTGAAAGAGGAGAAACGTAATTGAAACACTAACGACCACCGCGTAACGGATTCCGGATGAGATTAGTTCCTCAATTTCCCGAATTTCAAACGGTTCGTCGGAACGAATTCATGACGAGCAGCAAACTTTAGACGTCAATTTCGATCGCATTCGGGATCGGATGATGCCTTACGACCTATCGACGTGAAGCTCGTAAGACGAGGAATCCAGAGGTTCAAGCCGATCGTTAATCGGACTCCAGATCCGCCGGAAATCGCCACCGCAAGATGCGGCGGAACCCTAGCTGAATTAGGGTTTTCCGGCCGAATTGGGATTTCTGGACAGCACAACGACTTCTCCTTTCCGACGCTATTACGGACAAACCATAAATTGGAATGGGTCATGCAACCTATCCAGACGAAGCTAACGAAAAAATGAAAAAAACTATCCGAACGGGTCAGAAAAATAAGTTTGCACGCCCCTCCACGCACCTCTTGAATTTGATAGATAGGAGAATAAAATAGTGGTAGGGACAAAACACATTGTATACAAGCATAAAATTTGCTTCTAGTATACAAAATCCCAACAACCTCTACTGAGGATAATAATTCAGGGGTAACTAATGATGTTCCTGATCAGTTCACGAGAAATAAAGTTTGGGAGCTTGTTGACAGACCCCGGCATCAACATGTGATCGGAACTAAATGGGTCTTCAAGAACAAGCGAGATGAAAACAACGTTATAGTAAGGAACAAAGCAAGGCTCGCGGCAAAAGGCTACTGTCAAGCTGAAGGGATAGATTTCGACGAAACGTTCGCTCCAGTAGCAATATTGGAGGCAATCAGACTATTCCTAGCCTACGCAACACATCAGAGATTCAGAGTCTATCAAATGGATGTGAAGTCTGCGTTCCTGAACGGCGTACTGAAAGAAGAAGAACAGCCTCCCGGCTTTCAGCAGGGACATCAGGTTTATAGACTCAGAAATGCTCGTATGGGTTAAAACAAGCACCCAGGGCTTGGTACGATACCCTGTCTGAGTTTCTTCTTCAGAAAGGTTTTCAGAAGGTCACAATGGACCGCACATTATTCAGCATTCGACTTGAAGAGGACATTTTAGTTGTGCAGATCTACGTAGTTGACATAATTTTCGGATCAAAGAACGTCATCACGTGTCAACAATTTGAGAAGATGATGAATGATAAATTCGAGATGTCAATGATGGGAGAGATAAATTATTTCCTCGATTTTCAAGTCAAAAAATCTGAGAAGGGAACATTCATCAATCAAGGCAAATACACTCGAGACCTCATCAAGAAGTTTGGTTGCACATTCGACAAACCAATCAAGATCCCGATGAACACGAACATGAAAATTGATCTTGATAAAGAGGGAGTATTAGTAGACCATACTGAATTTCGTGCTATTATTGCTTCATTATTATATCTAACTACTACCCAACCTAACATAACCTATGATGTAGGTTTCTGCGCTCGATTCTTCGCTATCTCAGAGGAACACCTGACATGTCTATCCATTATCTTATTAAATAGTTATAGTATTAGTTGTTATCTTATTAAATAGTTATAGTATTAGTTGTTATGTTTCTTAATCGTGTTTAGAAGCGTGTTCTGCTTGTCACGCGTTTGTAGCTACTGATATATTGGCGGTTGCGCGTGGGAATGAGATAACAAAGAAAACCAACTCTCTCTCTCTCTCAATTTTTTTTCTCTCTCTCTCAATTCTCTCAATTCTCTCAATTGTCTCGTGTTCATCTTCTCATAGAACAATTCAGATCTAAAACTCAGATTCATACAACAATCCTATCTGTTCAGAAAGGTTTTCAGAATGGCACAGTAGATCGCACATTATTCAGCATTCAACTGGAAGACGACATTTTACTTGTGCAGATCTACGTAGATTACATCATCTTCGGCTCGAAGAACGTCATCATGTGTCAGCAGTTTGAGAAAATGATGGACAAGTTCGAGATGTCAATGATGGGAGAAAAGAATTAATTTCTTGGATTTCAAGTCAAACAATCTGAGAAGGGAATGTTCATCAATCAAGGCAAATACACTCGAGACCTCATCAAGAAATTCGGTTGCACATCCGGCAAACCAATCAAGATCCCGATGAACACGAACACGAAGATCGATCTTGATAAACAGGGTGTATCAGTAGACCAAATTGAATTTTGTGCTATTATTGGTTCTTTATTATATCTAACAGCTACTCGTCCTGACATAACTTATGCTGTAGGTGTCTGCGCTCAATTTCAGGCGAATCCGAAGCAGAATCACATGGACTCAGCAAAGAAGATTCTCCGCTATCTCAGAGGAACACCTGACATGGGTTTATGGTATCCAGCTGATGATAATATTGAACTAACTGGTTATTCTGATGCTGACTATGCAGGATGTAGAATTGACCGAAAGTCAACTTCTGGAATGTGTCAGTTCCTTGGCAGTAAGCTGATCTCATGATTCTCAAAGAAACAGCACTCAGTAGTGACGTCAACTACTGAAATTGAATATATGGCTGCCGGAAGTTGCTGCGCCCAAATCCTTTAGCTGAGACAGCTATGCGACTATGACGTTATTCAGAATGAAGTGCCGATCTTCTGCGACAGTACCAGTGCAATTGCAATCACTCAGAATCCTGTACTTCACACGAGATGCAAGCACGTGGACATCAGACACCACTTCATTCGCGATCATGTCAAAAAGAAGGATATCAGGATTGAAAAGATTCAAACTGACCATCAAAGGGCTGATATACTGACCAAGCCTCTAGCTGAAGCTAGATTCAGAGAACTTTCAGTAGAGCTAGGTTTGCTGGACCCTACTGACTCTAGTCAGTAAGTGGATTCAGGAGAGGAGCATTCAGTAAGGGGGAATGTTCACTCTCGCATCGAGTAAAATCGAAGCGTAGAGACTCAGCAACCATCTACACGAGGTATCAGCTGACTACGATGTCCAGCTGACAGGTTTGCATATCTCTACTCAGTAGCCAATAGAACAGTTCTGTGCATTTATGAATCAGATTCAGCTTCGTATTCAATGCCTTAGGAAATGTCATTTAATATTAACAATTTACATTTAATACACGACATTCTATGTAAAAGCATGCTGAACTCTGCAACGCATTAAATGCATGTCATATCAAGTTACTTCTTTGGCTATATACAACTGTATTATGACTTAGGCGGCTAATTTGATCATTGCCTATTTTATAAAATCTAATCCTGTCCGTCCATCTCAAAAAGCATGTTCAAACTGAACCGTAGATAATTAACTGTTTATCTTCCCCAAGATATATATATATATATATATATATATATATATATATATAAAAACGTTCAAATGTTTGAAACCGCCATTTCTACTCTGCAAATATATTTTGAACCCTAGATTTTCTGAGATATCTCCTACTCCCTTACAAAACTTATTTTTCAAAACTTCTCAGCAAAATCTTTGGTATATTTCAATGATCACTCAATATCTTTTACGTTTATTCTTCTTGTACTTTATTGTATACTGATCTACTGTGTTTGCAGATTACAGAATATGACAGGAAATATTGTGTATGCTCCTGCCGATATGCAAGAGATCCTTGAGAAGGATCGGGTCTGGTGCGAGTGATGGAGTTCGACGCTTGCGACCTTGATTACATGGAAGAAATTTTCCCTTCGAGAAACCGGGCTTGAAGGTTTTATGGCGAGGAAGCCATCCTTCTTCCTCCCGCGCCAGATTGTTGAGCTCTACCTGAACTCAGAATCTATAGATGGTGATATTCGCTGCCGCTTCGTCGTTCACTCAGTAGGCGACCCCTCTCGCACTGATATTGAAGTTAAGCAGATGTCCATCAGAGAAGCACTCCAGAAAAGCTTCAACCTGCCCAATGAAGGATTCACCACAATAGCGTACAAAGATAATTTGATGGATGAATACCTGACAGAGTTCTGTGGGAAGCCGACAACTTTTAGAGCCGCATTTCCAAAGAATGCCATGCTCCCACAATACAGAGCTTTGGCCTACGTCGTGACTCAGCTTCTGACGAGTCAAGCCGGCTCCTTCGATCAAGTGTTAAGGCCAAAAATCTAGCTTATGATGGCCATACACGACAGAGCTAAAATCAACTGGACTGAATTCTTCCTCAGAGAATTCATGACGCAATCAGCTAAGTTCGACAAGACAGCTAGGCGGCTGAGCGTCAAAGGAAAGCTTCTATGAGGAAGATATCCGTCATGATCGAAGATTGCGGATGCGACAACATTACCTTCGGATAAGCGTGTATGAGGCCAAAAGTCGATTCAAGATTGCTGTTAGCAGATCGGATCAGGGCCCGCTGATCCTAAGACCGGGACTTAGAAAACCTCTACACCAACCAAGAAGAGGTCCCCTCCCAAGTTGACTCCTAAAACACCGACCAAGAGGCTGAAGAAAGTCAGTGAGGTCGTGCCAGAGGCAGAGCCAGAGGTAGTGGTTGCTGAGCCTCCTCTGCAGTTGAGGGATGAACCTGAGTCATCCGAGAAGACACCATTAGTGGAGAAGGTAGTCTCCACTGAGCGTGGTGAAACAGTGGACCAAGGGGTCCAAGCTAAATCTGTTGAAACACTGGACAACCCCTTGGATGTTCCACCACTCAGCAGCATTCCATCTGCTGAGAAACAGCCGTCTCCAATAGAGGTGGAAGACTCGGAGACAGCTTCAGAATCAGAATCAATCGGGATGGAGGCCTCAGCTCTCAAATCACGAGCCTCCCAAGAGATAGCTGAACGGATCCCAGAGATAGCCGCCCACAACGACTTGGTCTTATTAGCAAGGCAGGCTAGGCTCCACATGCTGATCCGGTTCCCAGAATGGCACAACCTGAAGCGCCTTATCATCCACCACTCCTGCGAACAGCTCCATGAGGAGGAGCTGATAATAAGGGGGAAGATTGGCTACCCAGAGCCATCCGACCTCGGAACTCTTGAAGATCTGAGGGCTACGATGCTCGCTATGCTGAACGACAGACAACCAGTCTCAGCATTAGCATCCTCAGATGGGTCTGTCCCGACGGTCATGACCCACCCCGTGATTCAGGCCCTGAGAAGCCTGATGAGGGATCTCAACTGGACAAGGATGATCCAACATCCACTGCTGAACCGCCGCTCAGCATCCTTGGTCCAGGTCAGTTGGCGGCTGGTACTTCAAAGGCAGCTGAACCATCTCAGCTGCTACTTGAGTCTGCCTTTGAAATAGCGCCCAGCCCGAGAAGCCGATGCTTGAAGTCAGTGGCCAGGGCACTAAGGAATTAAGGTACTCAGAACCGATTACTCGCCCGCACCGTCCACAAAATGTGGAGGCAAACCATTGAGGCTCAAAGTGCTGAACTCAAGGGACTCAGAACAGCTATTCAAACATCTCCAATCCCTGATTTCTCTAACTTTCTGAACAACGCACTTGCCGCACAAAGAGCCGACTTCGATGAACAACTGAAGATGATTCAGGCTGGCCAAGCTCAACTACTTAAAGACTATAAGGCCGCTCAAACAGCACCAACTGAATCTGTCTCCTCTATCTCTCAAGCCGCAGATCTCAGACTCCAAACAATTCAGAAGGCGATTGAAGAGAGAGTGGAAAACCACCTAAAAGAATTCCAGATAGCAGCAGACGCCTACCACAAGAAATACAGTGCTCAGCTTAATGAGGAGAGGAATGAGCTGCACGAGAAGCTGACTAAGCTGTAGAATGCCTTAGACGTTCTGGCAGAAGCTCACAAGAGTCTGGACAAAAAGGTGTCAGTTCCCCCCCTGACCAAATTTGCTGATGCCAAAAAGGGGGAAGGAAAAGAAGGAAAAGGCAAGGAACTGGTACTGAAAGCACCAAAAAGAGCAAGGTCAGTGGCAGGGGCAACTCAGACTCAGACAACTGCTCCCACTGGACCCTCTACTCAGACTGGCGAGGCCCAGGGTGTCTCAGCAGCAGGCGATGTAGTGTCTGCTGAGACCGACCCAAGCGGCTCAGGACCCAAGGAAGTAGCTACTAAGGTAACCCAAACACCCTCTGACATTATCAAAGAGGTTGCTGAGTATGCTGATGAGGAGTCAGAAGAGGAAGAGGTTCCTCTGCCTCCTCCAGTTGCCGGGAAAGGCAAGAAAGTTATGACGCTTCCTACCCCTCCTAAGAAGAAAGGACCCAAGAGGTATATTACTCTGGAGGAGGAAGCTCAGATAGCTGCTGACGAGAAGTTAGCAAGGGAAATTGCTGAAGCTGAATCTGCTAAAAAACTTAAGAAGACGCCTGCTAAAGGCAACACAAAGGCTCCAGCAGGAGGTAAGAAGACTGGACCCAGGTTGCCTCCTAGAACGCTCAAACTAAGCGATGAGGCAGACAAAGAAAAGGAGGAGCAGCAGCAGCAGCAGACTACTGGACAGCAGGGCACTTCGAAAGAAAAATCAACCACACCTGCTGATGCAGAAGAAGAGCCTCACAAACCCTCCTATGTCCCTTCTAAGGAACAAGATCAGGAAATGAAAGAAATGTGGGCTCAGATGGAGAGGTATTTGTATAGAGGAGAAGAAGCTAGAGAAATTGAAGCAGCTCGAGAAACGCTAAGATTAGCAGACCTTGAAGCTCTAAGGCTGAAAGCGGAACAAGAAGCGAGTCAAAGGATTCCTGAGAAAGCCGACATTCCGTACAGATACAGAAGGTTCATGAAGCCTACTGATCTCAAGATTCACATATGGCCGAGAGTTGATGAGTGGATGCCGTGGGAAGTAACTCAAAGGTGGGAGACGCTAAAGGCTGAATTCATTAAGCAGAATTATTTCTGGAGTTACTGGGCTGAGAAACACAAGTCTGTAGCCTTTGCTGAATGGCTCATGAGGGCAGACACAGAGATGTTTGCCAGAGTTCAGAAGGCTGTAAAAGACAAGGTAGATGTAAGAGTACCAGGTCCAAGAATTATGCCGCCCCTACTAAAACTAGACAGCTCTGTTCATTATGGGGTCATTGAGAAGGAAGTCAAGGATGCTGCTGAAGCCAAGTTCTTAGATGAAGAAGATCCAGCTGACTTCACTGAGATACTGAAGCTGAGGAAGGTCACCTACCGGATGTATGGACTGCCTCTTCCTGAAACCCAATCAAAGGACCTCAAAGACAGGATTAAGCAGTTCAGATGACTATTAGCTTATGTGTTTCTTTGTATCTTCTTTCTATTCTTCTTAGTGTAGCAGATGTTGTAACTGTACTGAACTTTTAAAATCTATAAAACATCTCTGTTATTGGCCCTGACAATTCCTTATTGTCTAAATGGCCTTGTTTGTTTTTATGTTTAACACTCACAATCACTAAAGTGATTACTGACTTACACACTCACTGTTCTTATATTTTTTGTCAGTTTTTGCTTAGCTAGATTCTGATAGATTGCATAGTTGGGGGAATATGTTGTTAGAAAGGGGGAAATTGCTGATTAGTTTCTGTATAGGTTCTGATATTTCTGCCCTGATTCCCTCAGTAGTCTAGGACTTGAAGAACAACTCCACTGATCCTACTTGTAATATTTGTAAGGAGCTCTGTTTCTAATAAGTCATAGTGTTAGGTTTTTGGCATCATCAAATAGGGGAAAAATGTTGGGAGATGATTCAGTCTTCTCACAATCAGTAGAGACATAACTCAGTAGCCCTGTGTACTGAATACTTACTGAAGATTTGAAGATCCCAAAACCCTATCTTGACTGATGAACCATTCAGTTGTAACATGTTTTGGTCTGTCTCTGAGGTTTCAGACTCAGTAGACACTCTGCATCTGGTTCAGGCGCTCAGTAGATTACCTACCTCAGTACCAGAAGTAGAAGACTCAGTGATACTGGACTCAGCAGGAGCAGTATACTGAAAGGAGTTAGTGGAACTGAACTCAGCAGGAGTAGTTCACTGAACTCAGAGCTGATCTTTAGTAGAGCCGACTCAGCAGGAGCATTCTACTGGATAAGAGATCAGACTCAGCAAAGACTGAACAGTCTTCTGACTGTCAGATTCTCTAAAAGTCAAATCAGCAGAGTCAATACGAGGAAGAGAGAAGTCAACTTCAGATCTCCTTGAAGTCTGTTCTGTCTCACCAACTTTCCTGAACCTCGACTAATAACAAGCAGCCACCTATCATATACCTGTTAAAGCTGCAAGTCAACAACTTTCCAGAAATGGAGGGAAAGGACACAGCAACCATACTTTGAAAGAGCCGTTAGCTACCCAAAAGAGAGAGACAAAGGATCGTCGTCTCCAATGGATCTATCTTAATCTCTGCTCTATAAATAGAGGGATAAAATCAAATTGAAGCTCACCTTCGTACACGAAACCTAGAAATCGAAGAATATACAGAGCATTCAAAGAACAACTCAAAAACGCCTTAAGTCTTCCCCAAGAAGTTCGAAGAGATAATCTCCGGCGAAAGACTACATTTCTGCTCATAGGGAACCAAGCTGAATTAGAATTATACAGCCTCTAGTATCCAAGCGACTGAACAAGAACCCAAAGTTTATACTTAGCCGTTCGTCGCTTTAGAAGCCACCTTCTCGTTCCCTATCCCTCTAACCTAAGCTCAGCTGTTCTTATCTATAGCTTAGACGAAGGAGTTCATAGTCGAACTGATCCTTATTGTAAATGACTCCTTCACTATTGGAGAGTTTTTCAAACACTTAGTTTGATACCCTGTAAACTGAGACTTGCTCAGTATAAATCTCAAGACCAGTGTTTGTCCATTGTACAAACCGACTGAGACTATCTCAGTATAATACATAGCTTCCTGATCTTTCGGACAGTGGACGTAGGATTGTTGGCTCCGAACCACTTTAAAAGTCGCCTGTGTTCTGTGTTCGTTATTTACTGTTGCATTGATTTACTGTGCATACTGAAAATATCTTTAAAATAATTCAACTGAGTTTCAGCAAACTTAATCGACTGCACTAATCTACTGAAACTGTTTTGATAAAAACGTTTTCCTAACTCAACTGAATTTGGGACTACACATTTCCGCACTAATGAACTCTATCTGAACGGTACTGAATTCTGACTTAGTCAGCTAGCAGGCCTCAGTAAAGTCAGTCACTCCGCCACGCGATTCAGAATAGCTTATCTAGTCTGCTGAACTCGTTCAGTACGGCACTCTCCTGAAAAGGACTGTTCGCGTTTTAAGTTGAGAAATCGGTTTTCAGGTGTATTCACCCCCCCTCTACACCTGAACGTTACTCTCGGGACCAACAGTGTCCGGTAGTTAAAGACCCTGAAAGCTTTGCTGACCCTGGAGTATCCTAAGAATACCTATTGGTCTGACTTGCTATCAAAGACCTTTAACTGATACTTCCTATTTAATGCACGAACAACCAAAAATATAGAAATGCGAAATAGAAAGTATTCTCCCTTTCCATAATTCATATGGTGTCTGTATTTGCATCTGAGTCAATAAAGACCGATTCTGAGTGTAGCAGGCTGTGTAAGTGGCTTCTGCCCAAAACTTTGATGGTAGACATGAGTCTGTGAGTAACGTTCTTACTGCTTCTTTGAGTGTTATGTTCTTTCTTTTAGCAAGACTATTATGTTGAGGTGTACGTGCCACTGAGGTTTCATGCTTAATTCCTTCAGCTTTGCGGTAGTCTTTCATGATTGACTTTAGAAACTCTGTTTCTCGATCTGAGCGTATTTTTTAAATCTTGATACCCTTTTCGACACTCAATCGTTTCAGTAGTTTTGGCAGTTCAGTTTTGACGTCATACTTGTTGGCGAAGAAAATCACAAGTATATCTTGAATAGTCAACAATGACTACAAGAGCATATTTCTTGCCTCTGATCTTCACTGGAGAGACTGGCCCGAATAAGTCCATGTGAAGCAGCTAAAGGATCCCATCTTTAGAAGGTGGCAGAATTCCAAGATTGCTTAATCAGGTTTACTTTCCCTTCATGCATGCTTCACAATTCTTATGTCTTTTGAATACTCCATTGGGTAGTCCTCGGTCTTTAGCATCTCTTGCTAGCTTGTTCATTGTTTTGAAGTTCAGATGACTTAATCTTCTGTGCCACAACCATGCTGTTCTCTCATCTGACTTTGTGTGTGCTAGCAACCAAGCTTCAAGTTTAGCGGTATTCCAGTCAGCATAGTAGATATTTCTTCTCCGCGAGCTTGATAACAAAGTTTTTCCTGTAGATTTGTCAAGAACTTCACAAAAACCTGCGTTAAAAGTCACTTTATTGGATTTATCACAAAGTTGACTGACTGAAAGAAGAATATGTTAAGTCCTTCAACATATGATACTCTCGGAACTATAGCAGTTCCTATCTTCAGTGTTCCATATCCCCTTGTGTATCCTTTGGAGTATTCAACAAATTCAATTCTGGCTCCTTCTTGATGAACTTAGTTAGTCAGCATATTCATTTGATGTGTCATATGTCTTGAGCATCCGCTGTCCACGATCCAAGGGTCCTTTACCACCTGCAAAATAAAAACAAATTCAGGTACCCTTTGGGTTCAGGTAGGGTCCTTAGAGGTAATTAGATTTTGGGACCCAAATCTGTTTGATAATCCTGGTGGTTTCAGATATCCTCTTGCCCTTGTTGTCAGCTGATCTCTCTGCTGAACTGGGAGATGCTGACTTCTTTATCCTCTAAGGTTCAAGTTTCTTCTTCTTTTGCTGAACCTTAGGGCTTTTATTTCTGGGGTCATAATAGTATGATCCATACTGAGCTGGATGTGTCGACTATGGGTGGCCATGCTGTTCTGCCCATCTGACCTTCTTGGTTCCCTCTGAGTTGGATCTGGGTGTTCTGGGGCTTAAACCACGGGTCATCTTCTGGTGGCTGGCTAAGGTGCTTTCATATTTTGTTTGTTCTTTGTCTGAGGGGTTAAGGATTCAACATATTGAGTTCCCCCTTGGACAAGTCTGTCAACCAACTGTTATGAGCTTTTGTATCCAAAAGTAGTTGCTTTATAAGTATAACCAATGCCTTACTTCATGGAGCATGGTCTTTGTGACCTCAGCAACTTCTCAAGCTTTTCTCTAGCTCCTATGTATTACTAAGTCATTAAGGTTCTCCAAACCTCATCGCTTTTCCTCAGAGCTTCATACTCAGCTCTGGACTGTGTAAGCATATCTTTTAGATTGACAATTTCAATCTCTTTCTCAGAGTTTTCCTTGGTCAGAACTGAGATATGTGATTCTTGTTGTTGAGACTTAGTCATAAGGGAATTAATCTCTTCCTTCTATCTCAAAACAAGTCATTCAGACTCAGTGGAGTCCTGAATCCTCATCGAAAGTCTCTGATTCTCATCTCTTAGGAGTTCCAGCTCCTGAAGTGTCCTACTGAACTGATTACTCATATGAATCTGTTCCTCTAACAGATTTTTGTATGCTAGAACCACATCTAGAGATTCACCTGCAACAGAGCTTGTGTCGTGTGTGCTTGGTAAAGAGGGGCATATGTTAAGATTAGAATTTACCTCAGCCTCTTTTCCAACCATAAGACATAGTTCAATATCTTTTGCTTTGATTGCCATGAACGTTGCTTCATCATCGGATGATTCCATGAACAGCTCTTCATCGCTCGTGCAATCGGATAGTTCTCCGGCTATGCAGGCTTGCCTTTTTCTGATGAACTTATCTCGCATGGCTTGCCTTTCATCTCTTTTAGCTGCCGTGAGCATGGACATTCATATTGATAATTTTCAGTCTTTTTGCAGTTATAACACGTTGAGTTTCTGCCTTCTTTCCTTGGTGTCTTATTCTGTCCGGTGGAGGTAGTCTCATTGTTCTTGTATTAAGGTAGAGATTTAGATTCACCTTTCGGATGAGCATTTTCTCTCTTACCTTGATAGCTTTTTGAAGCTCTCTTCAACTTTCTGAGATTATCCTTCTCCTTTTCGGTATTTAATAGCAAGGAGGGTGTACTTCTCAGCAGTTGGGATCGTAATTGAGCTTCCAACTGATTGACTTGTGACAAAGGGACTTGCTCCAGGTCTGCTGAGTGTTACCTTATATGCATGATCCATTGGCATTTCAGTATCAACACTTGGGCATAGTAAGAGCCCTTAGAATTTTGGTATTGGTCTCCTTGTTACTGAATATTTTCCCTAGCCTAATGATGATGTTGATCTGATTTATGAATGTAACGCTGAAATCATCAATTGACTCTCCGGGTATCATTGCAAATGCTTCGAGCTTTTGCAGCTCCAACTCCAGTTTTTTTTCTTTGATTTGTGAAGTTCCTTAGCTCAGCACTGCGAGAGCTGTTGGGATTTTGTATACTGGAAGCAAACTTTATGCTTGTATGCAATATATATTTTTGCACATGTAATCTTTATCTTGTACAAAAGTTAGATTTGTGTAGTGTGTCGGGTATCACAGAAGACAACACAAATTGGTTGAACTGACAAGATACAAACAGTTATCACAGCTGAGACAACTTAAGCATAGGTTGTCGGTTTAAGCTGCAGTTTAGATAAGAAGTGGCTTGTCTTGGCTGCTTGTCTTTATTGGTACACTTAAGGTGGTGTATTGATGGATCACAGTGAGACGTGTTCTCCTAACTGACCTTAGTGGAGAATCAAGATCTCGGTGACTTAGCTGGTCTTAAGCTTGGTAAGACTTCAGCTGAGCGCATTTGGCTATCTATCACTTTGACCTACTATGGTGAACATCATCGCGACCGGATCTACGTATCTTGGGTGTTAGTAGTTATTTGTGGCTCAGGCTGGTTGTCTGTATCTTGCAACCGTATCCTAGTAAAATGGGTTGATAATACCCTTGAGGAACTCGTAAGGATTAACACACTAAACCCGACCGGTTGATTAAGTTCAGGTGTGTTAATGAGGTCGAGTGGTACTACTCAGGAATATAATAAGATGTTAATTAATTAATGGATATTTCTATCTTAAATACGGGGATCGATTAAGTCTAAATTACAAGCCCTTGCTCAATTTGGGATAAAGGGGGTAAGTCAGCACAGATTCTCTAGTGGAATGAATATGTGTTTATTAATTAATTTTTTGCTCTGTGCTGAGCATAGATAATTAATTAATTTGAGGCCCTACTTTATTTCTTGTACTAGATCCCTGATTTGGCCCAATTAGTTGTCTGGTTGTTTATTGTCTCTCAGAAATCATTATTAATAGATTAATATATTTTTTACATTATTTAATAATGTTATTTATCTGAAATTAATTGGCTGGGCCAATTAATTGATAAATGTTAGTAGCCCAATAGATTAATTAATTATATTATGGGCTAATTGTGTAGAAGCCCATTAGGGATATAATTAAATTAATGGGCTACAAATATTAATATTATATTGGCTTTTGAAGCATATATATATTAGTATTCTCTTCATAAACGGATATACATATATTTCATAACTAATGCGCACACGCGTTTTTTGGGAGAGACATAAAATTGATTTTCTCCAGTTCTCTGACCGCCGAGAAGGAGAAAAAGGCTGGGACACAGATCCGAAGATCTGACACACGAGTAATAATCAGAGCTGCAACAACATACGAAGGAGGAAGGTAATCGGTTCTTCCCCTCCTATTTCCTTCAATTGGTATCAGAGCCAGGTTTAGGCTCTGATTGTTGCTGTTAGGAGCATGATTAGGTTTTATTTCCGTCGTTATCGGGCTAATTTCATATTTGGGGTGGCCTCCGAGCCACTGTTTTGACCCCGTTGTAATGTTTTTCTCGTGAGAAAATCCGCGAGTTGTTGATAGGACCTATTTGTTATGTGTTTGTATTGTTTTGTATTGTATTTATGGTCCGGAAGGCTTAAAAATATAGGCGAAGGCGCGACGGCCCGAAAGGACGGAAAAAGGGCGAAACCCTAGTTTCTGGCAGATCATGACCGCCAACTTCATGAAGCGCTTGGGAGCGTGTGCCAACGTATGTTTTCTATCCGTTTGGATAGCTTTGTTCATTATTTTGTTAGCTTCGTCTGGATAGGTTGCACGACCCATTCTGATTTCTGGTTTGTCCGTAATAGCGTCGGAAAGGAGAAGTGGTCGTGTTGTCCAGAAAAGCCCCAAATTGGCCAGAAAATCCTATTTTTCAAGGATTCCGCCACATCTTGCGGCGGCGATTCCCGGTGCATCCGATGTCCGATCGACGATCAAGTTGAACCGCTGGATTCCTAATCTCACGAGCTTCGTGTTGATATGTCATGTGGGGTCATCTGATCCCGGATACGACCGGAATCGACGTCTGAATTTTGCTGCTCACAATGATTTTTTTTCGACGAATTGTTTCAAAATTGAGGGAAATTGTTGGACAATTTCGACCGTAATCCGTTCTTTGTGGCCGAAAATCGTCCAAGGTTCATTACCCATGAATCAATTGAACGAATCGGAGATCGGAAATAGGTAATTTCGGGTGGCGGAGCTCGCCGGCAACTCACTGCAAAAATTCGCAGCACAAAGTCACGGCGCCGGCTCCAGGCGGTAGCTCTGCACAGATCCGACGTCTTGGTGACGTCGGGGGGCTGTGGAGACGGTGGAGGAGGGTTGGGGACGGCCGGGGATGGCGCGGCGGTGCGCGTATGCGGCGCGGGCGCGCCGCGCGCGCAGCGCAGACTGCGCGCCGCTGCAGGCTACGTCTCGGTGCGGGGCAACTAGTTCCTAGTTCGCCGGCTGTGGTAGCAGCGTGAGGAAGACAATGACGTGGCGGCTGACGTGGTTGCCACGTGTTTGCCACTTGCTGACATGGCGCCACACGGTGTTGACGTGGCGATGTCGTGGATGCAGTTTTCTTTGCAGTTTTCAGATTCGAAGATTTCGAAGAGCTGTATTTGTTCGGGCTATGTAATAGATAGGATCTATCTATGTTTTTTCTCGATAACGACGTTTTTATTTCCTATTTGCGTGTTTATTTTTTATTATGCTTTAGCATACGATTATGTGATTAATTGCGCTTAGAAAAGCATGTATATAGGATTTACGTCGTTTTAAAGCATGTTTTAATTACCGCGAGCACGTTTTATTATGTGCGATTATAAATTGTATGCTTTAGGAATTATGTGGTGATGCATGATTCTCAACAAACCTTTTGGATAAAGAGACTAAATAAATTTAAATTAAGCGTTTAATTAGATTCCATTAATTTGGTTACTAAACACTTAATCGGACCTCCATTAATTGGACTCTACATGAAAGTAGTAAGATTATGTGAGTAAACGTCCACCTGCGTGTCTTGCTTGCATATTTGAGCTACCAGTTTTGTGAGATGAGTTTTCCAAAAAAATATTTAATTATTATTGAGTAGTGGGAGCGAAGCCGTAAACGTCCACCTGAGTGGCTTGCGTGCCTCATAAACACGACTATTTTAGAAGATAATAATTAAATAGGATGGCTAATTAGATCGAATCGAATGCGGCATGGTTCTCATAAGTATGTCAATTTCAAGAATTTGATTCTAATTTGGTCAAATTAATGGTCAATGCTTAGATGTCACCGCAGGTACAATTCACTTCCCTTGAAGTCCCTTCCCGCATTTTAATAGTGACATGGTCCATAATATCGAACAATTAATTACATTCGTCTTAAGAACCTAGGCGTGGATTGGTATTAAAGAGCTAGGTAAATAGCTTGGTTTAGGATTACGCTAGTAAACGTCCACCTACGTGGCTTACGAGTGGAATTCTTAGAGCTGTTCGAGGTTTTTAATATCATTGTTTTTACAAAAAGTTACAATGATTATTAATTACGAATCATGTGCAAAAAATTAATTTCATACATCCTTTTAAATTATAGTTTTCAGATATGTCTGTTCGGATATTTTTCGAGTTCCTAAGCAGTCTCACCAACCAAACCCTAACGGGTTTAAAAATTTTAAATAATTTCATAGAGTGGAAGATATTTATTACCTTCCCAATAAAGGGGTAAGTCAGCACGGATTCTTCAAGAGTGGTAAGAAAGGACAATGGAATAATTATAATCCAGATGTCAAGGCAAAACAATAAGAGATGCGAGTCGCTCTTGTAACAGAAATTGTTCTGGTTTTCTCTTCTACCCACGAATGGGTAGTGGATTCGGGGGCAACTGATCATGTTTGTTACACCTTGGAAGGTTTCTTGCAGAAAAGGCAATTGAGCAATGGCGAGGTGGTAGTCTCAATGGGCAATGGATCGAAAGTTCCTGCAATTGCCATTGGAGATTTACATCTATATTTTGATAGTTCTGTTTTAGTACTTAAAGATGTTTTACATGTGCTTGAGTTTAGGTGAAACTTAATTTATGTTTCAAAACTCTACACCACGGATGGTTATAAATCATGTTTTGATAATGAAGTTTCTATCTTGAAAGATGATGATTTTATATGTGGTGAACCATTAAACGGATCTTTATATACTATTACTTGTAAACCGCATAGTTCTGTTAATATTGCTTCCTCATCATCAAATCCTAAGAAGAGGAAATAGTCTTCTAAGGTAAACCAAACTTACCTTTGGCACTTAAGACTAGGTCACATCAATCTTAACAGGACTCAAAGGTTGTGGAATATGGATCATTGGAGTCTCTCCAAGTTGAACCATTTCCAACTTGCAAAACCTGTTTGGAAGGAAAGATGATGACTAGGCCTTTCAAGGCAAAGGGTTATAAAGCCACAAAAGTATTAAGTTTGATACATTCTGACTTGTGTGGGTCTGTGTCTACACAAGCTCGTGGAGGGTATGAGTACTTCATCACATTTACTGATGATTACTCGAGGTATGGATATGTTTACCTTCTTTGCCATAAGTTGGATTGCTATGAAACCTTTAAGGAATTCAAGGCAGAAGTGGAGAAGAAGATAGGTAAAGAAATCAAAACTCTACGATCTGATCGTGGTGGGGAATACCTATCCAACGAGTTCAGGACTACTTAGCAAAATGTGGGATTACATCCCAACTGACAGCACTGGGCACGCCTCAGCAGAATGGTGTGTCCGAGAGAAGGAACCGAATTCTCTTAGAGATGGTTCGGTCGATGATGAGTTATGCAACTTTGCCAGTTTCCTTTTGGGGATATGCCCTAGAGACTGCATCATACTTGCTGAACCGTGTGCCTTCCAAGTCGGTACAAAAGACCCCTTTCGAGTTGTGGAGCGGGCACAAAACCAGTATGCACCACTTAAGGATTTGGGGTTATCCTGCTTATGTACTAAATAGGCAGGCCGACAAATTGGAATCACGTTTAGAAGTGATGTTGTTCATAGGGTATCCGAAAGAAACGTAGGGTGGATACTTTTATGATCCTAAAGAACAGAAGATCGTTGTTAGCATTTACGCTCGGCTCTTAGAACAAGATTACATTAGTAACCATAAGTCTCGAGTCGACATCATCCTTTAGGAATTACAAGGTGGTCGAGTTCCACTGGAATAGCCAGTTGTGCAAGATAGTACTCCACGATTAACTGCACATTCTATTAACAGAGCGCCTAACACTGTTCGAAGTAGTGGGGGATGACATTTACACCTGATCGGTACATGTTCACTGAGGAGACGTTTGATCATCTCCCGGTAGATGAACATAATACCGTTGATCCTTGGACCTACAACGAAGCAGTGGGAGATATAGATGCAGATTCGTGGAGAAATGCCATTGACTCAAAATTTAAGCCCATAAATGATATGGATGTATACGAGATCACTGAACTACTTGAGGGTTGCAAGGCTTTTGATAGTAAGTGTGTATACAAGAGAAAGAGAGGACCGAATGGAGAGATCATGACGTTTAAGGCCAGGCTAGTGGCGAAGGGTTTTACCCAGAAACAAGGTATCGATTATGAAGAGACCTTCTCGCTTGTAGCAATGATCAAGTCCATTCGGATTCTCCTTGCCATAGTAGCTCACATGAACCTAGAAATCTGGCAAATGGATGTCAAGACCGCTTTCCTAAACGGTCACCTTGAAAATGGCAGAGACATCTACATGAAACAACCAGATGGTTATGTGAAGGAGGGCAAAGAGCATCTAATTTGGAAGCTTAAGAAGTCCATTTATGGACTTAAGCAAGCTTCCCGGTTATGGCACCAACGTTTCGACGAGGTAGTCAAATCCTATGGATTTCTATCCTGTCCTAACGAGGTGCGTGTGTACCGTATTTGTGTTAACGGATCAGTGGTGTTTCTTGCATTTTACGTAGATGACATCCTTCTCATTGGCTACAATGTTGAAGTATTATCAGACGTAAAGACGTGGTTATCCGAGCAGTTTCAAATGAAGGACTTAGGTGAAGCTGCTTACATCCTTGGGATCAAGGTTATTCGAGATCGCCAGAAAAGGATGTTAAGCTTGTCACAAGCATCCTAGGTTGATACTGTTATTGCTCGTTTTAGCATGAAAAAAGCCAAGAGAGGTTCAGTACCTTTCAGACATGATATTTTTCTATCCAGGAATCAGTGCCCTAAAATGCCTGAAGAGATAGAAAGTATGAGGCTAGTACTATATGCTTCCGTTGTCAGTCGCCTCATGTATGTGATGCTTTGTACAAGACCAGATATCTCACATTCTGTAGGCATGGTCTCAAGATATCAGTCTAACCTTGGAAAGGAACACTGGACGGCGGTCAAGCATATTCTCAAGTACCTTAAACAGATTAGAGATTATAGGTTTTTTTACCAGTCAGACAGTCTAGTGTCTTTGGGTTATACAGAATCGGATTTCCAGGCTGACAAAGACGAGAAGAAGTGTACCTCGGGCTATGTGTTTTTAACTTGGGAGGTGGAGCCATTTCATGGAGGAGTGCAAAGCATAAATGCATTGCGGAATCAACCATGGAAGCAGAGAATGTGGCTACTTCAGAAGCTTCGAAATAGGCAGTTTAGCTCAAGAATTTCCTCCTGGATCTTGATATTGTTCAGAATTTACCTAAGGCGATCACGATTTATTGTGATAATGCGGGTGCAGTGACAAATTCTAAGGAACCTAGATCTCACAAGGCGTCTAAACACATATACAGGAAGTACCACATTATACACGTATTCGTAAATCGAGGAGTTGTGGTGATTGAAAAAACTGGAACAGAAGTCAACCTAGCTAATCCTTTCACAAAGAGCTTACCACTCCCGGCTTAGGAGAAGCATGTTTGTGGCTTAGGAGTGGTAGAGATGCCCCCCCCACTTAGGACTATAGAAACTTTTGTATAATTGGGAGAAGATGCATTGATAGATAGGATAGATAGCTGAGTACGAGTTTGTACCTAGAACTGACACATTGTATACTAAAAGTTTACTTTAGTATAAGTGGGAGAATTATTGGGATTTTGTATACTGGAAGCAAATTTTATGCTTGTATATTATGTGTTTTGTCCCTACCACTATTTTATTCTCCTATCTGATAAATATATATATTTGCACATGTAATCCTTTATCTTGTACAAAAGTTAGATTTGTTTAGTGTGTCGGGTATCACAGAAGACAACACAAATTGGTTGAACTGACAAGATATAAACAGTTATCACAGCTGAGACAACTTAAGGATAAGTTGTCGGTTTAAGCTACAGTTTAGATATGAAGTGGCTTGTCTTGGCTGCTTGTCTTTACTGGTACACTTAAGGTGGTGTAGTGATGGATCACAGTGAGATGTGTTCTCCTAACTGACCTTAGTGGAGAATAAAGATCTCGGTGACTTAGCTGGTCTTAAGCTTGGTAAGACTTCAGCTGAGTGCATTTGACTATCTATCACTTTGAACTACTATGGTGAACGTCATCGCGACCGAATCTACGTATCTAAAGTGTAGTTATTTGTGGCTCATGTCGGTTGTTTGTATCTTGCAACCGTATCCTAGTAAAATAGGTTGGTAATATCCATTGAGGAACTCGTAAGGATTAGCACACTAAACCCGGCCGATTGATTAAGTTAAGATGTGTTAATAAGGTCGAGTGGTACTACTTAGGAATATAATAAGATGTTAATTAATTTAAGCTGTCAGTGAGCTTAATTAATTAACGGATATTCTTAGATACGGAGATCAATTAAGTCTAAAATACAAGCCCATGCTCAAGTTGGGATAAAGGGGTAAGTCAGCACGGATTCTCCAGTGGAATGAATCTATGTTTATTAATTAATTTTGCTCAGGTTGAGCATAGATAATTATTTAATTTGAGGCCCTACTTTATTTTTTGTATTAGATCCCTGATCTGGCCCAATTAGTTGCCTGATTGTTTATTGTCTCTCAGAAATTATTATTAATAGATTAATGTATTTTTACATTATTTAATAATGTTATTTATCTGAAATTAATTGGCTGGGCCAATTAATTGATAAATGTTAGTAGCCCAATAGATTAATTAATTATATTATGGGCTAATTGTGTAGAAGCCCATTAGGGATATAATTAAATTAATGGGCTACAAATATTAATATTATATTGGCTTTTGAAGCCTATATATATATATTAGTATTCTCTTCATAAATAGATATACATTTATTCCATAACTAACGCGAACACGCGTTTTTTGAGAGAGACATAATCTTGATTTTCTCCAGTTCTCTGACCACCCAGAGGGAGAAAAAAGCCGGGACACAAATCAGAAGATCTGACACACGAGCAATAATCAGAGCTGCAACCACATACGAAGGAGGAAGGTAATCGGTTCTTCCCCTCCTATTTCCTTCAAGAGCAACCCAGAGGTCCTTTGCAGTTTTGCACTCTTGCACCCTTCCGAGGTAAGAGTCACTGAGTGTAGTCAATATTACATTGCGTGCAACTCGGTCGAGGTTGTACAACTATCTCTATTCAGGTGTAAAGAGGCTCTTGTTCTTGGGAACCTTCATACCGGTTTTGGCACCTATTGCTGCTACGGTTGCAAGTTCGATGCTGCCAACCATCAAAACAATAGGTCCTTTCTCCAGGACGTCAGTCATGATATCATGCCGCAATGTTAAGTGCGCCTCCATCCGTACACGCTATACCGCGTAGTTTTCAATTGAAAATATGGGTACTGTCCTTATACCTAAAATATCAGACATCTTGAAGAGTATGGTATAGGATGCTATGAAGAGATGCAAATACAGCGAAAACGGCTTTCAGGATCTGTTCGAGTAGACCAGTATGATCAGAAGAACACCACTCTGATACCAATTGTTGGTCCAGAGACGAGCCTTCAAGTGTCCGGGGGGGGGGTGAATACACCTAAGTGCAGATTTCAACTCAAACGTGAAAGTCAGTGCTACTGAATATTGCTAGTGAACTAGTCAGTTGGCCAAATTAGCTTTCTAGATCGCGTGGCAGAGTATCCTTCTATTGAGTCCTATATACTGACTTCAGTCAGTGAACAGTAGTTCAATATCAGATATAGTGTGCAGAAGTGTAGGCCCAAAAATATGTTTTTCTCAGTTTGAAAACATGTTCTATGCTGAGTGATTTAAAGTTAGTTTATGCACTATGAACAGTAATCAATGCAACAGGAAATCGACACAAACAATTTAAAGTGGTTCAGATACTAAGGATCCTACGTCTACCGTCCTGAATGAAGCAGGAGTCCTTGAATTAGTTTATGTTGAGCAAGTCTCAGTTGATCTGTGGACTGGACATATACTCTAGTTATAGTCTTAATGACTTAATTTATGCGTTGGACATATACTCTACTTATAGTCGTAGTGACTTTACAAGTTCAAACACAAGGGTTTGATTTTCTCCAACTATGAAAGAGTTCTTACAATAAGAATAGTTCAGAAAGCTGAAGTCCTTCGAGTTTTTCTAAGCTTATGATATTACAATAAGTTTGCTTAGCATAAAGAAGGGGAACTAATGAAGCTCTAGAGTGAAGCACTAAGAAGACCTCTCTGTATGCAAGTTCTTCACTAGGTTTGACTTTGAGTTTGCTAGAGTGTTTGTTCGCTTGAATGGTATGGTTCCCGGTGTCTTCTCTGCCTGAAGACTCTTCTCTATTTATAGTCTCGACGTATGAATAGATCCGTTGGAGGGAGTCTAGACACATGTAGAAAACAACAAGGAAAAAGACCATCTTCAATTTGAATGTTACTATAGAGATTCTCTCTTTTTCAGTCTAGGTAGCAGCTTTATGGCAGAGCAGGTACAGTGCTAGCAACTTCTCATTGGTCGAGGTTAGAGAGTAGGTGAGGTTTGTTCAAACTCCAAGAGCATGCTAAGTTGACTTCCTCTGATTCCTCGGACCTTTTACTGAATTTACATTCTTCTGAGATTCAATACATGGCTCGAATTCCTTTGCAGAGTCAGTGAGTTATAACATTCCCAAATGAGTTCCTGATGCTGAGTTCTTCGGCTGAACGACGGATATTCTACTGAACCTATCTGTTACTTAACTCTATCTAGCCTACTGAGTTCCTAACATGCTGAACTCAACTAAGCAATTACATTATATAAGGCTCATCATTCAGCTAGGGTTTCGGGATCTTCAAATCTTATCATACTGAATCTTATCCCAACAGAGCCTTTAGATCAGCTAGTATTAATCTCCCTCTTGCTTTGCTAACCTGTCTCCGCTTCAACAGTAATGTCCAGTCCTCTATTACAAGCATCCCATAAGGCTTTCACCTATGCTTCTTGTTCCTTAGTCATTTTGGTCGAAGGGACATGTTGTTTAGAAGGATTATCACTTTCAGCTTCTGAGTCTTTTGCTGACGATTTTGGTACTTTCGATTTTTCAGCTTCCTTAGCCTTTTCTTCTTTAGCTTTCGTAGCGTTAGCTCTTGTTTGCCTCAGAATGAGTAATCTTGCTTTCTTTAGCACATCTGTTGTAACAATTACATGCTTCTTCTGTATTTTCTTCTTAGTAGCTAGAGCCTCTTCTTTAGCTTGTACATTCTACCATCTCTCTATCATAAGCTTGTTGCTCTTCGGCAGTTTTGAACTTTGGAGGAGGAATAGGCGATCTTTCAGCTTGTTTCTTGCCTTTAGCTGCTGAGTGAATTGTCTCATCTTCTTTTTCTGGCTTATCGATGAATTTCGCTATCTCGTCAATAGTTGCGGCCTGTGCTGAGGATCCTTCTTCTGATCCACCAGCTGCTGAATAATGGATTATAGGCCTCTCTTCTCCTATTTCTTTCTCTCGTTTCCCCTTATCCTCTCCTTCCCCCTTGTTCACAGCAGAAGTATCAGTGATGATTTGTAATGCCCCGAATTTTTTAATTTAAAATGCATGACATATCTATTCATGCAAGTTATCAAGTGTTTTAGTTTTGTAAGTCGCGCCATAGAAATTTAAATGAAAATTAAAGCATCTATCATATTTGTCATTAAATCATTTTTGTTATGTAAATTTATTTTGAACTTTGAATGTGTTTATTTATAGCATATTATGATTATGTTGTTTATTGTTGTGATAAAAATCATGTTAGAATTATGAGACAAGAATAATATTTATTTATTTTGGATTTCCTAAACCTACTAAGGATTCATAAAAGGATATAATATTTTATATTGTGTTAAGTTATTAGGAGAAAATTTTATATTATGTTTTATGATTAAAATAGATATTTTATGTATGATATTCACGTTTTTGGATCAATTTTAATTGTGTCTATATCCCAATTCAACTGTGATTGAATCTCTGATGTAGTAAGTGATAGAATAAATTCTATCTAAAAGATGAAAGGACGAAAATAATTCTGGATAAAATATATTTGATACCTTTCATGATTAGGGATCTTTAGAAAATTTATTGTAATCCTATAAATAAACCCTTAGTCGTCCATAATATAGTTTCACATGAGATTTTCGAAATTTTTCCAGCATACCTACGAACTTTTTCAAGAATTATTTACACATCTTTCCATCATCATATCATCGTCAAAATTTAGGATAGACTTCCCCGGTATGTTTAGTATACTGTATTATTTTTATATAATTTTAAATTAATTATAAGTATTTATTAAAAAATGTTATTCATGATCTGTCAGTTTTTGACAATATGTTCATGAGCTTGATATGATTTTATTTTCATGTTTTCTTTATGTTGTTTCAACCATGCTGAATTTTGATGGGATATAATATATGTTAGGTCATTCATGTTAAATATAAAGAGTTTTTAGGATACATTTGCTATTTATTTGTTAATTTGTTTCTTTGTGTGCCAGATTATTTTGTCAATGTACATATATATTATAAAACAAAAGTTTTCATGTTACTTCTAAATGAATTCTTGATAATGATAAGTTTTATTATGATGTAATAGGTAATATGTTGTTAATGTTAGAGATCTATAATTCTTAGGACAAAACTTTTATGATTTCATTAATTTATTTCATGAATTGCCTACTTGATGCATGAAGGAATTGGCAATAGAAATAAGATTGTGTTTAATATATTTAAGATTATTACTATGTGAAATCGTTAAAAATGCATGTTAATAAGTAGATTATGTATCAAATACACTGTTTGATTATTATGATCTATTTGTATTTATGAATTATTGAAATTATTAGTGCATGCATGACATTCCATGTAGAGTCATTAAGATAAATTTCCATGTATAGGAGCGGCACGCAGGACTTAAACATTGATATCCATTATTTTTCATTCACTCAAAAGGTGAAGGTGGGGTTTTCTTTATCCTTATTATACACTATGCAGCCTTACTCATGTGTTACTCAGTATAGGCAGAGCCTTCGGGTTATTCATGCAGTAAAATCTGTTGGGTTATGAGTCGGTGATTGATTAGATCATCACTTAGAGGGTACTTTGCATTATCATCAGTAGTTCTTGTATTAGGACTTGCTTATTTCGGTACTGGGGAAAATAATAGTGATTTACTGCTATGGAATTGAAGATCCCAAAACCTATCTTGTACCCTTAGTGTATTGTCATTCAGACTAGATGATGTAATAGTCTAGACTGTTTTTATTTTCGTTATCTGTTTTTGTCTAAGTCCTGTAAGGGGTATTTGTTGGTCTGAACTTCAGTAGGAAGTTCAATTCCAGAACCATACGTCATCAGCATGTAAAAGCTCGTGTTCTCAGGTCTCCAGCTGACCCATCAGTAGAAGATTATTCATCAGCTGACCTTCAGTAAAGAACACAGTACAGAGCTCAGTACCTTCAGAGTCATCAGCTGAATGCACTCAGCAGAAGACCTGTTATCAGCCGACAAAGACGAAGAAGACAATATGATCGTGTCAGATCTACTGTATCCAACAGGAAACGACCCGACTTTTAATGACATTCGAAGTCAGTAGAAGATCATACGAGGATGAGTGAGAGTCAACTCAGATGAAGACTGATGTCTGACAAGTCTTACCTACTACAAACCTCGACCAATGAGAAGCGGTCTAAGCCTTACCTTCTCTGACCAACTAAAGCTGCTCTCATGCACAGTAACCAACTACTCTGCTAAACTATTTCGAACTTATGGCCACTTTTCTTGGACGTTTGTGACACGTGACATCGTCTTCTCCAATGGACAAATGCTTGGGTCACGATTGTAAATAGAGAAGCTTTTCCGAGCTCAACGCACGGGATATCAAAGGGATTACACGCTCAAGCATTCAAACTTTCTAGCGCATTTACGAAGATCCAGAGAAGAACTTGCCTAGTTGAAAATCTTTAGTTCTTCTCTCTAGAGTTTCTTTTGATCCCTCTTCTCTATCTAAGATCCACTGTTATATCCATAGCTTAGAATTTTCGAAGGAGTTCACTTTTGTGACTGTTCTTATTGTAAGAACTCATTCATAGTTGGAGAAAATCCCCTCCCCTTAGACTATAACTTAGAAGGATCTGTAAAGTCGCTAAGGACTATAACTTAGAAGGATCTGTCCAGCGCACAGATACCTTGCTGAGGCTTGCTCAGATTAATCAACAAGACCTCCTGTTCAGCAGGACTGTGGACGTAGGATCTTGCGTATCCGAACCACGTTAAAAATTGCTTGTGTCATTTACTATTTTATTGCATCATTCTCAAACCGTTTTACAAACTCATACTTTGCATAAAACGTATTTAAAAGTGCACTAGCCAAAACTATTTTGGTTTGCGAAAACACGTTTTCAAATCAAGACGAAGTCTATTCGGGCCCTACACTTATCCGCACGAACTCTCCGCCTGAGGCTTTAATACTGACAAAAGTCAGTAGAAGAAACTCATTATTTGAGTCACTTTGACCAACGATCAGAAGGTTTCTATTTGACACTGTTCATCAGTCGCAACGTACAACTCAGCTGTCCTTCGCGTTTGAGAAAAGAAACTTGTACTCAAGTGTATTTACCCCCTCTCTACACCTGACACTCGACTCCGGACCAACAAAACATTCGAGTTAGCCTTCGGGCAATTTATGCAGTAAAACCTTCGGGTTAAGCCTCCAAGCTAGCATGTCTAATCTCTCATGTTAAATTCTTTGTAGTTTATTCTTTGGATAATGTTTGACCTCACTGAGTCATCGTACTCACCCCCCTTATATTTTCACATTTTCAGATCAAGGTCCGGCGGTTGCTTGAGGTGGCTTATGGTGATGGTCACACATGAAATGATTCGAAAACTATTTTATGGCATTAAATTAAGTCATGTTATGAACTTTGCATTTTTCACCATTTTTTTTAAATTCGTAAAACTAATAGATGTACATGTTTTATTATATTAAAACTTCCGCTGTTTATAATATTTCTGAATGAAAACCTCTTTTAATGAAAGTTGTTCCCTCTTAAAATATATTTTACTTGAAAGTCATGTATAAAGTGACGCCCCCTTGTAAAGTATACGAAAATTTGGGGCGTTACATGATTGCTAGTTCTTCTTCTTTTATATCCGCAATCTTTTCTTTTCTACTACCTTCCCCTGAGCCTTAGAAATGAGGGTTGAAAGGGTGGTCACCTGACGAGTTAGAGTTGCAACTGAATTCTGAACGGTGTTGATTTTGGCATCAACATCAGTGTAGGATTTCCATTTTTTGTCATTCCCAATTCTGATGAATTTTAGAAGCTTATCTTTATCTTTTGTGTGCTTCTTGAGTGAGTCATCTAGAAGACACGATGATTCCTCTCTTACCAGCTTCATTGTTGTCGCTTGTTCAGTCAGTGACTGAGAGACACTTGTTGTTGTGAATTGATTCGTTCTTCTTTGTTTTTTAGTAGCTCCATAACAGTTGCAGACATCTTCTTAGTGGATGTTTTAGCTTGTTCCTCAAGTATTTGCTGGAACTGAGCTGTGAGATTTGTCTTCTGAGCTTCGAATGCTGTCTTGAGGATCGTATCAGTATCTGGAGTTGGTAGAGTACTGATCCTCTGTACTTTAGTTGTTAAGGCATTGAGTGACTCGAGTTGTACCTTGGTGTATTAAGACCATTTAATATGAACATCCTTCGCGAGAAGCCCGTTCTTGTCTCCTTGACGTTTCAACCCTTTATTAATACTCTTTTCTAAAAATTCTTTTAGTAGCTTGGTTTGATAACATGAGCTAGTGAGTCTTTGATCAGTGGAAGTGTTCGGCTGTAGATCAAAAGGAAGTAGTTGCAGCAGCGATGGCACTAGATGGAGGTGGTGGAGGTGCATCATCATGATCACTGGGAGATTTTCCTTCAGCAGATCCTCCCTAGTCTGCATTCTTGGGTGTTGAGTCCTCGTCATCTTGAGTCTGTTGTTGCTGAATAGGAGATTAAATTCCTTCCTTCAGACTCATAAGTAACAGCATAGTTCACCTCAGATCGTCCATTCCGTCCTGAATTGCTGTTTTCAGACATTAATGAGGTATAGTCTTTAGGTTGATCGTCTCATACAGGATATCCCAATCCAAGAATTGAAGATGCATCTGAACCCTAGCCCTACACGCTATATCTACCAAATCCGAGTGATCAAGGATTTTTGGTATATATTCAGCTATTTCCTCTATGGCTTTGTTCTTAGCCGCTTGAACAATGGCCAGTAGATAGTCGGAGACTTCAGTCATCGGAGCATCTGTTCTGGTTTATGGTTCAAACTGAGTCTCTTCTGAGTCAATCCTCTTGACTTTATCTTTCATAGTGGCCTCTTCCTTGATAGACTCTGAGTCCTGAATGTCGATCTGCTCAACGACAGTCGCAGGAGTTTCAGTCTTTTGATTAACTTCCTCTTTAAAGAGGGTTTAGGACGTGGCACTTGTATCACTTGTGCCGAGCGTTTATATCCCACACCATGCCCGATAAACTTCTCAGTCGCTGCTTTTGTCTGAAACTTGATTAGTTTTAGATCGAAAAATCTAAAGTCAGCAAAGGTGACTGTTGGTCCAGAAACGAGTATTAGGTGTCGGGGGAGGGGGGGTGAATACACCTGAGTCCAAGTTTTTGCTCAAACGTGAAGGCCAGTCTATTACTGAGTTTGCTACTGAAAGGGTTCAGTTGCCAGTTAAGCCTTCTGATCGCGGGGCAGAGTGATTCAACGATTGAATCCTTTCTACTGACTGATGTCATTACTGAGAAACTCAGTAGATGAATAAGTATGGAAATTTGTAGGCCCAGTTTTAGTTCGTCTCTTTGAAAAACATTTTATGCAAACCAAATCAGTTTTGGCTAGTGCACTTTTAAAACTGTTTTACTGAAAGTACGATTTTGCAAGTAGTTTACAACAGATGCAATAAAACAGTAAATGACACGAGTAATTTTTAATGTGGTTCGGATACGCAAGATCCTACATCCACGGTCCTGTTGAACAGGAGGTCTTGTTGATTAATTTGAACAAGCTTCATAAGGTTTCTGTGCACTGGACATAACCTTCTAACTTATAGTCCTTAGCGACTTTACAAAATCAAAGCAAAGTTTGAAAGAGTTTTGTCTCCATCTAGGAAGGAGTTCTTACAATAAGAACGTTTCACTAAAAGTGAACTCCTTCAAGTGTCTAAACGTATGATTTAATAAGTTTAGCTTAGAAAAGAGATCGGAACAACTTTAGAGTGAAGAACTACTAGGATATCTCTTGGATTTCTAGTTCTTCGTTGGATGTAATAGTGAGTTTGCTAGAGTGCTTGAGAATGTGTTCGTGAGCTTCTTATGTTTCTATTCCCTTTGGTATGTTGTAGACGCTTGAACTCTTCAAGATGATATCTTTATATAGTCGTGACCTGTGCATGGATCCGTTGGAGGAGACCATGCCACGTGTCACAAGACTCCACGGAAAATGGCCGTATAATTTGCATGTCGCCGCAGAGAGTTGTTAGCTTTATGTGCGTGAGAGCAGCTTTTGTGTCAGAGCTGGTAAGTTTTGCTTACTTCTCATTGGTCGAGGTATGGCAGTATGTGAGACTTGTCAGACATCAGTCTTCTAGCTGAGTTAATTTCCTCGGAACCTCGGACACCAAGTATTCCTCTACTAACATCCGACTGATAAAGGTCAGACTGTTGATTTCCCTTGTACGGACTACAACTGAGTCGCAGCACTTCAGTAGATTACGGCTGATCATACTAAGTCTTCTTTCTGAGTCAGCTGAAGAGTGATCTTCTACTGAGTGCTTCAGCAACTGACTCGAAGACAAACAACTGAGCTCTTAAATAGATAGAGCTCTACTGAATCGATGACAGACATAGGGTTGTAGGACCTTAACTTCTCTACTGATGCTCAGTCCAACAATTTACCCACTACATGACTTAGAAAAAATAATCTTGAAAGATCAAACAGGTCTAGCCTATTACATCATGTCGGTACATCACACACTCGGGGTTTTGGGATCTTAAATTCCTCTTTAAAACATACAACAATCAATCAATCATCAGAGGTACTGAATCATCTCCCTACAATTTCCCCTGTAACCACTGACTCATATCCTTAGAAAAAATCTAACAATTTCCCCCTAAGGAAGAACTATGAATCATCTCCTGACTCACACCCCTACAATTTCCCCCAAATTGATGATGCCAAAACCATTAACTTCTAGATCCAATTGTTTACTAACACCTGAAAGAATTATATCACATGTTAACAATCACACAAAGGCACATATGAAGAAATTCAGGTTCAGTGAGTGTGTGTTGATCACTTCAGTGATCCGTCGTGATAAAGAACGACATAGCCATAAGACAATGAGTGGTTGTGTGCCCAAGTGAAATATTGTTTTTTATTGATACATAACTGATTACAATTACAACAGTACTACACTATAAAAAGAAAGAAAAGAGAGAAAGGCAAAGACTGAAAGAAGGATGAATCTACTGCTACTGAGATCTGAACTTCTAAATCCTCAATTTGAAATCAGCAGACTTGGCCTCTGGAAGATCTAGCCCATTGGATTTGTAGATGGCTTCCCTGAGACGCTTGATCTGTGGAAGATCTCCTTACATCTGGGAGGACAGCTCGTTGCGCTCCATGGCTATCTTTACCTCTTTCTCTATCTCTTTGGTGTAGATGTTACCCTCAAGAGTAATTGGGGGAGTCAGTTGTTTGTACGCAAACGCTTTCAATGACATTCCTTCCTTGTGTAAAAGAATTTTGATATGTGCTCGGAAGGTGGGATCATAATTATATAAGAATTGATCGAGCAACTTATCCACTGGAATGTCTCCTGGGTAGTATTTCCATACATAATAGCTCTTGATGAAGTCTTCCTTCAGACTCTCCCATTGCTCGTTCAGGTTCCATGGGATCCACTTATCAGTGCGGCGGAATGGAGTTTTCTTCAGATGAAGCTTTTGTCCACCGCGTCTGTAGAATTTGGAAGTTGTGGGGATCTCTCTGCTCTTGACTGGAACTGCTTCCCTGGTTGCCTTTTCAGTTTTACCAATATGCTCTACCAGTTCAGCTTTTCTCAGCCTTTCTCTGGCTTCAACTATTAACGTTTCTCAGGCTGTGAAGTCGAGACCCATTTCCACTGCGTCCTACAAGGCCTTCTCCTCAGCTATCTGTTTAGCTGTAAGCTAGGAGCTTTCTTTTTCAGCCTTTCAGACAGTGGCGGTTTGTTAGTGTCAGACTCTTCAGGAGACTTAGAAGCTGATTTTTCGGTTTGCTTCTGCTGAGTCTTTTTCAGAGGGGTTGGCTTCTGCTGAGCTTTCTTCAGCTGAGCCCGAGTCTTTGACTATCTTACCACAGGGAGTTTTGGCTTTCTCTTCAACTTGGCATGTTCTTCCATTCTGACTTCAAGATCTAGCTGAGCCTGCAGCTGCTGAGCCATGAATTCATCACCAGCCTCTTGTTCTTTCTTCGATTTGAATTTAGGCGATGGAGAGGGAGAGCTTTCAGTAGCTATCTCATTGCCAGGCCTCTTCAGCGGAATTGGCTCTGACCCCTCGATGAATTCGGCTATCTCATCGATTAGTGCTTGTGCTGAGGATCCTTCTCCTGATCCTCCAGCATGCACTGTCAGCAGCTGAATATGCTCCTGAGGCTCTGCATGGCCTTCAGTAGCTTTTCGTTAGCGTTTTCTTCTTGTAAGGCTTTTGGGAGGGGGAGATCAGATTTGGACACAATGAACTCCTCAATCTCTTCGATTTCTTCCCCCTTTTTCTCTACCCCGTCTCCCTTAACTTCTCCATACTTTGCTTCCCCAACCCTCTTACTTTCCCCCTTTTTGGCATCATCAGCGGAGGTCAGTAGGGTCTTGACAACAATTCTCTTAGTCTGAGCTTTTGTGCCTATTTCAAAGCTGACTTTGCACCCATTTGATATACTTTGAATCCTTGATGCATTTCGTAGGCTAGGAATAAACGAATGGCTTCCAATCTTTCGACTGGAGGAACGTTTCATCAAAGTCGATTCCTTCTGCTTGACAATATCCCCTGGCAACTAGTCGGGCTTTGTTTCTGACTTTGAAGTTGTTTTCATCGTGCTTGTTCTTCAAGACCCACTTTGTTCCTATCACGTGTTGGTGTCTAGGTCGATCAACAAGCTTCCAGACCTCATTTCTGACGAACTGGTTCAGCTCCTCTTGCATTGTAATGATCCAGTCAGCATCGTTCAGTGTGTCCTCTATCGACTGAGGTTCTTCAGTGGACAAGAAACAAGAGTATAAAGCGCTTTCTCCTTGACATAATCTGGATCTTGTCTTTACACTTGCTGAAGGATCTCCAATGATGAGATCAAAAGAGTGAGCATCTAGCCATGATTGTCTTCGTTTGGTCTCATCTTCTGAAATTACTTATGTACAGTTAGTAGGAGTGTTAGGCATTTCAGTAGTACTGTTCTGCGACTTAAGCAATTTAGTAAGATGGTTAGGATCTACTAAATTCCGAAGTTTAGGGGCATTTCACTCAGGAACATCATTCGTTCCTCCTGAATTGTTATTCTCAATAGAGGTCTCAGTTACCACTGGGGCTTCTTCATCGACCGGGGCTACCCGAGGTTGATTCTGTTCAGTAGAATCAATCAGGTCAGCTACATTGCCTGTGGGATGGGTCTGAGTTTCTTCTTTATCTGACTCATCATCGCAACAATGTTGTATCTTTTCAGTTTCATCATTTAGCTTGAGATCATGTAGCCTGCTGTTGACATCTTCAGTATTTGACTCATTTAATTTCCTGTCCTCAGTAACAAACTCGTTAAATACAATATGAGGGCTTTCCTCCATGCAAAGGATCCGGTAGATAAAGACCCTGAAGGCTTTACTGACCCTGTAGTATCCTAAGAACATTCCTTGATCAGATTTGCTATCAAAGACCTTTAACTGATCCTTTCCATTATTGTGGATAAAGCAAGGACAACCAAAGATATAAAAATGAGAAATAGAAGGAATTCTCCCTTTCCATAGTTCATATGGTGTCTTCATGTGTTGCTTTGTCAGAAGTGAGCGATTCTGAGTATAACAGGCTGTGTCAGTAGCATCGACCCAGAACTTCGAGGGCAATCCGGAGTCTGCTAGGAGCATTCTTGCTGCTTCTTTTAATGTTCTGTTTTTTCGTTCAGCAATACCATTCTACTGGGGTGTGCGAGCTGCTGATGTCTCATGCTGAATACCCTTAGTATCGCGGTACTCTTTGATGATTGAGTTGAGAAATTTAGTTCCTCGATCTGAGCGTATCCTCTGAATGTTGATGTCCTTTTCTACATTGAGTTTCTTGAGCAATGTAGGTAACTTAGTCTTGGCATCAGATTTGTTGGCTATGAAGATGACCCATGTATATCTTGAATAATCATCAATAACGATGAGGGGCATACTTCTTGTCTCTTATAGTCATTGGAGTGACTGGCCCAAATATGTCCATGTGTAGCAGCTGAAGGATTCCATCAGTGGAAGGTAACGGAATAGGTGGATTGCTTGACTTTGTTTGCTTTCCCTTCATGCATGCCTCACAATTTCTATCTCTATTGAATACTTCGTTGGGCTGTCCTCTGACTTTTGAGTCCCTTGCCTGCTTGTTCATTGCCTTGAAATTCAGATGACTAAGTCTCTTATGCCACAACCATCATGTCTTGTCACTAGACTTCGTCTGGGCAAGCAAGCAGGCTTCAGGTTCAACGGTGTTCCAGTTTGCAACATAGATATTCTTCCTCCGCGAACCTGATAACACTGTATTCCTTGTAGATTTATCAAGAACATCACAGAAACCAACGTCAAAGGTAACTCTGTTAAGGTTATCACATAATTGACTGACATAAAGGAGATTATGTTGAAGTCCTTCAACATATGTTACTCTTGTAACTGAACCAGTCCCAATGTTCAGCATTCTATATCCCCTTGTGTAGCCTTTTAAGTTGTCACCGAACTCAATTCTGGGTCCTTCTTCTTGTACATAGTTGGTCAGCAGGCTCTTCTGATAAGTCATGCGTCTTGAGCATCCGCTGTCCACGATCCAAGGGTCCTTATGCACCTTAGCCTCTTCTCCAGCCATTAGGCAGTGTTCAGTTGGTGTGTCAGGACTAGATTCTCCGATCTCAACAGCTACAAATGCAGCTTCATCTTCAGAAACATTTTTAGATACCCTTTTGGTTCAGTCTGGGTCCTTATGCGTTAGTCGGTGGTTTCACGACCCAAATCTGTCTGATGACCTTGGGGGTCTCAGACTCTTTCTTCTTGTTGTTGTCAATACCTCTCTCCATTGAACTTGGAGGTACTGACTTCTTGACAGTTTTGGATTTAGGAGCTTTCTTCTTCTGACTCTTCGTGCTCCTCCTGACCCGGGGCTCATAATAGTAGGAACCATACTTTGCAGGATGCACCCATTTTGGTTCACCATACTGCTCTGTCCACCTGACATTCTTGGTTCTCCCTTAGTTTGATCATGGTGTTTTGGGGCTCGAACCTTTGCTCGGTTGTTTCTTATAGTTCGGCTGAGGTGCTTCGACCTTCAGTTTATTCTTTGTCTGAGGGGTGATTAGTTCAACAGCTTGAGTTTCCCCTCGGACAAACCGGTCAGCCAGCTTATCTGAGCCTTTTGAAGTTGAGGTAGATGCTTCATTTATGTAGCCAAGTCCTTCCTTGATGGAGACTGACCTCTGAGCCCTTAGCAATCCCTCTAACTTTTCTTTGGCTCCCAGATACTGCTCTGTCATCAGTCTTCGCCATACTTCATCACTTCTCATGAGTGACTCATAATCCTTTTGAACCTCTGCGAGTTTCTGACTGAGCCTAGCTATTTCAGCAACTTTCTCAGAATTGTCTTTGGTCAAGACTGATATTTGAGTTTCTTGATGCTGAGACTTGATCATGAGAGATTTAATCTCTTCCTTTTGTCTCACAAAAAGAATTTCTGATTCAGCAAGGACCTTACAATTAGAAGAAAGTCTCTGATTATCAGCTTTTACCTGTTCCAACTCCTGAACTATTCTACTAAACTCCCTGCTCAACTGAATTTGCTCCTCTAGCAAATCTTCATATGCTTGAACCACATCTAGAGGTTCTCCTGCAACTAAGGAAGTGTCGTGTGTGCTTTGTGAAGGGGAGGTTATTTTTAGTTTTGAGTTTACCTCAACCTCTTCTCCAGCCATTAGGCGGTGTTCAGTTGACGTATCATGATTTGATTGTCCGACCTCAACAACCACGAATGTGGCTTCATCTTCAGAAGAATACATGAATGTATCTTCCTCGATTGAGTCGTCGGATAGCTCTCCGGCAATATAGGCCTGCCTTTTCCTGGCAAGTTTGTCTCTTTTGGCCTGCCGTTCAGCTCGTTGTGCAGCTGAGAGCTCCAGACAATCGTACTGGTAGTGTCCATTCTTCTTGCAGTTATAGCACACAGAGGTCCTTCCACCCTTTTCAGATCTGTCGTTGGATGGACTGGTAGCAGTCTCCATGTCCCTGCATTCAGGAGAAGGTTTAGATTCTTCTTTCTTTTTATGATTATCTTTCTTACCAGAAGAAGAATCTTTGTAATATTTCTTAAGATTTCTGACTCTGTCCTTCTCCCTTTGGTACTTCAGAGCCAGAAGCACGCATCGTTCAACAAGATCCTCAGTAGTGGATTTTGGTACTGTGGTTGCGACTGACTTGCTTGCTGAACTGGGGCTAGCTCCAGATGTGCTGACTGTTGCTTTAAAAGCATGGTCAATTGGGGTGTCAGCTGGAGCGCTTACGCTTCTTTGGGGGTAGACTGTGCTCGAACTCCTCTGTCTTTAATTCTGAAAAGATAACATAAGGAGTTAATGCATTTAGATCAGAGCGACGTAAATAAGCAGCAAAAGGAAGCCATTTCAGTCAGGGCAACGCTTTTAAGATCTTGGTGTTCATCTCTTTATTGGTGAATGTCTTCCCCATCCCATTGATCACATTGATTTGGTTTTTGAATTTGACGCTAAGCTCATCAATGATGCATGTCGAATGTTTTGAACTTTTAAAGCTCTAACTCGAGCTTGTTCTCTTTGATATGCGGGGCTCCTTTGCTCAGTACAGCCAAGGCATCCCAAAGTTCTTTTCCTGTCTTGCAATCTTGTACTCTGTCGAGGTGTGAATCACTGAGCGCTGTCAGGATTGCCTTCCGCGTTACTTGGTCCAAGTTGTGCAGTTTTTTCTCTTTAGGCATGAAGGCGGCTTTATCTTTGGGAACCTTTAGCCAAATTCGTGCTCCTACACCTTCTACAATAGAAAACTCAATGCTGTCGATCATAGGAATGATTGGTCCTGTCTCGAGGACATCAGTCATGCTGTCGTGCAGCGATGTAAGGTGTGCCTCCATTCTGACGTGTCGTACCATATAGTTCTCTACATCCGAATACCTGAAATATTAAACATGTTTAAGCAGATAGTATAAGGATAAATGAAGAGATGCTCGTGTAGTAAAAACATTTTTTAGGATCTGTTCGAGTAGACTAATAATTTCTCAAAACGATTATCGAAAGAACACCGCTCTGATACCAATTGTTGGTCCAAAGACGAGTATCAGGTGTAGAGGGGGGGGGAGGGGGGGTGAAAACACCTGAGTACAAGTTTTTTCTCAAATACGAAGGTCAGTCTATTACTGAGTTTGCAATTGAACGGGTTCAGTTACCAGTTAAGCTTTATGATCGCGTGGCAAAGTGATTCAATGACTGAATCCTTTCTACTGACCGATGTCAGTACTGAGAAACTCAATAAATGAATAAGTGCGGAAATGTGTAGGCCCGGTTTTAGTTCATCTCTTTGAAAAACATTTTATGCAAAACAAATCAGTTTTATTGAAAGTATGATTTTGCAAGCAGTTTACAACATATACAAAAAAACTGTAAATGACACGAGCAATTTTTAATGTAGTTCAGATATGCAAGATCCTACATTCACGGTCCTGCTGAACATGAGGTCTTGTTGATTAATCTAAGCAAGCCTCAGCAAGGTTTCTCTGCACTGGACAGAACATTCTAAGTTATAGTCTTAGCGACTTTACAAAATCAAACCAAAGTTTTAAATGGTGTTGTCTCCAACTATGAAGGAGTTCTTACAATTAGAACATTTCACTAAAAGTGAACTCCTTCAAGTGTCTAAGCGTATGATCTAATAAGGTTAGCTTAGAAAAGAGACCGGGAACATCTACAGAGTGAAGAACTTACAAGGATCTCTATGAGATTTCTAGTTGTTCGCTGGATATAACAGATAGTTTGCTAGAGTGCTTGAGAATGTGTTCGTGAGATTCTTATGTTTATGTTCCCTTTGGTCTGTTGTAGACGCTTGAACTCTTCAAGATGATCTCTTTATATAGTCGTGACCCATGCATAGATCCGTTGGAGGGGACCATGCCATGTGTCACAAGACTCAAAGGAAAATGACCATATAATTTAAATGTCGCCGCAGAGAGTTGTTGGCTTTATGTGCGTGAGAGTAGCTTTTGTGTCAGAGTAGGTAAGCTTCGCTTGCTTCTGATTGGTCAAGGTATGGCGGTAGGTGAGACTTGTCATACAGCAGTCTTCTAGCTGAGTTGACTTCCTCTGAACCTCGGACATTAAGTATCCCTCTGCTGACATCCGACTGATAAAGGTCTGGCTGTCGATTTCTCTTGTACGAACTGCAACTAAGTCGCAACACTTTAGTAGATCAAGGCTGGTCATACCGAGTCTTTTTTTTAGGCGGTTGAAGAGTGATCTTCTACTGAGTGATTCCAGCAATTGACCCAAAGACAAACAACTGAGCTCTTAAATAGACAGAGCTCTACTGAATCGATGACTGACGTGGGGTTTTGGAACCTTAACTTCTCTACTAAAGTTTAGTCCAACAATTTATCCTTTATAGGACTTAGACAAAATAATATAGAAAGATCAAATAGGTCTAGCCTATTACATCGTATCGGTACATCACACACTCAGGGGTTTTGGGATCTTCAATTCCTCTTTAAAATATACAACAATCAATCAATCATCAGAGGTACTGAATCACCTCCCTACAATTTCCCTTGTAACCACTGACTCATATCCTTAAAAAAATCTAACAATTTCCCCCTAAGGAAGAACTATGAATCATCTCCTGACTCATATCCCTACAGTGACCTTTCCTTTGCATGTGTTCGTGATCATGATCGATACTCAGCTTCCATACAGTAGCTTGCCGGTTGGTATGAGCTTTAGTACTCCATTTGAATCTTTAAATTTTTGAGCCTGAGTATTAATCTCCTTCATGAAGAACTCTAACCAGTTAATTCTCTCCCTGTTCATAATCACCATCATGATTTGCAATAGTAGCTTGGACAACTGGTTATTAGATCCTGCTGAAATAGTCAGGATATGTGAAATGATGTATGCCAAATCTCTATATTCTGGCAGAAGCAGATTCTTGGCAAATGCGGCTCTGAAACTTATGCCCTTACGCCCACGTAGTCGCTGAAGGTATGTGTTTATCTCTGCCTCCTTATATTCAATAAGAAAGATGTCGACGGTTCTGTACTTCGATTAGGGCAGCTTTCGGTTCCCACACGTGAGATTTCACCTCCTCTTGATATATTATAGAAGATATATCCATAACGTTGTCTTCGTCACGACGAAGATTGTAGAAGATTTCAACAACTTGCATCGACAGACAAATATGAGGTCGCTTAGTCAGGAAAGTCTCTAGTCTGGATGCAGTCAGAGCGTCGTAGATAAGCTCCATGAACTCCAAATCAGACTTTGTGAAGGTCATCACCGACTCGAACCATACTCTGTTGTTCTTGAGAATGTCGTCTATCTCAATAGGAACGAGCATTGTGTTATCTGAAGTAGTCGCCATTATAGAGCATCGTAGATTTAGTGCTAGAAAAAGGTAGAAGTCTGAATGCAAATCGAAACATGAAGAGCGCTAAGATATACTTTAATGGTGGAAAATCGTTTCGTTTTGATCAAGTAAGATATAAATGAGATACAAATTTGAAGTTGTTTTCAGCAGGCGGTTCAAATTTAATCATGCTTTAAAATAGAGGGTTGAGATTTCATGTTATAAGTAGTAATGATTACTGAGCTGCCTATAAACTCAACCTATGTATCTATCACTGATAAAGTAAGGTGAGATGCCATGCATTAAATGCTCCACAATCAGTATATGGAATGTCATGCTTTTAATGAAAATGTATTTAATAATGACATCCTTTATGAATTAATGGCGGGAAATAAATGTAATGCATATACTGAGTGTTAAATACTAAATTGGATACGCACACTGTGTTGATACTGAGTATGTTTAGTACTTCTGCTTACATTCCCCCTTTATTGAATGCTTCTTGAATCTTCTTATTGAAAGGAATCAGTAAGATCCATTAAACCTAGTTCTACTGAGAGTTCTCTGAATTTGGTCTCAGCTAGAGGTTTGGTCAATATATCGGCCCTTTGCTTGTCCATGTGGATTTTCTCAATTCTTATATCATTTTTTTCGACATGATCTCTGATGAAGTGGTGTCTGATATCCACTTGCTTGCATCTCGTATGAAGATCTGGATTCTGCATAATTGTAACAGCACGGGTATTGTCACAGTAGATGGGCACTTCACCTTGATTGATATCGTAGTCTTTTAGCTGTTGTCGAAGCCATAGGATTTGGGCACAACAACTTCCGATAGCCATATATTCAACTTTAGTACTAGACGTTTCTACTGAGTGTTGTTCCTTTGAAAAACACGATATGAGCTTACTGCCTAGGAACTGACATATTTCTTAAGTCGACTTTCTATCGATTCTGCAACCTGCATAATCAGCATCAGAGTATCCAGTTAGTTAAAGATAATCATCACCAGAATACCATAACCCTACGTCAGGTGTTCCTTTCAGGTAAGAGAGAATCTTCATTGCTGAGTCTAGATGACTTCGCTTAGGATTCGCCTCAAATCTCGCGCATACACCTACAATATAAGGTATGTAAGTTCTATTGGATGTTAAATATAACAATGAACTAATAATAGCTCTATAATCAGTAGAGTTAACAGATACTCCCTCTTTGTCAATATCAATTTTCAGATTCGTGTTCATAGGAATCTTGACTGGCTTGCTATAATCGTAATTAAATTTCTTGATGAGATCCCCAGTTTTTATATGAATCTTTATTGGTTGATAAAAACTCCCTTCTCGGATTGTTTAATTTGAAGTCCAAGGAAATAATTCATCACTCTCGATCATAGACATTTCAACCTTTTCTTTAATCATCTTCTCGAATTGCTAACACATGGTCACATTTCTAAATCTGAAGTTAATATCGTGTACAGATCTGCACTAGTAGGATATCATCTCCTAACTTAATATTTAATAGGGTACGATCTATAGTTCCTTTCTGGAAACCTTTCTGAATGAGGAACTTCGAAAGGGTATCGTACCAAGCCCTGGGTGTTTAAACCCATATAGAGCCTTCTTGAGTCTGTACACTTGATGTCCCTGGAGAAAGCTGGGTGGTTGTTCTACAATGGCTTCTTTCTCCAACACACCATTCAGGAACGCTGACTTCACATCCATCTGACATACCTTAAATCGTTGATGTGTTGCATTGGCGAGGAATAAATAAATGGCTTCCAATCTAGTGATTGGTGCGAATGTCTCATTGAAGTCCATTCCTTCAGCTTGACAGTATCCTTTTGCAACAAGTCTAGCTTCATTCCTGACAATGAAGTTATTTTCATCTCGCTTGTTCTTGAAGACCCACTTAGTTCTAATAAAATGTTGATGCTTTGGTCAGTCAACAAGCTCCCAAACTTTGTTTATGACGAACTCGTTCAGCTCCTCTTGCATGACTATGATCCATTCAGTATCGTTCATTGCATCCTCTATAGTATGAGGTTCTTCAGTAGACAAGATGCAGGAGTATACGACGCTTTCTCCTTGATAAAATCTGAATCTTGTCAATACACTCCAATAATAAGATCAAAAAGTGAGCATCGAGCCATGACGTCTTTTTCTCGATTCTTTTTCTAAAGTTTCTTATGTACAAATAGTAGGATGATTAGGAATTTCAGTAGTACTATTCTGTGACTAAAGAATTTCAGTAACAAAATTTAGATCTACTGAGCGACTAGGTTCAGGGCTGTTAAGCTCATGAACATTATTAGTCCCCACTGAGTTATTATTCTTAGTATTGGTCTCAATTACTGCTTGGGTTTCGTCATTGAACCGAGTTACATGAGATTAATTCTGTTAAGTAGAATCAATCGGTTTAGCTACATTTCTTGTTGGATGAATATTGTTTTCTTCTTCAACATGTTAATCATCATCCATACAATCCAGGACATTTTCAGTATTATCTTTTAATTCCATATCCTGTAGCTTGCTGCTGACATCTTCAGTATCTTCGTTTGAATCCTGTTACCTGTCCTCAGTAACAAAGTCATTAAATACAACATGAGGGCTTTCCTCCACGCAAAGTGTCCGGTAGTTAAAGCCCTTCAACATATGTTACTCTAGGAACTATGGCAGCTCCAATTTTCAAAGTTCCATGGCCCTTTGTTTATCATTTGGAGTTGTCACCAAACTCAATTTTGGGTCCTTCTTGTTGTATGTAGTTGGACAATAGATTCTTCTGGCATGTTATGTGTCACTATCCATTATCTAAGGGTCTTCGTACACTTGCAAAATAGAAATAAATTCAGGTCCCCTTTATTTTCTGGTTCGGTGCTCAGATTTAGTCATTTTTGGAACCTATATATGTTTGATAACCCTGGTGGTCTCAGACAACTTTCTTCCGTTGTTGTCAACAAATCTCATTGTTGGGCTAAGAGATGCTGACTTCTTGGATGATTGAGGTTCAGGAGTTCTCTTCTTTTGAACTTCGGAACTTCAACCGACCTTGGGCTCATTGTGGTATGATCCATATTGTGATAGATGAGTTCTCTGTGGTTGACCACATTGTTCAGCTCATTTGAACTTCTTGGTTCTCCCTGAATTTGATCTGGGTGTTCTGGGGCTTGAACCTCTAGTTTTTGGCTGATAGCTCGGCTGAGGTGCTTTGATCTTCTATTTGTTCTTTGCTTGAGGTTGAGTAGGTTCACTATATTCTATTCTCGTTGAACAAATCTCTCCCTCTCAGCCTATTTGAGCTTTTGTGTATCCAAGTGCTCCCTTTGTGAGGGCTAGCCTTTGAACTCGTAGCATCCCTTCATGCTTCTCTTTTGCTCCTAGATACTGCTTAGTCATTAAGTTCTCCAAACCTCATCACTTTTCCTCAGTGCTTCGTAGTCTCGTTTGACTTGTGAAAACTTCTAATTCTGACTTGCAATTTTTGTATCTTTCTCAGAAATGTCATTTGTCAGAAGTGAGACATGAGGTTCTTGTTGATGATACATAGTCATCAGAGAATTAATCTCTTCCTTTTGTCTTAAAGAAAGTCCATCTGACTCAGTAGAGACCTGACTTTCAAGGGAAAGTCTCTTATTTTTAGCTCTTATGAGTCCAGCTCTTGAAGTGTCTTACTGAATTGAGTGCTCATCTGGATCTATTCCTCTAGAAGATATTCGTAGGCTAGAACCATATCTAGGGGTTCTCCTGGAGAAGATCATTTATCGTCTGTGTGTGGTGGAGAGGGTTTCAAATTTAAAAGAGAGTTTACCTCAACCTCTTCTCCGACCATAAGATACTGTTCAGTTTTTTCAACTTTGATTGCCATAAATTCGGCTTTATCTTCTGATGAATCCATGAAGATATCTTCTTCACTTGAGAAATAGGATAGCTCTCCAGCTATGTAGGACTGCCTCTTCTTGGTAAATTTATCTCGTCTGGCCTGCCTTTCAGCTCGTTCAGCAGCTGAGAGCTCTGGACAATCGTATTGATAGTGTCCAGTCTTCTTGCAGTTGTAGCACGATGCGGTCCTGCCTTCTCTTCTGGGTGTGTCATTTGTTATAGTGGCAGTTGTCTTAGTGTTCCTGCATTCTGTTTGAGAGTTAGACTCCTCATTATTTTTGAAATTATCTCTCTTACTATGAGAGTTCTTAGCAGCTCTTCTTAGCTTCCTAATTTTGTTCTTCTCCTTCTGATACTTCACGGCTAGAATGACATATTATTCTGTGAGATTCTCAGCAGTTGAATTAGATATTATGCTCGCTGCTGATTGAGTTGTTGTTGATGGGCTTGCTCTTGAAGTTCTGACTGTTGCTTTGTAAGCGTGATCCATTGGAATGTTAGTGGGAGCACTTAAGCTTTTTTTAGGAAGATTGTACTCGAATTCTTCAGCTTTAAGTTCTAAAAATATATAATGAGTAACAATATTAAGATCAGAACATCTCAAATAAGTGGAAAAATAATACCTCTTAGGGCTAGTTAAAGCTCTTAAAATCTTACTGTTCTTCTCTTTGTTGGTGGATGTCTTTCCCAATCCGTTGATGATGTTGATGTGATTTGTGAATCGGACGCTGAGATCATCAATTGATTCACCAAGAAGCATGCAAACTGCTTTGAACTTTTGGAAGTCCAACTCCAGCTTGTTTTCTTTAATCCGTGAAGTCCCCTGACTCAGTACTGCTAGAGCATCCCAGAGTTGTTTTGCAGTCTTCCAGTCATGCACCCTTCCGAGGTATTAGTCACTGAGCGTCGTCAGTTTGGCATTTCGTGAGACTTAGTCAAGGTTTTGCAGCTTTATTTCTTCTGGTGTGAAATCATTTTTGTCCTTCAAAACTTTCTCCCATGTTCTAGCCCCTACTCCAGGACTTCAGTTATGCTGTCATGCAGTGACATCAAATGTGCTTCCATTCTTAGACGTAAAACAACATAGTTCTGGACTGAGAACATAGGAACCATCCTTATACATGACATATTAGACATTGTGGAAGTAGAGTATAGAATGCAATGAATGAAATGAAAGTGCAATGAAAAGTATTTTTCAAGATCTGTTCGAGTAGACCACTGAGTCTTAGAAACCAGTGATCAGAAGAACATTGCTCTAATACCAATTGTTGCTCCAATGACAAGTCTTCAGGTGTACGGGGGGGGGGGTTGAATACATATAAGTCCAGGTTTAAACTCAAATATGAAAGTCATTCCTTTACTGAATCTATTTGATGAGAAGTTCAACTTACCAAGTTAGCTTTTTGATCGTATGGGTAGAGTGGTTCAAGATACTGAAAATTGTCTACTAACTTCAGTCAGTCTACAGTAAACTCAGTACTAGAAGTTGTGCAGAATGTGTAGGCCCGATTTTATTGCCTCTTTATGAAAAACATCTTTACTGAAACAGTTCAAGATATGCTTATGCATAGATTCAGGTTTTACTGAAAATCTGTACTTATGAATTTTGCAAAACAATTTTATGCAGGATGAACAGTTAAACAATAAAACAGTAAAATGCACTAGCAGTTTTTTAAAGTGGTTTGGATACCCAAGATCCTATGTCCATGTCCCGAATTATCAGGAGGTCTTGAATTAATTATACTAAGCAAGTCTCGGTCAATTTTTTCACCGGAGAGATCACTAGTTATAGTCCTATCCACTTTACAAGGGTTCAAACATGAGGTTTGAGATTCTCCAACTAAGAATGTGTTCTTGCAATAATAACAGTTCAAGAAATGAACTCCTTCGATGTGTAAGGTTAGCTTAGAATAGAAAATGGTAACCAAAATACTCTAGAGTGAAGAACTGTTTAAGATTATCTTGTAGAAAGTTCTTCGCTGAATTCGCTTTGAGGTTGTTAGAGCTTTGAGTGCGTGAATGCTTGATGTTCCCGGTATTTACAACGTTTGAGGATCAATCTCTATTTATAGTCTTGAATCATGGAAAGATTCGTTGGAATGAACCTATCCACGTGTAAAAAATGATATGAAAAACGGTCATCTCGAATTTGAATGTTAATGTAGAGTTTCACTCTTTTTCAGTCTTGAGGGCAGCTTTATGTCAGTATAAGTCCAGTGTTGGCTTCTCCTCATTGGTCAAGGTTGAATGGTAGGTGAAGCTTGTTCAAACTTCAATACTCATGCTGAGATGACTTCATTTGATACCTCAGAAACATTACTTGAGTTGTCCTCTACGAACATTTTTCTTAGAGATTCAGTGTGTAGGCCTATTATATTGTACTGAAGTCTAACACACATTCAGTAGGTTCTGAACAACCCTACTGAGTTTTCAATACTGAAGTCCATCCAGTTGAGAAAATATACGCTACTGAGCCTATCAGCTACTGAACTCTATCTGGCCTACTGAGTTCCTAACAAGTTGAACTCAATTAAGCTTTTACATTGTATTGGTTCATTATTAAGCTAGGATTTTTGAGATCTTCAAATCTTATACTGAATCACAGCCCAACAAAACATAAAAGTTGTTATGTAAGTGGTATAGTTAGAGAAGCAAGTGATTGTGTAACTGGACAATTATAACAACTTTAGAATCATATTAGCTTTTGATATAAGTTTAATGTTTTTACGAACTGTGTATTAGGAGGAGTTTCAATTGTGAAACGTCATTTAGAGTGTGAACGTGTGAACAAATCTAGACCTTTAATCTAGTGGATTGGGTGGTTTGATTTTGTAAGTGCAGCTCTTTAGTAATGTAAGTGCACTTCGATGTGAATATAAGTGTCGTATGTAACAAATATAAGTGTCGTTTGTAATATGACAAACTGCATTTATATTACTTACAAACTATATGACAAACTGCATTTATATTACTCACAAACTGCACTTATATTCGTTACGAACTGCACTTATAATTCTTACGAATTACATTCGTGGGTGAAAGTTGAAAATATCTGAATTTTGAACAAAAAATAGTGATATTGTGACATAGGAATATAGGGGGAGATCTGATTAGTGGTGATTTTTTTGGATAAATTTATGTTTACAACTAGATTAATGGAAGTAGGCGGTTTAAAAAATATTGTCAATTATAAATATATGTCAAATTAACCCTTAAGTACGATTGATTACTCTTTAAAGTGTATTTCGCTATTTTATAACTCAAATTAAATCTAAACCGTTCAGTAATTAAATTAGGTGATCAGGATTTTTTCTTATGTACACACGCGAAGAGGGTGTTCTCACCTGATCCAACCCCTGTATATTTACGGAAATAAAATTTACGAAGTATTCGCAATTAGCTGTTATTAATTATCATGGTCACTTTAAAAAGCAACTCATTCGTAGTTATCATCTCTAAGTAAAATTAAAATTTTAGGTTTGCAAGAACATTTTTTACTACTTGACTTTAATTTGCTATTAATTTAGGTCATATAATAGGAAAATGTTGGCAATTAATCATGTATTTTTTTTAATTAGGAGGCTAAGTATGAATCGGTTTAGTTCTTAGAATATAGTTAAATTTAGAAATCAACCTTAAAAAAGGCATTAACTAATGATTGTTAGGATTTTGTATACTGAAAGCAAATTTTATGCTTGCATACAATATGTTTTTCTATCCACTGTTTTATTCTTCTCTCTGATTTGATATATTTGCACATGTTTAATTCTTTATCTTGTATTAAAGTTAGATTGTGTAGTATGTTGTGGATCACAGAAGACTACTCAATTGGTTGAACTAACAAGATATAAATAGTTCTCACAACTAACACAACTATATGATAAGTTGCCGGTTTAAACTGCAGTTTAGATAAGAAGTGGCTTGCTTGGCTGCTTGTCTATACTGCTACACTGAAGGTGATGTATTGAAGGATCACAGTGAGATATGTTCTCCTAGCTGACCTTAGTGGAGAACCTAGATCTCGGTGACTTAACTGGTCTTAAGCCTGATAAGGCTTAAGCTGAGTGCATTTGACAAAGAACCCTTTGACCTACTATGGTGAACGCCATCGCGACCAGATCTACGTAACTTTGGTGTTAGTAGTCATTGCTACTTAAGCTGGTTGTCTATATCTTGCACCCTATCCCTGTTAATTGAGTTGATATTATCCCCTAAGGAACTCGTAAGGATTAGCACGCTAAATCCGACCGGTTGATTACGCCGATGTGTGTTAATAAGGTCGAGTGGTACAACTCAGGAATATATAATAAGATGTTAATTAATTTAAGTTGTTAGTGGGCTTAATTAATTAACAAATATTTTTATCTTAAATACGGTGATCAATTAAGTTTAAAATACATACACATGCTTACCCTTGGATAAAGAGGTAAGTAAACACAGATTCTCTAGTGGAATGGATTCGTGTTTATTAATTAATTTTGCAATGAGTTGAACATGGATAATTAATTAGTTTGAGGCCGACTTTATTTCTTATATTGGATCCCTAGTCAGCCCCATTTAGATGTCCAATCATTTATCGTCTCTCAATAATTATTATTAATAGATTGATGTATTTATACATTATTTAGTAATGTTATTTATCTGAAATTAACGAAACATTATTTAATAATATTATTTATCTGAAATTAATTTGTTGGGCCAATTAATTGATAAATATATGTAGCCCAGATAATTAATTAATTATATTATGGGCATGTTGTAATAGAAGCCCATTAAAAATATAATTAATTAATGAGATCCATTTGCAATTACAAGAATAAATATCACATATTAACGTGATTTATTCATTATGTTTCCCACATACACATGCACAACGTGAGTTTGAGAGAGAGATACAAATATTTTTCTTCAGCTCTCTATCCACGCGGAGAAAGAATAAGGTCGAGACACAGATCAAAAGATCTTATCGACAGCAGTAATCAGAGCTACAACAACATACGAAGAGTGCATGTAATTCCTATTTCTCTAATGACTATATAAACTTTCAACTTGCAAATATAGTTAATTAAATTAGGTTAGCTACAATTTGGTTATATAGTTAATCAACAATGTTTGCCCAATCTTTACTGTAATAATGATGCGATTTTGCGAATGTCTCTAGTCGTAAAAATAGAATATGTTAAAGGCATGTGAGAACCTACTATAAAACTCATTTATTATTGCATCCATCAATATTTGCCAAGGTTGTTTTGGGTTAAGGTCTAACTAGAATTGTGATTATTATCTAATTGATATATAAGTAGGAAAAAAAAATTGATTTTGGTTCGGACATCTACTCATGTTTTTATCTTGTGATGTGGTTGTATCTGTTTTAAGTATATGTTCCAATAAGAACAATTATCTGTTTTTTGTCCACTGACAGAGAGTGTATCCACGCGTCCTTTTTTCGAGCATTTAAATATTATGTGTCTAACGTTATGTTACTGATAAAATGATTAACTAATTCTAAAAATGTCCTTATTTTGTTTTGCTCAAAAATAATGTACTGATCAAAATCGAACTGTTGGGAGATGATTCAATAACATAGTGTTTAGTAGATTTGAATGATCCCAAATCCTAATTTGATTGGTGAACCATTGAGTTGTATTTGTAATGCGTTTGTCTCTGAGAGTTTCAGACTCAGTAGACATTCTTTCAGCATGGTTCAGGCACTTAGTTCTGTCTGCTGACCCTTCTGTGGGCTATCAGCCTCATTACCATGGAGTGAAGACTCAGTAGTGCTGGACTCAGCAGGAGCTGCATACTTAGAGGTATTCTTACTCGAGTAGTCTTTGGACTCGGCGGGAGCAAGATATCGAAAGGAGTCAGTAGAACTGGTCTCAGCAGGAGCAGTTCACTGAACTCAGAGTGACCTTCAGTAGAGTTGGACTCAGTAGGAGTATACTACTGAACCCAAGGTCAGACTCAGCAACGGCCAGACATTCTCCTTGACTGTCAGTAATCTTACTTGTTAAATCAGTAGAGTCATACGAGGTATTCAGAGAAGTCAGCTTTAGATCTGCCTAGAAGTCTGTGTGTCTTAACCACTTTCTACACCTCGACCAATGACGAGAAGCCAGCTGTCCTACTTCTGATTAAAGCTGCAAGTCAACCTTATATCCAGAAATGGAGGGAAAAGACTCTGTCAGATTCTTTGAAAGAGTCGTTAGCTACCCAAATGAGAGTGACACATGGATCGTCGTCTCCAACATATCTTTCCATGGCTCATCTCTATAAATAGAGGGAAAAATCAAATCGAAGCTCACCGAAAACAACATCAAGAACACACGAGCGATTAAGAGCAAACACTCACTGACTTAATCTTTCCGCAAGAACTTCAGAGAAATACATCAAGCGAAAGGCGATATACTTGCTCAAGGGAACCAAGCTGAATTAGAATCAAAGCCTCTAGTATCCAAGTGATTGAACACGAACCCAGAGAGCTTATTCCTCACTGTTCGTCACTCTAGAGGCCACCTTCTTGTTCCCTTCCTTCTAACCTAAGCTTAACTGAATATATCCATAGCTTAGATCGAAGGAGTTCATCCCTGAACTGTTCTTACTTGTAAAGAACTCCTTCATAGTTGGAGAGTTTGTCAAACACTTCAGTTTGATACTTGTAAACTGAGACTTGCTTAGTATAATCCTCAAGACCAGTGTTTGTCCAGTGCACAAACCGACTGAGACTAACTCAGTATAATAAAATAGCCTCCTGATCTTTTCGGGACCGTGGACGTAGGATTGTTGATATCCGAACCACTTTAAAATCACTAAGTTCTATTTTTACTGTTGCATTGATTTCTGTTCATACTGAAAACTATCTTTCAAAATCATTCAACTGTGTTTCAGCAAAGCTTAAAAGATTGCACTAATATAGTGAAACAGTTTTAATAAAAACGTTTTCTAACTCAACTAAATTGGGTCTACACATTTCCGCACTCTACTAAACTCTTACTGAAGGGTACTAAATTCTGACATCAGTCAGCTAGCAGGCCTCAGTATAGTCAGTCACTCTGTCCACGCGATTCAGAACAGCATATTTGGTCTATTGAACTTGTTCAGCAAGACACTCTCCTAAATAGGATTGTTCGCGTTTTAAGTTGAGAAAGTTTTCAGGTGTATTCACCCCCCCCCCCCTCCCCCACACCTGAACGTTTATCTCAGGACCAACAATTGGTATCAGAGCTGGAGTTCTCTAAGACTCTTGTTATCTGAAATTGATCTACTTGAACGGATCCTCAAAACGTTTTCACTGCATATCATTCTTCATTCATATCATTATTTAAAATGTCTGGTAAGTCATAATCAAGATGTCACCTATGTTCTAAGTTGAGAACTACGGGGAATGGCGAGTCAGAATGGAAGCACATCTGACTTCCCTCCATGACAGCATGACAGAGGTCTTGGAAGACGAACCTATCTTTCCCATGATCGATAGTGTAGAAACCCAAGATCCAGCACAAGGAGGAGGCATGGTGACCGGGAAGAAGATCCCCAAAGGAAGAAGCCTCTTCACTCCTGAAGAGAAGAAGCTTCACAATCTAGACCGAGTTGCCAGAAATGCCATACTAACCACCCTGAGTGACTCCTATCTCGGAAGAGTTCAGGACTGCAAGTCCGCTAAGGAACTCTGGGATGCTCTGGCGCTACTGAGTCGGGGGACTCAGAAGATCAAAGCTAACAAACTAGCGCTGGAACTTCAGAGTGGAGAGAGACTGTCTCTCATGCCTGGTGACACGATTGAAGATCTCAACGTCAGATTACGGATCTGATGAACACTATCAACGGGCTGGGAAAGACATTCTCCAACCGAGAGATGAATCTCAAAATCTTGAGAGCACTGTTGGACGGACATTGGACTCCATTTGCTACTTTGCTTAGACATTCTGATCTTGATATTATTTCTCCTAATCATATATTTTTAGAATTAAAAGCTGAGGAGTTCGAGTTCGGTCTACCACAAAGGAAGGAGCGAGCTGAAGCTGACACACATATCGACCATGCTTTCAAAGCATCAGTCAGCACAGCAGCTCCCGCATCTAGCAAGGTTGAGCCTTCAATCAGCGATCTACAAGAAGGAAACCTAGCTAAGAAATATGCACTGCTTGCCGTCAAGTATCAGAAGGAGAAGGAGAGGCGCAGAAAGCTCTCTAGAGTCGTCAGAGACTCAAAGAGTAAGTCTGAGTATACACCTAAGTGCACTCCTGAACCGCATACTTCTGATTGCAGGAAACAGGAGGATTCAGCACAGTCGAAAGACAGTGAGAGCTAAGAAGGCAGAATTACCTCCTGCTATAACTGCAAGAAGCCAGGACACTACTTATACGACTGTCCTAAGCTCAGTACAGCTGAACGAGCAGCACGAAAAGCTCGAAGGGAGAATTTCATCAAGAAACGTCAAGCATACAATGTCGGTGAACTCTCAGACGACTCAAATGAAGTCGATTCCTTCAAGGATTCGTCAAATGATGAAGCAGCTTTCATGGCCCTAGAGCTTGAAGAAGATGCTGAAAAGTGTCTTATGGCAGGAGAAGAGGATGAGGTAAACTCTCACACTCCATTTAACTCTTCTTCACACTACACACACGATACTATTTCAGGTGCAGAAGGGAATCTGAACGTCTCGATCGCATATGAAGAATTATTAGACGAGCATATTCGGATGAGCCTGCAGCTCAGTAAGACTCTTCAGGAGTTGGATACCCTGAAAGTGGAGAATCAGAGACTTTCTCAGGAGAGTCGGGTTGCTACTGAGTCATGAGTCAGAAGGACTTGTGTTGAGACTCAGGGAGGAGATTAACTCTCTGATGGCCAAGTCTCAGCATCAAGAAGATCAGATCTCAGTACTGACCAATGACTTGACTCAGAAGGATACTGAACTGAGTCTACTGAAGTAGAAGTTCTCAAGACTTCAGACTGAGCATGTAATGCTTTAGAAGAGTGATGACGTCTGGAGGAACCTGACGAGAGAGCAGTACATGGGAGCTGAGAAAAAGCTTGAGGCGATGCCAGCCAACAACAAGCCAAAACATTGCAAGGAGGGACTCGGGTTCCGCCACGGAGCCTCCTCATCTGCCCCGTACGCTTAAAGAATCGGCTGACTGATAGGTTTGTTCAAGGGGAGACTATCAATGCTGAGATCCTGAACCCCTTAGCAAAGAACAAACAGAAGATGAAGGCACCTCATCCCAACTATCATAATTCTGACAAGAAGATTAGCTCAAAATCACCCCAGTTCAGTCAAGGGGGAACTAGTAAAGTCAAGTGGGCTGATCAGTATGGACCTCCACAGCCGACACATCCAGCTCAGTATGGGTCATATTATTATGATCCTATAGTCAGGAGAGGATCCAAGAGTCAGAAGAAGAAGAAGAAAGCCGTTCAGAAGGCTAAGGTCAGCAGTCCACCAACTCAGAAGATCAGTAAAGCCAGCGTCAGAAGCCAGCATCGACCAGTCCAGTGGTCAAATATGTTTATCAAAGTGGAAAGAAACTGTCTGAGACCACCAGGGTCGTGAGACAGATTTGGGTTTCCAAAACTAACATCTAAGGACCCAAAATCAAAAATAAAGGGTACCTGAATATAATTCTGTTTTGCATGTGCACAAGGACCCTTGGTACGTGGACAGCGGATGCTTAAGACACATGACGTACCAGAGGAACCTACCGAAGAATTATACTGCTGAAGAAGGACCAGAATCGAGTTCGGAGATAATGCAAAAGGCTATACCAGAGGCTATGGAACACTCAACATTGGAATCGGCCACAGTTCCAAGAGTATCATTTGTTGAAGGACTTCAACATAATCTTCTCTCTGTTAGTCAAATTTGTGATAACTCGAATAGAGTTATTTTTTACGCTGGTTTCTGTGATGTCATTGACAAATCTAGAGGAAAATAGTGTTATCAGGTTCGCGCAGAAATAATATATACGTAGATGACTGGAAATTAGCTGAACCTGAAGCATGCTTGCTAGCGAAGAACGACAACAGATGAGGTGGCTCTGGCATAGAAGACTCAGCCATCTCAACTTCAAGACGCTCAACATGCTAGCTAGAAACGCTCTAGTAGGAGGACTGCCGAATAAAGTGTTCAGGAAAGACACTTAGCGCGAAGCATGTCTGAAGGCAAACAAAGAAGCAAAATCAGCATGTTCCATCGCCTTCCACTGACGGAATCCTTCAGCTGCTACACATGGATTTGTTCGGTCCAGTCTCTCCTGTGATGATCAGAGGCAAGAAGTATGCTTTAGTGGTCATCGATGACTACTCGCGCTACACATGGGTCATATTTATTGCGAACAAGTTTGACGTCAAAACAGAGTTGCATGTGCTTCTGAAAAGACTCAGTGTCAAGAAGAACACCGAAATCAGAAAGATACGTTCAGATAGAGGAACTGAGTTCCTGAATTCCATGGTGGAAGAGTTTTGCAATGCTGAAGGCATAGAGCATGAAAAAACGTCTGCTGCACGCACGCCTCAACAAAATGTGATTGCTGAGAGGAAGAACAGAACACTCAAAGAAGCAGCAAGAACCCTGCTCGCAGACTCAGGACTCCCATCTAAATTTTGGGCAGAAGCAACTGATACTGCATGTTATACTCAGAACAGATCTCTACTAACAAAGCAACATCAGAAGACACCATATGAATTATGGAACGATGTGAAGCCTTTCTTATCTTATTTCCATATTTTGGGTGTTCGTGCTTTATCCATAATAATGGAAAGGATCAGTTAAAGACTTTTGATAGCAAGTCAGACTAGGGAGTCTTCTTTGGATACTCCCGAGTCAGCAAAGCCTTCAGACTTTTTAACTACTGACCCTTTGCGTAGAGGAAAGCCCTCATATTTTTTTTAATGAGTTTGCTACTGAAGACAGGAGCAGAAACTCAAATTTAGAATCTGAGGACATCAGTAAACAACTACAGGAGCTCAGCTTAAAAGACAATGTAGAGAAGATCCAACTGTGTTGGGATGATGATTCAGAAGAGGAAATTGAAGATAAGACTACTGAATCTCAGCCAACAGCAAACGTAGCTGAACTGATTTACTCTACTGAACAGAGTCAATCCCAGGTAACTCAGGTCGATGAAGAAACCCAAGTGGTAACTAAGACCTCTACTGAGGATAATAATTCAGGGGGAACAAATGAAGTTCCTGAGCTGAATGCCCCTGAACCTGGTGACTCAGTAGACCCGACTCTAGTAACTGAATTACTTCAATCTCAGAATAGTACAACTAAAATGCCTCAATCACCGACTTCTGTGTTGAACAAATTTTTAGATGAAGAGTTAAAACATCATCGATCGAGGCTGGACGCTCACACCTCTGATTTAATTATTGGAGATCCTTTAGCAAGTGTAAAGATAAGATCTAGATTCTGTCAAGGAGAAAGTGCTCTATATTCCTGCTTCTTGTCTACTGAAGAACCTCAGTCAGTTGAGGACGCACTTAAGGATGCTGATTGGATCATCGCCATGGAGGAGGAGCTGAATCGGTTCACGAGAAACGAAGTATGGGAGCTTGTTGATAGACCCTGACATCAACATGTGATCGGAACTAAATGGGTCTTCAAGAACAAGCGAGATGAAAACAACGTCATAGTAAAGAACAAAGCAAGACTCGTGGCAAAAGGCTACTGTAAAGCCGAAGGGATAGATTTCGACGAAACGTTCGCTCCAGTTGCAAGATTGGAGGCAATCAGACTATTCATAGCCTACGCAACACATCAACGCTTCATAGTATATCAAATGGATGTGAAGTTTGCGTTCCAGAACGGCGTGCTGAAAGAAGAAGTCTTTGTAGAATAGCCTCCCGACTTTCAGCAGGGACATCAAGTTTATAGACTCAGAAAAGCTATGTACGGGTTAAAACAAGCACCCAGGGCTTGGTACGATACCCTGTCTGAGTTTCTTCGTCAGAAAGGTTTTCAGAAGGGCACAGTAGACCGCACATTATTTAGCATTCGTCTGGACTACGATATATTACTTGTGCAGATCTACGTACATGACATCATATTTGGATCAAAGAATGTCACTATGTGTCAACAATTTGAGAAGATGATGAAGGACAACTTCAAGATGTCAATGATGAGAGAGATTAATTATTTCCTCGGATTTCAAGTCAACCAATCAGAGAGGGGAACGTTCATCAATCAAGGCAAATACACTCGAGACCTCATCAAGAAATCCGGTTGCACATCCGGCAAACTAATCAATATCCCGATGAACACGAATATGAAAATCGATCTTGACAAAGAGGGAGTATCAGTAGACCATACTGAATTTCGCGCAATTATTGGTTTTTTATTATATCGAACTTCTACTAGACCTGACATAACTTATGTTGTAGGTGTCTATGCTCGGTTTCAGGCGAATCCTAAGCAGAGCCACATAGACTCAGCAAAGAAGATTCTCCGCTATCTCAGAGGAACACATGACATGGATTTATGGTATCCAGCAGATGATAATATTGAACTAACTGGTTATTCTGATGCTGACTATGCAGGTTGCAGGATTGACCGAAAATCAACTTCGGGAACTTGTCAGTTACTTGGCAGTAAGCTGATCTCATGGTTTTCAAAGAAACAACATTCAGTAGCGCCGTCAACTACTAAAGGTGAATACATGGCTGCCGGAAGTTGCGGCGCCCAAATCCTTTGGCTGAGACAGCAGCTACGCGAATATAATGTCATTTAGAATGAAGTGCCGATCTTCTGCGACAGCTCCAGTGCCATTGCAATTACTCAGAATCCTGTACTTCATACTAGATGCAAGCACGTGGACATCAGACACCATTTCATTCATGACCATGTCAAAAAGAAGGATATTAGAATGGAGAAGATCCATATTGACCATCAAAGGGCCGATATTTTGATCAAGCCTCTAGCTGAAGCCAGATTCAGAGAACTTTCAGTAAAGCTAGGTCTGCTGGACCCTACTGACTCAAGTCAGTAACAGGATTCAGGAGAGGAGCATTCAGCAAGGGAGAATGTTCACTCTCAGTACTAGACTCATTCAGTACATGGAGATTCAGCAACCATCTACACGAGGTATCAACTGACTACGATGTTCAGCTGACAGGTTTGCGTATCTCTTTTCAGTAGCCAACACAGTATTTAATGCATTAATGATTCTGGTTCAGCATCGTATTCAATGTCTTAGAGAATGTCATTTAATATAAATGGTTTCATTAAATGCACAACATTCTATGCTAAGTTTGCTGAATTCTGCCGCGCAATAAATACATGTCTTATCAAGTTACTTCTTTGGCTAGTTACAACTGTAAGTTGACTTAGGCGGCTACGATGATCATTGCCTATTTTATAACATAAAATCATGACCGTCCATCTCATAATGCAGACTTAAACTGAACCGTCGATTTTGAATTGTTCATCTTCTTGATCATATATACCACGTTCAATGTTAGAAGACCGCCATTTTCATCCTCTGCAAATTAAACCCTAAAATTTCTGAGAATTCAATTCTTTACTTGCAAATTGCATTCACTGTTTCTCAGCGATTATTATGGTAGATTTCATCGCCTATTCAGTAGATGTTCTATAAATATTTACCATACTGATATTAAGTTTTGCAGATTCTAGATATGGCAGCAAAGAACGTTTCAGTTTCTACTCCGACCAACATGATTGATATCCTTGAGAAGGACAGAATCTGGTGTGAGCCTATTATGGAGTTCGACACCTACGAGCTCGAGATTATGTCTGAAGTATTCGAGGCGCTGAGGGCATCAGGCCTTGAAGCATTCTTGTCAAGGAAGCCAGCCTTCTTCCTTCCGCGACAGATATCGGAGCCTTATCTGAACTCCGACTCAGTAGACGGCGACTTAGTGGGATGCTTCATTATTCATCACGTTACTGACGCCACTCGTACTGATTCAGAGATCAAACAGAAGTCGATAAAGCAAGCACTTCAGAAGAGCTTTTAGTTGCCCAACTCTGGAATCAGTGTTGCTGGCTCTAAAGATGATATGATAGATGAATATCTAGAGATATTATGTGGCGAGCCGACGTCGTTCTGGGCGGTATTCCCTAAGAATTGCATGCTGCCGAAGTATAGAGCCTTGGCGTATATTGTCGCGCAGATACTAACTAGCCAAGCTGGCTCATTCGACCAAGTTTCCAGGCCTAAGCTCCAGATGATGATGGCAATATATGATAGAGCTCATGTGAACTGGACGGAGTTCTTTCTTAAAGAGTTCTAGACTCAGGCTACTAAGTTTGACAGAATCACGAATAGCCTAACAGTCAAGGGAAAGCTTCGTTATGGGATGAAGCTGACTGTTATGATTGAAGACTTCTGTGGTGCTGACCACATTACCTACGCCGATAAGGCGTACTTCAATCCAAATAAAGTGCGCTTCCACAGCAAGGCAGCAGCCCCCCAGCAGATAGGAGCAGGGTCTACTGAGGCTGGAAAAGGGAAGAAGAAGACCTCTACTCCTACTAAGAAGAGGTCTCCACGTGTAGAAAACTGCTCAGAAGACTCCATCAAAGAAGCAGAAAACTTCTGAACAAGCAGTCATTATAACTCCTTTCAGATTGCGAGATGACTCAGAATCTTCTGAGAAAACAGTCTCAGTGGAGAAGGCAGTCTCGTCTGAAAGAGAAGTGTCAGTGGAACAGGGGTCCGGTGCTGAACCGACCACACCCATTTCTCAGACCCCACTGGATGTTCCACCTCTCAGCAGTATTCCTTCTGTTGAGAAGGCTATGTCTCCCATTGACATAGAAGATATGGAGACAAGCTCAAAAGCCGATACTATCAGATTAGAGGCTGAAGCTCTTCAGAACAGAGCCTCCCGAGAAGTCTCAGAGGCCATAGCTGAGATCTCAAGTCACTCTGACTTGGTGGCTCTTGCTCGGCAGGCCAGGCTGCACATGCTCATTTGGTTCCAGGATTGGTTCTCTCTGAACAGACTCATCCAACACCAAACCTGCGAACAACTGAATGAAGAAGAGTTGATCCTCCGCGAGCAGATAGGCTACTCAGAGCATGCGGACATCAGCTCTCTAGAAGACCTAAGGACGGCGATGCTGGCCATTCTTAATGATCATATCCCTTCAGCAGCCGTGCCTTCTGAGGGTTCTGATCCCGATGATCAGGACTCTTCCAGTGATGCAGGCCCTGAGAAACTTGTTGAGGGAACTCAACTAGAGGAGGGTGCTCGACACTCAGCTGAATTACCACTTAGCATTCTTCCTCCAGGTAAGTCGGTAGCTGGAACCTCACAGGCCCGGAACAGTTGTTGTTGGGGTCTGCATTCGAGGTTGCGTCCAGCTCAAAAGGTCGACGGCCCAGGACAGTAGCTAAGGCCCTGAAGAGTCAAGGAGCTCAGAACAGACTATTGGCCAAGGCTGTCCACATAACCTGGAAGCAATCAACCACTGCTCAGAGTGAGGAGATTAAGGAGCTGAGGACCTCTATTCAAAATTCAGCAGCTCCTGATTTCTCAGCCATCCTCACCAATGCCTTAGCCACTCAGAGAGCAGAGTTTGAGAATCAACAGGCATCGTTGGTGGCTGTCCAGAAGACATTGGTGGAAGACTATAAGGCAGCCCACTCAGCACACAATGCTACTATCTCTTCACTGAGTCAAGCTACAGAACTCAGGATTCAGTTTATTCAGAAGACTTGTGAAGAGAAGATAGATGCCAAGTTGCAAGTTATTTAGACGTTGGTGGATGCCTCTCACATGAAGTATAGTGAGGATCTAATTATAGAGAGGAACGACCTCCACCAAAGGTTTGAGACAATGCAGACAACCTTGGACATGCTACCTACTGCATTTATCGGATTGAACAAGAAAGTTGTTCCTGTCCCAACTCCTGGCTCAGCTGATGATGCCAAAAAGGGGGAAAGGACACTGAGAGGGAAAAGATCAGTACAAGGAGCAGTTGGAAGCCAATCAGCTCCTACTGACCCCTCAGGAGCAGCAGGTCAGGCCCAGGGTGTCTCAAGTTCGGGCTATGTAGAGCACGCTGAGACTGGCCCAAGTGGCTCAGGACCAAAGGATCCCAAGGATTCACCAACCCAGACTCCTGTAGAACATATTAAGGAGGTTGTTGAATTCCGAAAGGAGGACTCAGATGAGGAGGAGACTCCTCTGCCTCCTCCAGTGGCGGGTAAGGGAAAGAAAAAGCCTGAACTCCCCACCCCACTGAAGAAAGGGACGAAAAGGTATATCAGCCCTTAGGAACAAGCTCAGATAGAGATTGATGAGAAGCTTGCCAAGGAGCTTGCTGAAGCTGAAGCAGCAAATAAACCCAAGAAAGCTCCAACAAAAGCTAAGACAAAAGTCTCAGAGGGAAGAAAGCCTGGTAGTAGGCCTCCTCCTAGAAAGCAGAAAATCGGTGATGAAGCCGATAATGAGAAAGAGACTGAACAGCAGAAGCAACTGCAGGGAAATTCCAAGACTGACCAGCAGGGTGGAGCCTCAGGTTCTAAATCCAAATACTAATCACCTGCTGAGTTAGAGGAACAACCCCATGTTCCCTCCTATGTCCCCTCCAAAGAACAATAACAGGAGATGAAGGATATCTAGGACGCTATGGAGAGGGCCTTGGACAGGACAACTGAGGCAAGGCAGATCAATGCAGCCCGTGAGAGGATCCGGCTGGCTGACTTAGAAGCCCTCAGGCTGCGTACTGAGAAAGAAGCCCGAGAGAGGGTTCCTGTGAAGGACAGTGAGATTCCTTATAAGTATAGGCGAGGCAGGAAGCCTACTGATCAGAAAACTCATAGAGAGCTGAGGTAGATAAATGGATGCCATAGGAAAGGACTCAGAAGTAGGAGACTCTGAAGGCTGAATTTATCAAGAGATACTTTGTTTGGAGATACTGGCCTGACATGCGCAAGAACGATGCATTTGCTGAATGGTTTCTGGTAAGCGATCCTAAGATATATGCTATAGTTCAGAAGACCATAGCTGACAAAGAAGATGTCCGAGTTCCTGTTCCTAGACCTCTGCCTCCTCCACAGAAGCTTGATGGATCATTATATACTGGAGTTATTGAAGGAGAAATCAGAAGTGTTATACTTGCATTAGAACTTGATGATTCTTACCCTGGTGATGTGTTGAAGATGAAGAAGCTCTGGAAGGACACATTCCAGATGTATGGATTGTCTTTGCCAGAAGAGAAGTCTAGAGATTTTAAGGAAAGGATCCAGAGATTCAAGAGATAGATTCTTTCTTTGTATTTTTTTTGTTTCAAGAATAGCAAGAGATGTACTGTACTAAACTTCATTTATATATATAACATCTTTGTTGTTTGGCCCGACAATACCTTATTGTCTCCAAGGCCTGTCTGTTTATTTAAGCTTAACACTCAGAATCACCTAAGTGATTACTGACTCACACACTCACTGACTATATCAGTGTTTGTTTGTTTTTACTTAGATTGATAGACTCCATTTGTTGGTGTATTTGGGAAATTATTGTATAGGGTTTTTAGGGGGAAATTGTTGTTAGAATTCTGTAATAGGTTCTGATACTTCTTTCCTGTATCCCTCAGTAGATTAGAACTTGATGAACAACTCCACTGATTCTACTTGTAACATTTGTAAGGAGCTTGTATCTGATAGTTTGTAGTTTTAGGTTTTGGTATCATCAAATAGGGGGAAATTGTTGGGAGATGATTCAGTAGCATAGTGTTTAGTAGATTTGAAGGATCCCAAGCCCTAATTTGATTGGTGAACCATTGAGTTGTATTTGTAATGCCTTTGTCTCTGAGAGTTTCAGACTCAGTAGATATTCTTTCAGCATGGTTCGGGCACTTAGTTCTGTTTGCTGACCAGTAGACTATCAGCCTCAGTACCATGGAGTGAAGATTCAGTAGTGCTGGACTCAGCAGGAGCAGCATACTGAGAGGTATTCTTACTCAGTAGTGTTGGACTTAGCAGGAGCAGCATACTGAAAGGAGTCAGTAGAACTGGACTCAGCAGGAGCAGTTCACTGACTCAGAGTTGACCTTCAGTAGAGTTAGACTCAGCAGGAGTATACTACTGAACCAAAGGTCAGACTCAGCAACGGCCAGACAGTCTCCTTGACTATCAGTAATCTTACTTGTTAAATCAGCAGAGTCATACGAGGTATTTAGAGAAGTCAGCTTCAGATCTACCTAGAAGTCTGTGTGTCTCAACCACTTTCTACACCTCGACCAATGACGAGCAGCCAGATGTCCTAGTTCTGATTAAAGCTACAAGTCAACCTATTTCCAGAAATGGAGGGAAAAGACTCTGCCAGATTCTTTGGAAGAGCCGTTAGCTACCCAAAAGAGAGTGACACATGGATCGCGTCTCCAACGGATTTTTCCGTGGCTCACCTCTATAAATAGAGGGAAAAATCAAATCGAAGCTCACCGAGAACAGCATCAAGAACACACGAGTGATTAAGAGCAAACACTCACCGACTTAAGCTTTCCGCAAGAACTTCAGAGAAATACTTCAAGCGAAAGGCGACATACTTGCTCAAGGGAACCAAGCTGAATTAGAATCAAAGCCTCTAGTATCCAAGTGATTGAACATAAACCTAGAGAGCTTATTCCTCACTGTTCGTCACTCTAGAAGCCACCTTCTTTTTCCCTTCCCTCTAGCCTAAGCTCAACTGAATATATCCATAGCTTAGATCGAAGGAGTTCATCCATAAACTATTCTTACTTGTAAAGAACTCCTTCATAGTTGGAGAGTTTGTCAAACACTTCAGTTTGATACTTGTAAATTGAGACTTGCTCATATAATCCTCAAGACCAGTGTTTGTCCAGTGCACAAATCGACTGAGACTAACTCAGTATAATAAAATAGCCTCCTGATCTTTTCGGGACAGTGGACATAGAATTGTTGATATCCGAACCACTTTAAAATTGTTGTGTTATGTTTTTACTGTTGCATTGATTTCTGTTCATACTGAAAACTATCTGTCAAAATCATTCAAATGTGTTTCAAAAATGCTTAAAAGATTACACTAATATATTGAAACAATTTTAATAAAAACATTTTCTAACTCAACTGAATTGGGCCTACACATTTTTGCACTCTACTGAACTCTTACTGGATGGTACTGAATTCTGACATCAGTCAGCTAGTAGGCCTCAGTATAGTCAGTCACTCTATCCACATGATTCAGAATAGCATATTTGGTCTACTGAACTTGTTCAGCAAGGCACTCTCCTGAATAGGACTATTCGCGTTTTAAGTTGAGAAAGTTTTCAGGTGTATTCACCCCCCCCCCACACCTAAACGTTTATCTCAGGACCAACATGAACAAATTGCAATAAAGTTCGCATGCAATTGTACCGCACCCCATAACCTAATGTTGGGTTATGAGTCAGTGATTGATTAGATCATCACTTAGAGGGTACTTTGAACTGTCATCAGTAGTTCATGTATTAGGACTTATTGCTATATTTCGGTAATGGGGGAAACTGAAGTGATTTATCGCTATAGAAATCAAGATCCCAAAACCTGTCTTTTACCCTTAGTGTGTTGTCTTTCGGACTAGATGATGTAATAGGCTAGATTGTTCTTATTTTCGTTATCTGTTTTTTTATAAGTCCTGTAAGGGGTATTTCTTGGTCTGAACTTTTGTAGGAAGTTAAATTCCAGAACCCCACATCATTAGTCTGTAAGAGCTCGTGTTCTCAGGTCTCCAGCTGACCACAATCAGTAGAAGATTTCTATCAGCTGACCTCCTGTGACGACACAGTATGAAGAGCTCAGTTCCTTCAAAGTCACCAGCTGATTGCTCTCAGTAGAAGACTTTTATCAGCCGACACAGATGAAGAAGTCAGTACGATCGTTCCAGATCTACTGTATCCGACAGGAAACAACTGCCCGACTTTTAATATCATTCAAAAGTCAGCAGAGGATCATACGAGGATGAGTGAGAGTCAACTCAGATAAAGACTGATGTCTGACAAGTCTCACTTACCACAAACCTCGACCAATGAGAAGCAACCAAAGCCTTACCTGCTCTGATGACTAAAGTTCTCTCATGGACAGTGACCAAACACTCTGCGACGCTACTTCGAAACTTATGGCCGTTTTCCTTGGACGTTTGTAACACGTGGCATCGTCTTCTCCAACGGATAAATGCCTGGGTCACGACTATAAATAGAGAAGCTTTTCCGAGCTCAATACACGGGATATCAAAAGGGAATACACGCTCAATCATTCAAACTCTCTAGCGCATTCACGAAGATCCAGCGAAGAACTTACATTAGTTGAATATCTGTAGTTCTTCTCTCTAGAGTTTCTTTAGTTCCCTCTTCTCTATCTAAGCTCGACTGTTACATCCATAGCTTAGAACCTTCGAAGGAGTTCACTTTCTGTGAATCGTTCTTACTGTAACAACTCCTTCATAGTTGGAGAAAATCCTATCCCCTTCAAACTTCGGTTTGATTTGTAAAGTCGCTAAGGACTATAACTTAGAAGGGTCTGTCCAGCACACAGATACCTTGCTGAGGCCTGCTCAGATTAATCAACAAGACCTTTTGTTCAGCAGGACCGTGGACGTAGGATCTTGCGTATCCGAACTACGTTAAAAATTACTTGTGTTATTTACTGTTTTATTGCATTGTTGTCAAACCGATTTACAAACTCATACTTTGCATCAAACGTATTTAAAAGTGCACCAGCCAAAACTGATTTGGTTTGTGAAAACACGTTTTCAAATCGAGACGAATTCTTTCGGGCCCTATACTTATCCGCACAAAACTCTCCGACTGAGTTCAGAATACTGACAAAAGTCAGTAGAACAGACTTAGTAGTTGAGCCACTCTGACCCACGATCAGAAGGTTACTATTTGGCACTGTTCATCAGTCGCATTCTATAGCTCAGCTGTCCTTCGCGTTTGAGGAAAAACTTGTAATCAGGTGTATTCACCCCCCCTCTACACATGATACTCGTCTCTGAACCAACAATTGGTATAAGAGCTTCGGTGTTCTCCTGATCATCGATTCTGAAACTACTGGTCTACTGGAACAGATCCTGAAAACATTTTCATTGCACAAGCATCTCTTTATGCATCCTTATATTCTCATATGTAATGTCTGATATGTCAGGTATACGGATGGTGCCGATGTTCTCAGTAGAGAACTTCACGGTATGGCGCATGAGAATGGAGGTGCACCTTACATCGCTGCACGACAGCATGACATATGTCCTTGAAATAGGACCCATCATTCCCATGATCGACAGCGTTCAATATGCCGCTGTGGGAGGTGTAAGAGCACAGACTGGTGCTAATGTTGCTAAAGACAAATCTTCCTTCACGCCAGGAGAGAAGAAGTTGCACAACCTCGATCGAGTAGCATGAAATGCAATCCTGACAACGCTCAGCGATTCACACCTCGGGAGGGTGCAAGACTGCAAAATGGCAAAAGAACGTTGGTATGCCCTGGAGGTACTAAGCCAAGGAACCCCGCAGATCAAAGAAAATAAGCTCGAGCTAGAGCTTCAAAAGTTTGACACATTTGCCATAGAGCCCAACGAAACCATTGACGAGCTTAGCGTCAGATTCACCAATCAGATCAATGTGATCAACGGGCTAGGGAGAACGTTCACCAATAAAGAGATGAACACAAGATCTTGAGAGCGCTGCCTCGACTGAAGTGGCTTCCTTTTGCTACTTATTTACGTCGCTCATATCTTATTGCTTTAACTCCTGATGTTATCTTTTCAGAACTAAAAACGGAGTAGTTCAAGCATAGTCTACCCCAAAGATGCTCAAGTGCTCCAGCTGACACTCAAATAGACCATGCTTTCAAAGAAACAATCAGCACACCAGGGCCAACCCCATTTCTGCCAACAAGACAGTAGCTGCTTCAGATGCTAAGTCTTCCGAGACTCCTACTACTGACCGTCTTGCGCTTATGGCTCTCAAATATCAAAGGGAGAAGGATAGAGTCAGAAAGCTGAAGAAATACCACCGAGATTCTCCCTCAGGTAAGAAAGATCATCGTGAAAGGGAAGAATCTAAACCCTCTCCTGATTGCAGGAACACAGAACCTGCTGCTAGTCCATCCAACAGCTCAACTGGAAAAGGTGGCAGAGTAACTGTGTGCTACAACTGCAAGAAAGAAGGACATTTCCAGTACGATTGTCCTGAGCTCTCAGCTGCTCAACGAGCAGAACGGCATGCCAGACGTGAGAAATTTACCCGAAGGAGGTAGACCTACATTGTCGGAGAGCTATCCGACGACTCAATCAAGGAAGATACTTTCATGTATTCTTCTGAAGACGAAGCTGCATTTATTGCCGTTGAGGTCGGAGAAACAGATCCTGAATCAACAACTGAATACTGTTTGATGGCCGGAGAAGAGGCTGAGGTTATTATAACCTCCTCTTCACAGAGCACACACGGCACGTTCTCAGCTACAGATGAACCTCTAGTTGTGGTGCAAGCATATGACGATCTACTAGAGGAGCAGATTCAGTTAAGCAGAGAGTTCAGCAGAACTGTTCAGGAACTGGAACATGTAAATGCAGAAAATTAGAGACTTTCTTCTGATTGTCAGGTCTCTGCTGATTCAGAGATTCTAGTTGCGAGACTAAAGGTAGAGATTGAACCTCTTATGACTAAGTCTCAGCTTCAAGAAACTCAGATATCAGTTCTGAGTAAGGACAATTCTGAGAAAGATATTGAGATAGTAAGACTCAGTCAGAAGCTCACAGAGGTTGGGAAGGACTACGAATCACTTCGGAAAAGTGATGAGGTTTGGCGAGGACTTATGACTAAACAGTACCTGGGAGCCAAAGAGAAGTTGGAAAACATGCTAAGAGCTCAAAGGCCACCAGTCATAAAAGAAGGACTTGGCTACACTCATGAAGCTTCCACCTCAACTTCAAAAGGCTCAGAAATGCTGGCTGATAGGTTCGTCAGAGGGAAAGTTCAGATCTCTGAACCAACAACTCAGGCGAAAAAAAAAAAGAAGATGATTGCACCTCAGCCGAATAACAAGAAGCAACAGGCCAAAGGTTCTAGCCCCAGAACACCACTATCAAATTCAAGGGGAACTAAGAAGGTCAGGTGGGCAGAGCAGTATGGCGAGCCACTGTATGAGCAATATGCCTTAGAAGAAGAAAGCTCCTGAACCCAAAACTGCCAGGAAGACAGTATCTCCAGGTCCAGTGGAGAAAAAGACTGACAAGGTTCAGAAAAAGAAGATGTCTGAGACTCCTAAGGTCGCAAGACAGATTTGGATCGCGAAAACACCGACTAACGCTTAAGGACCCAAACTGAACCAAAGGGTACCTCAAAATGTTTTTGTTTTGCAGGTGCATAAGCACCCTTGGATCGTGGACAGCGGCTGCTCGAGACACATGACTTATTAGAAGAGCCTGCTGAGTGCAAGAAAGTCCCAGAATTGAGTTTGGTGACAACTCTAAAGGCTATACAAGGGGATATGGAATACTGAACATCGGGACTGCTTCAGTTCCAAGAGTAACTTATGTTGAAGGACTTCAACATAATCTCCTTTCTGTTAGTCAATTCTGTGATAATCTGAATAGAGTTATCTTTGACACTGGTTTCTGTGTTGTTGTTGAAAAATCTATAGGGAAAACAGTATTATCAGGTTCGCGGAAGAAGAATATCTACGTTGCAAACTGGAACACCGCTGAACCTGAGGCTTGCTCACTTGCTCAGATGAAATCTAGTGATAAAACAGGATGGTTGTGGCACAAGAGACTCAGTCACCTAAATTTCAAGGCAATGAACAAGCTAGCCAAGAGCTCTAAAGTCAGAGGACTGCCCAACAAAAATTGGGAAGCGTGTTTGAAGGGAAAGCAGACAAAGAAAAGTAATCCACCAATTCCGTCGCCTTCCATTGATGGAATCCTTCAACTGCTCCACATGGACTTGTTTGGGCCAGTTTCTCCAGTGACCATAAGAGGCAAGAAGTATGCCCTCGTCATTATTGATGATTATTCGAGATATACGTGGGTCATCTTCATAGCCAACAAATCTGATGTCAAGACTGAGCTGCCAATACTGCTGAAGAAACTCAGTATGGAGAAAGACTTCAAGATTCAAAGAATTCGCTTAGATAGAGGGACATAATTCCTCAACTCAGTCATTAAAGAGTACTGCGATAAGGAGGGGATTCAACAAGAAACTTCAGCAGCTCGCACCCCTCAGCAGAACGGCTTTGCTGAACGGAAGAACAGAACACTAAAAGAAGCAGCAAGAACACTCCTAACAAACTCTGGACTACCCTCAAAGTTCTGGGCTGATGCTACTGACACCGCATGTTACACTCAGAACCGCTCACTACTTACAAAGCAACACATGAAGATGCCATACGAACTGTGGAAAGGGAGAATTCCTTCTATTTCTCATTTTCATATCTTTGGTTGTCCTTGCTTTATCTACAATAAAGGGAAAGATTAGTTAAAGGTCTTTGATAGCAAATCTGATCAAGGAGTATTCTTAGGATACTCTCGAGTCAGTAAAGCCTTCAGGGTCTTTAACTACCGGACCCTTTGCGTAGAGGAAAGCCCTCATGTTATTTTTTATGAGTTTGTTATTGAAGATAGGAAACCTAAGAAGACAAATCCTGAAGATGTCAGTAGCAAGCTACAGGATCTCACACTAAACGACAAAGCTGAGAAGATCCAGCATTGTTGGGATGATGAGTCAGACGAAGAAGAAATCCAGACCCATCCCGCAAGCAATGTAGCTGACCTGGTTGAACAGAATCAACATCAGGTAACAATGGTCGATGAGGTAGCCCCAGTGGTAATTGAGACCTTTACTGAGAATATAAACTCAGGGGGAACGACAAATGTTCCTGAGCTAAATGCCCCTGAACCTTGAAACTCAGTAGATCCTAAACTTCTTACTGAATTACTTCAGTCACAGAACAACACTACTGAAATGCCTAACACTCCTGTTGACTGTACAGAAGTAATCTCAGAAGAAGAAGCCAAACTTAGACGTTTGTGGCTTGACGCTCACTCTTCTGATTTAATCATCGGAGATCCATCAACAGCTGTAAGGACAAGATCCAGACTAAGTCAAGGAGAAAGTGTTCTCTTCTCCTGTTTCCTGGCTACTAAAGAACCTCAGACGATAGAGGATGCTCTCAACGATGCTAACTGGATCATTGCCATGCAAGAGGAGCTGAACTAGTTTGTTCGTAACGAAGTTTGGGAGCTTGTTGACAGACCTAGACATTAACATGTAGTCGGTACTAAGTGTGTCTTCAAGAACAAGCGAGACGAAAACAATGTCATCGTCAGAAACAAGGCTCAACTTGTTGCCAAGGGATACTGTCAAACAGAGGAAATAGACTTTGATGAAACGTTCGCACCAGTCGACAGATTGGAAGCTATTCGTCTGTTCCTAGCCTATGCAACGCATCAAAGATTCAAAGTATATCAAATGGATGTTAAGTGTGCGTTTCTGAATGGCGTGGTGAAGAAAGAAGTCTACGTAGAACAACCGCCCGACTTTCAGCAGGGACATCAGGTGTACAGACTTCAGAAAGCTCTGTATGGGTTAAACCAAGCACCCAGGGCTTGGTACGATACCCTATCAAACTTTCTTCTTCAGAAAGGTTTTCAGAAGGGGACAGTAGATTTCACTCTGTCTAGCATCAAGTCAGGTGATGACATTCTACTGGTGCAGATCTACGTGGACGACATCATTTTCGGATGCAAGAACGTGACTATACGTCAACAATTCAAGAAAATGATGAAAGAGAAGTTCGAGATGTCCATGATGGGGGAGATGAACTACTTCCTTGGATTTCAAGTAAAGCAATACCCTGAAGGAATATTCATCAACCAGGCCAAATAAACTCAAGACCTCCTAAAAAGATTCGACTGCGACTCAAGCAAGCCAGTCAAGATCTCCTTGAACACAAATTTTAAAATCGATCTAGACAAAAAGGGACATAACTGTTAACTCTATTAATTATAAAGCTATTATTGGTTCTTTATTATACTTAACAGTGAGCAGACCTGACATAACTTATGCTATAGGTGTATGCGCAAGATTTCAGGCGAATCCCAAGCGAAGTCATCTTGACTCAGCGAAGAAGATTCTGCGATACCTGAAGGGAACACCTGGCGTAGGGTTATGGTATCCTGCTGATGATAATCTGATTCTAACAGGTTATTCTGATGCTGATTATGCAGGATGCAGGATAGATCGAAAGTCAACTTCCAGAACAGTTTAGTTCCTAGGCAGCAAGCTGATATCATGGTTTTCAAAGAAACAGCATTCAGTGGCGACGTCTACTACTGAAGCTGAATATATGGCTGTTGGAAGTTGCTGTGCCCAAACCTTTGGCTTCGACAACAACTGTTAGATTATGGAATTACTCAAGATGAAGTGCCCATCTAATGCGAATCCACCAGTGCAATTGCAATAACTCAGAATCTAGTTCTCCATACGAGATGAAAGCACGTGGACATTCGAAACCACTTCATCTGAGATCATGTCGAGAAGAAGGATATCAGGATGGAGAAGATCCATACTGACAAGCAAAGGGAAGACATACTGACCAAACCACTAGCTGAGAACAGATTCAGAGAACTATCTGTCAAGCTAGGTCTACTGGATCCTACTGACTCGAATCAATAAGAAAATTCAGTACGACAAATCAGAAGTCAGACTCAGTACTTGATTCAGTAGGGTGAATCATACAATACACAGTAAGGGGGAACACGGTACCTTCAGTACCATAAAGATTCTCCTAAGTCAATTCGATAAACAACTGATCGTAAAAGTTCAGCTGAAGAGGTTTGCGTATTTAGATTCTTTAATATTCTCAGAAGCATGCTTGTATTTAATAAGCTCAGAAGAAGAAGGTTGACGAACTGACTGACGCGGTCAAGAAAGTCTCGGACGCTCCAACTCCCAATATTCAGGAGATCATCGAGACTGCGCTAGTAGCTCAGAAGGCGGACTTGGCCGCTTAATGCCAGCAGTTGCTTGAGGCCCAGGAGAAGAAGTTCGCTGAGCAACTGTCTGTGAGCCTGGCCACAGTCCAGAAGACTATGGATGAGCGCAACAGGATGACCACCTCCAGTGTCCAGAACGCCTTAGAAACTCAGGCGGCCGCCCTGAAGCTCATTCAAAAGGAGATGACAGACACCCACGATGCATCGCTTCTGAAGCAGAGAAACGAAGCAGAGGCCCAAATCCGCCAAATTCGCAAGGACCAGGAGGAGGACTGGGTCCACTACTGCGATGCCGTCGGAGATTTCAACACCACCGCAGATTCTATCAAGACTGCTGTCTACGCACTTCAACGAGAAGTAGCAGCTATTAAAACTCTCCTGTCCTCGGTTGGTGATGATGCCAAAAAGGGGGAAGGAAGAGCTGAGTAGGTGGTGGGACAGTCTGTTGAGAGGGAAACAATTAAGGGGGAAAGTTCAGCTCAGGCTGGAACGAGCTCAGTCCCCCCTCCCGAAGTCGAAATCCCTTCTGTCCAAACTCAGCTGCCCGAGCAGGTCGGAGGATCAGGTGAAGGATCCTCGGCTCAGGCGCAGCACATCGAAGAAATCGCTCAATTTGTTGATTAGGAAGATGATCCCCTGCCGACTCAAAGGCCCGGGAAGGAGAAAACTACTGAAAGCACTCCTCCTCCTTCCCCGACGCCCAAAATTAAATCTCGAGAAGAGTAGGAGGAACATGATAAGAGGGTGGCTCAACAACTCCAAGATCAAATCGATTATGAGCTAAGGTTGGAGGAAGAAGCTCAAAAGCCGAAGAAGAAGAAGAGAGTGACTGTCGCCAGAATGTCCAAGAGTCAGGCAAAGCTGATATTGGATTAGCAGAAGAAGAAGGCTCAGCAATCTGCTGGTACGGAGCCTGCTGATGACTCGAAGACGGACACATTGCCACTTGCTCAGAGGATGAAGAATCTTCCTAAACTTACACCTAAGCAGGAGGCAGAGGACAAAGCAACATGGGATGCTGTGCAGCAAGGGCTGAACCTCAGGTCGAGGGACAAGAGAGCTGCAGCATTAAGGGAGAAGAAAAGGCAAGAGGATCAGGCGAAGATTATTGAGCATACTGATCGAATTTCCAGAGAGCTAATCCTCGATCGGAGCAAGTAGATACCCAGGACGTCCAAGTTCTTCCGGTGTGGTGCCCAAAAGCCTCATCTCAAGAAGACTCTGCACCGCCACATAGACAAATGGATTCTATGGAATCTGAACTAAGAATGGGAGGAGCTGAAGATAGATTTTATCAAAGCATACTATGTATGGCAATGCTATCTTACCGAAGTGTCGTCCGTCGAGCTTTTTGATGAATTTGTATATCAGTACAACGCGAACTTCAGGGTGCAGATCAAGCTCTTATTATTCATGGAAAAGTTGCCCTTCACTGCTCCTGCCTACCGACAACTGAGTCCTCCGATGACAACTCAAGGAGTGATCTGCACAAAGGGATAGAGGAGGCGGTTGAGACTGCTGCCCGCCACAACGATCTGGATATTATGCAGACAGATGATCTCATCCCCATCCAAGCCCTCAGAGAAAGGATCTACAAATCATATGGGTTGGATGCTCCAGCTACTAAGTCTGCGGATTTCAAGGCGAAGATCAAGAAGTTCAGATGCTAGTAGTATTTTCCTTATCTTCTGATCTATATAGCTTAGACTGATGTAAACTCAACTCTTATATAATATATCAGTTCTTTGCTTGGCCAGACAACTACTCATTGTCTTGTGGCTATATTTTTATTGTTTATCACAACTGATCACTGAAGTGATCTGACACACACACACTGTTGGGTTATGAGTCAGTGGTTAATCTTAATAACCACTTAGAGGGTACTTAGTATTATTTTATCAGTAGTTCTTGTAATAGGACTTATCTGTTTATCGGTAATGGGGGAAATCATAGTGATCTGATACCATGGAATTGAAGATCCCAAAACCCGTCTTGTATCCTTTGTGTAGTGTCGATATTACTAGATGATGTAATAGGCTAGACTGCTGGTATTTTCTTTATCGTTTGTGTCTAAGTCCTGTAAGGGGTAAGTGTTGGTCTGATCTTCAGTAGGAAGTTACTCTCCAGAACCCCACATCATCATTGTAAGAGCTTGTGTTCACAGGTCATCAGCTGACTTCAATCAGTAGAAGATTTCTCTTCAGCTGACCCACATCAGTAGAAGAACACAGTATCAAAGCAATGTACCTTCAGAGTCATCAGCTGATTTCACTCAGTAGAAGATTCGTTATCAGCAGACTCAGATGAAGAAGACAGAGATCATATCGGGTCTCATCAGATCGACAGAAACGACCCGAGTTTTAACATCATTCGAAAGTCAGCAGTAGATCATACAAGGATGAGTGAGAGTCAACTCAGATGAAGACTGATGTCTGACAAGTCTCACCTACCACAAACCTCGACCAATGAGAAGCAGTCTAAGCTCTACCTGTTCTGACCAACTAAAGCTGCTCTCATGCACAGTGACCAACTACTCTCCGACAACATTTCGAACATATGGCCGTTTTCCTTGGACGCTTGTGACACGTGGCATCGTCCCCTCCAATGGACAAATGCCTGGGTCATAACTCTAAATAGAGAAGCGTTTCCGAGCTCCACGCACGGGATATCAAAGGGATTACACGCTCAAGATTTCCTTGGATTTCATAACTCTAAATCATAGTGATCTGATACTATGGAATTTAAGATCCCAAAACCCGTCTTGTATCCTTTGTGTAATGTCGATATTACTAGATGATGTAATAGGCTAGACTGCTGGTATTTTCTTTATCGTTTGTGTCTAAGTCCTGTAAGGGGTAAGTGTTGGTCTGATCTTCAGTAGGAAGTTACTCTCCAGAACCCCACATCATCATTGTAAGAGCTTGTGTTCACAGGTCATCAGCTAACTTCAATCAGTAGAAGATTTCTCTTCAGCTGACCCACATCAGTAGAAGAACACAGTATCAAAGCTATGTACCTTCAGAGTCATCAGCTGATTTCACTCAGTAGAAGATTCGTTATCAGCAGACTCAGACGAAGAAGACAGAGATCGTATCAGGTCTACTGTATCTGATAGGAAATGACCCGAGTTTTAACATCATTCGAAAGTCAGTAGTAGATCATACAAGGATGAGTGAGAGTCAACTCAGATGAAGACTGATGTCTGACAAGTCTCACCTACCACAAACCTCGACCATTGAGAAGCAGTCTAAGCTCTACCTGTTCTGACCAACTAAAGCTGCTCTCATGCACAGTGACCAACTACTCTCCGACAACATTTCGAACATATGACCGTTTTCCTTGGACGCTTGTGACACGTGGCATCGTCCCCTCCAACGGACAAATGCCTGGGACATAACTCTAAATAGAGAAGCCTTTTCGAGCTCCACGCACGGGATATCAAAGGGATTACACGCTCAAGATTTCCTTGGATTTCATAACTCTAAATCATAGTGATATGATACTATGGAATTGAAGATCCCAAAACCCGTCTTGTATCCTTTGTGTAGTGTCGATATTACTAGATGATGTAATAGGCTAGACTGCTGGTATTTTCTTTATCGTTTGTGTCTAAGTCCTGTAAGGGGTAAGTGTTGGTCTGATCTTCAGTAGGAAGTTACTCTCCAGAACCCCACATCAACATTGTAAGAGCTTGTGTTCACAGGTCATCAGCTAACTTCAATCAGTAGAAGATTTCTCTTCAGCTGACCCACATCAGTAGAAGAACACAATATCAAAGCTATGTACCTTTAGAGTCATCAGCTGATTTCACTCAGTAGAAGATTCGTTATCAGCAGACTCGGACGAAGAAGACAGAGATCGTATCAGGTCTACTGTATCCGATATGAAATGACCCGAGTTTTAACATCATTCGAAAGTCAGCAGTAGATCATACAAGGATGAGTGAGAGTCGACTCAGATGAAGACTGATGTCTGACAAGTCTCACCTACCACAAACCTCGACCAATGAGAAGCAGTCTAAGCTTTACCTGTTCTGACCAACTAAAGCTGCTCTCATCCACAGTGACCAACTACTCTGCGACAACATTTCGAACATATGGCCGTTTTCCTTGGACGCTTGTGACACGTGGCATCGTCCCCTCCAACAGACAAATACCTGGGTCATAACTCTAAATAGAGAAGCCTTTCCGAGCTCCACGCATGGGATATCAAAGGGATTACACGCTCAAGATTTCGAAACACTCTAGCGCCTTTCACGAAGATCCAACGAAGAACTTGCTCATTAGAAAATTTCTTGTTCTTCTCTCTAGAGTTTCCTTCTTTAGATCCCTCTTCTCTATCTAGGGATGGCAAAAGGACCCGACCTGGACCCGCACGCAATGGGGCGGGTAATACCCGCTCCGTACGAGTGTGGAGCGATTCCGGAGCCGACCCGTACTGGGTCTAGGGTGGTTCCGGTTCCTACCGCGGACCCGCCCCGCCCCGTATAGACCCGTCCCGTACAGACCCGTATGGACCCGCCCTGGACCCGCCCCGTAACAAATTAGAAATTAGAAGTGTAAAAGTGTTATTTGTGAGATTCGAACCCGCATCAATAATTTCTTTACATTCACTTATGCCGTTTGAGCTAATGTTCACATTTATTAATATTTTACATGTATAGTTATACATAAAAATATGATATACTAAAAAAAAAAAATTTAATACAACTAACAATAAAATAGCTTATAGAATATAAATATTAATTTTTTAGATTTCAATATACTATATTCAAATTGTAATTACGGGCATGTATTTCAAAAATGAAATTAATATTTTTATTTCCAAAATTTAAATTTAAAATTATTTTTAATTTCTAATTTTCTATTCTTTAATTGAAATGGATTATATGTATAAATACAATCATGATGAATGAACAATTACAATTGAAAATTTTTTATAACTAGTGAAAATACATCTAATAAAAATACAATAAATATTAACTTTCTAGATTTCAATATATTATATTCAAATTTCTAATTTCTAATCATGAAAATGTATTTCGAAAATGAGATTAACATTATCTATATCAAAAATAAGTATTCATGAACTAATGAACTAATCAAAAATTATAAATTCACAATTTAAAATTCTTTATGACTAATGAAAAATTACAAATTTACAATTGAGTTTTTTTTATAACAAATGAAAAACTACGCTCTTATTATTCATGAACTTCATTCATAAGTTTATAAGAATCATAACATGTACATAAGAAATTCATACTTTAATAAGAATCATAACATATGAAAGTATATTTGAAAAAATTAAAGAAATATGATGAATAAAAGCTACAAAATATATTTGAAAGATGATTTTGTTTTTGTGTTTTATTTTTATTTTTCACATGAAATATTAGTCATGCTTACAACAATGATTATATTTGATTAAAGTTACTACATTTTTATTTATGTTTTAAATTAAAATTAATAAAATAACACTTTAGAATTATATATATTTTATGTCTATCCAAATTTAACAAATAAGTTGTTGGTCTAGTGGTCAAGAGTGTTTGTAAGTTCCAGGATTACCTGGGTTCGAATCCTTGTGCAAACATAATTTTAAATTTAATTAACTTAAAATATTTGCGGGTCCGCACGGGTCCGGGGCGGGTAGACCCGCCCCGCACGGGTCCGGGGCTGAATAGTAAATTCTGAACCCGTACGGGTCCACGGGGCTGGTCTGGATCCATTTTTTAAGGCACGGGGCGGGTCCGGGTCCAATGATACCCGGCCCCGACCCGCAAAATTGCCATCCATATCTCTATCTAAGCTCAATTGTTCATATCCATAGCTTAGAACCTTCGAAGAAGTTCACATTTCGTGACTGCTCTTATTGTAAGAACTCCTTCATAGTTGGAGAACATCCCCTCCCCTTCAAACTTCGGTTTGTTTTGTAAAGTCGCTATGGACTATAACTTAGAAGGGTCTGTCCAGTGCATAGATACCTTGCTGAGGCTTGCTCAGATTAATCAACAAGACCTCCTGTTCAGCAGGACCGTGGACGTAGGATCTTGCGTATCCGAACCACGTTAAAAATCGCTTGTGTCATTTACTGTTTTATTGCACTGCATTCAAACTATCTTACAAACTCATACTTTGCATAAAACGTATTTGAAAGTACCCTAGCCAAAATATTTGATTTGCGAAAAACACGTTTTCAAATCAAGACGAAGTCTATCGGGCCCTACACACTTATCCGCACTAAGTCTCCAACTGAGAATCAAATACTGACAAAAGTCAGTAGGAGAAACTCAGTAGTTGACTCTCTCTTACCCGCGATCAGAAGGTTACTATTTCGCACTGTTCATCAGTTGTAACCTACAGCTCAGCTGTCCTTCGCATTTGAGAAAAAGAACTTGTACTCAGGTGTATTCACTCCCCCCCCCCCTACACCTGACACTCGTCTCCGGACCAACATACACTTAACCTATCTTTCTTCTGATATGCCTATCTTTTATCTGTTGATTACCCTTGCTATCACTGCTCAGTTTTTACTGAATTTTTTTGGGTCAGTAGTTTAGTACTTAGTGGTTTTGGCATCATCATTTAGGGGAAAATTGTTGGGTTACGAGTCAGTGATTGGTTAGATCATCACTTAGAGGGTACTTTGAACTGTCATCAGTAGTTCATGTATTAGGACTTATTGCTATATTTCGGTAATGGGGGAAATTGTAGTGATTTATCGCTGTAGAATTGAAGATCCCAAAACCTGTCTTGTACCCTTAGTGTGTTGTCTTTCGGACTAGATGATGTAATAGGCTAGACTGTTCTTATTTTCGTTATTTGTTTTTCTCTAAGTCCTGTAAGGGGTATTTGTTGGCCTGAACTTCAGTAGGAAGTTAAATTCCAGAACCCCACCTCATCAGTCTGTAAGAGCTCGTGTTCTCAGGTCTCCAGCTGACCACCATCAGTAGAAGATTTCTATCAGTTGACCTCCTGTGAAGACGTAGTATGAAGAGCTCAGTTCCTTCAGAGTCACCAGCTGACTACTCTCAGTAGAAGACTTTTATCAGCCGACACAGATGAAGAAGTCAGTACGATCGTTCCAGACCTACTGTATCCGACAGGAAATGACTGCCCGACTTTTAATGTCATTCGAAAGTCAGCAGAGGATCATACGAGGATGAGTAAGAGTCAACTCATATGAAGACTGATTTCTGACAAGTCTCACCTACCACAAACCTCGACCAATGAGAAGCAACCAAAGCCTTACCTGCTCTGACGAGTAAAGTTGCTCTCATGGACAGTGACCAACCACTCTACGATGCTACTTCGAAACTTATGGCCGTTTTCCTTGGACGTTTGTGACAAGTGGCATCGTCTTCTCCAACGGACAAATGCATGGGTCACGATTATAAATAGATAAGCTTTTCCGAGCTCGACGCACGGGATATCAAAAGGGAATACACGCTCAAGCATTCAAACTCTCTAGCGCATTCACGACAATCCAGCGAAGAACTTGCATTAGTTGAATATCTGTAGTTCTTCTCTCTAGAGTTTCTTTAGTTCCCTCTTCTCTATCTAAGCTCAACTGTTACATCCATAGCTTAGAACATTCGAAGGAGTTCACTTTCTGTGAATCGTTCTTACTTTAAGAACTCCTTCATAGTTGGAGAAAATCCCCTCCCCTTCAAACTTCGGTTTGATTTGTAAAGTCGCTAAGGACTATAACTTAGAAGAGGTGCATCCCGGCGCAAATGATACCTTGCTGAGGCTTGCTCAGATTAATCAACAAGACCTCTTGTTCAGCAGGACCGTGGACGTAGGATCTTGCGTATCCAAACCACGTTAAAATTACTGGTGTTATTTACTGTTTTATTGCATTGTTCTTAAACCGATTTACAAACTCATACTTTGCATCAAACGTATTTAAAAGTGCACCAGCCAAAACTGATTTGGTTTGTGAAAGCACGTTTTCAAATCGAGACGAAGTCTTTCGGGCCCTACACTTATCCGCTCAAAACTCTCCGACTGAGTTCGAGATGCGACAAAAGTCGGTAGGGACGACTCGCAGGTTGGGCTACTCTGACCTACGATCAGAAGGTTACTATTTGACACTGTTCATCAGTCACATTCTACAGCTCAGCTGTCCTTCGCGTTTAAGTAACCTTGTAATCAGGTGTATTCACCCCCCCCCACTACACCTGATACTCGTCTCCGGACCAACATCTAATATCCTCAATATACCTTCCATTTTTAGCTATACATTAAATTATTCCACCATATAAATTAAAATTTGAAAATGACAGTACTCTTCTCCCAAATGATAAAACAATTCTATTTTCTCAATGGCATATACAAATATATTTGTTAACATAAAAATGTCCCTATTTGTTTGGCTTGAAACATAATGCAATTATTTTAGAATAAGTTCATGTGAAAACATTATTTAAAATTAAATAGTTAACGCACGATGGTTGGTGTATGTCAGGAGCCAAATTATTGGACAAGGTTGATGAATCTTTACAAGGAAAAGTCTTAGCTGGTCAGGTGTTAGACATGTGACTATGTATCCCCCTATTATTACAAAAAAAACATAATAATAATCTTAGGTTAAAGATGGAGGGGGTTCACTCACTCCCTAGCCTACTATATTTGCACATGCAGGAAATCACAACAATATCTTTGACTATCACCGTTACCTACGTACACCTTATATACCGGATTCAATGTTTCAATTCATAGGATTTCTTATCACGATACAAATACGACATACAGAATGAGCGCATCATGAATATTGTCAATATGATAGATATCTACCCAACCAAGAGGAACAATGGTTGGTAACTGTGATTTGAAAAACACCTAAAATTAGATTTGGTATCTAATTGCGTATACCTGCGAAATTGACTGGACTAAACCGAAATTAGCCAAAAAAGTGGTTTGTTGGTTTCGTAGTTTGTTTTGGTTTACTTTCTTAGAAGTCGTTTATTGGTGTAGAGACGAGTCTTTAAGTGTAGAGAGAGGTGAATACATTTGAATCTTAGTTGCAACTCAAATGCGAAAGTCAGTCTTTTACTGATAATGCTTACTGAATAATTCAGCTTGCCAATTAAACTTTCTGATCGCATGAGCAGAGTGATTTAAGATATTGAATACCGTTCACTCACTTCAGTCAGTCTACACTAAACTCAGTAGATGAATAAGTGCAGAATATGTACACCTGTTTTTATTGTCTCTTGTTTGAAAAAACGTTTTTACTGAAAAACTGTCCAAGTTGTGCTTGTGCATAGGTTCAGTTTTACTGAAAATCTGACTTATGATTTTTCAAATTGATTTTATGCAGAGTGAACAGTAAACGCATATGAAATTTTTAAAGTGGTTCGGATACACTTACGTCCACTCCTGAATAACTCAGGAGGACTTGTATTTATTATACTAAGCAAGTCTCAGTCGACGTTCACTAGACAGATCTCTAGTTATAGTCTTATTGACTTTACAAGGCTTCAAACACGAGATTTGAGTTTCTTCAACAAAGAAGGAGTTCTTACAATAAGAATAGTTCAATAAATATGAGCTCATTTAGTTTCTAAGCGTATGATCTATCAAGGGTAGCTTAGAATAGAGATTGGGAGCAGAGTATCTCTGGTGAGAAGAACTAAATAGATTTTCTATCTACACAATAAGTCCTTTGCTAAATTCGCTTTGAGTTCGCTAGAGATTTGAGTGCTTGAATGCTTGATGTTCCCAGTGTCTTCAACGTTTGAAGCTCAATCTCAATTTATAGTTTTGACTCGTGAAAAGATCTGTTGGAGGAGATTTAGGCACATGCCAAAAACGACAAAGAAAACAACCATCTTCAATTTGAACATTACTGTAGAGATTCTCTCTTTTTTAGTCATGAGGGCAGTTTTGTGTTAGTGCAAGTACAGTACTGGCAGCTCCTCACTAGTTGAGGTTGAATGGTAGGTGAGGCTTGTTCAAACTCCAAAGTTAATGCTGAGTTGACTTCCTCTAATTCCACAGACTGAGTTGTCTTCAACTAACATTCTTCTGAGAAGTTCAGCTTCATGCCAATTCCTTTGTACTGATGTTCAACGTATATTCAGTAGGTTCTGAGCGACCATATTGAGTCTTCACTGCTGAACTCTCCAGTTGAGAAAAGCCTATGCTACTAGTCTATCAGCTATTGAACTCTAGCTAGCCTACTGAGTTCCTAACATGCTAAACTCAACTAAGCTATTGTATTATACGGTTCATCATTCAACTAGGGTTTTGAGATCTTCAAATCTTATCTATCATATCCCAACACTGTTTACAATTGGTCGTTTGCTTCATGGTTCTAAAGGTTCAAGAACTGTTATAACCGAACTGAACCAGCACTCTACCTGTTTTAACATTTTATTTTGTATTTTTTTATATTAGAATTCGAAATTGAAACGTGAATGAAACTGTGAAAGTGTAAAACACATTTCTCATTTTTATCTCAAATTTCATATTGTGCGAAAAACTGCAAACCACCTCAACAGTCCATTGTGCAAAAAGATGTTGCTGCTAATATTGAGGTTCACTTTCTAATAAAGTTAAACGCTTTTGTTTAGAATTTAAAAAAATAAATAAAAGAAACCACAGGTGAAATTGATGAACCAAATTGAAAAGAACCATGTCCGTCTAAACAACCCGCAAAGCTGCCCCCATATACATAGTAACTCTCTTATAATCAGAGACATCATAAAAAGTGAAAAATTGAGATAATCTTCCCACGACAAATCAAAATCAAAATTGTGCAAAAACTGAGATAATCTTCCAGTTTACAAGTTTGATTCGATTTGATTACAACACCTAAACACACTACAAACAAACCGAACAACACATGAATTGCAGTGAAAATCAACCGAACTGTTACACATCTACGCTCATCTAAATGTCAACAAAGATCTAAATAATCAAACACGAATGATCAATTGAATCAGGTATTTTTGAATTAAAACACGATACTAGATTTTCCATAGCAACAGAACTGTCCATCAGAATACGGCGAATTTTTCTACCAGTGAAATGAATAGTACCTATTTACACGATTTTTATTACTAAGACGAAATGTCCAATTTCAACATTTTCCACTAATATTAATTAGATGGAGACGTGTATATATTTGTTTATTTGGATGCACCACTCGAGAAGAATATATATACATGTATACACAAGGAAGTGGTGATTGGTCAAAGAGGGATAAGAGAAGCCAAAATTGCTGAGAATTTGTCGCTGACTTTTGTGGCCACCGCCCATGGCATGCAATACATAAAGTCGTGGTACAAACTAGAAAGCTGCACTGAGATAGTGACCAAAACAAGTTACCTCAGTCAATATCTATATCATAAATAAACACTTACTAGCTATTAATTATACTCAAGTGATGGAGGTTGCATGAATTAAGATATCTCCAGCAAGAATCAAGATCACCTCTTACAGTAAAAAATTACAAATTCGAATACTATCGATATGGATTGATTTTGTCACAAATGGTGTATTCAATATTCATGTAGTTTATATATTCTGTTTGAGAGGGTTAACTAATAACTAGAGCAAAGTTTGAATATCTGCTAAGCGTTTAACTCGGAAAAAAAAAGTCACGATCACGCAGATCCCGAAACAAATAAACAATTAGATGATGAGTTGGGCTGCAACAATGGGCTTCATAAACTAGATTCTTTCAAGCCCGATATGTTTGTATAGGGTCAAAATACACTATGTCAAAAAATTCTCTTGTTTTTCTATTCAGAAATCGTTAATTTATCAGACAAGCTAGAACTTTGAACCGTTAAATGTTTACCTATTAGGTTGAATTCATGAACAATTCTTCAGTTTGAATTTCAAATTATATTTTTCGAAATGATAAAATAGAAAATATCCTATTTTATAAAGACAAAACCAATAATCATTTCATCCGTATCAAAGTCCATCTCTAAATTATTCATACTTTAAAACCTTCGTATTGTAATACTCTACATAGTAATAATTTTCTTATAATAATTAAAGATCGTGGTCCAAACTTGAGATCAGTTATAAATAGTAATAAATTCTACATTGTAATTAAATGTTTTCTTTTTCCTAGGTAGACTTTAACAAATTAACCTCCATTAGTAAAAAAATACATTAAATTTCTAACATTTCATAAAATATTCAAAATTGTATAACTATTTAATCAACATAAACTCAAGATGATTTGAAATACATATCTAGAGTTATTTGTGAAAATAACTTAATTGTTTGCGGGTTATATTGCATCCTTTAACTTTTATATTCATCACAATCACCTTCTTTTAATATGAAGGGACACATATGTAAATCTTTTATATAAACCTTTTACATTAATTATGTACATATTAAATGAATATTTTAAATGTAATGTATACATAATGTACGTACATGAATACACATTTGTTCATATATATATATATATATATATATATATATATATATATATATATATATTGTAACGCTCCAATTTTCATAACTTTTAAGGGGACGTCACCTCGTGCATGAATTTAATCTTTTCAACTTATTTTTCAAAAATAATAGATATATAAAATCAATAAGGTTTTAATGCATTTCATAATAGCGGAAGTCTTGAATAAAAAACATGTGCACCTACTAGTTCACGGAATTAAATAAAGACAAATGCAGAGTTCAAGATAAAATTAAATTAATGCGTTTTAAAAAAACATTTTATATCCTTTCATGTGTGATCGTCACCATCCGCCACTTCAAGCACCTGTCTGACCATGATCTGAAAATGTGAAATTATAAAGGGGTGAGTACGACTACTCAGTGGGATCAAACGTTATCCAAACTATAAACTATAAAGGATTTAACATGAGAAATTAGACATGCAAGCCCGGAGGCTTAACCTGAATATTTTACTGCATGAATGCCCGAGGGCTAACCCGAAGGTTTTACTGCGTGAATTGCCCGAAGGCTAACCCAAAGGTTTTACTGCGTGAATTGCCCGAAGGCTATGCCTGTACTGAATAACGCATGAGAAAAACAGTATAGTGTATAATAAGGATAAAAGAAAAACCACACCTTAACCTTTTTGAGAGAATGAAAAATATGTATCAGGTGTTTAAGCCTCGCGCGCGTGTCCTAAAAAATAAAACTTGACTGAAATGATTTATGCATTATTTGTCATGTATGAATTTTCACATTATAATTTATTTCATTAGTTCTTACAAAATTTAACATGATCAAGATAACATCCCACTCATAATTCCTATATTTAAAACCATCTTACGCATCGACAATCCAAGTGCAGACTAATCAGAATATTCACACATTTATTTTTAATTATATTTTAATTAATCCATGTATCATAGTCAATTAAGAAAACAAATAGACCAACAAGTAATTTGACTCACTAATGACCTTACTTGGAATAACATTTATCAGCACCTCTCTAATGATCTATAGCCGTCGAGAACAATAAATTTTCCTAAACAAATAATTCATTAATACCCACTGGACCATTAAACTCCAGCTAATTAGACATTCATTAGCTTAACAGGAAAAATTCGGAGAACATATTAATTTAAAATAACTACAACCATATATATATATTCAACAACATCATACAGAGTCCATAATTTTAGCACAGTATATTAATTCACTACCAAAGTAATTCATTAAAAACATGTTGGGTTTCTCTTTCCAAGAAAAGTCTCGCACATAAACTTTAGTCAAATTACAATCATGCATTCAGAAATTAATTCACATGGTTGAAACTAGGATTAATTACCTTGATGAATCTGGAAAAGAAACTGGTTAATTCCCGTAGCAGAAAAAGAAAGGATTTTTTTTTTTTTTTTTTGGAAAGATGTAGTTTGCGGTGAAAAGAAAAAAAAATTCTTAGAAGAGAAGTGTGCGTAAGTAATTTAGGATGAAGCATATTTATAAATAATGTAACCCTAATAATATAAAAGTTTAGGCTAATGATAAGTTTATAAAAGAAAATTATAAAATAGCGAGATTCTCTCTAACCACATGTCCAACGAAGATTTAGACTAATATATCTATTATGTAATGATTATTTTAATGTATAAAATATAAGACTCTTATTATATATATTAGTTGGGAGTCCACGTCAAGGAAACATAAATACATATATTAAATTGTTATTTTTTAAATATGTAACGACATGATATTAAAACCAAGAAACAAAACACATGATATCATTTCATCTATTAAACAATTATGGGCACATAAATCATACCTAGCAAGTTTATTGCGCATGAAAAAAAGAAAAAATATCATGATCATATTTTGTCAATTAATTTATTCCTAAGGCGCGACTTATAGGACTTACCCACAAGATATCATGCATGAAATGCAAATGATTTTTTATATATATATATTATTATTATTATTATTATTTTTAAAAATTTAGGGGTGTTACAACCTCCCGTACTTATAAAATTTTCGTCCTCGAAAATTAGTTACATGTGTGTATGAAGTTCGGATATGTTAGCTCCATGTCCTTTTCTACTTCCCATGTCGCCTCACTCACATCATGTCTACTCCAAATAACTTTAATTAATGGCACTTCCTTGTTCCTAAGTTGAATAACCTTTCTGTCTAAGATGACATTTGACGTCTCTTCATATGACAAATCTTTGTTCAGCTCCAATCTTTCATAATTGACTATGTTGCTTGGGTCATGCACATACTTCCTCAAATTCGCCACATGAAAAACATTATAAATGGACGTCAAACTTGGCGGTAGTGCCAACTCGTATGACACTTCTCCAATTCTTTTGAGTATCTCAAACGGTCCAATGTATCGAGGCCTAAGCTTTCCTCTCTTTCCAATCCTCACTACACCTTTCATTGGTGACAACTTGTGAAAAATTTGTCACCCTTTTCGAATTGAATATCCTTCCTCTTCAAATCAGCGTAGGACTTCTGTCTATCTTGAACAATCTTGATTCTCTCTCGAATCTTTGCAATGACTCCCACGGTTCTTTCTACGATCTCAGGTCCCAATATTCTTTTCTCACCAACCTCATCCCAATGCAGAGGTGATCTACACTTCCTTCCATATAATGCTTCAAAAGGAGTCATCCTTATACTTCCTTGATAACTGTTATTATATGCAAATTCCACTAAAGGCAAATGCGTCTCCCAATTGGTTCCAAAATCCATGACACATGCTCGCAACATATCTTCCAAAATATGAATAGTTCTTTCAGACTGTCCATCAGTTTGTGGATGGTAGGCGGTACTAAACTTCAACTTATTACCCATAGCAGTTTGCAAACTATTCCAAAATTTTGATGTGAACCTCGGGTCGCGGTCACATACAATATCGGTAGGCACTCCATGTAGTCTTAGAATCTCATCTATATAGATCTGTGCCAGCCGATCCATATTGTCAGTCTATCCACAATTACCCAAATTGAATGATGTCATCTTTGGATTTTTGGTAATGCTACCACGAAGTCCATTGATATCTTCTCCCACTTCCATTGAGGTATATCAAGCGGCTTTAATAAGCCAGATGGCCGTTGGTGTTCAGCCTTCACTTGTTGGCAAGTCATACAACTTTGTATGAATTCTGCAATAGTCCTCTTCATATTTCTCCACCAAAAGTGTCTCTTCAAATCATGATACATCTTTGTCCCTCCAGGATGGACAGTGTATGGCGTGTTATGTGCCTCCTCTAAAATCTCCTTCATCTTTTCACTTCCTTTTGGTACACAGATCCTTCACTCGAACATCACCGTCCCGTCTGCTGCAATTTCAAACCCCTTATTCTGCCCTTCCAGAACTTGATCTCTTATCTTGCACAAAAACCTATCTCTCTTTTGTGCTTCCCGAATTTGGTCCCTTAGCAAAGGTTGGATCTTCATAGCTGCTAACTTAGTAGTAGTGTCTTCTGTTGGCAGTACAAGTTCAATTTCCATTTTTGCAAACTCTTCAATCATTTGGGAAGTATATAGGGCGGTCAAACTCCCTTTCCTGCTCAAAGCATCAGCTAAGACGTTTGCTTTTCCTAGATGATAATGAATTGCGCAGTTGTAATCTTTCACTAGTTCGAGCCACCTTCTTTGTCTCATGTTCAATTCCTTTTGTGTGAACAGACACTTGAGACTCTTTTGATTGGAATATATCTCACACTTGCCTCCATAAAGGTAATGTCTCCAAATCTTCAAGGCATGGACCACAACTACCAATTCCAGATCATGTGTAGGGTAATTCAGTTCGTGCGTTTTCAGTTGCCTCGAAGCATAATCTATGACCTTCCCATGTTGCATCAAGACACATCCAAGTCCTTATTTTGAGGCATCGCAGTAGATTACATACCCTTCAGTTCCGTCAGGAATAGTGAGTACCGGTGCCGTGGTTAACTTCCCTTTCAGTTCTTGGAAACTTCTCTCACACTCTTCATTCCACTCAAACTTGATCCCTTTTCTGGTGAGCTGGGTGAGTGGCCTTGCTATCTTTGAAAACCCCTTCAATAAACCGTCGATAATATCCTGCTAATCTCAAGAAACTTCAGATTTCGCTTGCATTCTTCAGTGCCTTCCAGTTACTTACCGCTTCAATTTTTGCTGGGTCCACTTCTATTCCTTGTGCAGTCGCTACGTGACCAAGGAATACTACTTGATTAAGCCAAAACTCACATTTCGTGAGCTTGTCATATAGTTTTTCCTTTCTCAATGTCTCCAACACAATCCTCAAGTGTTCATCATGTTGGCTCCGGTCATTTGAGTACACTAAGATATCATTGATGAAGACAATTACAAATTGATCTAAGTATTGGTGAAACACTCTATTCATCAAGTCCATGAAAACGGCTGGTGCGTTAGACAGTCCAAAAGGCATCACTGTAAAATCATAGTGACCGTATCTTGTTTGAAAAGCTGTCTCCGGCACATCACTCTCCTTAATCTTCAGTTGATGATATCCGGACCTCAAATCAATCTTTGAGAAGATCCCAGCGCCTTTTAGTTGATCAAAGAGGTCTTCAATTCTTGGTAACGGGTATTTGTTCTTGATTGTCAACTTGTTGAGCTCACGATAATCTATGCACATACGCATAGTTCCATCTTTTTTCTTGACAGCGCTCCCCATAATGATACACTTGGACGAATATATCCCTTGTCTAACAACTCTTGTAGTTGTATCTTGAGTTCTTGTAACTCCATTGGTGCCATTCTGTATGGCGCTCTCGAGATAGGGGTTGCTCCAGGCATTACATCGATGTTGAATTCCACTTGCCTATCTGGGGGAAGTCCACTTAGTTCCTCAGGGAACACATCGGGAAATTTGCTTACCACCGGAATATCATTTATGGTTAGTTCCTCCGTCTTTGTGCTTGTAATATTCACCAAGTAGGCTTGACAGTCCTTCTTCCTCATCATCTTGGTGGCCTTCATTGCAATTATAATATATGGTCCTCTCTTTCTCTTACTTCCGTAAAAGGAGAATTGATTTCCATTTGGTGGTTGGAAAATGACTTCACGGTCCTTGCATCTGATAACCGCATCGTGCTTGCTGAGCTAATCCAACCCGAGTATGACGTCGAAGCCCTTCATCTCCAAGATGTACAAATCTGCTTTCAAGATCACTCCATCGATCTTCAACGTTGCTCCTTTTACTCGACGATTTATTTTCTTTGCCTTTCCTACAAGAAACCCGACCTTGCATGCTGCACTCTCCTCTTCACATTTTTCGGCTACTTTATCGTAAAATCTTTTTTATATGAAAGAATCCGACGCTCCGAAATAAAAAAGAACTACGGCTAATTGATTGTGTACTAAAATGTTTCCTAATGTAATTAAGTTTACTAACTATAGTTGGATGCAGTTGATTCATATAATGAAACTAAAACATAGTTGAGAACTGAAAGGTACCTGACACCGTCTGTGGCTCGTCATCATCATCACCCGCTTCATCCATGGAGTAAACACTTGCTTTTCCCCGCTTCCCATTATTGTTTGGGGCTGTAGTGTTCTTCAAAGGGCAATTCTGTGCCACATGTCCCTCCTGACGGCAACGGTAGCAGATAAACTTTCCTCGCAAGCATTCCCCATAGTGATTCCTATCACAAGTAGGGCACTTTGGTTTTCCGGTCGAGGCTGCGGCATTGCTAGGAACGGCTTGCTTCTGCTTCTTTTCAGAACCTTGATTCCTGTTATCCTCCCATCTTCTCTTTCCAGTAGTGATAGGGGGTCTAGATGCCGGTCCATCAAGCTTCTTGCGTTCGGCGATTGCTTGGGCTTTCTGCACCAACACATCAAAAGTTGTAATCTCATGACCTGCTAATATGCCACCTATTTCATCATGCAACCCACTCTCGAAAATCTCCATCTTCTGTTCGGTATCTACCAAGTCAGGCGCAAACTGTGAGAGCTGAGTGAAATGACGCTCGTAGTCCACAATTGATCTATTCCCTTGCTTTATGGTCATCAGCTCCACCTTCTTTTCCCTCCGGACAGATTCTGGGAAAAAATTGTTCAAGAGTTGTGTCTTGAAGAAATCCCAAGTCATGTTTTGCTGTTGCTCTGGCGTCATAGTCCGAAGCCGAGAATTCCACCATTGTCGCGCATCTTGGGCCAGCTGATACTTCGTGCATGTCACTTTTTGAGCGTCAGTGCATCCTAGGTGCTCGAAGATCCGCTCCAGATCACCAATCAACTACTCCACAAAAACGGGTCCTTCATTCCCCTTAAGAATAGGGGGTGACATCGTCCTAAAATCATTCACCAGTGGGTCTCCTCCTTGGCGTTGTGGGAACATTTCCCTCATAGCCTCCAATAGCTGTGCATTGCTAAGGTTCTCCGGAGGGTTATTTCATGTCCCTCTACTAGCATTGTTACCGGGTTGTCTTCTCGGAGGCATCTCCCTATAGTTCATATAAAATTCAACTATGTAAGGCCTCTAGGTTCATATTCTTAAGGCAACATCTTCGAGGACTTAAAATATTTTACATAATTTGCTTGTATAATAATCATGCTCATGTCATGCTAGAAAAAATGCTTTCAATATTATGCTTCAAAATTAACTTAGAAAATCTTTCTTACCTCGCCGGCACGATGTTGTGGCAGTGATGATGGTCAATTTCCTGCATAACATGAAACAAGTCTACAGGAAAGTAGACCTGCTCTGATACCAATCTGTAACGCCCTAATTTTCATAACTTTTAAGGGAACGTCACCTCGTGCATGAATTTAATATTCCCAATTTAATTTTCAAAAATATTAGATATATAAAATCAATAAGGTTTTAATGCATTTTATAATAGCGGAAGTCTTGAATCAAAAACATGTGTACCTACTAGTTCACAGAATTAAATAAAGACAAATGCATAGTTCAAGATAAAACTAAATTAATGCGTTAAAAAAAACATTTTAGATCCTTTCATGTGTGACCATCACCATCCGCCACTTCAAGCACCTGCCTGACCATAATCTGAAAAGGTGAAATTATAAGGGGGTGAGTACGACTACTCAGTGGGGTCAAACAATATCAAAACTATAAACTATAAAGGATTTAACATGAGAAATTAGACATGCAAGCCCGGAGGCTTAACCCGAAGGTTTTACTGCGTGAATGCCCGAGGGCTAACCCGAAGGTTTTACTGCGTGAATTGCCCGAAGGCTAACCCGATGGTTTTACTGCGTGAACTGCCCGAAAGTTATGCCTGTACTGTATAACGCATGAGAAAAACAGTATAGTCTATAATAAGGATAAAAGAAAAACCACACCTTAACCTTTTTGAGTGAATGAAAAATATGTATCAGGTGTTTAAGCCTCGCGCGCCTGTCCTAAAAAAATAAAACTTTACTTAAATGATTTATGCATTATTTGTAATGTATGAATTTTCACATTATAATTTATTTCATTAGTTCTTAGAAAATTTAACATGATCAAGATAACATCCCACTCATAATTTCTATATTTAAAACCATCTTACGCATCGACAATCCAAGTGCAGACTAATCACAATATTCACACATTTATTTTTTATTATATTTTAATTAATCCATGTATCATAGTCAATTAAGAAAACAAATAGACCAACAAGTAATTTGACTCACTAATGACCTTACTTGGAATAACATTTATCAGCACCTCTCTAATGATCTATAGCCGTCGAGAACAACAAATTTTTCTAAACAAATAATTTATTAATACCCACCGGACCATTAATCTCTAGCTAATTAGACATTCACTATCTTAACAGGAAAAATTCGGAGAACATGTTAATTTAAAATAACTACAACAATATATATATTCAACAACATCATACAGAGTCCATAAGTTTAGCACAGTATATTAATTCATTACCAAAGGAATTCATTAAAAACATGTTGGGTTTCTCTTTCCATGAAAAGTATCACACATAAACTTTAGTCAAATTACAATCATGCATTCAGAAATTAATTCACATGGTTGAAACTAGGATTAATTACCTTGATGAATCTGGAAAAGAAACTGGTTAATTCCCGTAGCAGATTAAAAAAGGATTTTTTTTTTTGGAAAGATGTAGTTTGCGGTGAAAAGAAAAAAAAAAATCTTAGAATAGAAGTGTGCGTAAGTAATTAAGGATGAAGCATATTTATAAATAATGTAACCCTAATAAGATAAAGTTTAGGCTAATGATAAGTTTATAAAAGAAAATTCCAAAATAGCGAGATTCTCTCTAACCACATGTCCAACGAAGATTTAGACTAATATATCTATTATGTAAAAATTATTTTAATGTATAAAATATAAGACTCTTATTATATATATTAGTTGGGAGTCCACGTCAAGGAAACATAAATACATATATTAAATTAATTTTTTTTAAATATGTAACGACATGATATTAAAACCAAGAAACAAAACACATGATATCATTTCATCTATTAAACAATCATGGGCATATAAATCATACCTAGGAAGTTTATTGCGCATAAAAAAAAGAAAAAATATCATGATCATATTTTGTCAATTAATTTATTCATAAGGCGCGACTTATAGGACTTACCCACAAGATATCATGCATGAAATGCAAATGATTTTTTTTATATTTATATTATTATTATTATTATTTTTAAAAATTTAGGGGTGTTACATATATATAAATCTTTTACATTAATTATGTACATATTAAATGAATCTTCTAAATGTAATGTATACATAATGTACGTACATGAATAAACATTTGTTCTTTTAATTAGAATTCAAATATTTATACACGTTTCAAATTTATGTCGTAAAACGTGAATAAATAAATTTTCAAATACTAAGTAATGTATATTAATTATTTTTAACATAATATAATTTTTATATGTAAACCTCATGCTTATTAATAACTCCTTAGAATAATATTTTTTCTTTGGTCTCGAAGATATTATCGTATAGAGGTTTTACTATAGCAATATATGAATCGCGCGACACCTAGCAAGACACATACTACATCACTTTAATCATCATACAAAATACGCCCAAACTTTATCCTATACAGATCTGGAATAGCAATCGTATGTTTTCGTCATCAACTAAAAAATAAGAAATACACCCAAGGTGACTCGACATGTAGTGATTTTGTGAATCGATCAAACAATGAGCGGAGACTTGCTGGCAATAATACTTGAAGGAGTGCTACAACAACAAATTGCTCATTCATTCTCTTTCTCCATGATTAAGACATGCACAATGACATCACGAGAAGGCGGACAATGTATCTTTTGTTAAATGCATTAGTTAAGAGTTCATATTCATGCAAATGAAACTGTTACTAGCACTTTCTTTTACCCTTGTTGTATAGGACTCATTCTAGTAGTTATACTTTAACTGCCCAAACTTCTTTGACACATTGAGTTCTTCAACGAATCTCACCCGCATTGCATCAAATATTGGTACAACATTAAAAACTTAGAATAAACTGTAATATTATATCTTGGAAGAAATTAATGGACAAACATGAGAGGAGACACTATCACACCTTTGGGCTTCGAAAGTTTTTGTTGTGGTAGAAAAATGGGCTCCTCAATAGGGTGGATCTAGCCCATTAAAACCCCTCAGGCTGGACTGGTGTTATAGAACTTACCTGGACTGAACTACAAAAATTGGGCTTAAGTCTTAGAAAACTAAAATTAACACTGCTAAAAAATTAAAATCTTACCAGGGCTGGAGCCCACCCTAGCCCATAGGGTGCATCCACCCTGAGTACAACATATCAATTCATCTCTACCTAGTACTCTTTTCAAATTAAGAAAAATATCCAGAAATTCTCACTGCAAGTAGTAAATTAGTATATGTATGGTTAGTATTTGATTCCGAACGGGTAACGACCTTGGAAGCATTTGATGTTGGTATTCAAGGAGAGTCGAGAGTGGTGGGTTGTTGGAGGACGTGTTTTCAAATTGTGTATGTACGTTTATTGGGATGATATCGTATTGCCATTTGCCGGTGTTACGTAGCATTAGTACGTCTCCAATTACGAGTATGTTGTCGATGTAAAACTTATGCCAGCTAACTCGAAACATGCCGGCTCCAATTATTTTTGGCCATACTCTTCTTAATGTCTCGTCGAATTAATGAAACAAATCAATTTATAGGAAAGGTACATAATCGTAAGCTAAATACCGAATCAAACTAGCGAATCGAGATTTCCTCCCCTCTTATTATTGACTTAAATTTCTTCCTAATTTGATATTTAGTTCATTTAATTTTAGGTAATTTCGGTCTTTGCATCTTTGGCAAAATTGGTCCATAATTTATTTATTTTTTAAATTTTTGATCCCATCCTATTAAAATTTGGCAAAGTTGCTTCTTCCATTAATTTTTGCATCAGTCAACAGTTAGTCAAAGATATTTTGAATTAATTAATAAAATATTCGAAGGGTATTGATATTGATAATTTCAAGTACCAATTCCGCCAAAACCTGTCTCTAATTGATTCTAAACAATTTAGGATAATTAGAGTAATTGAGAGAATAACATATTTCACCGTTTCCAAAAGTTTACCACACGATTTTACCGTGTCTCCCTTCTCTGCTCACCGCCGGCTGCCAAAGACCTCATCGTCGGCGTCCGAACTGCAAAGCGGATCTTCTGGCCCCCTTTATTGTGGAGTGGTAAGTATTCGTTGAATTGCTATGTTGTTTGTCTAGTTTCTTAGCTTGAATGATACTCACTTTTTGTGTCTTTCATCTATAACACAGGGGTTAGTGGTGCTTACTCATATTATGCAATTTCAATGAAGAATTTATAATGGGCTTATAATGCATGCTAGTGTTGGATTCTCTTAATAAGGTTCAAATCCAATCCAACCACTAATAAAAAAGTAAGTTTAGATATAATTGGTTGGTTGGTTAGTTATATTCTCGAAACTGAGTTATTTAAATCAATTGAGGGTTATAAAATTACAAATATTGTTTTTTTATTGTTCTTATTTAGTTTTGTGCTAGATGTCTTAAAATATGAGGGCAAGCTAGTTGATAGCGCTTCAATTTTTGAAATTCCAATGCTAATGTTAAATGCAAGTTTAATATGCTTACAAGTTCAAAAATATTTTCAATTAGAATAAAGTCCTACATTAATGATGGTTGGATTTTCTGAATCGGTTCCACAACAGAATAGTGGAGAAGATTGTGAACCATTTGTACTTTATTATGCTTACAAGTTCATGGAGGAAGCACCTTTGATTTTCAGTCATGCTAAGAGGTATCCATACTTTGTAAGTATATTTTTTCAGCATGTACTTTTCTGAATAGGTTCCAACTTTCATGCTATGTTTAAGAATTGATTTTTTTTTCTTCTAATATGTTGATGACAGAAGAATGGTTTACATACTATAAGTTGATATCATTTAGATGTCGGTTGGATGTATTGAGTGGCGGTGAAAGGATAATATCATATGTTCTGGAGTGACATCTGTTGTGGATCAGGGTCAAAGACAAGAGGAGATTGGTCCTTCCATCGAGGATCTAGCTGATGATCATGTCATATGTTCCAGAGTGACATTTATTGTGGATCAGTGTCATATACAAGATAATGCAACTGTCATTTCTTGTGATGGTCCTTCCATAAAGGATGTTGATGAGGATAATGCAACTGACATTGCTTGTGATGTTGTTGCTGAGAGTAATGCAACTGATATTGCTTGTGATGATGTTGCTGAGGATGATACTGTTGATGATGAGCTTATGCCCAGTGGTTAATCTTGCTAGCGGGCCTAATAACTGGCTTAATTCCACACAAAAACCATTGCTACCCCCAACGAATGTTAAGATGCCTGGCAGGCCAAGAAGAAAAATAAAACTTGAGGAAGGAGAGAAAGGTTATAAGAGGAAGGAAGATGGAACTCAAAATCTTAGAAGAGTTGGATTGATAAAGAACAATTGTGGAAAGTGTCATCAACATGGACACAACACAAGGATGTGTCTAACAAATGATAAGCTACGAGTTTTGGAAGAAACCCAACTCCAAGTTGTAGAAAACCAAGTTAAAGATAAGGGAAAAGCATCCCTGGAAGCTGAAGAAGAGGTATGAAAGAGTGTAATCTTGTTAAAGCTAGCCCCCTAGTTAATGTTATTTTCACTAATGTTATTTTCGTGCTTGGAGCTCTGATTTTCAAAATTGTAAGCAACAAAGGAGGTGATCGCTGAATTGCACCAAATAATCCTGCAAATTCGAAGAATTAATTCAGTATAGTCAACAGGGTATCGAACACAAGGAACGGAGACTAGACATGTTAATTTCCTACTTATCTTGGGTTTTTGGTTAGCAATCATGCAAGTTTTGATTTTTTACTAAACTGAGAAATAGTAAAAATCGAACTGAAATAAAATGTTTTAACTAGGCAGTTGAAAGACAGGTTCACCAGAATATTCCGCACATACATATTTTCAATCATCGGCACTTAATATTAATTAATTTTAAGAATCAACTAGTTATAGAGTATCGTAATTAAACTGACATGACCCTTATTCCAACTTACTTAATCGGTAGCCATCATGTTGGGCATCGAAACGACTACTTCTCTAATCTAGTTACAACCAAAGTTGTTGGACAATCAATAGATTTAATAACTAGACAACTTTATCGATCTAACGGAACCTAATTTAGGAGCCTACTCGTATGTTGGGTGTCTAATAGTCTCCTACTGGTTTAGTCCAATTACTCTTTCGAATAACCTTGCTACTTTCCTAGTCTTATTCTACGGAAAATGGTGGAAGGACTTAGTTAGCTACAGACTGCGAGACCTAGGGTGATCAAACCTAAATTACAAGTCAGATTAATTAAATCGGAATTAACCCGAAATCCTGTTGATTAATTATAAGCACCTAAGACTCAAACACTAATCTTGTGTGTGTTTCACATTCCATCGGACCATTAAAAGTTTAGCTACTCATGAAAATGTCCCGACTGCGCAAGCAAGACACTTTGCAGACTAGAACACTAAACGTTCGTAACGCTAATTCTAGCATGCACGGAAATTAAGAAATGAAACAGTAGATTATGAAATAAGAACTTAAAAAAGAAGTACGAACTGAAATTAAAATAAGAAACGAAAGCTTAAAACGAGAGTACCAATTTGAATCTTCGATCTCTCCTAACTAAGAAAATTGAAAGCAACGAACGGAAATAAAAGAAGTCTCCAACAATGAACATAAGCATAAAAACTAAGTGTTTGTTTCTTCCTCTCTTCTATCGGCTTGCATGAAAGTAAATGAACAGAACTTGATTTTCTTCTTCGGCGGAACGGAATAAACGACTTCTTCTTCTTCTTGGCGGAAACGAATGGAAGGGCACAATGTTTTGATGAAGTGTCGAGATGAGAAGGTGCGTTAAATGATGATGAATGGATGTGAATTCCTAGGCCTCTTATCGTTTTTATATGGCTGCTTCTTAATCAAGATTGTATCTAGAGCAAATCTTCGGATAAGGAAAGATTTATTAGATAAGGCAAAATCATATCTTTCCTTATCTATCCGCCCTCCTTGCTTCTTCTTCTTTTTTCGGCCAAATTTGTTCATAAACACACCATTCCAGCAGGAAAATATCTTGCCACCTTGCGTCCACGTCATACGCCAAATCAGCCATTAAACCTTCAAATCATTCGCCTGCACAATTAAGTGACATTTTGGGTATAATAATAAGGTACGAAAATGACTCATCAGAAGGCAAATAATAGGGGAGTTTTGATCCATCACCTCAGGTAATACAACCAATTAAATCAAGTTTTACTGTTTTTAAATGGTACTAATAGTAATCTTACTATTAAATGTAGAATGCCATTAATGAAAATTGTACCAAGAAAAAAGGCAACTAGAATGTGTGGTTGGTGTCGACAAGAAGGTCATAATAGGGCAAGTTGTACCAAAGTAGGGGTTGTCTTAAATAAGCACATAAGCAAGGAAACCACTTTGAAAAAAATCGAATTAGAATCGATGGCCATGAATGAGGTTTACCATTTTGTAATTTTACAATACTTGTGGTGAAGAGTTGGAGAGTAGAGTTGTGTTCAAGAATTGGAGAGATCCACAACAACAAGATTCATTTTATGAAGAATTGAAAATGTGCAATTAGGTTCAGTTGTTGGCAAATTATTGTTGGTTTTGATTGTATCTCCGTGATGGCACATTGTTGTGAAAAACTGATTGTATGCATATGTTGGTAGTCTATAATGGGTGGAAATCTTGTTCTAGTGTAGGTAGGTCCTACTACTTTTGGTATGGAACTCGAAGATTGAAGGCTTGGAAGTTTTTGTATGATTTTTGAAGCTCAACATTACGGTGACTTGAGCTCGCTAAATTAGCTTTCTGATCGTGTAGGCAGAGTGATTCAGGACACTGAACACCGTCTACTAACTTTAGCCAGTCTACTGTAAACTTGGTACAATAATATATAGTGCGGAATGTGTAGGCCCTTTTTAACGTCTCTCGTTTGAAAAAAGCCTTTACTGAAAATTGTTCAAGTTATGCTTATGCATATATTCAGTTTCATTGAAAATCTGACTTATGAATTTTTCAAAACGATTTTATGCAGAGTGAATAGTAAACAAATAAAATAATAAATGCACAAGTAGTTTTTGAAGTGGTTTGGCAGCTAGCCTTTTAGCCATTTTATAGCCATATTCTTCATGTTCGTCTGAGCTTTGAAATTCTGGCGGGGAGTTGGAGATCGTTCAACTTCTTTCTTTCCTTTAGCCACTGAGCGTATATGCTCGTTTTCATCAGGCTGTTCTATGAATCTAGCAGTTTCATCAATTACAGCCTGAGCTGAGGATCCTTCTCCTGATCCGCCAGCTGCTGAAGAGTAAGTGAATGGAATTATTCGAATTATTTGGCTTTCTTGCTCTTTTTCCTTTTATTTCTGCTTCTATCCTTCTCTATTAGACTTATTTCCTTCCCCCTCTTCTTGTTGAGGAGATCTTTCGGTTGTAAGGATCAGATCTTCTGTCTTGATTTTTGTCATGATACCCTTACCCCTTCCTTCCCCCTTTTTTGTATCATCTAATTTTTTAACATGGGAAGAGAGGATGGTTATCTTACTCGAGAGAGTTTCAAGTGAGTTCTGAATTGTGCTGACTCTTGCGTCGATATTTGAGATTGCGTCGGTGTATTCCTGCCAGTGTTGGTCATACTCAGTCTGAATTGTCTTCAATAGTTAAGCCTTCTTTGCTAACTGTTTCGTCAGAGAGTCATCTAGAAGGCACGTTGATTCTTCTCTTATTACTGGCATGACCGTCGCCTGTTAAGTCAGTACCTTAGAGACACTAGTTGTGGTGAATTTATTGTGCTCTTTCGTGACTTTCAGTAGCTCGATTACAATAGCGGATAGCTTCTCAGTAAATAGCTTCGCTTGATCTTCGATAATCTTCTGAAACTGTGCAGTCAGATCGGCCTTCTGAGCATCTAGTGTCAGCTTGAGGATCGTATGAGTATAGGAATAATTGGAGTATTGACCCACTGGACTTTAATGGTCAATGCACTAAGCTTCTCAGTTTGTGCCTTGGTGTATTGTGACCACTTAATATGAACGTACTTAGCAAGAAGACTATTCTTGTCGCCTTGACGTTTCAAGATTTTGTTTATGATTTTGACAGAAGCATCAGTGAAATCTTTAGCATGATAACGCGACATACTGAGTTTCACCTCAGTGGATGTGACCGGCTGCTTCATAGAAGAAGTGGTTGCAGCAACAATGGCACCGGATGAAGGCGGTGGAGCTGGTGCATCATCGCGATCAGTGGGAAATTTTCCCTTAGTAGACCCTTCCTAGTCTTCGTCCTTGAGTGTTGAGTCTTTGTCAGCATCATCATCATCCTGATTTTGTGACTGAATTTGAGGCTCTGTTCCACTCTTCTCACTTGAAGAAACAACATAGTGGACCTAAGTTCGTCCATTGAGGCTATATCTACATGCTCTCCATAGCCTATTTCTACTCATAGTTGTTGTTCTTCAGACATCAGCATAGGGATAGTCCTTAGACTGATCGTCTCATCGAGGATATCCTAATCAAGGAATCGTAGATGCATCTGTACTCTAGTCTTAACCGCTATGTCAACTAGATCAGGGTGATCTAGAAGTTCGGGATCTTTTCTGCTATTTCTTCAACTGCTCTGTCCTTAGCTAGTTGAATAGTATCAGGTAGTCCTGCTGAGTTCTCATTCATTGAAGCGTCTATTGTATCTTGAGGTTCCGACTGAGTCTCCTCTAAGTCAATCTGCTTGACTTTATCATTCAGAGTGGCATCCTCATTACCCGACTCTGAGTTTTGTATCTATATTTGTTGAATGACAGAAGTAGGAAGTTCATCCTTCTTAACCAATTTTTTCTTCTTCGAGGGGTCTGGACATGGCGCCTGTACGACTGGTGCGGAATGCTTATCATTTACATCACATCATATGGACTTTTCAGCGGCTATCCTAGTTTGAATCTTGAGTAGTTTCTGATCGAAGTATCTAAAATCCGTGAAGGTGACCCTCCCAACACACGCGTCTTCGATCATTATAGACACTCAGCTTCCATATAGTATTTTGCCGATGGGTAAAAGTTTCAATACTCCGTCTGTAACAACAAACTTTTGAGCTTGTGTGTTGAATTCGTGCATGAAAAACTCTACCCAATTAACTTTGACACCATCTACTATCGTCATCATGATCTGCAACTTGATCTTGCATAGTTGGTCGTATGATCCTGCTGAACTAGTTAGGATATGAGTACTATATAGGCTAGGCCTCTGTACTCAGCAACAACTGATTCTTGGCAAAGACTGCCTTGAATACTATATCCTTCTTCCCATTGAAACGACGAAGATAGTTGTTGATCAATGTCTCTTTATACCCAATAGGAGAGATGCCTCCATCTGGTAGATCAAAACTACGAATCAGGCATTCTTTAATATCTAGCGGAGCAGTCTTCAGCTCCCATACATTAGGCTTAACTTCCTTCTGATAGGTAATGGAGGAAATATCCTTAAGGTTATCTTCGTCTCGGTGAATATTATATATTAAAACTCCGTCACTTGCCTCGGTAGCCAAAGGTGAGGCTGCCTAGTGAGGAAGGTCTCAAGTCCAGAAGACGGCAAAGCATCATAAATAGATTCCATGAAATTCAGCTCTGACTTCCTAAATGTCATCACATGCTCAAACCAAACTATGTTGTTCTTCATAATTTCCTCCATGTCAGAAGGCACGAGAACCACGTCGTCTGAGGTATTTTCCATTGAGGATATTCTACAACGCAAGTGTTAGCACTTGAAAATAGAGTAAGTTAGTAAATACAAAATAAGATCAGAATATTTACCGAATTTTTTTGTGCTTGATAGTAGTAGAAATCTGAATGCAGATGAATATGCAGAGCACGAAAGTTTGTCATTGGCGGAAATGAGTTTTTCGTTTTGATCAAGTAAGGTATATGTGAGATATGGATTTGAAGCGGTTTCTCAGCAAATAGTTAAGATTTAATCATGCTTTAAAATAGACGATTGAGATTTCATGTTATTAACAGTAATGATTATTGTGAAACCTATAATCTCTACCTACATATCTTATTGCTAATAAAGTAAAGTGAGATGATAAGCATTGGCAGGGCACAGTCAGTATATAGAATATCGTGCTTTAATTGAAAACAATTTTACTAAAGACATCCATTATGTAACAATAGCGGGAAATAAATGATAAGCATGTACTGAATATTAAGCACTGAATATGACACGCAAACCTGTAAACTGAACATAGTAGTCAGTTGATACCATTGTATCGATACTGAATGTGTTCATTATTTCTGTTTACGTTCCCCCTTACTAAATGCTTCTTACTGAACGGAGTCAGTAGGATCCAGTAGACCTAATTCTACTAAGAGTTCTCTGAATCTGGTCTCAGCTAGAGGTTTAGTTGAAATATTAGCCTTTTACTTGTTAGTATGGATTTTCTTGATTATGACATCCTTCTTTTCGACATGATCTCTGATGAAATGATGTCTTATATCCACGTGCGTGCATCTAGAATGAAGATGGGATTCTTAGTGATTCTAATAGCATTGGTATTATTGTAGTAGATGGACACTTCATCTTGATTGATATCATAATCTTTAAGTTGTTGTCGAAGCAGGATTTGGGCGCAGCAACTTCCGGCAGCCATATACTCAGTTTCAGTAGTAGACGTCACTAAAGAGTGTTGTTTCTTTGAAAACCATGATATGAGTTTACTCCCTAGGAATTGACAAGTTCCAGAAGTTGATTTTCTATTGATTTTGCAACCTGCATAATTACCATCAAAGTATCCAATTAGTTCAAATTATCATCAGCAGGAAATCATAACCCTATATTTGGTGTTCCTTTTAGGTATCAGAGAATCTTGTTTGCTGAGTCAAGATGACTTCGCTTGGGATTCGCCTGAAATCCCGCGCATACACCTACAACATAAGTTATGTCAGGTCTCCTAGCAGTTAAGTATTATAAAGAACTAATAATAGCTCTATAATCAATAGAGTTAACAGATACTCCCTCTTTGTTAAGATCAATATTTAGATTTGTGTTCATGGGAATCTTGACTGGTTTGCTAGAATCGCAACCAAACCTCTTGATGAGATCTTTGGTATACTTCGCTTGGTTGATGAAAATTCTCTTATCTGATTGCTTAACTTGAAGTCGAGGGAAATAATTCATCTCTCACGTTACACACATTTCGAACTTCTCTTTCATCTTCTTCTCGAATTGTTGACACATGGTCTGTTGGGATGAGATTCGGTATGATAAGTTTTAAAGATCTCAAAACCCTAGTTGATTGATGAACTAGTTTATTATAATAGCTCAGTTGAGTTCAGCATTTAAGAACTCAGTAGGCGAGCTAGAGTTCAGTAGCTGATAGACTTAATAGAGTAGATCTTTATCAGCCGGAGGGACTCAATATCGGAACTCAGTATGGTTAGTTAGAACCTACTGAATTTGTGGACTGGAAAAGGAGTGAAATTGAGCTTTTCAAAAGAATGTTAGTAAAATATAACTCAATCCAAGGAATGGTATGTGAGGCTTGTTCAAACTCCAAAGCAGATGCTGAGTTGACTTCCTCTGATTCATCGGGCTGAGTTATCTTCTACTGATATTGTTTTAAAAAGTTCAGCTTCACGCATTTTCTTGTCCACAAATTCAGTAGGTTCTGACTAAATACTGAGTTCCAATGTTGAGCTCGTCCGGCTGATAAAGATCTACTCTACTGAGTCTATCAGCTACTGAACTCTAGCTAGCCTATTGAGTTCCTAACATGCAGAACTCAACTAAGCTATTATCATAAAGTGGTTCATCAATCAACTAGGGTTTTGGATTCTTCAAATCTTATCATACTGAATCTCATCCCAACAATTTCCCCCTATTTGATGATGCCAAAACCATTACAAAACAATTTCCCTTAGTACTACAGATCAGATAGATACAGAGTCTAAGAACCAAGGGATAAAACATACATAATGATAAGCAACGGGTGAGTGTGTGTTTTGATCACTGAGGTGATCAGATGTGTTGAAAGGTAAATACAACCATGTGACAATGAATAGTTGTCTCGGTAAAAAATAGTGAAATATTTCATAGAGAGTAGAGAGTTACAAGCACGGAAATCTTCTATCACTAGAAACAAAAGAAATAAGTCAACTTCTCTTCTTGAATTGCTGGAGCTTCACTTTGAAAGTAGCTCACTTAGCTTCTAAAACTTCAAGGCCATAGGCATGATATGTATTTGTTTTGAGTATCTTGATGTGTTCATGATCTTCAGGATCATTCATAACTAAAGCCTTCTTGTAGATGGAAAATTTAATCTAGTCCTCTATCTCTTTGAAGCATATGTTGCCTTCTTTAGTTTGTGGAGGAGGAAGAGTTCTGAATTCGGGTGCCTTCATTGGTATACCTTTTTATCCAAAATGCTTTGTGCTGGTCTTGAGACGTGTTTCAGGTGCAGATTCTTTTCTCAAATGCGAAAGTCAGCTCTAGCTGAGTTTGCTACTAAAATGAGTCAGATAGCCAGATATGCTTTCAGATCGTGCAAAGATTTCTTCTACTGAGTTCAGCTCTACTGACTTATGTCAGTCGAATAGTCGTTCAATATCAGAGATGTGTGCGGAAGTGTAGGCCCTATTAAACGTCTCAGTTGGAAAACTGATTTTATTATGAGTTTTATGCAATATGAGCAGTAAATCAACACGGCAGATTTTTAAAATCGTTGGGACAAACTGGGTCCTACGTCCATTGTCCTGACCAAAGTAGGATACTTGTTATATTTATACTGAGCAAGTCTCAGTGATCTATTCTGAAGACATAAACAAACTTGATGGTTATACTGAGCAAGTCTCAGTGATCTGGCCACAGGACATATTCTTTACTTATAGTCGTAGTGACTTTACAAGGATTTCAAACTTAAAGAGTTTGAGGCTTCTCCAACTACGAGGAAGTTCTTACAATAAGAACGTTTTCACCAAGAATGTAAACATCCTCGGGGTTTCTAAGCTATGAATGTTACAATGTAGCTTGCTTAGATTAGAAAAGGGGGACAAATATTCTCTAGAGAGAAGAACTAAAAAGAATCTAATCTAAGTCCAAGTTCTTCGTTGGATATGCAGTGTGTTTGCTAGAGATCGTTGTGCATTGAAAGCTTTTGGTTCTCGGTGTCCTGCATGAAGACTCTCCTCTATATATAGTCATCGATTGTGAATAGATCCATTGGAGAGGGGTCTAGCCACGTGTCGAAACGACATGTAGGCCTGTTGCCTTTTCTTAGCAAATTTCTTTCGTATGGCCTGTCGTTCAACACTTTCAGTAGCTGACAGCTCAGGACGCTCATACTGATAATGTCCTGTCTGTTTGCAATTGCAACACGTTGACATTCTGCCCTCTCTTCTAGATGTTTCATCCTTAGTGCTGGCAGTTGTGTCTGTGTTCCTGCATTCATCATGAGAGTTAAATACTTCTTTCTATTTATAACTATCATTCTTACCTTAAGAGTTCTTGGCAACTCTTTTCAGTTTTCTAAGCTTGTCTTTATCCTTTTGATACTTCAGAGCTAAGAGACCATATTGTTCTGCAAGGCTATCAGCAGTTGGAATTTGCATGCTGCTTGCTGTTGATGGACTAGCTCCTGGTGTGCTGATTGTTGCTTTATACGCGTGATCCGTTGAGATGTTAGCAAGAGCACTGAAGTTGGGTTGAGGGAGACTTTACTCGAATTCCTCAACTCTGACTTATGAGAATATAAAATCAGGAGTGAAAGTATTAAGATCACAACGTTGCAAATAAGTAGCAAATGAATACCATTTAGGTTTAGATAACCCTCGTAAGATCTTAGTGTCCATCTCCTTGTTAGTGAGCGTTTTCCCTAGCCCATTCATGGCATTAATCTGATTTGTAAATCTTGTACTATAATCATCAATTGCTTCTCCTAGTTCAAGCTTCTGTAGCTCCAGTTCTGGCTTGTTTTCTTTGATTTGTGGAATCCCTGACACAGCACGGCTAGAGTTCTTTAGTTTTCTTGCAGTCATGCACCCTTCCGAGATATGAGATACTGAGTGTTTTCAATATAGCATTTCATGCGACTCGGTCAAGTTGTGCAGCTTTCTTTCTTCTAGTGCGAAGAGGCTCTTGTCCTTGGGGACCTTTTCTCCAGTTTTGGCTCCTACTACTCCTACAGCTGCAAATTCGATGCTTTCGATCATGGGAATGATAGGACCTTTTCAAGGACCTCCATCATGATGTCATGCAGTGACATTCGATGTGCCTCCATTCTCACTTGCCATACCTCATAGTTCTCTACTGAGAACATGGGTACCATCCTAATACCTGACATATCAGACATAGTGGAGGCAGTGTAGGATGCAATAGAATGCGGTGAAAGAAATGTAGATGCAGTAAAAAGCATTTTTCAGGATCTGTTCGAGTAGACCACTGTATTCGGACGATGGCGATCAGAAGAACACCGCTCTGATACAAATGATTAGTCTAGAGACGAGTCTTCGGGTTTAGAGGGGGGGGGGGTGAATACACCTAAGTCTAAGTTTTAGCTCAAATGCCAAAGTCAGTTTTCGACTGAGTATGCTACTAAACGAGTCAGCAAGCCAATTAAACTTTTAGATCGCGCGAGCAGAGTGATTTTAAATGCCGAACACTGTCTACTGACTTCAGTCAATCTACAATAAACTCAGTAGATGAATGAGTGTGGAATGTGTAAGCCCGATTTTATATCGTCTCGAGCTGAAAAATGTTATTACAGAAATCAGCTCAGATCAAGCTTGTATGTAGATTCAATTTTACTGAAAGTATACTTATGAGTTTAAGCAAATCAGATTTAGGCAGCATGAACAGTAAATGAATGAAACAGTAAGTGCACATGCAATTTTTAAAGTGGTTCGTATACTCAAGTACCTACATCCAATGTCCTGAAGAAAGCAGGAGTTCTTGAAATTTATAAAGAGCAAGTCTCAGTCGATCTATTTGTAGGACAGTTTCTCAAGTTATAGTCTTACCGACTTTACACAGTTTCAAACACAGGGTTTGAGTTATCTCCAACTAGGAAGGAGTTCTTATAATAAGAACAGTTCAATTAATATGAACTCTTTCAATTTCTAAGATTGGGATCTAACAATGGTGGCTTAAAATAGAGATTGGAAACAGAGTGTCTCTAAAGAGAAAAACTATTGCCGATGTTCTATGAAGTGAGTTCTTCGCTGAGTGAGCTTTAAGTTCACTAGAGGTTGTGTGCTTTGAATGCTTGGTGTTCCTGATCGTGTCTTCATCGTTTGAAGCTCGATCTCTATTTATAGTCTTGACTTTTGGAGGAAACCTAGACACGTGTCAAAATCGACAAGGAAAACGGCCATCTTCAATTTTGAACGTTACTGTAGAGATTCTCTCTTTTTCAGTCTTGAGGGCAGCTTTTGTCAGATAAAGGTATAGTGCTGGATGCTCCTCATTGGTCGAGGTAGAATGGTAGGTGAGGCTTGTTCAAACTCCAAAACAGATGTTGAGTTGACTTCCTCTGATTCCTCGGACTGAGTTATCTTATACTAACATTCTTCTAAAAAGTTCAACTTCACGCCTTTTCCTGTCCACGGATTCAGTAGGTTCTAACTAACTATACTAAGTTCCAATGTTTGAGTCCGCCCGCCTGATAAAGATCTACTCTACTGAGTCTATCAGCTACTGAACTCTAACTAGCCTACTGAGTTCCTAACATGCTGAACTCAACTGAGCTATTACAATAAACTGGTTCATCAATCAGCTAGGGTTTTGGGATCTTCAAATCTTATGATATCGAATCTCACCCCAACAGTTGACGACATGGTTGACGAGTGGTCATTCGAGCACATTCTCTATCACTACAACCAACTAATCATACTATTAGAAAAAGGAGACGATTTATTGAACGAGGACGTGAGATGGGTCATCCGAATGTGTTTGAGCATTATTTTTCAGAAAATCCAGTATATCATGAAGAAATGCGAAAGCCATTGTTCGAACGTATAATGAATCAATTGGTTGCCACTAATGAATTTTTTCATCAAAAAAGAGATGTGATTAGCCGTCAAGGTATGTCTTCTATTCAAAAATGCATTGCAGCCATGCGGGTATTGGCATATGGAACAACAGTCGACTTGCATGATGAATATTTATGAATGAGCAGTTAACTCATAAGGAAATAGCTCATTAAATTCGTTGAGGGTGTAATTTCCAACTTCGATGATGAATACTTGAGAAAGCCCTCTCAAGAAGAGATGATATATCTTCTGCAGGTAGGAGAACGACACGACTTTTCAGGCATGTTAGACAGTATTGATTGCATGCACTAGGAATGGAAAAATTACCCAACTGGTTGGGCGGGGCAGTTTAGGGGAAGAAGCCGTAAGCCAACAATTAGTTTAAAAGCAGTTGTATCCCAATATTTGTGGATTTGCATTCATTTTTTGGAACCCCATGTTCCAGAAATGATATCAGTGTACTCGATCAATCTCCTATCTTTAAAGATATCACGGAAGGTCGGGCACTTAAGGTCAGTTACGTTGTAAATGGTAATGTGCACAACATGAGATATTATCTCACAGATGGCATATATCCGGAATGGGCAGCATTTGTCAAATCTATTTGGGCTCCTCTCCTTCGAAAGAAAAAATTATTTATTCTATATCAAGAAGCTGCTCACAAAGATGTTGAATGAGCATTTGGCGTTTTACAAGCTCGTTTCGCTTTTATCAAGAAACTATATCTTATTTGGGATCGTGATTTTATAGGGAAAATAATAAGAGCATGCATCATTATACACAATATGATAGTGGAAGATGAAAGAAGCTCCTATGTAAATTATCAAGATCTCGCAGAATTTATATAAGACCGTGGTAGTCAAAGCAATCAACAAAGTGGAGATGGAAAAACACATAATATGCTATACTCCATAGAGAGGATTGCAAGTTTAAGAAATTATATGAGAAATAGGGAACAAGTTCAGAACATAGAAGAGCACAAGACTCTTCAAGACGACTTGATCGAACACATATGGTAAAAATTTGGCAATGATAACTGAACTTTTTCTATTTCATCATTTGTAATTTCAGTTTTTGTTGATTTAATTTCACTTTCCACTTTCAATTATGGTTGTGTGTTTCATTATTATCAGATTGTATGAGTTTTACATTTTTCCATGATTTTAGTTTATTATTATTATTATTATTATTATTATTATTATTATTATTATTATTATTCAAAATAATAATATTACAATTACGGAATATAAAATAATTAAAAATATATAATTTGGTAATTGAATGATTGAGTGTTTGGGTGTTTGGGGGTGGTTAAGGATAAAAGATAAAAGTGAAGGTGCTTGGATTGAGATAAAATTGGTAGTATATAGAGGAGTGAAAAAGTAATTAAATATAGAGATGATTGGGTGTTTGGGTGGTTGGGATAAAAATAGTCTAAGAACATCCGATCACCATTCGATTGAGTTATTAGACATTCCAGATCTTGCCATCACTTAAAATCCTGAAATGCACCTTTGTGATAAAAACTTTGCACGGAGGTTATTTTTGTAATCTTGTACAATCTGTTAATTTTTTTTTAATCTTTCCATATTTTCAAAAACAATGCTGCATATTTTTCCCATAATATCTGAATATATTTCTAACTACTTGTGCGTATTTTTTCCAATTACTTGTGCATTTTTTCTCTAATAATTGTACATTTTTTTCCACATTACTTGTGCACAAATTTTCTAGTAATTGGGCAACTTTTCCCATTACTTGTGCATATTTTTCTCTATAATTGTGTATTTTTCCCCAAAATTGTGCACATTTTGTATTTCTAAAATAAAGATTGTGCAGAATAAAAATTCTAAAATCGATTAACAAAAGAATTAAAAATTTGGCCTTTTAAACAAGTATCAACTCAATTTTTAGAAAAGATACGTCAATTTTGGCTACCAAATACAGGTTTTTCGAGCAATTCTACTTCTCCTAAAAAATCGTCGCCGATGGAGATTAGACGTAGGTGATGAAGAAAATTCCAACCAAATTAATCAAACTCGAAGAAATCCCCTTGCTATTAAATTCTTACACCCATGGACAAACGCCGTCAGAGAACTAATAATTTGAAAAATATCATTCAAAAATAAAAATGAAACTAATATGAGACTAATTTCATATTTCAGATTTCACTATGCAGCAATATTCTATACACTTTATAAATGTAGAGTTCATATTTTTTTGTTAAATAATTGATGGTCTAATAAAACGAGAAATAGGTGGGGAGGGGGGGGGATTTAAAAACTCTTTTACGTGTGTAAAATGGTTTATGAATACTGGATACAAATATTATCAGAAAGCAAAGAAATAAAGCAGTAGCGTAAGCACACGATTTATAGAGGCTCGGAGATAACTCTTACGTCCACTCTTCCTGACATAGTCAGGGATATCCTTTATAACAAAACTTGGTCGAGTTCTGTTACACGTCTTCTTCATCGTCGTCTACTTCGACTTCTACAAAGATTCCAACAAACACTACAAACTCTTCAACACTTCCAGGTTGGGTCTAAGTTAGGTTTCTCTAACAAGAGAGGTCCTTACATGTTTCTGGACTATCTCAACTAAGCAAGAATGAAGATTATGGATTAGCAATTCTAAAATTTTGAGCTTCAAGATATAGACACAACTAATAACAAGGGTCTAGCAAGAATGAGAGCTTGAATTCTTGAAGGCTTAAGGATATGCAATAGTTCTGTAACCTTTTTGATCCGAGGTTCTTCATATATATAGTCACCTTCTTAAATAGATCCGCTACAGTAAGATCTATTAGGGTAGGAGAGCTAGGGTTGAGGCAACGGATGGATTTTGAATTAAAGCTGCAAAATCGTTTGCTTTCAACTGCAACGGTTTAAAAGTAATGTTGACTAATGTTCCTCGAACGGTGTATATATCAACGTGTCAAAAGTTGATTTGCTAGAGAAGATATGGTTGTTGACTCTAGATCAAAATTGGCGTAAATATCTCGTACTTCTTTGAGTCAGTCGCGCTAGTCAACGACCGTCAATATCCACAGGAAGAAGATCAGTATCCATCAGAAATAAGGAAGGATAGTGATTCTATGTTCGTCAGGCAGGAGTTGTAAGTGACATCCTGAAGCGAGAAACACGAAGGACAACTGACTCTAGATCCTAAATTCATGCTATGACATGGTTCATCACTAGTCGGGATTTTTTGATCTACATCAAAACCGTATTATTAAAATCATATCCTAACAATTTCCCCATTTTTGATGATGTCAAAACATTGACCAACAATAAAAAGACATAAGTAAATAAAGATAAGGATCAAAGATAGTTATAGATATTTAACTAGGTCATAATAAGAGATTCCCGGACAAAGAGTCATTGTCGTCAAGAATGATCAGGAAAAAATAAAAGTTTCATTATAATGAGGAGGAGTTACGGAGTCAATTACATCTCATAATAAAGAAGAATCAGAAGAGAGGTTCCTGCTTGATCTTTCGAAGAGCTTCTGAAAGGATACGCGAGATGATCCAAGAGGTTGAATACCGTATTGAGCATGAATCGCATCTCTCAGTTGATCCAATTATTTAGTGAAAGTTGTCTTTCTCAGCAAGGTTCGTCTCAGCAGCATCATCATAGAGTTCTTCTTCAAGCTTTTAATGAGCTATGATGTCGTCTCTCATGATTAGGGGTTGGAACTGACGCTTTTCTGGGGATTTGATCTGAACTCCCGCTTGTCGTGCATGCCCCCATGATCCTATTGAAAAGAGCAGGATCATGTCCGAACGCCCATCGGTGGAAGGCCTCATCAGCAGGCTCAGACCCAAACATTTTCCACCAATAGATCCTTTTTATGAAGCTAATCTTCAGTAGCTCCATAGATCAGAATGATTCATAAGAACCCATTTATCAATCCAGGGAAAGTGAAGCTTTCCTTGAATAATTTCCTTTTTGTTCCTGACTTCTATTCTGAGGAAATGGGAGCCGGTTATTTTGCTTTAGGACGTATAATCTCCTTCCTCTTCTCAATTTATGCATTTATTCTGTCATTGTGTTGAAGGATGTTATAATTACTCTGCCTCCACCATTCGTCTCACCTATTTTTTCTGGCTACTTTCTAGTCTAGGCTCTTCTTCAGTTTATCTTAAGTCCCCTAAGGATCTAAAGCCATGTCCAGTGCAATCATATCTTCATCTTCAGATTCAGACATGTCAAATTCTTAGATCACCGGGAACACCAAGCATTCAAGCATGCAACTTCTAGCGAACTCAAGCCTATTCAGCGAAGAACTTGCAACGTACCTAGAACACCTGCTTTAGTTATTCTCTCTTGAGATACATTGTTCTCAATCTCTATTTTAAGCTACCATTGATAGATCATTTGCTTAGAAACTGAAGAAGTTTACAATTGCTGAACTGTTATTATTGTAAGAACTCTTTCTTAGTTGGAGAAAGTCAAACCCAGTGTTTGAAAATGTTGTAAAGTCACTACGACTATAACTAGAGTATTTGTCCAGTGAACAGATCGACTGAGCTAAGTAAAATAAATACAAGACCTCATGCTTTGTTTAGGACAGTAGACATATGATTCTGCACATCCGACCCACTTTAAAAACTATTTGTGCATTTATTGTTTTCTTGGTTAGCTGATCATTCTACATTAAAACTGATTCGCTAAAATTCATAAAGTCAAATTTTCAGTAAAGCTGAACACACGCACTAGCAGAACTTGAACGTGATTCAGTAGAAACATTTTTCAATTAAGAGACTATGAAAATCGAGCTTATACATTTTGAGCACTATTCATCTACTGAGTTATTGTAGACTGACCTTAAGTTAGTAACGGTGTTCAGTACTTTGAACTACTCTGCCCATGCAATCAGAAAGTTTATTTGGCAAGCTAACTTGTTCAGTAAGCATACTCAGTACAAAATTGACTTTCGCGTTTGAGTTAAAACTTGGACTCAGGTGTATTCATCCCCCCCCGACACCTAAAGACTCATCTCTGGACCAACAGAACCGGTTTCAGTAACGCCAGTTTTCTTGTGGGCTTTAGCGAGAATCTCTTCCTCGTCGAGACCAACAGAGGTCTTTGCAGCAGCAACAAAATACAATTTGATCAACTGATGATCAAATCTTTAGATCTCGTCCCAAGCACAAGTAGGGTCAGTGAAATTTTTTTCTCCAGGAGCACGGAGATCTTGGTACAGTGATGAAGCTTAAACTTCCTGAGATATCTGACAGGATGATCAATATCAGTCACAAATTTTGCAACTTCATCCTCTAGCATCTGAAGGAAGAAAGCCGCCCAGTCGATTTCTATCTCTTTATAGATCGCTCAAATGATTTTGATCTTAGGGATAGACAGTTGTTCGTGAGATCCCACACTAGAGGTCATGCAGTGTGATACGATGTGAGCTAGGGCACAATATTCAGGTAGGAATCAGATCTTATGGAAGTTCTTCTCGAATAACGATTCCTTCCCACAAAAGATGGTCAGGAACTTATTAACCTTAGAGTCTGGATAAGCTTGTCGGCGAACGTCGTTCCTGATAGAGAGCCTAAATATCCGATGGGAACCCATACATCTGAGGGTTTGTAAACAAAGTTGCCGGAGTCGTCTGGAACTTGGAGAGAACCCTTGATCCTGGTGATAACTTACCATTTTTGGAATCTTCTTGGAGGTTGTAGAGAAAGGCAACAATGTGCTTCGCGTACGCTATAACAGGAACGGAAGTGAAATTGTTGTAGACTCGAAAGCTTCGACATATCATAAATGGGCCTCATAAAGCCAAGGCCACACTTGTAGAATTCCATCGGAGGTTCGTAGTGGAGGCTCGTAGACACAATAAAATCCAAGTCTGGAGGAAGGTAAGGGACTTATGCCTTCTTTCACTTGGAAGAAGTTGAACCAGATTTTGGGTTGATTGCCATATTGGATAAAATCTGCAAAAAGAATGATTAGGATGAATCATGGATAAATCAAAATGAAAGCAAGCGAGATTTTTATCGTGAGATGCTTAGTTCAACGCTAGTGGAGCCAGCTTAAGATTTGTGAAGATATGGTGAAGATGCATAGAATAAGAGTATGTGACAACAAAGATGATAAAGTGAAATTGTGAAAACCAATTAAGGGTTGTAAATGGATAAAGTAATTGTGAGGCAGTTTTCGAGACATTATCGACGATCAAAATTCAAATTCTAAGACGTGATGATCGGTTCGATTTTCATGGATAAAATAGGTAATGATTACCATAGGCGTGAAAATCTCAAGAGTCGAAAAATAGGTTATTTAGGTAAGATGATTTGACATGCATTAAATGTGATGCAGAGAATATGGAATATTGTGCAATTAATAAGAACTAATTATTAAATGTTGCAATTAATGCAAGTGATTTTAATTAGGAAGAGATACGTAAACCTATCAATAGAATTTCGTATTCTACTAATAACTCAATTAGTGTTCCCCCTCACTACGTGAACCTAATAAGGTCATTAGTTCCCCCTAACATTCAAAACAGCCTTGTCAGTTGTGAGAGCTATCAAGATTCAATAATCCTAGTTTTGATGACAGTTCCTTGAAACGTTCTTTAGGAAGAGCTTTTGTAATGATATCAGCATGTTGTCTGGTCGTATCAATCCACTCCACTCTAATATCTTTCTATTCGACGTGATCCCTAATGAAGTGATGACGGATGTCAACGTGTTTACAACGAGTATGCGATATTGGATTTTGTGAAATTGCAACTGCACTCATGTTGTCGCAGTATATTGGAACTTCAGTAGTCTCGATATTATAATCGCTGAGTTGTTGTCTGAGCCATAGGATTTGAGCACAACAGCTTCCTACGGTCACACATTCGGCTTCAGTAGTGGATGTGTTTCTGAGTTCAGCTTTTTGGAGAACCACGAGATAGTTTGCTTCCTAGAAATTGACATGTTCCTAATGTAGTCTTCCGATCAATCTTGCAACATGCATAGTCAGCATCAGAATAACCAGTAAATTCTAAATTATCGTGAGTAGGATACCATAGTCCTACATCAGAAGTTCCCTTCAGATATTGTAGAATTTTCTTCGTAGCTTACATGTGTGAAATCTTGGGATCAGCTTGATATCGAGCGCATATTCCAGTATCAAAGGAGATGTCAGGACGACTTGTTGTCAGGTAGAGAAGAGATCCTATGATGGCGCGATAATCGGTAGAGTTTACAGACTTTCCCTAGGGTCAGGTTCGGTCTTGCAATTTGAATTCAGTGGAATCTTTACTGTTTTACTATCAGTGAGGCCAAATCGTTTGACAAGATCCTTTGTGTATTTTGTCTGATTGATGAATATCCCTTCTAGAGATCGTTTGACCTGTAAACCTAGAAAATAATTCATTGCTCCCATCGTAGACATTTCAAATTTGTTAGACATATCGGATTCAAACATTTTACATAAATATTCTTTCTTTGATCCGAAAATAATATCACCACCATAAATTTGAACAAGTAAGATATCATCACCATCGGTGTATCTGAATAGAATGTGGTTCACTGTGCCTTTAACGAAGTTCTTCTATATTAGAATTTCAGAAATTGTTTCCTTATTCAAAGCTTGGTGGTTGTTCTACATAAACTTCCTCCTTTAGTTCACCGTTTAAGAATGCACACTTTACATCCATTTGATATACTTTAAATCATTAATGTGATGCGTATGCGCGAAATAGTCTGACTGCTTCAAGTCTTGCCACCGGTGCGTAGGTCTCATCATAACCGGTCCCTTCGGATTGACCTTAACCTTCGGTAATAAGTCGGTAAATTGTTTACCGACTTATTTTTAATGTTTAGCGACGGAATTTTCCATCGATAATAGACAGTTTTTTTTGTGTGTGTGTGTAGTGAATTGAAGAAACCAAGCTAATCGTGCACACTTTGTCAAATTCAATAACTCACATTTTTGAAGAAACCAAGCAAATCGTATTACAAAAGACTCGAACAAATCAAGCAATTGAAATAAATTCATAAGTAACATATTGCAAGAAAAAACCACTCACCAATTCGTGGATGAACCTTGGGAAATTACACAAACTCGAAGAAATCCTATTGGGGATGAAGAAGACGAAAAAGAAGAATTTCAAATAGCAACGGTTTCTTGAAAAAAAGGGGGGAGGGTTTACGGGCTGCAAAAAAAGAAATAAACTTGTTGTGCAATTTTTTTTTAGGTTTTGTTTCTTCTGAGAATGTAATATTACCATTGAATCCTTTGTGCATATTTTTATTACTTAAGTGTGCAATTCGCAAATTATAATGCAAAATTCTATCTGGTTCATCCATTTCTAAAATCTAAAGGTTAAGAAATGTTCTTATTTCTTACTCTAAGGGGTGTTCTTATTTGAACCTTCCCCTGTACATATATATAATATATTCGAATATGGGTTATGTATGGATATGATTATTAGACAATCAAATAATTTTAATAAACGTAAATGTGGGAAAATAGAAAGTTAAAATATATAATTGGAAGATTGCATCATTAATTAGTTATTTAGGGAGTCTTATGTGCGCTGGATGAAGGTACATCCAGGTCGCACAAAAGATCCAATTTTGACCAACCGGATCCGCTAACTTCATTAATAATTAAAAAACCTACCCTATAGTTCATTCTCCGCTTTCGCATCTCTCCGCCTACGCTGTCTCATTCTCTCTCTCTCTCTATCTATCTCTCTATCTCTTCGAAATCTCTCACATCTCTCTCCTACAGATCCGAGGGTCATATTTTTTCAGTATTCAGCCGTTGCTTCAGAGTAAGGCGGACATCACCTTCGACCCTGCTTCGGTGAAGATTTGGTCAAAATCTAGTTTGCTCTTTGATATTATTTTTTACCCGAGCTAGTGGATTTGTATGTAGAATTGTAGATATTTAATATATTTGATCTGAGTTGTGATGTTTGACTTGCTAATTTTGTGTTTATACTTAGTAGTAAAGATTTATGGAACTGTTTGAGAAGAATGATTATTTTGTTGTCAACATCTTTGATGTAACTCTATGATTTCGTATGATTATTGGATTAAAATGACACGTTCCTTAATTATAATTGATACTTCATTGTGATTGACACTCTGAGTAAATAACACTTTTGTTCGTTGCAATTGACACATTTATTCATTACAAATGACACTCTATGAGAATGTGACACTCTCCCTCGAGACAATTGACACTTTTTATTTATTACGATTAACACTTTGAGATAAATAACACTTTTTGCTCGTTGCAATTGACACATTTGTTAATTACAAATAACACTCGATGAGAATGTGACACTCTCCTCTGAGACAATCGACACTTTTGTTTACTACGATTGACACTTTGAGTAAAAAAATTAATTATTATGCTGATTGTATTTTGTTGACTAAATCATTGAACGGTGGTTTCGTGCAATTATTAGATTAAAGTGACACGTTGTTTAATTATAATTAACACTTTATTTATGTATGATCGACACTTTTGAGATAAATGACACATTTGTTCACAACATCTGGCACTTTTTTCCTAAACAAATACACTTTTTTTTAAACGAATAACTTTATTTTTCAAAAATAATTGATAGTCAATAAATGATACTCTATAAATGATATTTGTTCAGAGCAAATGACACTTTTCAGGGAGAGTTAATAATAGAAAAAATGCAAAAAAAAAAAACGTTTAAAAAAGAAAAAAAGAAAGAGAAAAAGAAAAAAAATAAAAAATCAAACAATATTTTTTGTTAAATAAAAAAAAGGAAAAAAGAATTTTAAAAAAGGCAAAAGAATAAAAACAAAAAGCGTTTAAAAAAGAAAAAAAATAAAAGAATAAAATTAAAAATAATTAGAAAATCGAACAGTAATTTTTGTTAAATTAAAGAAAAATGAATTTATAAAATACATCTGAACAAACTTGAACCAAGACATCTCAATTGATGGAACAATGAGCTTATTATTAGACTATGAAACATTAGTATAATAGAATTAGTACAGAATATATAAAGCATTTCATTTGCGAAATTGGACTTATTGCGCTCAGATGTACCTACATCCGGCACATAATAGTTTTTGCGTTAGTTATTACACACTCATCATCATCTGTTTAGTTACGAGTGATAAAGTTCATTGATACACACCTCAAATAACAACTACAATTGAAACAATAAGGATCAAATGTCTGGACTTTGGTAGTTGTCTCCATGTTTACGTAGTAGTTATCACAAAATATACAATCCGCCACCAAACAGATCAATTTAAATAAACACAAGTAGCTGCCAAATCCATTTTGATTGTTGGTTTAGCTATTAATTTAGTCTTGCCTGACTTATTTTAATTTATTTTTGGTGAATAATCACATTTAAGAATAATTAATTAACGAACATGGTAGTTAGATTTAACGTCTTTATCCACTCTTTGATCCTTATCCTAATCCGTGCGTGATTAGGTAGCAATTAATTTGTAGGCCGGCCCTTAATGCACTCTATTTACATGCTAACCATCTTTACTAGTATCCAACATTAATATTGATCATATGAATTAACTTTATATTTGGCCTTTTATTTTATGAATTCAAGCCTCATATGAGAGATTTTCAACAGCTTATTCCAAAAAAAAAGTTTGTACACACGTTTTGGAGAGCTTATAAAAATAACTTATTCTAGTAAATAAGTTATTTTTTGGCTTATTTTCATAAACTTGTAGAAATAACTTCTAAAAATAAGCTAAAAAAAATAGATCTCTCTGACAATTTTTTAAACTATATTTTATTTATTTTTCTCTAGTTAAGTGTTTATATATAAATGAATCTAAATGTAACAACTTATTCATTCATAAATACTTATACCTTAAGCATTTATATCATAGATACTTATTTAAGGGCCTCAATCAAAATTAGAATCTGAATATAAAAGATTATCCAACAAATTCAAATTTGATTTCTGAGGAGGAATCCTTGTCTAACAATCTTTTTGTTGTACTCCCTCGAATCAGAATGAAAATCAACACGATCACTTTCACCATTCTCGATTTTGGTTAGTGGTTACATGTGATCGATCAAAAAATGTCCTAAATCGAGGAATGAGGTAAAAACAAGCAGCCGTACAAAGAATGGCATAAATTTTACCCCAAATTACCATCACTATTAATGTTACCGTTATTATCACTGCGCCCACCATTGAGTCAAACTCGCCGCCTACAGCGCTTTCTTTTCCATTTTCACTTGTTTTCTCCGACGACCGCCGCCGCACCCTGATGTAGCAGCGGTAGAGACACCGAGTGCGACAACTTACGGCGGTTTGTCCGCGTCTCACGGGCGGCGCTATTCTGTTTCTCCGAGGTTATCTCATCTCCTGTCTGAAAATAAAACGATAAATAATTGAATTATATATATTTGTAAGAAAATAATCAGATAATAAATATCTAAAATTTAAAATTAGAAATTCGAATAATTATATAAATTTGAACATTAAAAAAAAATGAAATAAAGAGGAACGAATAATTACCTTAATATTACTCATAAAATGACCATGTGTAGATGGACTTCTCTTCTTCTCATCATCCTCTACAAGTTGAATTTCTTTATTTGAGTTCGTGATGTCTGACAACGGTGTCGGAGTACTTTGATCTTTGACCGGAGGAGCGCCTCTTTTCTGCCGGCCGGAGACCGGTTTGCCTTCTTCATGATTGGCAGAAACTTTATTGGAAAATCCGAAACAACTCCTAAAGGAGCAGAGGAAGCTGCTTCGTTTGGATTTTCTTCCCTTGTGTTTGGCTGCAGCCATGGGAAGAGAGAGAGAAGGAAGAATTGGAGAGAGAGATTAGCTGCATGAAGGGTTTTTCTTTGTATCTATTGTTGAATATTTGCCTCGATCCAACGTTTTTATTTTTTCTTTTAATTATTTTTTAGTAATTAACTTGAGTTTCTTGTATTTTCTATCGATGATTTTATGGTGGAAGTGGTTTTATTGTATTGGGCAAATGAAAATGTGCGTGGAATTTGATTTGGTGAATTGTGTAGTATTTTCTCGTAATAACTAATACTCCATCCGTTCCACTCCATTAGTCCACTTTCTTTTCGGCACAGAGATTAAGAAAGTTGTTTGTTGTGTGTAAAATAGATAAAGTAGTGGGGTCCACTTGAATATATTAGAGTATTATTTTAAGTTAAAAAGGGAAAGCTGACTAATGGAGTGAAACGATCCAAAAAGGAAAAGTGGACTAATGGAGTGAAACAGAGGGAGTATAATTTTGTATGATGCGCGAGTATCATTAAAATTTATAAGAGAAAAATTGGCATGGGGTGTCCCCATGTGGGGACAGACCCCAAATATATTTTCAATAATTTTTACGTCATTACCCTCTGCTTTCTCCCTACATCACTTTCTCATCATCTCTCTCTTAATTCGAATCATAACGCTCTTTCTGAATGTTCACTCTTTCATGGTTGACAATGCTTCTTTGTGGGAAGTGTCAGAACGGCTTCGCATTGGTTTCTCTACACCTTCCTCTTTGTCATCGGCGGCAGTGGAGAGGAACTCAATTAGCCGCTTCTATGAGCTCGTGTTGTTGATTTTCGGATCGGTTGGTTGGGTGAGTTTTTTAATGTCGACGACGAGGATTTTGCCGTCGGCGAAGAGCTCGTCGGTGGAGGAGAGGTATTGATCCAGAGACGAGTCTCAAACTTGAGTACTAATCTCAAACTTAAAAGCGAGAGTCAGTTACTACTAAGTTTACTTGCTGAAGGAATTCATCTTGTCGGATAATCTCTCTAATCGCGTGGTTGAGTGATTCAGGATACTGAGCACTATTCACTGATTGAAGTCAATAGGTAGATGATTTAGTACAGGATTTATGCGGAAATTTATAGGCCTGATTTTAATCGTCTCTTCTTGAAAAACGTTTATTAATGAAAATTGTTTCAGTTATGTTTGCATGTTTGTAGAGCGATTTGTATGGAGGATTAACATTAAAGTAATGCATAGTAAAATGACACGCAGATTTTAGAGTGGTTCGGATACACAAGATCCTATGTCCACTTTCCTAGAATATAAGAGTTCTTGATTAGATTATATTCAGCAAATCTCAGTTGATCTGTACACTGGATAAATCGTGACTAGTATAGTCCTAGTGACTTTACAAGGTTCCAAACACGAGGATTTGAAGGTTTTTCTCCAACTATGAAGCAATTCTCACAGTAAGAACAGCTCCAAGATGAACTCCTTCAAATTCTAAGGTTATGATCTAACAAGGTACGCTTAGAAGTATAGAGAAGAGAACTAGACTACTCTAAAGATCAAAATTTAGATGACAATCTCTCTGTTCTATTGTTCTCAGCTGATTATGTTTTTTGTTGGCTAAAGTTGTGTGCTTGAATGCTTGTGTTCCCTTGTTTTCACGCATGGATGAAGGTGTCTGTTTATATTCGTGAGTTGTGAATAGATCTTTGGAGGGAAACTAGACACGTGTCACAAGACGACAAGCAGAACAGTCTTCTTGCAATTTGAATTGCACTATCGAGATTCTCTCTTTTTCAGTGTTCAGAGGTAGACTGCAGCTTTATATCAGGGCAAGTACAATGCTGATAGTTCCTCATTGGTCGATGCTAGTTGGTAGGTGAGGCTTCGTTCAAACTCCAAGAATGATGTTGAGTTAACTTCCTCTAATACATCGGACACTTTATTGAAAAGTTTTAACGACATTCGCTAATGTCTTCAGTATTTTGACCGCTGCTTTCTTCTGACTCCACGACACTCGTTCAGTAGATTCGGTCGAATCCTACTGTGTCTTCAGATATCTTAGTTCCCAGAGACTACCGAACAGAATATTCTATTGAGTCTGTTGGGTGATGATTCTGTCCTCAGCAGTATCGATAAATAGTGGGAAATGACTTAGTCTTCTGTGGTATCATACGACTCAGTAGCCCTGTGCTCTAAATAAGTCTGTGAAGATTTGAAGATCCAAAAACCCTATTTTGATTGGTGAACCATTACGTTGTAAGTTGTTTTATCTCTGAGATTTCAGACTCAGCAGACCCTCTGCTCTTGTTCAGGCACTCAGTAGAATATCCGCCTCAGCACCAGAAGTAGAAGACTCGCAATATCTTGGACTCGGCGGGAGCAAGATATGCGAAAGAAGTCAGTGGAAATAAACTCACCAGGAGTAGTTCACTGTACTCAGAGCTGAACTTCAGTAGAGCCTACTCAGTAGGAGCATGCTACTGAATCAGAGATCAGACTCAGCAACGGCCAGACAGTCTTTTGACTGTAAGAATCTTTGAAGTCACTTTTCAGCAGAGTCAATACGAGGAAGAGAGAAATCAGCTTCAGATCTCCTCGAAGTCTGTTCTGTCTCAATCACTTTCTGAACCTCGGCCAATGACAAGCAGCCACGTATCCTATATCTACTAAAGCTGCAAGTCAACAACTTTCCAGAAAAGGAGGGAAAGGATACTGCCACCAAACTTCAAAAGAGTCGTTATCTACCCAAAAGAGAGAGACAAAGGATCGTCGTCTCCAACGGATCTATCCTAATCTCTTCTCTATAAATAGAGGGATAAATCGAAGTTTGAAGCTAACGGGAAGAACACGAGAGAATATACATAGCATTCAAACGAGCTAAATTCAAAAAGCCTAAGTCTTCCGCAAGAAGTTCAAAGAATCTATCTCCGGCGAAAGACTTCATTCCAGATCTTAGGGAACCAAGCAGAACTGATTAATACAGCCTCTAGTATCCAAACGACGATACACGAACCCAAAGCCATATTTAGTTGTTCGTCGTTCTAGAAGCCACTTCCTTGTTCCCTATCCCTCTAACCTAAGCTCAATAGAATATATCTATAGCTTAGACGAAGGAGTTCACCTTTGAACTAATCCTTATTGTAAAGGACTCCTTCACAGTTGGAGAGTTTTTCAAACACTCAGTTTGGTAACTGTGTAAACTGAGACTTGCTCAGTATAAATCTCAAGACTAGTGTTTGTCCAGCGTACAAACCAACTGAGACTATCTCAGTATAATAAATAGCTTCCTGATCTTTCGGGACAGTGGACGTAGGATTTTTGTGTCCGACCCACTTTAAAAACCTCTGTGTCTTGTGTTCTGTTTTTAACTGTTGCATTGATTTACTGTTCATACTGAAAACCTTCTTTAAATCATTCAACTAAGTTTCAGCAAACTTAACAGACTGCATTAATCAACTGAAACTGTTTTAATAAAAATATTTTCCTAAATCAACTGAATTGGGACTACACTATCCCGCACCACGGAACTCTATCTGCAAGATACTGAATTCTGACTCTCAGTCATCCAGCAGGTCTCAGTAGAGTCAGTCACTCTGCCAACACGATTCAGAACAACTTATCTGGTCTGCTGAACCTATTCAGTACGACATCATCCTGAAAAAAGGATTGTTCGTGTTTAAGTTGAGAAAATCGGTTTTCAGGTGTATTCACCCCCCCCCCCCTCTACACCTGAACGTGCTCTCGGGACCAACAATTGGTATCAGAGCCGGAGTTCTATAAGACTCTTGTTATTCTGAAACTGGTCCACTTGAACGGATCCGGAATACGTCACTACATATCATTCTTTATTTATATCATTATTCATCATGTCTGATATGTCAGGGATAAGGATGGTTCTCATGTTCTCAGTAGAGAACTATGGTGTATGGCGGGTCAGAATGGAAGCTCATCTGACCTCTCTCCACGACAGCATAACAGAGGTTCTAGAGGACTGACCTATTGTTCCCATGATCGATAGCGTCGTAGCTCAGGATCCAGCAGATGGAGGTGGAATGGTGACCGGGAAGAAGATCCCAAAGGATAGAAGTCTCTTCACCCCAGAGGAGAAGAAGCTTCACAACTTAGACCGCGTCGCCAGAAACGCCATACTGACCACCCTTAGTGATTCATATCTCAGGAGAGTTCAGGACTGCAAGTCCGCGAAGGAACTCTGGGATGCTCTAGCGCTACTGAGTCGGGGGACTCAGAAAATCAAAGCAAATAAACTTGCGCTGGAACTCCAAAAGCTGGAGAGATTGTCCCTCATGCCTGGTGACTCCATTGAAGATCTCAACGTCAGATTTACGGATCTGATGAACTCTATCAACGGGCTGGGAAAGACATTTTCCAACCAAGAGATGAATCTCAAAATTTTGAGGGCACTGTTAGACGGTCATTGGACTCCCTTTGCTACTTTATTGAGTCATTCTGATTTAGATATTGTTACTCCTGACCATATCTTTTCAGAGCTTAAAGCAGAGGAATTCGAGTTTGGCTTACCTCAAAGGAAGCAGTGAGCTGAAGCTGACACTCAAATCGACCATGCCTTTAAAGCATCAGTCAGCACAGCAGCTCCAGCGACTAGCAAGGCTGAACCTTCACTCACTGACATACAAGAAGGAAATCTAGCCAAGAAGTACGCACTGCTTGCCGTAAAGTATCAGAAGGAGAAGGAGAGGCACAGAAAAGTGACTAAAGCCCTCAGAGAATCCAAGGGTAAGTCTGAATACACGTCTAAGCGCACTCTTGACTCGTATACTTCTGAATGCAGAAAAAATGATGACTCAGCACAGTCGAAAGACAGTGAAAGTAAGGAACAAAGAGTCACCACCTGCTATAACTGCAAGAAGCAAGGACACTATGAGTATGACTGTCCTGACCTCAGTACTACTGAACGAGCAGCACGCAAAGCCAGAAGGGAGAAGTTCATCAAGAATAGATAAGCATACATTGCTAGTGAACTCTCAGATGACTCAGATGAAGTCGACTCCTTCATGGATTCATCCGACGATGAAGCAACTTTCATGGCCTTAGAGCTTGAAGTTGAAGAAGACGCTGAAAAGTGTCTCATGGCAGGAGAAGAGGATGAGGTAAACTCATATGAACCATTTAATTCCTCTTCACACTGCACACACGACACTCTTTCAGGTGCAGACGAGAATCTGGACGTCGCAATCGCATATGAAGAATTACTCGACGAGCATATTCAGATGAGTTTGCAGCTCAGTAAGACTCTTCAGGAATTAGATACCCTAAAAGTGGAGAATCAGAGACTTTCTCATGAGAGTCAAGTTTCTACTGAGTTAGAAGGACTTGTGTTGAGACTCAGGGAGGAGATAAACTCTCTGTTGGCCAAGTCTCAGCATCAAGAAGATCAGATCGCAGTTTTGACCAAAGACTTAACTCAGAAAGATACTGAACTGAGTCTACTGAAGCAAGAGTTGTCATCCTAATCATCAGCACTCTGACAAGAAGATCAGCACCAGATCACCCCAGTTTAGTCAAGGGGGAACCAGCAAAGCTAAATAGGCTGATCAGTATGGACATCCACAACTGACTCATCCAGCTCAGTATGGGTCATATTACTATCATCCAATAGTCAGAAGATGATGCAAAAGTCAGAAAAGGAAGAAGAAAGTCGTACAGAAGGCAAAGGTCAGCAGTCCACCCGCTCAGAAGATCAGAACTCCCGAACATGAAAAGCCTCAGAAGTCAGCAATGACCAGTCCAGTGGTCAAATATGTTGACACAAGTGGACAGAAACTGTCTGAGACCACCAGGGTCGTAAGACAGATATGGGTTACCAAAACTAACATCTAAGGACCCAAAAATAAAAAATAAAGGGTACCTAAATATAATTCTGTTTTATAGGTGCACGAGGACCCTTGGTATGTGGACATCGGATGCTCAAGACACATGACGTACCAAAAAGACTTGCTGAAGAATTATACTACTAAAGAAGGACCCCGAATCGAGTTTGGAGACAATGCTAAAGGCTACACCAGAGGCTATGGAACACTCAGCATTGGAACTGCAACAGTTCCAAGAGTATCATATGTTGAAGGACTTCAGCATAACCTTCTCTCTGGTAGTCAATTTTGTGATAACTCGAATAGAGTGATTTTTTACGCTGGTTTCTATGATGTTATTGATAAATCTACAGGGAAAACAGTGTTATCAGGTTCGCGCAAGAAGAATATCTATGTAGCTGACTAGAACTCAGCTGAACCTGAAGCTTATTTGTTGGCGAAAAATGACAATAGAACAGGGTGGCTTTGGGACAGAAGACTCAGCCATCTCAACTTCAAAACGCTCAACAAATTGGCTAGAAACACTCTAGCAAGAGGACTGCCGAATGAAGTATTCAGCAAAGACACTCAGTGTGAAGCATGCCTGAAGGGAAAGCAAACAAGGAATCAAAATCCGCCAGTTCCATCTCCTTCCACTGATGGAATCCTTCAGTTGCTACATATGGATCTGTTCGGTCCAGTCTCTCAAGTGACGATCAGAGGCAAAAAGTATGCATTAGTGGTCATTGATGACTACTCGTGCTACACATGGGTCATATTTATTGCCAACAAGTCTGACGTCAAAACAGAATTACCAACGCTTCTGAAAAGGCTTAGTGTCGAGAAGAACACTAAGATTATCAAAATACGTTCAGACACAGGAACTGAGTACCTGAATTCTATGGTGGAGGAGTTCTGCAAAACAGAAGGCATAGAGCATGAGACGTCTGTCGCGCGCACGCCTCAACAAAATGGGGTTGCGAAGATGAAGAATCGCACACTCAAAGAAGCAGCAAGAACCCTGCTCGCAGACTCAGGACTCCCAACCAAATTCTGGGCAGAAGCTACTGACACTGCATGTTACACTTAGAACCGATCTCTACTGACAAAGCAGCATAAGAAGACACCATATGAACTATGGAACGGCAGGAAGCCTTCTCTATATTATTTCCATATTTTTGGGTGTTCGTGTTTTATTCACAATAATGGGAAAGATCAGCTGAAGACTTTTGATAGCAAGTCAGATTAGGGAGTGTTCTTAGGATACTCCCGGGTTAGCAAAGTCTTCAGAGTCTTTAACTATCCGACCTTTTGCGTGGAGGAAAGCCCTCATGTTGTTTTTAATAAGTTTGCTACTGAAGACAGGAGCAGAAACTCTAACACTGAATCTGAGGACATCAGTAAGTAGCTACAGGATTTGAGCTTAAAAGATAAAGTCGAAAAGATCCAGCTATGTTGGGATCAGTGTTCTTAAAACCGGCCCGGTCATTGACCCGAAAAAATAATTTTTACCGGTTCAACCAGTGGGTCGACTCGGTATGATGTCATAAATATATAATTAAATTATATAAATATATAGCTATTTTTAGTTTATGCGCAAGCAAAATTATTCAAAACCAGTGACCGAGACTGCCACTCCAATATCAAAACCAAGAGCTGGCCGAGATATTTAAAATGTTTTGTAATGCATTATTTCTAACATTATGACAACCAACTATATCTTTACATTATATCACGTGAATGAATGCAAAACTGATCAAGATGTCATGGTTTTACCCTCACTACTGCTAGTTGATCTCCGTAATGATTGAATGGTTGGGACAAATCTGAAAGCCAATTTTCAAGCTTTTCTTTCTTTTTTCAGCCTACCTGCTTCAGAAACTTAAGCTTAGCACAATGAAAGACGAGATGACACACATAAAATAACACAGTAAAAAAAACGAGTTGACCCGGTTACCGATTCAACCGGCCGAACCGGTCGGGTCACATCGGGTCGATTGAGAAAACGAGTCAACATGTCACTCGATACGGATTTTTGACCGGTTCCGGGCTAAACCGGTCGAACCGGCCGGTCCGGGCCGGGTTTCAAAACACAAGTTAGGATGATGATTCAGATGAGGAAACCGAAGACAAGTCTACTGAATCTCAGCCAGGCAGCCAGGTAGGCCGAACGTATTGACTCTCCGCAACGCAGTCAATCCCGTGGTAACTCAGGTCGATGAAGAAACCCCGATGTGGTAACTGAGACCTCTACTGAGAATAATAATTCAGGGGGAACTAATGATGTTCCTGAGCTAAATGCCCCTGAACCTGGTGACTCAGTAGATCACACTCTTGTAACTAAACTGCTTCAATATCAGAATAGTACAACTGAAATGCCTAACTCACCTACTATCTGTGTTGAACAAATTTCAGATGAAGAGTTGAAACATCGTAGATTGTGGCTGGATGCTCACACTTCTGACTTAATTTTAGGAGATCCTTCAGCAAGCGTAAAGACAAGACCCAGATTCTGTCAGGGAGAAAGCGCCTTATACTCCTGCTTCGTGTCTACTGAAGAACCTCAGTCAGTTGAGGATGCACTGAAAGATGCTGACTGGATCATAGCCATGCAGGAGGAGCTGAATCAGTTCACAAGAAACGAAGTCTGGAAGCTTGTTGACAGACCCCGACATCAACATGTGATCGGAACTAAATGGGTCTTCAAGAACAAGCATGATGAAAACAACGTCATAGTAAGGAACAAAGCAAGACTCGTGGCGAAAGGCTACTGTCAAGCCGAAGGGATAGATTTCGATGAAACTTTCGCTCCTGTTGCAAGATTGGAGGCAATCAGACTATTCCTAGCCTACGCAACACATCAAAGATTCAGAGTATATCAAATGGAAGTGAAGTCTACTTTCCTGAACGGCGTGCTGAAAGAAGAAGTCTATGTGGAACAGCCTCTCGACTTTCAGCAGGGACATCAAGTTTATAGACTTAGAAAGGCTCTGTATGGGTTAAAACAAGCACCCAGGGCCTGGTACGATACCCTATCTGAGTTTCTTCTTCAGAAAGGTTTTCAGAAGGGCACAGTAGACCGCACATTATTCAGCATTCGACTGGAAGACGACCTATTACTTGTGCAGATCTACGTAGATGACATCATCTTCGGCTCGAAGAATGTCATCATGTGTCAGCAGTTTGAGAAAATGATGAAGGATAAGTTTGAGATGTCAATGATGGAAGAGATGAACTATTTCCTCGGCTTTCAAGTCAACCAATCTAAGAAGGGGACGTTCATCAATCAAGGTAAATACACTCGAGACCTCATCAAGAGATTCGATTGCACATCCGGCAAACCAATCAAGATCCCGATGAACACGAATATGAAGATCGATTTTGATAAAGAGGGAGTATCAGTAGACCAAACTGAATTTCGTGCTATAATTGGTTCTCTATTATACTTAAAACCTACTCGTCCTGACATAACTTATGTTGTAGGTGTCTGCGCTCGATTTCAGGCGAATCCGAACCAGAGTCACATGGACTCAGCAAAGAAGATTCTCCGCTATCTCAGAGGAACACCTGACATGGGTTTATGGTATCCAGCTGATGATAGTATAGAAGTAACTGGTTATTCTGATGCTGACTATGCAGGATGTAGTATCGATCGAAATTCAACTTCTGGAACGTGTCAGTTCCTCGAAAGTAAGCTAATCTCATGGTTCTCAAAGAAACAACATTCAGTAGCGACGTCAACTACTGAAGCTGTATACATGGCTGCCGGAAGTTGCTGCGCCCAAATCCTTTGGCTGAGACAGCAGCTACGCGACTATGACGTCATTCAAAATGAAGTGCCGATCTTCTGCGACAGTACTAGTGGCATTGCAATCACTCAGAATCCTGTACTTCATACGAGATGCAAGCACGAGGACATCAAACACCACTTCATTCGTGACCATGTCGAAAAGAAGGATATTAGGATGGAAAAGATCCATACTGACCATCAAAGGGCTGATATACTGACCAAGCCTCTAGCTGAAGCCAGATTCAGAGAACTTTCAGTAGAGATAGGTCTGCTGGACCCTACTGACTCCAGTCAGTAAGAGGATTCAGGAGAGGAGCATTCAGTAAGGGGGAATGTTCACTCTCAGTACTGAGTAAAATCAGTAAGTAGAGACTCAGCAACCATATACACAAGGTATCAGCTGACTACGATGTTCAGCTGACAGGTTTGCGTTTCTCTACTCAGTAGCCTATATATCAATTCTGTGCATTTATGATCAGACTCAGCATCGTACTCAATGCCTTAGGAAAAAGGCGTCCAATAGGCTCAGCGTCAAAGGAAAGCTCCTATACGGACTTAAAACTCTCAGTGATGATAGAGGATTTTTGCGCATCTGACAAGGTCACCTTTGCTGACAAACAATACTTTAACGTGAAGAAAATCAGATTCCAGAATAGGTCAGCAGCCCTTCAACAGATTGGCTCAGGGCCAGCTGCACCTACGAGTGGGACTCAGCAGACCTCAACGCCAAAGAAGAAGAGGTCCCCACCAAAATCCACACCAAAGACGCCAACCAAAAAGCTTAAGAAGGTCAGCGAGGTTGCGCCCACTGAAATTGCGGTGGAAACAGAGGCCGTCATTACTCAGCCACCACTACAGCTGAGAGACGAGCCTGAGGCTTCTGAGAAGACTCAATCCATGGAGAAAATCGTCTCCACTGAACATGGAGAGACAATGGACCAAGGGGTCCAACTTGAAGAGATCCAATCAGAAGTCCAGACTGAAGAAGTCCAAACACTGGAGAGCCTCTTGGACGTACCTCCACTCAGCAGCATCCCATCTGCTGAGAAACAGGTGTCTCCTATCAAAGTCGAGAGCTCGAAGACAACCTCGGAGTCAGAATCTGTCGGGATGGAGGCCTCAGCGCTCAAATCCAGAGCCTCCCAGGAGATTGCTGAAGTAATACCGGAGATCGCCAGCCACTCAGATCTTATCATATTGGCTAAGTAGGCGAGACTCCATATGCTGATTAGGTTCCAGGAATAGCACAATCTGAAACGCCTTGTCATTCACCATTCCTGTGAATAGCTCTATGAAGAAGAGCTGCTAATAAGAAGGAAGATTGGCTACTTAGAGCCATCTGACCTCGGCACGCTCGAAGATCTGAGGGCGGCCATGCTCGCCTTGCTGAATGAGAGATAACCAGTCTCAGCACCCGCGCCCTCAGATGGGTCTGACCCCGATGGTCAGGACCCACCCCATGATTCAGGCCCTGAGAAGCCTGATGAGGGAACTCAACAGGACAAGGATGTCACTGCATAAGGATGTCACTGCATCTATTGCTGACCCTCCACTCAGCATCCTTGGTCCTGGGCAGACGGTGGCTGGTACTTCGAAGGCAGCTGATCCTGCTCGGCTTCTTCTCCGATCTGCCTTCAAAGTAGCGCCCAGCCTAAAGAGCCATCGTTCGAAAACATTGGCCAGGGCACTGAAGGATCAAGGCACCCAAAATCGCCTACTTGCCCGTACTGTTCACAAAACTTGGTGGCAAACCACTGAGGCACAGAGTGCAGAGTTGCAGGGCCTCAGAACAGCCTTTTCTTGATCCCAAGTCCCTGACTTCTCCAGCATTCTGACGAATGCCATAGTTGCGCAGAGAGCTGATTTTGAGGCTCAGCTCAAGACGATTCAGGAAGGCCAGGATAAACTTATGAATCAATACAAGGCCACTCAAACTTCTCACACTGAATCAGTCACAACCATCTGTCAAGCCAATGACCTCAGAATCCAAACTATTCAGAAGGCTCTTGAAGAGAAGGTTGCGCAACAGTTGAAAGAGTTCAAGGCTGCAGCAGATCTCTTACACAAAGAATACAGCGATCAGCTGACCAACGAGAGAAATGAGCTGCATGAGGCACTGACCAAGATTTATACAAGATTAGACAATCTGTCAGCCTCCAACAAAAGCCTGAACAGAAAGGTATCTGCTCTGCCCCCAACCCTACTTGCTGATGCCAAAAAGGGGGAAAGTTTGGCAAAGAAAAGGGAAAGTGTAATAGAGAAATCAATTAAGGGGGAAGCAGCCAAGGAGCTGATACTGAAAGCTCCGAAGAGAACAAGGTCAGTAGCAGGGACAACCTTAACTCAGTCATCCGCCCCTACTGTACCTACTGAAACTGGCGAGGCCCAGGGTGTCACAGCTGCAGCTGCAGCATCAACTGAGACTGGCCCAAGTGGCTCAAGAGCCAGAGAAGTCGCTACTCAGGCAACGCAGACTCCCCTTGACATTATTAAGGAAGTTGCAGAGTATGCTGACGAGGAGGACTCAGAAGAGGAAGAAGCTCCTCTTCCTCCTCCTGTTGTCGGCAAAGGCAAGAAAGTTCTGACCCCTCACTCCAAGAAGAAAGGACCCAAGAGGTTCATTACCCTGGAGGAGGAGGCTCAGATAGCCGCAGACGAAAAGCTGGCTAGGGAGATAGCTGAAGCTGAAGCAGCCAATAAACCTAAGAAGAAGCCTGTCAAAGGCAAAACTAAGGCTCCAGCTGAAGGCAAGAGATCAAGTGCAAGGCTGCCTCCCAAAATGCTTAAACTCAGCGATGAAGCTGACAAGGAAAAGGAGAAGGAGCAGCAGCAGCAGCAATCAACTGGGCAGTAGGGCACCTCCAAAGAAAAATCACCAACGCCTGCTGACTCAGAAGAAGAGCCACCTCACAAGCCCACCTACACTGCCTCGAAGGCACAGGAACAAGAGATGGAAGAAATTTGGGCTCAGTTAGACAGATACTTATATAGAGGCGAAGAGGCCAGGCAAATTGAAGCAGCCAGAGAGAGATTTATAGCAGATCTTGAAGCCCTCAGGCTGAGAACTGAAAAGGAAACTAGTCAGAGGATCCCAGAAAAGGCTGACATTCCCTATAGATACAGGAGATTCAGGAAGCCTACAGATCTGAAGACTCACAGATGGCCTAAAACAGATGAATGGATGCCAGTGGAATTCACACAGAGGTGGGAAGTGCTGAAAATCGAGTTCACTAAATGGAACTATTTCTGGAGATTCTGGTCTGAGAAGCGCAAAGTTGTGGCTTATACTGAATGGATAATGAGAACCGACTTAGACATGTATGCCAGATTGCAAAAAGTTGTCAAAGAAAATGTCGAAGTTAGAGTTCCAGACCCTAGAATCCTACCGCCGCCATAGAGACTTGACGGATCCATTCACTATGGAGTAATAGAGAAAGAAGTGAAGGACGCTGCTGAAGCCAAATTTCTTGATGAAGAAGACCCAGCGGACTTTGCTGAGATACTGAAGCTGAGAAAAATCACTTATCGCATGTATAGAGTGCCTCTTCCTGAATCTCAAACCCAAGATTTAGAAGACAAGATTAGGCAGTTCAAATGACTTCTGGTTTCTGTGTTCTCTTTGTATCTTTTTTTCTTCTAGTCTAGCAGAGATGTAATTGTACTGAACCTCTTTACATATATAATATCTTTGTTTGGCTTTGACAATATCTTATTGTCTGAATAGCCGTGTTTATTTTTTATTTTTTTGCTTAACACTCAGAATCACTGAAGTGATTACTGACTCACACACTCACTGTCTGTTATTTATTGTCGGTTGTTGCTTAGCTAGATTCTGATAGACTTGATAGCATAGGGGGGAAATGTTGTTAAGACAGGGGGAAGTGTTTTTCAGACTCTATATTTATTTTGACTTTCTGCCCTGATCTCCTCAGTAGTCTAGGACTTAAAGAATAACTCCACTGATTCTACTTGTAATTCTGTAAGGAGCACTGTTTCTGATAAGTCATAGTGTTAGGTTGAGAGCTATTAGTTTTTGGCATCATCAAATAGGGGGAAAATGTTGGGTGATGATTCTGTCCTCAGCAGTATCAATAAATAGTGGGAAATGACTCAGTCTTCTGTGGTATCATACGACTCAGTAGCCCTGTGCTCTGAATAAGTCTGTGAAGATTTGAAGATCCTAAAACCCTATTTTGATTGGTGAACCATTACGTTGTAAGTTGTTTTGTCTCTGAGATGCAGACTCAGCAGACCCTCTACTCTGGTTCAGGCACTCAGTAGAATATCCGCCTCAGCACCAGAAGTAGAAGACTCGATATCTTGGACTCGGCGGGAGCAAGATATCGAAAGAAGTCAGTGGAACTAAACTCACCAGGAGTAGTTCACTGTACTCAGAGCTGATCTTCAGTAGAGCCTACTCAGTAGGAGCATGCTACTGAATCATAGATCAGACTCAGCAACGGCCAGACAGTCTTGAAGTCACTTTTCAACAGAGTCAATACGAGGAAGAGAGAAGTCAGCTTCAGATCTCCTTGAAGTCTGTTCTGTCTCAACCACTTTCTGAACCTCGGCCAATGACAAGCAGCCACGTATCCTATATCTACTAAAGCTGCAAGTCAACAACTTTCCAGAAAAGGAGGGAAAGGACACTGCCACAAAACTTCAAAAGAGTCGTTATCTACCCAAAAGAGAGAGACAAAGGATCGTCGTCTCCAACGGATCTATCCTAATCTCTTCTCTATAAATAGAGGGATAAATCGAAGTTTGAAGCTAACGGGAAGAACACGAGAGAATATACAGAGCATTCAAACGACCAAAATTCAAAAAGCATAAGTCTTCCACAAGAAGTTCAAAGAATCTATCTCCGGCGAAAGACTTCATTCCAGCTCTTAGGGAACGAAGCAGAACTGATTAATACAGCATCTAGTATCCAAACGACGATACACGAACCCAAAGCCATATTTAGTTGTTCGTCGTTCTAGAAGCCATATTCAGAACAACTTATCTGGTCTGCTGAACCTGTTCAGTACGACATCATCCTGAAAAAGGACTGTTCGTGTTTAAGTTGAGAAAATCGGTTTTCAGGTGTATTCACCCCCCCCCCCCTCTACACCTGAACGTGCTCTCAGGACCAACAGAGTCTATCAACACCTACTGAAAAAGCTATCTAGTATATTGCTCCTAATATGCCGAGCTCAACTAAGTTATAAATCTATTACAATATATTTATTCATCACCTAGTTAGGGCTTTCGGGATATTCAAATGTTATATTATAAATCATCACCCAACAAGAAGTGCAGATTTTGGAGGATGCATAAATGAAGTCGATTGAGGGATTCAAATGCAATTGATTGTGGACTTCGATTTCGATGGCGGAAGAAAGGTAGACTTTCGGGACGCAAAAATTGACTTGGATTGAAGGATTCAATTGCAATTGATTGTGGATTTCGATTGGGACGAAGTCTAAATCCTCGAGATATTGAGACAATGAGATCTTAGGGTTGTCTGAATAGTATATTGTATAGTGATTTTGAATTTCGGCAAGTCAAAAAAAGTAGGAAAGGAATATAATTGTGTAGAGGTGGTTTTTCTTGATGTGAACAAAAGAATTAATTGTTCGAAATAAAAATACCACTTGATGTATATAAAAGTATTAATCATATTGAATAAAAATATCATTTGCTGTGAGTAAAAATATCACTTATAATGATAAAAGTATTACTTGTTCTTAAAGGAAGTATCAATTCACATGAAATTTTTTTAATTATTTTGAATGTATCACTTGTTGAGAACAAATTTATAACTTCTTATGAATAAAAATGTTAATTTTCTGAGTAATTGTATATTTTGTTATAAATAAAAGTATAGATTATTCTGAATACATCACTTATTGTGAATAAAAGTATCATAGCTGTAAATAACACTTACTATTAACAAATGTAGCTCTTAATAAAGTATCAATAAATATCAATTGTTCATGAATCGTTGAATCAACATTCAGGATTTGGTCAACAGAACTAGTCAAATTCAAAAGCTAACTAGTCCCTACCTAACCACGACCTCATAAAAGATCACATAAATTTATAATATACTATGTGTTTTGTTGGGAGATGATTCAGTAGTTGATTTGGTTGATCCCAAAATCTTATTCTGATTAGTGAACCATTCCATTATAAAGTTAATACAATTGTCTTTTAGTGTTTCAGACTCAGTAGACTCGCCTTCAGCACGGTCCGGCTCAGAAGTTCCATCTGCTGTCTCTCAGTAGACCCTGCCGCAGTGCCATGGACTGAGTAGGAGTAGCATACTAAAAGGTGTTCAAGAATCAGTAGAACTGGACTCAGCAAGAGCAGTTTACTGAACTCAAAGTCTTGGCCCTCAGTAGTGTTGGACTCAGCAGGAGCAACATACTGAACCTTTTGGTCAGACTCAGCAACGGCCTGTCAGTTGCTTTAACTGACAGTGGACTTCAAAGTCATTTCAATAGAGTTGTCTGAGGTAGTATATCTGAGAAAATTCAGCTTAAGTATCAACCTTGAAGTCTGAATAAGTCTCAACCACTTTCTGTACCTCGACCAATGACAAGCAGCCAGCTAGCAAAGTCTCCGACAAAAGCTGCAAGTCAACCACTTTCTTGTAAAGAAAGAGGACTCTACAGAATTCAAAAAAAGAGTCGTTTGCTACCTATATAGAGTGACACGTGGACAGTTCATCTCCAACAGATCTATATTCACAACTCACATCTATAAATAGAGGGAAGGTCGAATCGCACAAGTCGCACTACACGATCATACAAGCGACCCATCAAGGGAACTCAAGCTCATAACGAACTCAAAACTCTAGAATACTTAGCGAATATTCAAGTGAAGAACATGAACCCAGAGAGATTATTCCTCACTGTTCTTTGCTCTAGAAGTCATTCTCGTTCCCACCCTCTAACCTAAGCTCAATTGTTATATCTATAGCTTAGAAGCGAATGAGTTCATTTATTGAGTTGTTCTTAAGTGTTAAGAACTCCTTCATAGTTGGAGATACATTCAAACTTTTGTTTGACCCTATAAACTGAGACTTGCTCAGTATAATCACAAGTTACAGTTTGTCCAACGCACAAACTAACTGAGACTAACTCAATATAATAAAATAGGTTCATGCTTTGTTCAAGATCAGTAGACGTAGGATCTTGCGTATCCGAACCAGTTTAAGATTGTTGTGTCGTTAAACTGTTGCATTGATAACTGTTCATACTGAAAATTATCTTTACAAAATCATACAACGGCATTTCAGTAAAAGCTTAAAACGTTGCACTAATATATTGAAACTGATTTGATAAACAAACGTTTTCAAACAAGCTTAATCGGGCCTACACATTCCGCATGCTACTGAACAGCTGTTGAACGCTACTGAATACTGAATTCTGACCTTAAATCAGCTAGCAAATCTCAGCACTCTCGGTCATTATGTTCACGCGATCAAGAATAGCTTGCTTAGTCTACTGAATTCATTTAGTAGACATCTTCCGTAAATCGGACTGTTCGCGTTTGAGTTTGAAAAAGGTTTTAGGTGTATTCACCCCCCCTCCCCCCTACACCTGAACGTTTGACTCGGGACCAACAATTAGTATCATAGCAAGAGTTCTTTTAACTTTTGTTTTTTGAAACTAGTCTACTCGAATTGATCCTTTGAAAATGTTTTTCACAGCATAACATCTCTTCATTCATCCTTAACCCATAATCTTACTATGTCTGATATGTCAGGGATCCGGATGGTAACCATGTTCTCAGTAGAGAACTATGGTGTATAGCGCATAAGAATGGAGGCGCATCTGACCTCACTACATGACAGTATGTCTGATTTGCTGGAAATCGGTCCTATCATTTCTATGATAAACAAAGTCAAATTCTTTGAGGAAGGTAGAGTCGAGACAGGGGAGAAGATCACTAAGAACAAATCTGATTACACGCCAGAAGAGAAGAAGCTTCATAATCTAGATAGAGTTGCTCGTAATGCTATTCTGACAACTCTAAGTGATTCTTATCTAGGCAGGGTTCAGGACTGCAAGTCCGCGAAGGAACTCTGGATGAACTGGCGTTACTGAGTTAGGGGACTCAGAAGATCAAGAATAACAAACTAACGATGGAGCTCCAGAAGCTTGAGAGACTCACCATCATGCCCAATGAGAAGATTGAAGATCTAAACGACTGATTCACAAAGATAATGAACTCCATAAATGGGCTAGGGAAGACACTCTCGAACAGTGAGATGAACTTGAAGATATTGCGGGCATTGCCTGAAGGACGTTGGAGTTCATTCGCCACGTATCTTCGACACTCTGACCTTGATTCTGTTTCTACTGATCATATATTTTCTGAATTAAAGGCAGAAGAGTTAGAGGCCAGTCTACCTCACAAGATAAGGGATGGAGCTGACACCTCACATGATCATGCTCTAAAGGCATCAGTCAGCACTCTACAAGCAGGAGTGAGCAATCAGACAACGTCGACAAGCTCAGTCTCGATTCCTACTGAAGGAACCTTAAAGGAACACTATGCTCTGCTGACCCTTAAGTACCAGAGAGAGAAGAATAGGAGGATTAAGCTGAAGAAATTCTGCCAAAAATCCCGAGGTAAGTATGATTCACCTTCAAGAGGAGATCATAACCAAAAACTCTCTGAATGCAGGAATGAAGAATCTGCTTCCAAGCCTAAAAAGTCAGAACTAAAATCAAGCAGACCCTCTTCATGCTACAACTGCAAGAAGGATGGGCACTACCAGTATGAGTGTCCTGAGCTGAGTGTAGTTGAGAGAGCTGTACGACAAGCTCGAAGAGAGAAGATTGACAAAAAGCATGAAGCATTCATTGCTGGAGAGCTTCCAGATGATTCTGAAGAGGCAGAGAACTTCATGGACGCATCTGATGATGAAGTCTTATTCATCGCAGTAGAAGCAGAAGAAAATGAGAAGTATCTCATGGCCGAAGAAGAGGATGAGGTTAACTTCTATGCAAACTATGTATCCTCTCCACCATGGACACACACCACTGAGTCCAACACCACTGAGTCCAACAGTGAACCTCTGAAGCAGAAAGAGTAAACACCACTGAGTCTAACAGTGAATTATGTTGACGGGTCAGGAAGGAAGCTGTTTGAGACTGCAAAAGTAGTCAGGCAGATTTGGATTGCAAAACCACTAACTTCTAAGGACCCAAAAGAAACATAAAGGGTACCTAAGTGTGATTTTCTATTTTGCAGATACAAAAAGACCCATGGTACGTAGATAGCAGATGTTCCAGAAATATGGCGTACCAAAAGACACTGCTGACAGACTATATCACAGAGGAAGGACCAAGAATAGAGTTTGGCGCCAATGCCAAAGGCTACACGAGAGGATATGGAACATTGAATATTAGAACCACTATAGTTCCGAAAGTATCTTATGTTGAAGGGCTCCAACAGAACCTCCTCTCTTCTTGTCAATTTTGTGATAATAATAAAAAAGTGATATTTGACACTGGTTTTTGTGATATACTTGACTGTTGGGAGATGATTCAGTAGCCTAGTGCTCAGTAGATTTGAAGATCCCAAAACCCTACTTCGACTGATGAACCATTTAGTTGTATTTGTTTATTCTGCCTCTGAGAGTTTTAGACTCAGTAGACACCCTTCGACATGGTTCAGGCGTTCAGTTCTGTCCGTTGGTTCTTCAGCAGACTAGCAGCCTCAGTACCATGAGAAGAAGACTCAGTCGCACTGGACTCAACAGAGCAAGATATCGAAACGAGTCGTAGAACCGAACTCGCCGAGAGTAGTTCACCGAACTCGAGTTGATCTTCCGTAGAGCTGAACTCAGCAGGAGTATGCTACCGAAAATAGATCCAGACTAAGAACGGCTAGAAAATCTTCTTGACTGTTAGGAAATCTCTTAAGTCAAATCAGCAGAGTCATACGAGGTATAGAGAAGTCAGCTTCAGATCTACCTTGAAGTCTGTTTGTCTCACCTACTTTCTTCAGCCTCGACCAATGATAAGCAGACAATTGTCTACTTTTTGATTAAAGCTGCAAGTCAACAACTTTCCAGAAATGGAGGGAAAAGACTCTATCACCATACTTAGAAAGAGACGTTAGCTACCCAAAAAGGAGAGACACATGGATCGTCGTCTCCAACAGATCTATCCCTGTCTCTGCTCTATAAATAGAGGGAAGATTTCAAATCAAAGTTCACCTAAGAAAACGAAGAACACACGAGCGTTTACGAGCAATTCAGAATCGACTTAAGCTTTTCGCAAGAACTTCATAGAGTTATCTCCAGCGAAAGGCGACATACTTGCTCAAAGGGAACCGAGTTGAATCAGATCATAAGCCTCTAGTATCCAAGTGACTGAATACGAACCCAATGTTTATACTTAACCATTCGTCACTCTAGAAGACACTTTCTCGTTCCCTTCCCTCTAACCTAAGCTCAGTAGACCATATCTATAGCTTAGAACGAAGGAGTTCATCTTTGAACTGATCCTTATTATGAAGGACTCCTTCATTATTGGAGAGTTTGTCAAATACTTAAGTTTGATACCTTGTAAACTGAGACTTGCTCAGTATAAATTTCAAGACCAGTGTTTGTCCAGTGCATAAACCGACTGAGACTAACTCCACATAATAAAATAGCCTCCTGATCTTTTCGGGACAGTGGACGTAGGATTGTTGGATCCAAACCACTTTAAAATTGCTTGCGTTCTTTGTGCTCTGTTTTTACTGTTGCATTGATTACTGTTCATACTGAAAATATCTTTCAAAATCATTCAACTGTGTTTCAACAAAGCTTAAATATTTCACTAATATACTGAAACAGTTTTCTTAAAAACGTTTTCTAACTCAACTGAATTTGGGCCTACACATTCCGCACCCTACTGAACTTCGGTTGAACAGTACTGAATTCTGACCTAAGTCAGCTAGCAGGCCTCAGTGAAGTCAATCACTCTGCCACGCGATTCAGAATAGCTTATCTGGTCTACTGAACCTGTTCAGTATGGCATCTTCCTAAAAGGGACTGTTCGCGTTTTTAAGTTGAGAAAGTGTTTTCAGGTGTATTCACCCCCCCCCTACACCTGAAAGTTTATCTCGGGACCAACAATTGGTATCAGAGCAGGAGTTCTCTAAGACTCTTATTTTCTGAAACTGGTGTACTTGAACGGATCCAGAAAACGTTTTCACTGCATATCATTCTTCATTCATATCGCAATCTTCAATGTCTGATATGTCAGGAATCAGGATGGTACCCATGTTCTCAGTAGAGAACTACGGGGTATGGCGAGTCAGAATGGAGGCACATCTGACTTCCCTCCACGACAGCATGACAGAGGTACTGGAGGACGGACCTATCGTTCTAATGATTGATAGTGTCGAAACCCAAGATCCAGCACAAGGAGGAGGCATGGTGACCGGGAAGAAGATCACTAAAGATAGAAGTCTCTTCACCCCTGAGGAGAAGAAGCTTCACAACTTAGACCGAGTTTCCAGAAATGCCATACTGACCACCCTGAGTGATTCCTATCTCAGAAGAGTTCAGGACTGCAAGTCCGCGAAGGAAGTCTGGGATGCTCTAGCGCTGCTGAGTCGGGGGAACACCATTGGCACCCGAACACACTGGCGCTCAAACTTCAGAAGCTGGAGAGACTGTCTCTCATGCCTGGTGACACGTTTGAAGATCTTAATGTCTGATTTACGGATCTGATGAACACCATCAACGGGCTGGGAAAGACATTCTCCAACCGAGAAATGAATCTCAAAATATTGAGAGCACTGTCGGATGGACATTGGACACCATTTGCTACTTTACTGAGATATTTTGACTTAGATATTGTTTCTCCTGATCATATCTTTTCAGAATTAAAAGCTGAGGAGTTCGAGTTCATTCTACCCCAAAGGAAGCAGCGAGCTGAAGCTGACACTCAAATCGACCATGCTTTCAAAGCATCAGTCAACACAGCGGCTCCCTCGTCTAGTAAGGCAGAACCTTCACTTTGTGAGCTACAAGAAGGAAACCTAGCTAAGAAATATGCACTGCTTGCCGTGAAGTATTAGAAGGAAAAGGAGAGGCGCAGAAAACTCTCTAGAGTCATCAGAGACTCCCAGGGTAAGTCTGAATATACACCCAAGCGCACTCTTGAATCGCATACTTCTGATTGCAGGAAATAGGAAGACTCAGCTCAGTCAAAAGACAGCGAGAGAAAAGAAGAAAGAGTCACCACCTGCTAGAACTGCAAGAAGCCAGGACACTATCAGTATGACGGTCTTGAGCTCAGTACTGCTGATAGAGCAGCACGCAAAGCTCGAAGGGAGAAGTTCATCAAGAAGCGTCAAGCATATATTGCTTTCGCTCCAATTGCAAGATTGGAGGCAATCAGACTATTCCTAGCCTACGCAATACATCAACGATTCAGAGTTTATCAAATGGATGTGAAGTATGCGTTCCTGAATGGCGTGCTGAAAGAAGAAGTCTATGTAGAACAGCCTCCCGGCTTTCAGCAGGGACACCAGGTCTACAGACTCAGAATGGCTCTGTATGGGTTAAAACAAGCACCCAGGGCTTGGTACGATACCCTGTCTGAGTTTCTTCTTCAGAAAGGTTTTCAGAAGGGCACAGTAGACCGCACATTGTTCGGCATTCGACCCGAAGACGACATCTTACTTGTGCAGATCTACGTAGATGACATAATATTCGGATCAAAGAACGTCATCATGTGTCAACAATTTGAGAAAATGATGAAGGATAAGTTTGAGATGTCAATGATGGGAGAGATGAATTATTTCCTCAGCTTTCATGTCAAACAATTTGAGAAGGGAACATTCATCAATCAAGGCAAATACACTCGAGACCTCATCAAGAAATTCGGTTGCACATCCGGCAAACCAATCAAGATCCCGATGAACACGAATATGAAAATTGATCTTGATAAAGAGGGAGTATCAGTAGAACATACTGAATTTTGTGCTATTATTGGTTCATTATTATATCTAACTACTACTCGACCTGACATAACTTATGTTGTATGTGTCTGCGCTCGATTTCAGGCGAATCCTAAGCAGAGTCACATGGACTCAGCAAAGAAGATTCTCCGCTATCTCAAAGGAACACCTGACATGGGTCTATGGTATCCAGCAGATGATAATATTGAACTAACTGGTTATTCTAATGCTGACTATGCAGGATGTAGGATTGACCGAAAGTCAACTTCTGGAACTTGTCAGTTCATTGGCAGTAAGCTGATTTCATGGTTCTCAAAGAAACAGCATTCAGTAGCGACGTCAACTACTGAAGCTGAATACATGGCTGCCAGAAGTTACTGCGCCCAAATCCTTTGGCTGAGACAGCAGCTACGCGACTATGATGTCATTCAGAATGAAGTGCCGATCTTCTGCGACAGCTCCTGTGCGATTGCAATCACTCAGAAGCATGTACTTCATACTAGATGCAAGCACATGGACACCAGACACCACTTCATTAGTGATCATGTCGAAAAGAAGGATATCAGGATGGAGAAGATCCATACTGACCATCAAAGGGCAGATATTCTGACCAAACCTCTAGCTGAAACCAGATTCAGAGAACTTTCAGTAGAGTTAGGTCTGGTGGACCCTACTGACTCCAGTCAGTAAGTGGATTCTAAGAGAGGAGCATTCGGCAAGGGGAATGTTCACTCTCAGTACTGAACTTATTCAGTATATAGAGACTCAGCAACCATCTACACGAGGTATCAGCTGACTACGATGTTCAGCTGATAGGTTTGCGTATCTCTACTCAGTAGCCAATGAAATATTATGTCCATTAATGATTCAGATTCAGCATCGTATTCAATGCCTTAGAAAATATCATTTAATATAACGGTTTACATTTAATACATGACATTCTATAGTAAGCATGTTGAACTCTACGGCGCATTAAATGCATGTCTAATCAAGTTACTTCTTTGGCAATATACAACTGTAATTTGACTTAGGCGGCTAAGTTGATCATTGCCTATTTTATAACATTAAATCCTAGCCGTCCATCTCATAAAGCAGATTTAAATTGAACCGTAGATTAATAAATGTTCATCTTCTTGATCATATATAAAACACATTCAAAGTTAGAAACCGCCATTTTACTCTGCAACTTTTACCCTAAATTTTTTTTGAGAAAAGCATTCGCTCCTTTGCAAACTTCTATTAAAATCTCTCAGAAAATATGTTGGTAAATATTCATGCTTATTCAGTATCGTACATGTTTCTTGTTAATATTCTTCTCGATACTGATACTTTCTTTTGCAGATTAAATCATGATAGGAACAGTCATAACTCCGGCTAATATGCAAGAAATCCTAGAGAAGGACCGCGTGTGGTGTGAGCCGATTATGGAATTCAATGCGTGTGAGTTGGATTTCATGGAGGACATCTTCGACACGCTGAGGGCTTCAGGGCTGGAAGCCTTCCTCTCAAGGAAGCCATCGTACTTCCTTCCGCGGCAGATAACTGAACTGTACCTGAATTCAGAGTCAGTAGAAGGTGACATCCGTGGCTAGTTCATCATTCACCACATAGAAGATCCCGCTCGTGCTGTGTAAGAGATTAAGCACATGTCCATCAAAGAAGCTCTTCAGCGGAGCTTTCAGCTTTCGAGCACTGGATTGAGCACCATCGGATACAAGGATGATATCATGGACGAATACCTTGAGATTTTCTGCGGGAAGCCCAAGTCGTTCAGGGCCACCTTCCCGAAGAATGCCATGCTCCCTCAGTACAGAGCATTAGCCTACATCGTCACTCAGATTCTGACGAGTCAGGCTGGGTCATTCAACCAAGAGTGAAGGCCAAAGATTCAAATGATGATGGCCATCTATGACCATGCGAAGATTAATTGGACTAAATTCTTCCTGAAGGAGTTCATGACTCAGGCAGCCAAATTCGATAAGTCCACTAACTGCCTAGCTGTCAAGGGAAAGCTCCTATACGGAATGAAGCTATCCGTGATGATTGAAGACCTTTGTGGCGCTGACAATGCCATATATGCTGACAAAGGGTACTTCAACCTCAAAAAGGTGAGGTTCCAGAGTAGGGCAGCAGCCCTTCAGCAGATCGGCTCAGGGCCTGCTGAGCCAAGTAAGGTTCCCAGAAGACCTCCACTCCTTCTAAGAAGAGGTCACCTCCCAAAACAGCTGAGAAAACACCGACCAAGAAGCAGAAGACAGTCACTTGGGCTGTAGTTGTAGCTCCCCTACAACTTAGAGACGAGGCAGAGTCCTCAGAAAAGACAATCTCAATGGAGAAGACCGTCTCCACTGAACAGGGAGAGGAAATGGAACAAGGAGTAGAAGCTGAACCTGTCACTCCTACTGCTCAGACCCCCTTGGACATTCCACCTCTCAGCAGCATTCCGTCTGCTGAGAAAGAAGCATCTCCAATAGAGATTGAGGATTCGGAGACAGCATCGGAATCAGAGACCATCGGGATGGAGGCATCAGCTCTACAATCCAGAGTCTCCCGAGAAGTCTCAGAAGCCATCCCTGAAATAGCCACTCATTCTGACTTGGTTACATTGGCAAGACAGGCCAGGCTTCATACTCTGATTCGGTTACAGGCGTGGTCTACACTGAACAGACTTATCTAGCACCACTCCTGCGAACAACTCCATGAGGAGGAGCTTATGATCCGAGAGAAGATAGGCTACTCAGAGCCTGCGGATCTCTTGTCACTGGACGACCTGAGGGCGGCTATGCTAGCCTTGCTGAACGACATACTCCCAGCTTCAGCAGCCGCTCCCTCAGATGGGTTTGATCCCAACGATCATGACTCGCCCCATGATTCAGGCCCTGAGAAGCCTGTTGAGGGATCTCAACTGGAGGAGGAGGCTCTACCTACGACAACTGCTGAAAAACCTCTTAGCATCCTCCCACTAGGACAGTCAGCGGCTGGTACCTCTTAGTCCGCGGACCCAGTACAGCTGTTGCTGGGGTCTGCTTTTGAGGTAGCGCCCAGCCCGAGAAGCCGACGCTCTAAGACTGTGGCAAGGGCACTCAGAAGTCAGGGCGCTCAGAATCGCCTTCTTGCCCGAGCCGTCCACAAGACGTGGAAGCAGTCCACACATGATCAGAGTGAGGAAATAAAGGAGCTCAGAACATGTATTCAGACATATCCAGCTCTTGATTTCTCTGCAATCTTGACAGACGCCTTAGCCACTCAGAGAGCTGAATTTGAAAGGCAACAAAAGCTGATGGAAGCTGCTCAAGCCAAACTTCTTGAAGATTATAAGGTAGCCCAGTCAGCTCATGCAGAATCCATATCTTCCCTAACTCTGGCCCTAGAGCTCAGACTCCAGAATATTCAGAAGGCCTTGAAAGACAAGATGGATCTGAAGTTGCAATCGATTCGGACTGTGGTGGAGAATTCCCATAAGAAATATGGTGAAGAGGTTACAAATGAGAGGAATGAACTCCACGAGAGATTCGTGAAACTGCAGGACGCTTTGGATAAGCTAGCCTCAGCATAAACCAGTCTGAATCAGAAGGTGCAGGTACCTACCTCGGCCCATTTGTTGATGCCAAAAAGGGGGAAAGGGAAAGGATACCAAGGGCACCAAGCGGAATCAAGACAGTGAAAGGAGCAACTCAGACTCAGCATTCTGCTCCCACTGATCCCCAAGATCAAGGTCAGGCCCAGGGTGTCTCAACAGCAGGAGCTGTAGTGCCTGTTGGGACCGGACCAAGTGGCTCAGGACCTAAAGATTCAGCAACCCAGACTCCCAGCGAAATTATTAAGGAGGTTGCTGAATACGCTGAGGAGGATTATGAAGAGGAGGAAGTTCCTCTACCTCCTCCAGTGCCGTGGAAAGGGAAGAAAATTCTGAAACTCCCTACTCCACCCAAGAAAGGAACCAGAAGGTTCATATCTCCTGAGGAAGAAGCTTAGATTGCAGCTGATAAAAAGCTTGCAAGGGAGATAGCCGAGGCAGAGGCTGCCAACAAGGCAAAGAAACAGCCTGCCAAAGGCAAAATCAAGGTTCAAGGGGGAAGGAAGCCTGGGACAAGGCAACGCCCTAGAAAACTGAGGATCAGCGATGAAGCTGACAAGGAAAAGGAAAGAGAACAGCAGCAACAGCAACAGACTGGTCAGCAGGGTGGATCAAAGTCAAAATCACCAACACCTGCTGATTCAGAAGAAGAGCAAGAGCACATTCCATCATATGCCCCTTCTAAGGCTCAAGAACAAGAAATGAAAGAAATCTTGGATCAGATAGAAAGATATCTGGACAGAGGAGCTGAAACCATGCAGATAAGTGAAGCAATGGAGAGGCTCAGACCCGCTGACCTAGAAGCTCTAATGCTCAAAGCTGAGAAAGAGGCACGACAAAGGGTTCTTGAGAAGGCTGATATTCCCTATAAGTACAGAAGACTCAGGAAGCCCACTGACCTTAAAATACACAGATGTCCCAGAATCGATACTTGGATGCCATGGGAGCGAACTCAGAGGTGGGAGACACTTAAAGCAGATTTTATCAAGAGGTTCTACATCTGGAGGTATTGGCCTGACATGCATAAGTCGATAGCTTTTGCTGAGTTGCTTCTGAAGAGTGATCCAGAGATATATGCAAGAGTTCAGAAGGCCTAACTGAGAAGATAGATGTCAGAGTCCTAGCCCCTAGACCTCTGTCCCCTCCACTGAAGCCCGATGGTTCCTTAAATATTGGTGTTATTGAAGGAGAGGTCAAAAGTGCAGTTCAAGCTAATGATCTTGATGAGACTCATCCTGCTTACATGGTGCAGATACAGAAGCTGAGAAGAGATACATACAGAATGTATGGATTGCCGTTGCCTAAAGAAAAGTCTAGAGATTTTAAAGAGCGGATCCAGCAGTTCAGGAAATAGCTGATTGCTTCTTGTACCTTGTTTTCTTTTTCTAGAATAGCAAGCTGATGTATTGTACTTAAACTTTCTGATATATATAAAACATCATTGTTGTTCGGCTCTGACAATACCTTATTGTCTATATGGCCTTGTTATTTGTGCTTAACACTCAGAATCACCAAAGGGATTACTGACTCACACACTCACTGAATTTATATTTGTTTGTCTGTTTTTACTTAGCTTGATAGATTCTGGTTTGATAGATTGTTTGAGGGAAATTGTTGTTAGAAGGGGGGAAATTGCTGTTAGATTTCTGTATAGGTTCTGATATTTCTTCTCTGCACTCCCTCAGTAGTCTAGAACTTCAAGAACAACTCCACTGATCCTACTTGTAATATTTGTAAGGAGTTTGTTTCTAACAGTTTGTAGTGTTAGGTTTTGGCATAATCAAATAGGGGGAGATTGTTGGGAGATTATTCAGTAGCCTAGTGCTCAGTAGATTTGAAGATCCCAAAACCCTACTTTGATTGATGAACCATTTAGTTGTATTTGTTTATTCTATCTCTCTGAGAGTTTCAGACTCAGTAGACACCCTTCGACATAGTTCAGGCGTTCAGTTATGTCCACTGGTTCTTCGGCAAACTATCAGCCTCAGTACCATGAGAAGAAGACTCAGTAGTACTGGACTCAGCAGGAGCAGTATACTAAAAGGAGTCAGTGGAACTGAACTCAACAGGAGTAGTTCACCGAACTCAGAGTTGATCTTCAGTAGAGCTGAACTCAGCAGAAGTATGCTACTGAACATAGAACAGACTCAGCAACGGCCAGACAGTCTTCTGACTGTTAGGAAATCTCTTAAGTCAAATCAGCAGAGTCATACAAGGTATAGAGAAGTCAGCTTCAGATCTACCTTGAAGTCTGTTTGTCTCACCTACTTTCATCAGCCTTGACCAATGATAAGCATCCAGCTGTCTACTTTCTGATTGAAGCTGCAAGTCAACAACTTTCCAGAAATGGAGGGAAAGGACTCTGTCACCATACTTTGAAAGAGCCGTTAGCTACCCAAAAAGGAGAGACACATGGATCGTCGTCTCCAACGGATCTATCCATGTCTCTGCTCTATAAATAGAGGGAAGATTTCAACTGAACTGAATTTGTTCAGTGTTTGTTCAGTGTTCTTACTCAACTGAATTTGGGCCAACACATTTCTGCACCCTACTGAACTTCAGCTGAACGGTACTGAATTCTGACCTAAGTCAGCTAGCAAGCCTCAGTCAAGTCAGTCACTCTGCCACTCGATTCAGATTAGCTTATATGGTCTACTGAACCTGTTCAGTACGGCATCTTCCTGAAAGGGATTGTTCGTGTTTTTAAGTTGAGAAAGTCTTTTTAGGTGTATTCACCTCCCCCCCCCTTCTACACCTGAACGTTTATCTTGGGACCAACATTGATAAATCTACAGGTAAAACAGTGTTATCAGGAACACGGAAGAAGAACATTTATGTTGCTAATTGGAAATTCGTGAAGCCTGAAGCTTGTTTGATAGCACGGAACGAAGACAGAACTGAGGAACGAAGACAGAACTGAGTGGCTGTGGCACAGAAGACTCAACCATCTCAACTTTAAGGTGCTGAACAAACTAGCTAATGGATCTCTTGGAAGGGGACTGCCCAAGAGAGCATTCAAAAAAGAAGAAGAGTGTAAAGCCTGTCTGAAAGGAAAGCAAACAAAGAAAAGTCATTCTTCAATTTTGTCACCATCTACTAACGGAATCCTTCAGCTTCTTCACATGGACCTTTTTGGGCCAGTTTCCCCTGTGACGATCAGGGGCAAGAAGCACACACTGGTGGTCTTGATAATTATTCCAGATATACGTGGGTACTATTTATTGCCAACAAGTCTGACGTCAAGATAGCTTTGCCGAGGCTACTGAAGAGACTCAGTGTCGAAAAGGACACCAAGATTAAGAAGATATGTTCTAGCCGAGGTACTGAGTTTCTGAACTCAATGGTCAAGGAGTTCTGCGATACTAAAGGAATATAACATGAGACGTCCGCAACACGTACGCCTCAACAGAATGGTCTTGCTGAGCAGAAAAAGAGAACACTGAAAGAAGCAGCAAGGACCTTAATCGCAGACTCTAGACTACTACTGTAGTTCTGGGCAGAAGCCACAAATACGGCATGCTACACTCAGAATCGATCCTTATTGAGAAAGAAGCACATCAAGATACCTTATGAATTATGGAATGGGATAATTCCTTCTATATCTTATTTCCATGTTTTCGGTTGTTCTTGTTTCATCCACAACAATGGGAACGATCAGTTGAGAACTTTTGATAGCAAATCCGACCAAGGAGTGTTCATAAGATACTCCATGGTCAGTAAAGCTTTCAGGGTTTTCAACATCCGGACCCTTTGCGTGGAGGAAAGTCCTCATGTTGTTTTTAACGAGTTTGCTACTGAGAACAGGAACAGAAGCAACTCAGATTCTGAAGATGTAAGCCAGAAGCTACAGAATCTGAACTTAAATGAAGATTCATAAACGATTTACCAGTTTTGGGATGATGATTCAGTAGAAGAAGATATTCAGAATCAACCCACACTAAATGTAGCTAAGGAGATTGATTCTACTGGACAGAATTAATCCCAGGTATTGGTCGATGAAGATACCCTTGTAGGTACTGAGACCACCACTGAATGCACCAATTCAAGGGGAAAAAATAATGTTCTTGAATCTAACACCCCTGGAGTGGATGATTCAGTAGAACCTCAACTTGTTACTGAACTTCTTCAGTTTCAAAATAGTACTACTAAAATGCCTAATACTCTTACTATTTGTACTGAATTTGTTTCTGAAGAAGAGACAAGGAAACAATGTTCATGGTTAGATACTCACTCTACTGAGATTATCATTGGTGACCCTTCAGCAGGCGTTCAGACCAGAGCTAATATTAGACAAGGCGAGAGTGTACTGTACTCCTGTTTCTTGTCTACTGAAAAACCTCAGAATATTGAGGAGGCACTGAGCGACGCTGACTGGATTATAGCTATGCAAGAGGAGCTGAACCAGTTCGTATGTAACGAGGATTGGGAGCTTGTTGACAGACCCCGACACCAACATGTTATAGGAACAAAATGGGTCTTCAACAACAAGCGAAATGAAAACACCGTCATTGTCAGAAACAAAGCTCATCTAGTTGCCAAAGGATACTGTCAAGCTGAGAGAATAGACTTCGGTGAAACGTTTGCCCCAGTTGCAAGACTGGAAGCTATTCTTCTTTTCCTCGCATACGCCTCACATCAAAGATTCAAGGTATATCAGATGGATGTGAAGTGTGCGTTTCTGAACGGCGTACTGATGGAAGAGGTATACGTAGAGCAGCCTCCCGGCTTTCAGTAGGGACACCAAGTATACAGACTCAGGAAAGCACTGTGTGGGTTAAAACAAGCACCTAAGACTTTGTATGTGATAGCAGACCGCCTAAACCACCATTGAAGACTTACTCGCGGCGGCAATCCAAGAAAGCAATGGTGGACGAGGTGGAAGATCCAGCTTATTACCGAAGAGTTGCCACATGAAGCATTGTATATAATATATGTTTATTTATAAAATAATGTGTCGATTAGGAATAGTATGGGTAGTTATTAGATTAAATAGTGAATAGTTGTAACCTTCCGCAATGGCCAACTGCCACATGCGATGATTATAAATAAGTAGGAAATAGATAAGATGGGGATTATCTTGTGATATTATAATAAAATATAGTTTTGTCCACTTACGGACTATTTCTCTTCAAACTGTTATTTGGTATTTAACAATTTGGTATCAGAGCGAATAACGATCCAAATGGTGAATACACGCTCCACCCATCAAAATCCACCCCCTGAAACCACTACTCCCATTCCCCCATCTATCGTCGAACAACTTTCTGCACTAACGTCTAGAGTACAAATCCTAGACAGTTTAGCGGAAGATGTCGCTGCCCTAAAGGCTCAGCGCACGGAACATGGCAGTGAGGGACGTGGCAAGGAACATGGCAGTGAGGGACGTGGCAAGGACCCTGAAGACCAGGCTGGTTCCCACTCCAAAAATCAAGAAAATTGGGATGATAACGAGGAAGAGGTGCCACCATACACTAGCAGACACAACTTTTCGCTGCGACGCAACTTTGCCCGTATGGATTTCCCTAAATACGAAGGTGGTGATCCACGAGGATGGATTCTCAAGGCAGAAAAATATTTTCGTTACTTTAACGTTCCAAGTAATCAGAAAATCGAAATTGCTTCTATGGCGCTTGAAGGGGATGCTTTAGACTTATTCGCATGGATGGATGGGGAACATGTCATTCTTTGCTGGGAAGATTTAGTCAAAATTTTCCAAGAAAATTTTGGCCCGGCAGAATATACGAACCCCGACGAACATCTTTGCCGTATTAGGCAAACAGGCACCGTACAAGAATTTCGCCAAGAATTCGCACGGCGAGTGTCTCGAGTCCGTGACTGGCCGGATCATTGTCTACTTGGAGTTTTCCTCAATGGATTAAAGGAAGATCTAAAAGCCGACGTCCGAATACACAAGCCACGAACGGTTTTCCAAGCCGTCAGTCTTGCTCTCGAATTTGAATCCAAGATAAACTGCAAAACACCATCAAAGTCTTATGGCCAGAACACACCCACAAATGGAGCACCACGGGACACTAGAAGTTCAAGTCAGTGGCGCAGCGCACGTTTGTCAAATCTTGCAAATCAGCAGGGAGCCCCTGCGACTTCAACCAGCGCCGCCTTTCCAAATCAAAGATCATGGGAGATTGAGCGTCAAAATCGATTAGCACGAGGAATGTGTGTCCAATGCAACGAGCGATATAGTCCAGGCCATCGGTGCAAAACCAACTCTTTTTCATTAATGGAGATCACAGAGGAAGGGGAACCTCCCCATGGGGCTGAAACAGAACAAGAGGATGAAAGAAGTGCGAGCCTGGACGACACAGAGAACCACTTAGCAGAAATATCTTTTCATGCTATACTCGGCAGATCTACTGGAACTACCATGAAATTACAAGGTACTATTAACGTGAAAACTGTTCTTATCCTCATAGACAGTGGCTCTACGCACAATTTCTTGGCAACCACTTTGGTTGAAGAACTGCATTTGGATACAAAATCAGTCCCAACTTTTGGAGTTGAAATTGGAAATGGGGATGTCATCCGCTGCAATACTATTTGCCCAGAAGTTACCCTACAATTGCCAGGATTGAAGATCACTCAAGATTATTACCCTTTTTCCATGCGAGGAGCAGATGTCGTTTTGGGAATTAAATGGTTGGCATCCCTCAACACCGTGCAAGCAAATTGGAAAGAGATGTACATGGTGTTCTATGTCGATGGAAAGAAATATAAGCTGCAAGGATTCGGCCCTCAAGGAGGTAACCAAATTGCTCTCCAATCTTTATCTAAATCTGAGTTAATAAAAAATAGTGCGGGCGAGAACGAAGCATTGCAAGGATTAATGCAACAATACAGTAGCATATTTGAAGATGTATGCAAGTTACCTCCGTTCCGTAGCCATTCTCATGCCATTCATCTGCTACCGGGATCCACACCGCCTAATATTCGGCCATATCAGTACACGCCACAGCAAAAAATGGAGATCGAGAAGCAAGTACAAGAGTTGCTTACAAAAGGGTTTATCCGACCCAGTATCAGTCCATATGCTAGCCCTGTTCTGCTAGTACCAAAGAAGGATGGGTCAACTAGATTTTGCGTTGATTACCGCCGCCTGAATCAGCAGACGCTGCCCGATAAATACCCCATCCCGAATATCGACGATCTTTTGGATGAATTACAATGAGCAAAAATTTTCTCGAAGGTGGATCTTAAATCTGGGTATTTCCAGATTCGAATGCACCCCTTGGATGTGTTCAAAACGGCTTTTCGGACTCATGATGGCCATTACGAGTTCTTGGTCATGCCTTTTGGACTCACAAATGCGCCATCCACTTTTCAAGCGGCAATGAACGACCTCCTTCGTCCCCATTTACGGCGTTTCATATTGGTATTTTTTGATGATATATTGATTTATAGTCAAAGTTTCACGGAGCACTTATATCATTTACAGCTCGTTTTCGATTTGTTAAGTACTAATCAGTTCTTTGCAAACAAGAATAAGTGCATGTTTGCACAGCAACAAATCTTGTATCTGGGACATATGGTATCATCCGCAGGCGTGGCAATGGAGGTAGATAAAGTTCAGGCTATAACTAATTGGCCGAAGCCTCAAAATATCAAGGAGCTTCGAGGATTTTTAGGCTTATCCGGGTACTATCGCCGCTTCGTTCAAAATTACGGTTTGATCGCACGACCACTCTTCGAGCTTACTAAGAAGAATGGATTCTTGTGGAATGACATAGCAGATGACGCTTTCCAGCGGCTTAAAGAGGCTCTAATCACTGCTCCTATTCTAAGGCTGCCGGATTATTCATTGCCTTTCACTGTTGAATGTGATGCATCAATGATAGGCGTTGGGGCAATTCTCTTGCAAGAAGGTCATCCTATCGCCTATTTTAGTAAGGGATTTTCTACAACAAATAAGATGCAGTCCACATATCACCGAGAATTATTAGCAATGGTGCTCGCCCTTCAACAATGGAAGCACTACCTATTGGGGCGACATTTCTTCGTACAAACTGATCATTGTAGCCTCAAGTTTCTTCTCGAGCAGCGCGTGACTTTTGGATCTCAACAAAGATTACTTATGAAATTATTACCATATGATTTTACTATTTTATATAAGAAGGGGAAAGACAACTTGGGGGCAGATGCTTTATCACGCCGACCTCAATTTGCGCAGATTTTGCACTATCCCTTCCAGTTCATATGGATTTTATGGATCTACATGGGGCTCTGCTTCAAGAGCAATACACTCGCAATATTATCGAGGGAATGAAGGATAATCCATCTGCTTATCCACGCTTTAAATTCGTACAGAATCGACTTCTCTACTCTGATAAATTGGTGATTCCTAATGCACAAGGAATTCGAGAAAAGATCTTAGCTGAATGTCACGATTCTCCTACTGGTGGGCATGGAGGTTATCTTAAAACTCTAAAGAGAGTCACGGCTAGTTTCTATTGGCCCGGCCTCAAACAAGAAGTGAAGACTTACGTTCAAAATTGTCTCATTTGCCAAACCAACAAGTATGAGACTCTGGCACCAGCTGGTCTCCTTCAACCTTTACCCATTCCGGCTCGTATATGGGAAGATGTCTCTCTAGATTTTATAGTGGGTTTACCAAAATCCAAGGGATATGATACCGTGCTCGTAGTGGTCGACCGTCTAAGCAAGTATGCACACTTTATACCGCTTGCACATCCATTTTCTGCCAAAGGCGTGGCCGCTGCATTCTGTCAGGGTATTGTCCGGCTACACGGGATGCCGCACTCCATCGTTTCTGATCGAGATCCCATTTTTCTCAGCCACTTCTGGCAAGAAATGTTTCGTCTCAGTCGGACTCAGCTTCGCATGGGCACGGCATATCATCCTCAGTCGGATGGTCAAACCGAAGTCGTAAACCGGTGTTTGGAAGCTTATCTCCGTTGCTTTAGTCATGAAAATCCGAAAGATTGGTATAAGTTTTTGGCTTGGGCAGAATACTCTTTTAATACAGGGTATCATACTAGTACAGGAATGACGCCTTTCAAAATTGTATACGGGCGTGATCCACCAATACTACATCCTTATGTTATCAGCGAAAGCAACAACGCAGAGTTAGAAGAAAAATTGATCCTCCGAGATGAAATGATGAAACTCCTTCGAGATAATTTATTAAAAGCTCAAACGCGTATGAAGAACTATGCCGACAACCATCGGCGAGAGCTCCAGTTCAATGTTGGTGATTTCGTATTCTTAAGAATCCAACCTTTCCGACAAAGGTCGTTGTCTCGGCGCCGTTATCAAAAACTTTCTCCTCAATTTTTCGGGCCTTACAAAATTCTTCGTCGTATCAGACCAGTGGCATATGAATTGGCTCTGCCACCGGAAGCAAAGATCTATAATGTTTTTCATGTTTCGTTATTACGCCCAGCTCGGGGACAATTCTCTACCGTTCCACCACCAGCCCTTCCGATCAACATTAATTGGGAAGTTTAGTTAGTTCCAGAAAAGATCATCTCCCATCGTTGGCAGAATTCTGGTGATTTAGAAATATTGCTGCAATGGAAGGGGAGACCTTGGGAAGAGCTACGTGGGAGCAATTTGATTTAGTTCAGATTCAGTTTCCTAACTTTCTGCTTGGGGACAAGTCAGATTTTCAGGGGGGAGGCACTGATAGCAGACCGCCTAAACCACCATTGAAGACTTACTCGCGGCGGCAATCTAAGAAAGCAATGGTGGACGAGGTGGAAGATCCAGCTTATTACCGAAGAGTTGCCACATGAAGCATTGTATATAATATATGTTTGTTTATAAAATAATGTGTCGATTAGGAATAGTATGGGTAGTTATTAGATTAAATAGTGAATAGTTGTAACCTTCCGCAATGGCCAACTGCCACATGCGATGATTATAAATAAGTAGGAAATAGATAAGATGGGGATTATCTTGTGATATTATAATAAAATATAGTTTTGTCCACTTACGGACTATTTCTCTTCAAACTGTTATTTGGTATTTAACAGTATGTTACCCTTTCAGATTTCCTCCTTCAGAAAGGTTTTCGCAAAGGCACCGTAGACCGCACATTATACATCATTAGACTAAACGATAATATTCTTTTAGTGCAACTCTACGTGGATGAGATCTTCTTCGAATCTCAGAATGTGACCATATGTCAAAAATTTGAGAAGATGATGAAAGATAAGTTTGAGATGTCAATGATGGGCGAGATGAATTTCTTTCTTGGACTTCAGGTTAAACAAACTAATAGAGGGATATTCATCAATCAAGCCAAATATACTAAGGAACTTATCAAGAAATTCGGTTGCGAGTTCAGCAAACCAGTTAGAGTCCCTATGAACACAAACTTCCAAATCGATCTTGATAAAGAGGGAGTATCAGTAGCCTCTACTAACTATCGTGCTTTAATTGGTTTATTATTATATCTAACTGGTAGTCGGCCTGACATAACTTATGTTGTAGGTGTATGTGCTCGATTTCAGGCGAATCCCAAGCTGAGCCATATGGATTCAGCAAAGAAGATTCTCCACTATCTCAAAGGCACACCTGACAGAGGGTTATGGTATCCAGCAGATGATAATTTTGAATTAACAGGCTATATTGATGCTGACTTGGCAGGTTGCAGGCTCGACCGAAAATCAACTTCAGGAACGTCTCAGTTCCTCGGTAGCAAGCTGATTTCATGGTTCTCCAAGAAACAACATTCAGTAGCCACATCAACTACTGAAGCTGGATACATGACTGTCGGATGTTGTTGCGCTCAGATCCTTTGGCTTCGACAGCAATTGCGCGACTACGATGTAATTCAGAATGAAGTGTCGATCTACTATGACAGTATCAGCGCCATTGTCATCTCGCAGAATCTTATTCTACATACAAGATGCAAGCACGTGGACGTTCGACACCACTTCATTCGCGATCATGTCTAGAAGAAGGACGTCAGATTGGAGAAAATCCACACCGACATTCAGAGGGCTGATATACTGACCAAGCCTCTAGCTGAAGCTAGATTCAGAGATCTTTTATTAGAGCTCGGTCTCCTATAACCTACTGACTTCACTCAGTAAGCATTTATGATATCAGTTCAGCATTGCATTTATTGCCTTAAAGAATGTCATTTATTAAATTATTTTTATTTATTATACGACATTCTATGCCAGCTTTGCTGAAACTACTTTGCATTAAATGCATGTCGTATCATCTTACATCTCTAAGCTATTTTAGTCTGAGATTTGACTAAGGCAGCACAGTCATCATTACTTTTCTTATCAATTAAAATCATGACCGTCCATCTGGAAAAGTGGGATTTAATTCCATCCGTCGATAATAAAACGTTTCATATTGAAAAACCTATATATCGATGTGATCATCCAAAACCGCCATCATCGCCATTTTTCTCTCTGCAAAAACCTTCAATTTCTCTGAAAATCATACAGCTTACTGTTATTTTCATCTATTTCAGAGACTTCTTGCGGTAAATCTTAACTTTTATAGCACTCTTACTGACTAACTCTATTTTCAAGTGCTAACCTTTGATTTTACAGATAGTCATGTCGGGCCTTACAATCATTTCTCCGGTTGATATCATGGAGAGTTTGGAGAAAGACCGGGTGTGGTGTGAGCCAGTCATGGAGTTTGACTCCAGTAACTTGGAGTTTGTTGGTCCCGAGATAAACGTTCAGGTGTAGAGGGGGGGTGAATACACCTAAAAACTTTCTCAACTTAAAACGCGAACAGTTCTTTTCAGAAGAGTGCCTTGTTAAACAAGTTCAGTAGACCAAATAAGCTGTTATGAATCGCGTGGCAGAGTGACTGGCTATACTGAGGCCTGCTAGCTGACTGAGGACAAAATTCAGTATCGTTCAGTAGAGTGCGGAAATGTGTAGGCCCAATTCAGTTAAGTTAGAAAACGTTTTTATTAAAACTGTTCAGTATATTAGTGCAATCTTTTAAGCTTTGCTGAAACACAGTTGATTGATTTTGAAAGATATTTTCAGTATGAATAGTAATCAATGCAATAGTAAAAATAGAGAACATAGAACACAACGATTTTTAAAGTGGTTCGGATATCAACAATCCTACGTCCACTGTCCCAAAAAGATCGGGAGACTATTTTATTATACTAAGTTAGTCTCAGTCGGTTTGTGCACTGGACAAACACTGGTCTTGAAGATTATACTGAGCAAGTCTCAGTTTACAAGGATCAAACTAAAGCGTTTGACAAACTCTCCAACTATGAAGGAGTTCTTTACAATAAAGAACAGTTCAGGGATGAACTCCTTCGATCTAAGCTATAGATATGGTCAGCTTAGCTTAGGTTAGAGGGAAGGGAACGAGGAAGTGGCTTCTAGAGCGACGAACAGTGAGGGATACTCTCTGGGTTCGTGTTCAATCGCTTGGATACTAGAGGCTTTGAATCTAATTCAGCTTGGTTCCCTTAGAGCAAGAATGTCGCCTTTCGCTTGAAGGTTTTCTCTAAAGTTCTTGCGGAAAGCTTGAGTCGGTTAGTTTTTGCTCGTAATCGCTCGTGTGTTCTTCGTGTGTTCTAGGTTAGCTTCGATTTGAATTCTTCCCTCTATTTATAGAGATGTGTCATGGAAAGATCCGTTGGAGACGATGATCCATGTGTCACACTCTTTTGGGTAGCTAACGGCTCTTTCAAAGAAATCTGGCAGAGTCTTTTCCCTCCATTTCTGAAAATATGTTGACTTGCAGCTTTAATCAGAAAGTAGACAGCTGGCTGTTCGTCATTGGCTGAGGCTTAGAAAGTAGTTCAGATAAATAGACTTCAAGGAAGATCTGAATTTGACTTCTCTGAACCTCGTATGACTCTACTGATTTAACAAGTAAGATCACTGACAGTCAAAGAGACTGTCTGGCCGTTGCTGAGTCTGACCTTGGTTCAGTAGTATACTCCTGCTGAGTCCAACTGTACTGAAGGCCAACTCTGAGTTCAGTGAATTGCTCCTGCTGAGTCCAGTTCCACTGACTCCTTTCGGATATCTTTGCTCCTACTCGACCCAAGACTACTGCGAGTATGAAAGCCTCTCAGTATGCTGCTCCTGTTGAGTCCAGCACTACTGAGTCTTCACTCCATGGTACTGAGGCTGATAGTCTAGTGAAGAGTCAGCAGACAGAGCTAAGCGCCTGAACCATGCTGAAAGAATGTCTACTGAGTTTGAAACTCTCAGAGACAGGCAATACAATACAACTCAATAGTTCACCAATCAAATTAGGCTTTGGGATCATTCAAATCTTATAATATTATGCTACTGAATCATCTCCCAATAGAGTTTTTGGGTGAAGTCTATGATGCGCTGAGAGCATCTGGACTGGAGTCGTTTCTCTCGAAGAAACCGTCATACTTCCTACCTCGCCAGATCACTGAGCTATATCTTAATATTGAGGAGGAAGACGGAGACCTGTATGGGACCTTCAAAGTTCACCAGATTGAGGACTCATCCAAGGCCTCTCCGATTCTGAAGAGGATGTCACTGAAGCAAGCTCTTGACAGAAGCTTCAGTCTTCCAACCAAGGCATCAGTCCTGCGGGATATAAGGATGATGTCCCTGATGACTACCTGATGCTGTTATGCGGGAAGCCCATGACGTTCAGAGCTGCATTTCCCAAAAGCAGCATGCTTCCATAGTGAAAGGCCTTGCATTGATAACTGTTCATACTGAAAATTATCTTTGCAAAATCGTACAACAGCATTTCAGTAAAAGCTTAAAACGTTGCACTAATATACTGAAAGTAATTTGATAAACAAACGTTTTCAAACAAGCTTAATCGGGTCTACACATTTTGCACGGTACTGAACAGCTGTTGAACACTATTGAATTCTGACATTAACTAGGCTAGAAGAGCTCAGCATTCTCTCAATCAAGAACAGCTTGCTTGGTCTACTGAATTAAGAATAGCTTGCTTGGTCTACTAAATTAGACATCTTCCGTAAATCGGACTGTTCGCGTTTGAGTTTGAAAAAGGTTTTCAGGTGTATTTCCCCCCCCTCCCCTTCTACACTTGAATATTTGACTCGGGACCAACATGTTTCATTAAGGAATAGTGATAGTATAGTGACACATATGTTACTAAAATATAGTACATTTTTAACTATAAAAAAAATTAGTACATCTTTTTCCGATAAAAATAATTTAATAAAGAAATATTAAAATATAAAATATACAAGTATAATCTTAAATTTAATTAATAAATGGATAATAGGTTCTTATTGAACTAAAAATTAAAATTCGAGTTAGACTAAATGGATTAAAGAAAATATATTATTTAAATCCTATGAATTATCAAACAACTTTTATGTTTCAGTTTAACTGTGTTCACCGCACTTTTCATGTGATATTTATGTAATGTATATAATTAAGGGTAATTAAGGGCAATTATAGAAATATATTTGCATTTAAAAAATATTTTATTAAATTAATACACGATTATTATCTTAAATTATTTATTTTAGAAAATAGTTGATAACAGATATTTGGCTCAAATAATTTATTTATAGATGGTATATTTTAGAGTTTATATATAGAAAAACTTAAAATAATTTATTGAGATTATTTTAGATATGTTGGTGTTCGTGACAAGCAACATAAGGGACAACACAGGAATCTAATGGTTATCGATTTGCGTGATAATTATTTAACATATGGATATTATTTATTTATCTACATGTAAATAAATAATGAAGTTATTTTTTATGTGAATCGTTCAAATAAATTGTTAGCACGGCGTGTAGAGAAGTTGTTGGTGCATTTGTGAAAATAAAGGAATAACATCTTGAAATTATGCTGAGCTGAAAGAATAACTGAATAAGACTAGTACATGATGTACGTTATGCAGTTGAGAAAAGTAGGGGATAACTACTTCAACTAAATACAATCGTGGAAACTATCATATTAGGACGAGTCGCGCGATATGGAGCGTGATCTACAAGCTAGGATACTCTACAAATAGAGGAGTTCATTAGTTAAAGAACTTGGATCCGTTTGAGTTGATCAGTTAGCAAGAGTATTGTGTTTCCAAGAGTGTCACACAAGCATAGGCATCACATTTATTAGAAGCATAGTATAATTAGCAAGTGGAAGCTAACCCCAACGTATTTGGGCAAAGTGATTGTTTAAATATTTATGTTTTGTTACTTGTACTTCATAAGTATTTAGGCGTATTGGTATTTGTTGGGTGGAATGTGAGTCTACCGTTATTCTATTCTTTGTAATCGTCACAAGTTATTATCTATACAACTTAGTGGAAAAATCTTGAGTTTTTGTTTTTACATCTATATTTCCACTGCAAAGTAAAATTGTAATTTGTTATCTTTGTGTTGTCTATCACACTAATCACATCAAGTATGAACACTAATACCTTCATAATTCATAACGTTTCTAAAAGTTAAGATATCTTTGTAGATAAACAGATGTGACAGTTATTATCTATGGAATTTAAAGGGTGTTTGCAATAGGTTAAATTATTTAGTTTATGACTTAATTTAAGGAAAAGTTAATTTTGAGTGTTTGCAATACTTAGATTCTTCAAAATTCTCTACATTTATGTTGAATAAGTTGAAGTTGGTTAAATTGGTTTTAACCAACTTTTTCAACTTAATGACATATTTATAATTTCAAAGAAACTACGATTTAACATTTTAATTCTAAATCTCAAAATAAGATAGTACTACATTATAAAATTTGAAAAAAAAAAATCAACTTTTAAACATTTTTTTGCGAACACATCTCAAATACCTTAATAAACCACTTTTACCAAATTCTCCTTAATTTAAGTAATTAAAAAAAGTTTAAATTATTACAAATAGTGCCTCCAATGAGAGTTTTTTTTTAAATGTAAAAAGTTAGGTATAATTTTTTATGCCACGACCAAAATTGAAAAAGTTGGCCCAATTTTTTCAATTAAAAGTTGACTTTATGGAAATTGATAGTAGTAGAATTTAGTATATAAATTTTATAAGACCCATTTAAAAGTTAATTTTGTAGATTTATTATTGGAGAGAAAAATATAAAAATTTGTAGATTTAAAAAGATGACGTGACTACTAAAACTCAGCTTTTTTTTTTTGTTAATTATAATTATCGACCGACGAGCTGCTCTCTAGCAAAGCAGAAAATGTTACCATATCTTGTTTTTCTTATAGTACTAATATAGTGAAGATCCAACACAAGACTTTCTGAATCACGCGTGGAAGTTCTATCATCATTTATGTTTCATTTTTGACAATTATTTATATCTATATACAAATCCAAAGTAAGACTTCACTTTTAGATCCAAAGTACTCCCTACATCCACTTAATTAATTTTTTTTTCGATTGTCCCATTATTTAATACATCTATATTCACTTTTTAAAATTCCATCAATAAACGGACAAAAATAATGAAACGAAGTGAGTATTACTTTTAAGACGAAAATATCACATAATGATGAGCACAACTTACAAAGTAATGTAGTAAAATAGCTTAACTAGAAATACTGTCGTGGACCTCTTGCCTCTTGTAGAGACCACGTGTAATTTTCTACTGCATTTTGACATTATTAAGTATATATATGGACATCTTACTAAATAAAAACTAAAATAAAAAAAAAATGCCACCCTAAACCCTTAGAAAGTGGATATCAATATAATCAAGCTCAAGAAAATGAATGAATTTTAGTACAGCTTTTAGTTTGTTTTTGCGAATTTACTATAATATCTAAAGATAAAAAAGCTGATCAATAATTTGGTTCCATCTTTTGGAGGATACTTCACCATCCTGGAGTCTACTGCTCCCATGTTTTGCAAGATACTGCTACAATCCGGCTAGCTACTCCGTGAAGTCGTCGAGACTTCAGCGCTACAAACGGGACAGACCTACACAAAGAGCAGAATCATACACCAAGAATTTCTATCACAGAGAAGCTAGTTGAAGAGAGCAGCCATATTCAATGAAGAGGTAATCATCTACTAATCCACATTCTTGTAAGAAAGGAGAGTTGTTGAAATTTCTGGATGCTCTATCCACTCAAGGTGATGCTGCTTTTTGACTCTATGAACTGCATAATACACATGCCAAACAGATGGCACAGAATACAACCGAAGCACAAGAGTGCGATATAACCAAAAGGAGAAAGAATATTGTTTCTATGACCACAAAAAACAATTAATTCTACAAGACATCCAATGCTCAGGAATAAATTAATCTCTGTTTCATTGTCTCGAGAACACTAAATAACTCGGTGCTTTGGCTTAAATGGAAATGTTGAGGGTAAAGTAAGTTAATAAATACAGCATATAGAAATTGATGAAAAACAATGAAAAATCAGTGGCCTAAAATCATTGATGAGAAAATACTATATTAACATAACCTAGAGGATCAGATTTTCCAGCCTCGGGTATATATGAAGACAAAAGAGTTATCTGAAACACATCCAAAATGACACATGAACATACCTTGTTTATCTGTAACCAGTTGTTAATGCACTCTGAATGGTAAGAATGTTTACAAGAAAGAATTATCAAGGTTTCATCATCTTCATAATCCAACCTACATATAACACAGCTGGCAAACCAACAACATAACATGGTAAGCAGATGAGAAAAAGAGGGTGATTCGGAGTGTGGTTGCTTTCGAAGTGGATGAAAAGATTAGGGGTTAGCTTTCCATCAAATCAGACATAAGTCTAATTGGCCAAATTCATAAACCAGAAACAAGACCACATTTGATTTGTTTAGGTCAAAATCAAATTTCAGTTTTTGGTTAAGTTATCTGATCAACAAAATCTTCTCAGACACTAAGAAAGAACAAAAGAAGATACAAGTCACATAAATAACTAAAAATATATTATAAATATATTTATTTTTTTTTATAGTTTACGTGAGTAAATTTTAAGATGTTGGAACGAAAAATATGTAAATTAATAATATAACATATAAAGTTACATTTTACTTTTCAGTTTAATCAGGAGGACCAAAACATAAACTTTAGAAAAAACAAATTTCGGCATTTTTTACTTTTTAAAACAAAAAGAGAGTGTTAAAGTCGGCTCCATTTTGATTTGAGCAATTAAACCTTTATCAGCACCCCTGGTGGTTATAGCTGCAGGGAAGTAAATCTGTAAGGAAAAGGGTTCACTTACGAGTCGCTGATTCCTTCCTGAGTGCCTTGTGATTTATAGTTGATGGATGGCAAGGAAGCAATTGTCTCTGCAGAAAGGCCCCTGCTTTCTGTTCCAACAACTTCACCCAGGGCAAGCAACTCCTGTAACAGAAAAGTAAATATGAAATGCAAAGTAAAGAATGTTCCATTAAGAGTTATAACATGGCCTCAGACGCTGAGTTACCTCATATGATAGTTCATCTGGATCAACATCCTCCCATGCATCCTGAGGATTGCTAACAGTATTAGGCACGACACAAGCTAATCTAATGATGGTGTAGATTCAAATGAATATGCAGATGATCAGAAGATTGCATTAGCACATATAATATCAAACAAGAGACTGCATCAAGCTGTAATACTGTACCAACCACACAATTCCAACTGGTAACGAAGAGGAGATTCAGAACAGAACCAAGCAACTACTAGCATCAAATGTGGACATAATCTAAAGTAATTTAGACATGCAAAACCAAATGCTACATAACACACTATCGGTCAGATGGTCACTATCCACCACTACAAGAGTGCTGTCGGAGATAGGAGGAGATGAGGCAGCAGGCACTGCCGCACTGCTGCACGTCTGGTACGCTATGGGTGTATGCCACAGGGGGGATGACATAAAGGACATGTAGGAGGTCTAGAGTTTGGGCTTGAGTGTTTTTTCGTTAAGAGTTTAACTGAATGGGCAAATCATACAAACCCATCTAAATCAAAATGGAAATTTGGTTGTCCCCCTCATGAATGCAAGTCATGCACCCAAAAAAGCGCATACACAAGCAACATGTAGGCCTCAATCGTGAGGGGAAAGGCATCGCCTTAGATGAGATTTTACAACTACGCACTTGCTCTATCTAAATGTTGATGAAATATATAAAGAAACTCGGAAGGATCATAAGTTAAGACATTATAACTAATATATGCACCAGTACAAATATCACCAATAAGGACATCAACTGAAGTGGAGTTCCTACAAATCTAAAACCCCTGAAGCGGATGGGAATTTGTAACAGCTGTAGAGACCATCACAATTAGGTTCCAGTAATTGTCTAGTACATAAACATATGCAACATATGGGTTTTAGTCGAGCCATGTTTTCGAATAGATATTGGTTGACTGGTAGGTGCCAGGTGGGCAATCCAAGTCAGTTGGTAGTTTATTCCGCTTGGATTTCTCATCATAGACACCACATTATTCCGTTCCGTCAGGGGTTCTTTCGTTAGTTAGATGCCGATTCGTAACCATTGGTTCCTGGGAAAGAGGGATCGCTAGTAGAGGTTGGCACGAACTTAGATGTTCAATACCCGCCGTGCCCCAAACAAATTCTGGTGAATGATGATTTGAAATAGCCAACTGGAGTAGTAGGCAGAACTGGGTCTCGGTTGAGGGTCAGTTGGATTGGCAGACCACCCTTGTTGGCTCCAGGCCACCACCCTACCCTGCTGTTAATGCTACTGCCCATATACTTTGGGGCAATTCAGATTATCATCATCATATATTTATACCACACAAGCATGAGCCAGAATTACGACAAAAGTGCAAAGCACCTTGACAGTTCATTCCCCCAACCCTATCTTGGCCTCATCACTACTCACAAGGCAAAATATGTTGGCAAAATAATCTGCCTAACCTCGACAATCATTTGTCCCTCTTTTCATAAATCATAACAGTTGCATGATAATATAGCTATACCCAAACCAACAGAAAAATGTCAATTTGAACACAGACCAGATCCAATCTACTTTCATCAAAATCATCTCCATCTAGATTCATTCTATGATTCTAACATATATATTAGTCAGACATCAATGAGTTAGCCAAAGACCAAACCCAACCGTTGCTTTCGAAAATTTAATAACATAATGTAGCAAAAGCACAACCATTGATGAAATAAAAGGCCAAGACAGCATAACTAATCAAATCTTTAGTTGATATAGGCATATACTGGAAGATATATGTTGAAAAGTCGGCCAGTATAACAAAAACTCTTAGCATTATTTCTAGAAGCAACCAAAACACAACAGAAGATGACACAAAAGTACATGGCAACATGAGTCGTCAAAATTTAAGTGATATATGGGCTGTTATATACACAGTCATATAATTTAAATAGAGAGAAAGAGAGAAAGAAGCTATCCAGCATAACAAAGAAAAGACCCTCTTTCAATTTGGGCCAGCATCATAATTCCTCTCTTTCACTCTTGGCCTACAACCTCACAAAAAACATGTGACTAACATATTGCATTATACCTGAGAATTACCACCATTATCCTCTTCATCCTCACTTTCCAGGGTAATCCCTATTGAAAGTGTTAAATCTTAGTCAGCAATCACACGGTTCTAATGCATAACTAAAAGAATAATTAAGCAAATAACTCAACCGCAATCAAGTCGACGACTCACTTTCATTTATCCCAGCTAGGGCCAACAACCTAGCTGCTATGTCTAGTTCTTCGGCCTCTTGCAAGGCTCTAGCATAGGCCTCGTCATCTGGAAAGGCAGAGGGATCCAATTCAACATTTTCATCTTCTTCTCCTTCGCCAGGAGCATGAGCATGCTCGTCAGATGCATCTCCTTCACCATTGTCCACATCTGACGCGTCATAATCATCTTCATCATAATCATCATAATCATCTCCATCAAAATCATCATAATCATCTTCATCATAATCACTGCCACCATTGCCTCGCATTCTCAACATCATATAAGCTCTTTCCTGTTTCAAGAAATCAGATTTCAACAGATTTTCAAAAATAATACTGTAAAACATGCAAACATAATGTTTTGATTACTATCAATTAAGAAAATAATTTAGCATGGTCAGAACTGTATTACAATCGCTATGTAAAGAATGCTAACAGGAGATAATCAACACCTAAACCAAAAGCTTTTTCGACATTGAAACCGCCATTTCATAATCAAAACATCGAAAACAGAAAATAACAATAAACCAAAACACTAGTCCAAAAAAATACAGAAGCAGTGCCGTTAGCTACCTTTAATGTATGAAATCAAAACCCTAATGAAAAGAAAACAAGCACGGTAAAAACAAGAAACCTAATTCTTAGTTGAAATTGAAAACAGAAGCAGCTATGATAAAGAGTAATCGAAAGCAGACATAAATAAGATTAAAAGGAGAAACCTGTTCTTGAAGAGTACGTGCAAGTGCAAGATCGGCGTCGACTTGACTGAGGTCGGAGAAGGGAGTTCTCCGGGGGCGATCGACGGCGGTGTCTCCGCCATTATCATTATTAGGATTGGAGTGATTATTGGGGTTTTCTTCAGCCCCGGTGTTGCCGGAATCAGCCTTACCATTGGTATTCTCCATCGGAATTCCTGGAAAATCTACAAAAAAAAGTGATGCGAGAGGAAGGAATTGGAGTGTACGAGTGTTGGGGGAAATCTACGAAGCGGAATTCTTGAGCAAGAAACTTGTATAATTTCTTTGAATTAGGGCACAACGTATGGTAGTTTAAAATTCATTTTCCTTGTTGAGTATTTATATTGATTTGCTTGTCTATATCTTTGTGTATTAATTAATCATATCATATCATATCATATAATATATAGAGAATGACTAGGGTGCATAGGTACAATATAATTTATTTGGCTCAATTTTGACCATCTGATCGATTTTGACTCATTGACTATTATTAATAAAAATTAAAAAATTAAAACCGTAACTCTTTCGCTCCGCCTCAGATCTATCTGACCCTCTCTCGCCCCTCTCTCTCTCCTCTTCGCATTTGCTCTCTCTCTCTCTTCTCTCTGTCTTTGGTCTCTCTCGCGTCTCTCTCTTTCCTCTCCGCCTCCACTCTATAACGCTATCTCTGAATTTAGGAAGTTTTGCATCCTTAAGATATCGTAAGCGTTAGTATTTTTCGTGGTTGAATCGGTTGGATTTTACTCATTTCTAAAAATGAATATTAATGGGAATTATTAAATATATGCGTTTGTTGCAAGATTTGTTGTCAATTGCTTGAGATTTTGGCTTCTTGGTTCTCGTTATGTGGAGTTTTACAGATTTGAGTCTCCATTGATTCAAATGGAGCAAAGAATGCAAGTTTTTTTATTGGTATTTGGTGAATTTTTCATGATTTCTATTTATTAATAGCTTTCTAAGTTGATAGTTTTTTAAATCTGATATTGTAATTTGATTCTTCTTGTTCTTGTTCATAGCATATTTGTATAGAATGTGATACTGGAAAATTAATTGCCACTAGTGTGAGGAATGATGGTATTTGAGGTAAATGTTGCTAATTTGAATTGCAATATTGGAGCAAGTTGTTCGGACTGTAACTCTTCGCATTATTGTTATCTTAGGTTTTATCAGTAGATTTCCAAAATTAGTTTTAGTGGCAATCTTTTGTTCAAATTGAGTACTTTTTTACTTGTTTTTGTTTCAAAGTGATTCTTGAGCGGAAATATCTAATACTGAACACGATGTGGGTGATGGGGTGAACGTAGACCTGGTTGATTACTGGTTAGTTTGGTGTAGGGATGCACAGTCAAGGGAATTACAGCAGCAGCATTGTTGGTTGTTGCTGTAAATTGTATGTAAACCTTCATTTGGAATTAGGATCTCTTTTCTACAATTATGTCTGTGATGTATCCATGCAATTTTACACTTCTCGACAAATATAATCTGTTTTGTTATTCTAAGTGGTTATTCTATTTTAGGTTTCTTTGATGTCATTACATAACATTGTTCCTTCCATTGTTGTTCTTCTGGTTCTTTGTGTGTTCTATGTTATTCTGTTCTTCTCTTTGTTTTATGGGTTGTGATTTGAAGTATTTGGATTTGTACAATTTATTTATTGGGAATCTTGAAAGGTAGGAAAACATGAGGGTCATTTTATTTACTAGGAATTTGATTTTGTTTGGAGTATTTAAATCATTGCGTTTGCTATAGTCTTATTAGTTAGCAAATTTATTGAAGTGTTATTTCTAGTAACATAAAGTGTCATTTGCTGTGAACAATTGTGTCATTTGTTTAAAACAACTCATATTGAAAAATGACATTTTTATTCAAAACAATTGACATTTTTTGCGTTGCAATTGACACATTTATTTATTGCAGGACACATTGAGTAACATTTCTAGTTATTATGATGATCATATTTTGTTGATTAAATCATTGCACAGTGGTTTCGTATGATAATTGGATTAAAGTGACACGTTCCTTAATTATAATTGACATTTTACTTCACTATGATTGATACTCTAAGATAAATGACAATTTTATTTGTTGCAATTGACACATTATAAGGATGTGACACTCTCTTTCGAGACAATTGACACTTTTGATTATTACAATTGACACTTTGAGTAACATTTTTTGTTATTATGATGATCATATTTTGTTGACTAAATCATTGAACGGTGGTTTCGAATGATTACTAGATTAAAGTGACATGTTCCTTAATTATAATTGACACTTTACTTCACTGTGATTGACACTCTGAGATAAATGACACTTTTATTTGTTGCAATTTACACATTATGGGAATATGACACTCTCCTTCAAGAGAATTGATATTTTGTTTATTACGATTGACATTTTGGGTAACATTTTTTGTTATTATGCTTCATATTTTTTTTTTGTGATTATTGGATTAAAGTGACATGTTTCTTAATATTGATTGACACTTTACTTTGACACTTTGATACTTTGATATATGACGCATTTGTTCACAACAATTGACACTTTTTCCATAAACAATTGACACTTTTTTTAAAAATAAATTGCATTTTTTCAAAAATAATTGAAAGTCAATAAATGATACTCTACAAATGACACTTTATTCAAATAAAAATGATATTTTTGTTTCAAAGCAAATGATAATCAACAAATGACACTTTTCTTCAAAAAAAATGATATTTTTGTTCATTTCAAATGACACGTCCGTCCTTAATTAAAATTGGGGAAAAAATAAAATAAATTAAATTATAAAAACTAAAAATAATTAAAATAATTAAAAAATGTTAAATAATTTTTAAAAGAATAAAAATAAAAAATTAAATTGAAAATAATGAAAGAATCGAACGATATTTTCACTAAATAAAAAAATAAAAAAATGAATTAAACAAAAAATGTGACTATAAGGGTTTGAATCTGAAACCTCTTCGTTAAAAAATAGAATATTTGACCGATAGGCTACCAACCATCATATTAAAATAATGAACAAACTTTATATTTATTATCTTGCCCGCGTGCGACCTGTTGCACATGCAACAGGTGCACCTAAGTTTTTGAGCAATATATATAGGGAGGGTTCTAAAGAGAACACCCCTTGTTGGTCCCGAGAGCACGTTCAGGTGTAGAGGGGGGGGGGGGTGAATACACTTTAAACCGATTTTCTCAACTTAAACACGAACAGTCCTTTTTCAGGATGATGTCATACTGAACAAGTTCAGCAGACCAGATAAGCTGTTCTGAATCGTGTTGGCAGAGTGACTGACTCTACTGAGACCTGCTAGCTGACTGAGAGTCAGAATTCAGTATCTTGCAGATAGAGTTCAGTGGTGCGGAATAGTGTAGGCCCAATTCAGTTGAGTTAGACAACGTTTTTATCAAAACTGTTTCAGTTGATTAGTGCAGTCTATTTAGTTTGTTGAAACTCAGTTGAATGATTTAAAGAAGGTTTTTCTGTATGAACAGTAAATCAATGCAACAGTTAAGAACAGAACACACGACACAGAGATTTTTAAAGTGGTTCGGACACAAAAATCCTACGTCCACTGTCCCGAAAGATCAGGAAGCTATTTATTATACTGAGGTAGTCTTAGTTGGTTTGTACGCTGGACAAACACTGGTCTTGAGATTTATACTGAGCAAGTCTCAGTTTACACGGTTATCAAACTGAGTGTTTGAAAAACTCTCCAACTGTGAAGGAGTCCTTTACAATAAGGATTAGTTCAAAGATTAACTCCTTCGACTAAGCTATGGATATATGTTATTGAGCTTAGGTTAGAGGGATAGGGAACAAGAAGGTGGCTTCTAGAACGACGAACAGCTGAATATAGCTTTGGGTTCGTGTATCGTCGCTTGGATACTAGAGGCTGTATGAAAAAGTTAAGCTTGGTTCCCTATGAGCCAGAATGTAGTCTTTCGCCGGAGATAGATTCTTCGAACTTCTTGTGGAAGACTTAGGCTTTTCGGATTAGCTTGTTTGAATGCTCTGTGTGTTCTTGGTAGTTCATTTTTTCGCGTATTCGTGTTCGTTTTTCTCGTGAGCTTCAAATTTGATTTATCCCTCTATTTATAGAGAAGAGATTAGGATAGATCCGTTGGAGACGACGATCCTTTGTCTCTCTCTTTTGGGTAGCTAACGGCTCTTTTGAAGTATGGTGGCAGTGTCCTTTCTCTCCTTTTCTGGAAAATGGTTGACTTGCAGCTTTAAGTAGATATAGGTTACGTGTCTGCTTGTCATTGGTCGAGGTTCAGAAAGTGGTTGAGACAGAACAGACTTCAAGAGGATCTGAAGCTGACTTCTCTCTTCCTCGTATTGACTCTACTGAAAGGTGACTTCAACGATTCTGAGTCAGAAGACTCTGTCCGTTGCTGAGTCTGATCTATGATTCAGTGGCGTGCTCCTGCTGAGTCGGCTCTACTAAAGATCAGCTCTGAGTACAGTGAACTACTCCTGCTGAGTTCAGTTCTACTGACTCCTTTCAGTATACTGCTCCTGCCGAGTCTAGTATTTACTGAGTCTTCTACATCTGGTGCTGAGGCGGATAATCTGCTGAATGCCTGAACCAGAGCAGAGGGTCTGCTGAGTCTGAAACCTCAGAGACAACAAAATACAACTTAATGGTTCACCAATCAATATAGGGTTTTGGGATCTTCAAATCTTCATAGTTACATTCAGAGCACAGGGCTACTGACTGTTTGACAACATAGAAGACTGAATCATTTCCCACTATTAAACGGCACTACTGAGGATAGAATCATCACCCAACAATTTCCCCCTATTTGATGATGCCAAAACCTAATAGCTATCAACACAACCTAATACTATGACTTATCAGAAACAGAGCTCCTTACAAGTTTTACAAGTAGAATCAGTGGAATAGTTCTTCAAGTCCTAGACTACTGAGGGGATCAAGGCAGAAGGTCAGAATAAGAGTCTGAACGACAATTCCCCCTGTCTTAACAACATTTTCCCCTTACAAAGCTATCAAGTCTATCAGAATCTAGCTAAGCAACAACTGACAATAAGTAATCAGACAGTGAGTGTGTGAGTCAGTAATCACTTCAGTGATTCTGAGTGTTAAGCATAAATAAACACGGTTGTTCAGATAATAAGATATTGTTAAAGCCAAACAAAGATATATTATATATGTAAAGAAGTTCAGTACAGTTACATCTCTGCTAAGCTAGAAAACAAGAAAAAGATACAAAGAGAACACAGAAGCAAAGAGTCATTTGAACTGCCTAATCCTGTCTTTGAAATCTTGGGATTGTGATTCAGGGAGGGGCACTCCATACATGCGATAGGTGACTTTTCTCAGCTTCAGTATCTCAGCAAAGTCCGCTGGATCTGGCCTCAGCAGCGTCCTTCACTTCTTTCTCTATAACACCATAGTGAACGGATCCATCAAGTCTCTGTGGGGGTGGCAAGATTCTAGGATCTAGAACTCTGACTTCAACATGTTCATTGACAGCTTTCTGCAATCTGGCATACATGTCTAGGTCGGCTCTCATCGTCCATTCAGTGTAAGCTTCTGCCTTGCGCTTGTCAGGCCAGAATCTCCAGAAGTAGTTCCTTTTAATGAACTCTATCTTCAGCGCTTCCCATCTTTGAGTGAATTCTACTGGCATCCATTCATCAGTTCTAGGCCATCTATGAGTCTTCAGATCCGTAGGCTTCCTGAATCTTCTGTATCTGTAAGGGATATCAGCCTTTGAGGGGATCCTCTGACTCGCTTCCTTTTCTGTTCTCAGCCTGAGGGCTTCAAGGTCTGCTATATGTAATCTTTCCCCGGTGCTTCAATCGCCGCCCGGCCTCTTCACCTCTCGTACAAGTATCTCGTCTAATCGAGCCCGGATCTCTTCCATTTCCTCGTTCTTGTTCCTTAGAGCGGTATAGGAAGGCTTGTGAGGTGGCTCTTCTTCTGAGTCAGCAGGAGTAGAAGATTTTTCTTTGGAGGTACCCTGCTGCTCAGTAGACTTTTGTTGCTGTTGCTCCTTCTCTTTTTGCTTGTCAGCTTCGTCGCTGAGTTTAAGTGTTCTAGGAGGCAGCCTTGACCTTGTTCTCTTGCCTCCAGCTGGAGCCTTGGTTTTGCCTTTGACAGGCTTCGGTTTAGGCTTTTTGGCTACTTCAGCTTCGGCAATCTCCCTTGCCAGCTTCTCGTCAGCGGCTATCTGAGCCGCCTCCTCCGGGGTTATGAACCTCCTGGGTCCTTTCTTCTTGGAAGGAGGTGTTGGGAGTTTCAGTACTTTCTTGCCTTTGCCGGCAACAGGAGGTGTGTTGGGTGATGATTCAATCCTCAGCATGATCATACTTGTGGGAAATGATTCTATCTTCTATACTGAATCACGCTCAGTAGCCTCGTGCTCTGACTATTGAGAAGATTTGAAGATCCCAAAACCCTATCTGATTGGTGAACCATTCTTTTGTATTCGTATTTGTCTCTGAGGTTTCAGACTCAGTAGACACTCTGCTCTGGTCAAGGCGCTCAGTAGCTCATCAGCCTCAGCACTAGTGTAGAAGACTCAGTGAATACTTGGACTCGAGCGGGAAGCGATATCGAGAGAGTCGGTTGAACCGAACTCGGCGGGAGTAGTTCACTGGACTCGTAGCCGATTTTCAGTAGACCCTTCTCAGCTGTCTACTACCGAATACAAAATCAGACTCAGCATCGGCTGACAGTCTTCTGAACTGTCTGAATCTTTTGATAAGCTATCAGTGTTGTCAAGTACGAGGAAGAGAGAAGTCAACTTCAGTTGCCTCGAAGTTTGTTCTGTCTCAACCACCACATCCACCTCGACAAATGACAAGCATACACGTGTCGTCTCACCTACTAGAGCTACAGTCAACATATTTCCGTAAAAGGTGGGAAAGTACACTGTCACCTACACAAAAGAGCCGTTTGCTACCACAAAAGAGGGAAAAAGAAGAAGATCGTCTCCAACGGATCTATTCTTCTCTCCACTCTATAAATAGAGGGATCATTCAAGATTTGAAGCTAACCTAGAACCAACATATAGAACCAAGAAACACACAGAGCATTCAAACGAGCGAAATTAACGACTAAGTCTTCCGCAAGAATCAACCGAGTTATCTCCGGCGAAAGACTACATCCAGCTCAAAAGGAACCAAGCTGAACCGACATAAGCTTCTAGTATCCAAGCGACTGACACGAACCTATAGCTAAACCCTCAGCTGTTCGTCGCTCTAGATAGCTACATTCTCGTTCCTTATCGCTCTAACCCTAAGCTCACTTGTTATATCCATAGCTTAGACGAAGGAGTTCACATTTGAACCCAATCCTTATTGTATAAGGACTCCTTCATTGTTGGAGAAGTTTGTCAAACACTTAAAGTTTGATAGAATTATAAACCGGGACTTGCTCGAGATAATCCCCAAGCCACGGCTTTGTCCAAAGTTACAAGCCGGACCGAGACTAACTCGGTATAATAAATAGCCTCCTCGATCTATCGGGACAAGTGGACGTAGGATTGTTGATATCCGAACCACTTTAAAATTATACGTGTCGTTTACTTACTTGTTTCATTGGTTTTACCGTGCATACCGAACATCATATTTAAAATCGATTTAAGCTGTCTCGGTATTCTCGAACTTCTTATCTACTGAACCGAGACTTGCATAAAACGTTTTCCTCATTAAAACCGATTTGGGCCCACACAATTCCCGCACACCGAACTCTCATCGATCGATACTCGAATTCGACCTAGTCGGTTAGCGGATCTCAAGCCGAGTCGATACTCTTTTAGCCTTTAACACGATTCGAAACGGTTATGCCTTTCTGTCCGAACTATTTCAAGACGGCACCTTCCCCGAATAGGACTGTTCGTGTTCGAAAGTTGAGAAATTTGGATTCAGGTGTATTCACCCCCCCCCCTCTACACCTGAACTCACTCACGGGACCAACAAGGTGGAAGAGGAACTTCTTCCTCTTCTGAGTCCTTCTCGTCAGCGTACTCGGCAACTTCTCTAATGATATCGAGAGGAGTCTGAGTTGCCTGAGTCGCGACTTCTCTGGCTCCTGAACTACTTGGGCCTGTCTCGGCTCGATCTTTGCACTGCACTCGAGACACCCCGGGCCTCGCCGGTTCGGTAGGTGCGGTAGGGGCGGATGTCTGAGTTGTTGCCCTTGCTACTGACCTTGCTCTCTTCGGAGCCTTCAGTATCAGCTCCTTGGCAGCTTCACCCTTAATTGATTTTTCTATTAGACTTTCCCCCTTAGCCAAACTTTCCCCCTTTTTGGCATCAGCAAGTAGGGTTGGGGTTGGAGCAGATACCTTCTTGTTCAAGCTTTTGTAGGAGGCTGACAGATCATCTAGTCCGGCGTGGATCTTGGTCGGCGCCTCATGCAGGCTCATTTCTCTCGTTGGTCGGTGATTGCTTTGTATTCTTTGTGTGAGAGATCTCTTTGTAGCCTTGAATTCTTTCAGCTGCTGTTCAACCTTCTCTTCAAGGGCCTTCTGTACAGTTTGGAGTCTGAGTTCATTGCCTTGAGAGGTGGCTGCGACTGATTCAGTATGAGCGGTTTGAGCGGCCTTGTATTGATTCAGCAATTGATCCTAGCCTTCCTGAATAGTCTTAGGTGAGCCTCGAATCCAGGCTTTTACGTGCGGCTAAGGCATTCGTCGAAATCTTTGGAGAAGTCAGGGACCTGAGATGAAGAAATGGCTGAATGGAGTCCCTGCAGGTCTGCACTCTGTGCCTCAGTGGTTTGCCGCCAAGTTTTGTGGACGGCACGGGCAAGAAGGCGATTCTGTGTGCCTTGATCCTTCAGTGCCCTGGCCACTGTTTTTAAGCGACGGCTCTTTGGGCTGGGTACTACTTCGAAAGCAAATTGGAGAAGAAGCTGAGCAGGATCAGCTGCCTTCGAAGTACCAACCACCGTCTGTCCAGGACCAAGGATGCTGAGTGGAGGGTCAGCAGTAGATGCAGTGGCATCCTTGTCCTGCTGAGTTCCCTCATCAGGCTTCTCAGGGCCTGAATCATGGGGTGGGTCATGACTATCGGGGTCAGACCCATCTGAGGGTGCGGGTGCTGAGACGGGTTGTCTCTCGTTCAGCAATACGAGCATAGCCGCCCTCAAATCCTCGAGCGTGCCGAGGTCAGATGGCTCTGAGTAACCAATCTTCTCTCTTATCAGCAGCTCTTCTTCATGTAGTTGTTCACAGGTATGGTACAGGACAAGGCGCTTCAGATTGGGCCATTCCTGGAACCTGATCAGCATATGGAGCCTCGTCTGCCTCGCTAATATAACAGGTCTGAGTGGCTGATGATCTCCGGTATCATCTCAGCAATCTCCCGGGAGGCTCTGCATATGAGCGCTGAGGCTTCCATCCCGACAGATTCTTCTTCTGAGGGAGTCTCCGAGCTCTCGACTTCGATAGGAGACACCTATTTCTCAGCAGTAGGGATACTGCTGAGTGGAGGGACGTCCAAGGGGCTATCCTGAGTCTGGACTTCTTCCGTCTGGACTTCAGATTGGATCTCTTCAGCTTGGACCCCTTGGTCCATTGTCTTTACATATTCAGTGGAGACGATCTTCTCCACTGATTGAGTCCGCTCAGAAGACTCAGGCTCGTCTCTCAGCTGAAGTGTTGGCTGAGCAATGACGGCCTCTGTTTCCACTGTAGTTTCACTGGGCGCAACCTGGTTGACCTTCTTCAGCTTTTTGGTTGGTGTCTTTGGTGTGGATTTCGGTGGGGACCTCTTCTTCTTCGGTGTCGAGGTCTGCTGAGTCCCACTCGTAGGTGCAGCGGGCCCTGAGCCGATCTGTTGAAGGGTTGCTGACCTATTCTGAAATCTGACTTTCTTTACGTTGAAGTATTGTTTGTCAGCGAAGGTGACTTTGTCAGATTTGCAAAAATCCTCTATCATCACTGAGAGTTTGAGTCCATACAGGAGCTTTCCTTTGGCGCTCAGCCGGTTAGATGCTTTATCAAATTTGGCTGACTGCAGTGTGAATTCTTTGATGAAAATTTTGTCCAGTTGACCTTGGCCCGATCATATATTGCCATCATCAGTTGCAGTTTGTGCCTAGATACCTGGTGAAACGAGCCTGCTTGACTAGTCAGCAACTGAGTCACAATGTATGCTAGTGCTCTGTACTGAGGGAGTATAGCATTCTTCGGAAAAGCGGCTCTGAATACGGTTGGCTTCCCACAGAATTCAGTGAGGTATTCATCCATCAAGTCATCTTTGTAGTTGAGTGTGACGTGTCCTAAGTTAGGGAGGTTGAAGCTTCTCTGAAAGGCTTCGCGGATGGACATCTGCATCACTTCAATCGCGTTCCGTGAGGGATCGTGTACTGGTTGGACGATGAATCTTCCTCTAATATCTCCATCTACTGAATCATTGTTGGAGTTGATCTCGGCGACTTGGCGTGGAAGAAAGAAAGTCGGCCTCCTGATCAGAAATCCTTCAAGACCTGTTTCTCTGAGTGCGTAGAATATCTCCTCCATAAAATCCAGATTGCACTCATCGAACTCCATGACCGGTTCACACCAGACTCGATCCTTCTTGAGGATCTCTTGCATGTCTGCCGGAGCACCTACGTGAATTCCTGTCATTTTTGTAATCTGCATACACAGCACAGGTCAGTATCGATTAACATATAAGTGAAATAAAGATCATACGATAATTAATAATCATTGAAGAATTACCAAAAGATTTTCTGAATATTTTGGAGAGAATTTGTTAGAAAGGAAGTAATTATCTCAGAAAATCTCGAATATATAGCAGATATGGAATGACGGTGTCAAAGATTTGAACTCGAATATATGTATCTTAGAGAAGATGAACAGTTAAAGATAAATGGTTCAGTTTGAACGCGCTTTTTAGATGGACGGCTAGGATTAAGTTTTATAAAATAGGCAATGATCAAATTAGCCGCCTAAGTCAAAATCCAGTTGTAAATAGCCTAAGTAGTAACTTGATACGACATGCATTAAATGCGTGGCAGAGTTCAGCATGCTTGTACATAGAATGTCGTGTATTAAATATGATCCGTTAAAAATTAAATGATATTTCTTAAAGCATTGAATGCGATGTTGAATATCATCATAAATGCACAGAATCGTTCTATAGGCTACTAAGTATAGATACGCAAACCTGTCAGCTGAACATCGTAGTCAGCTGATACCTCGTGTAGTTGGTTGCTGTCTCTACGTACTGATTTTACTCAGTACTGAGAGCAAACATTCCCCCTTACTGAATGCTCCTCTCCTGAATCCGCTTACTGACTAGAGTCAGTGGGGTCCAGTAGACCTAGCTCTACTGAAAGTTCTCTGAATCTGGCTTCAGCTAGAGGCTTGGTCAGTATATCAGCCCTTTGATGGTTAGTATGGATCTTTTCCATCCTGATATCCTTCTTTTCGACATGGTCACGAATGAAGTGGTGTCTGATGTCCACGTGCTTGCATCTCGTATGAAGTACAGGATTCAGAGTGATTACAATGGCACTGGTACTGTCACAGAAGATCGGCACTTCATTCTGAATAACGTCATAGTTGCATAGCTGTTGTCTCAGCCAAAGGATTTGGGCGCAGCAACTTTCGGCAGCCATGTATTCAGCTTCAGTAGTTGACGTTGCTACTGAATGCTGTTTCTTTGAGAACCATGAGATTAGCTTACTGCCGAGGAACTGACACGTTCCAGAAGTTGATTTTCGGTCTATTCTACATCCTGCATAGTCAGCATCAGAATAACCAGTTAGTTCTATATTATCATCAGCTGGATACCATAAACCCATGTCAGGTGTTCCTCTAAGATAGCGGAGAATCTTCTTTGCTGAGTCCACGTGGCTCTGCTTCGGATTCGCCTGAAATCGAGCACAGACACCTACAGCATAAGTTATGTCAGGACGTGTAGCTGTTAAGTATAATAAAGAACCAATTATTGCACGAAATTCAGTTTGGTCTACTGATACTCCCTCCTTATCAAGATCGATCTTCATATTTGTGTTCATCGGGATCTTGATTGGTTTATCGGATGTGCAACCGAATCTCTTGATGAGGTCTCGAGTGTATTTGCCTTGATTAATGAACGTCCCCTTCTCAGATTGTTTGACTTGAAAGCTAAGGAAATAGTTCATCTCTCCCATCATTGACATCTCGAACTTATCCTTCATCATTTTCTCAAACTACTGACACATGATGACGTTCTTCGAGCCGAAGATGATGTCATCTACGTAGATCTGCACAAGCAATAGGTCATCTTCCAGTCGAATGCTGAATAAAGTGCGGCTCATCGTGCCCTTCGAAAACCTTTTACGAAGAAGAAACTCAGATAGGGTATCGTACCAAGCCCTGGGTGCTTGTTTTAACCCATACAGAGTCTTTCTGAGTCTGTATACTTGATGTCCCTGCTGAAAGCCGGGAGGCTGTTCCACATAGACTTCTTCTTTCAGCACGCCGTGCAGGAAAGCAGACTTCACATCCATTTGATAAACTCTAAATCTTTGATGTGTTGCGTAGGCTAGGAATAGTTTGATTGCCTCGATTCTTGCAACTGGAGCGAACGTTTCATCGAAATCTATCCCTTCAGCTTGACAGTTGCCTTTTGCCACGAGTCTTGCTTTGTTCCTTACTATGACATTATTTTCATCACGCTTGTTCTTGAAGACCCATTTAGTTCCAATAACATGCTGATGTCGGGGTCTGTCAACAAGCTCCCAAACTTCGTTTCTCGTGAACTGATTCAGCTCCTCCTGCATGGCTATGATCCAGTCAGCGTCTTTCAGTGCGTCCTCAACTGACTGAGGTTCTTCAGTAGACAAGAAGCAGGAATATAAGGCGCTTTCTCCCTGATAGAATCTGGATCTTGTCTTTACGCTTGCTGAAGGATCTCCAATAATTGGTAAGAAGTATGAGCATCCAGCCACGATCTACGATGTCTCAACTCTTCATCTGAAATTTGTTCAACACAGATAGTAGGTGAGTTAGGCATTTCAGTTGTACTATTCTGAGATGGAAGCAATTCAGTTACAAGAGTGTGATCTACTGAGTCACCAGGTTCAGGGGCATTTAGCTCAGGAACATCATTTGTTCCCCCTGAATTATTATTCTCAGTAGAGGTCTCAATTACCACTGGGTTTCTTCATCGACCTGAGTTACTTGGGATTGACTCTGTTCTGGAGAGTCAATCTGTTCAGCTACTTCTGCTGCTGGCTGAGATTCAGTAGATTTGTCTTCAGTTTCCTCATCTGAATCATCATCCCAACATAGCTGGATCTTTTCGACTTTATCTTTTATGTTCAGATCCTGTAGCTGCTTACTGATGTCCTCAGATTCAAGTTCAGAGTTTCTGCTCCTGTCTTCAGTAGCAAACTCATTAAAAACAACATGAGGGCTTTCCTCCACACAAAGAGTCCGATAGTTAAAGACTCTGAAAGCTTTACTAAGAACACCCCCTGATCTGACTTGCTATCGAAAGTCTTCAGCTGATCTTTCCTATTATTGTGGATAAAGCACGAGCACCCAAAAATATGGAAATAAGATAGAGAAGGCTTCATGCCGTTCCATAGTTCATATGGTGTCTTCTTATGCTGCTTTATCAGTAGAGATCGGTTCTGAGTGTAACATGCAGTGTCAGTAGCTTCTGCCCAGAATTTGGTTGGGAGTCCTGAGTCTGCGAGCAGGGTTCTTACTGCTTCTTTGAGTGTACGATTCTTTCTCTCAGCAACCCCATTTTGTTGAGGCGTGCGTGCAGCAGACGTCTCATGCTCTATTCCTTCTGCTTTGCAGAGCTCCTCCACCATGAAATTAAGGAACTCAGTTCCTCTGTCAGAACGTATTTTGACAATCTTGGTGTTCTTCTCGACACTGAGCCTTTTCAGAAGCGTTGGTAACTCTGTTTTGACGTCGACTTATTGGGCAATAAATATGACCCATGTGTAGCACGAGTAGTCATCAATGACCACTAATGCATACTTCTTGCCTCTGATCGTCACGGGAGAGACTGGACCGAACAAATCCATATGTAGCAGCTGAAGGATTCCATCAGTGGAAGGAGATGGAACAGGTGGATTTTGTTTCTTTGTTTTCTTACCCTTCAGACGGCTCTACTGAAGATCACCTCCGAGTTCTGTGAACTACTCCTACTGAGTTCAGTTCCACTGACTCCTTTCAGTATACTGCTCCTGCTGAGTCCAGTATCACTGAGTCTTCTTCTTCTGGTACTAAGGCTGGTGATCTACTGAGCGCCTGAACCAAATGAAGAGTGTCTAGTGAGTCTGAAACCTCAGAGACAAAACAGAACACATTACAACTGAATGGTTCATCAGTCAAGATAGGCTTTTGGGATCTTCAAATCTTCAGCAAATATTCAGAGCAATGGGCTACTGAGTTATATCTCAACTGATTGTGAGAAGACTGAATCATCTCCCAACAGGTCTACAGACTCAGAAAGGCTCTGTACGGGTTAAAACAAGCACCCAGGGCTTGGTACGATACCCTGTCTGAGTTTCTTCTTCAGAAAGGTTTTCAGAAGGGCACAATAGACCACACATTATTCAGCATTTGACTGGAAGATAACATTTTACTTGTGCAGATCTACGTAGATGACATAATCTTCGGATCGAAGAACGTCATCTTGTGTCAGCAATTTGAGAAAATGATGAAGGATGAGTTCGAGATGTCAATGATGGGAGAGATGAATTATTTCCTTGGTTTTCAAGTCAAACAATCTGAGAAGGGAACATTCATCAATCAAGGCAAATACACTCGAGACCTCATCAAGAAATTCGGTTGCACATCCGGCAAACCAATCAAGATCCCGATCAACACGAATATGAAAATCGATCTTGATAAAGAGGGAGTATCAGTAGACCATACTTAATTTCGTGCTATTATTGGTACATTATTATATATAATTGCTACCCGACCTGACATAACTTATGTTGTAGGTGTCTGCGCTCGATTTCAGGCGAATCCGAAGCAGAGTCACATGGACTCAGCAAAGAAGATTCTCCGCTATCTCAGAGGAACACCTGACATGGGTTTATGGTATCCAGCAGATGATAATATTGAACTAACTGGTTATTCTGATGCTGACTATGCAGGATGTAGAATTGACCGAAAGTCAACTTCTGGAACTTGGCAGTAAGCTGATTTCGTGGTTTTCAAAGAAACAGCATTCAGTAGCAACGTCAAGTACTGAAGCTGAATATATGGCTGCCGGAAGTTGCTGCGCCCAAATCCTTTGGCGGAGACAGCAGCTACGCGACTATGATGTCCTCCAGAATGAAGTGTCGATCTTCTGCGACAGCTCCAGTGCGATTGCAATCACTCAGAACCATGTACTTCATACTAGATGCAAGCACGTGGACATCAGACACCACTTCATTCGTGATCATGTCGAAAAGAAGGATATCAGGATGGAGAAGATCCATACTGACCGTCAAAGGGCAGATATTCTGACCAAGCCTCTAGCTAAAGCCAGATTCAGAGAACTTTTAGTAGATCTAAGTCTGCTGGACCCCAGTCAGTAAGTAGATTCAGGAGAGGAGCATTCAGCAAGGGGGAATGTTCACTCTTAGTACTGACTCAACAACCATCTACACGAGGTATCAGCTGACTACAATGTTCAGCTAACAGGTTTGTGTATCTCTACTCAGTAGCCAATGAAATATTCTGTGCATTAATGATTCAGATTGAGCTTTGTATTCAATGCCTTAGAAAATGTCATTTAATATAACGGTTTACATTTAATATACGACATTCTATGTAAAGTATGCTGAACTCTGCGGTGCATTAAATGCATGTCGAATCAAGTTACTTCTTTGGCTAGTTACAACTGTATTTTGACTTAGGCGGCTAAATTGATCATTGCCTATTTTATAACATTAAATCCTAGTCGTCCATCTCATAAAGCAGATTTAAAACTGAACAGTAGATTTTTAACTGTTCATCTTCTTTAACATATAAAAACACGTTCAAAGTTTAGAAACCGCCATTTCACTCTGCAATTTCACAACCCTAGATTTTCTGAGAAAAGCCTTTGTCTATTTGCAATCTTCTATTTCAATCTCTCAAAAAAACTTTAGTAAATCTTTAATGATTATTCAGCATCGTATATGGTCTTTATAATATCTTTCGTTCGATACTGATATTTTTCGTCTACAGATTATTAAACATGGCAGGAAGGGATGTTATTGGTCCTGTGAACATGGCAGAAATCCTCGAGAAGGACCGCGTGTGGTTTGAGCCGATGATGGAGTTTGACTCATGCGACCTTGATTTCATGGAGGAAGTCTTTGACGTACTGAGGGCGACAGGACTGGAGGGTTATCTGTCAAGGAAGCCATCTGTTGGTCCCGAGTGTACGGTCAGGTGTAGAGGGGGGGGGTGAATACACCTGACTCCGATTTTCTCAACTTCGAACACGAACAGTCTTGTTCAGGAAAGTGCCGTACTGAAATAATTCAGCAGACCAAATAGCTGTTCTGAATCGTGTGTGGCAAAGCGTCTGACTCTACTGAGATCTGCTAGGCGGTCGAGTCGAGTCGAGTATCAAACAGTAGAGTTCGGCGGTGCGGAAAAGTGTAGGCCCAAATCGGTTGAGTGGAAAAACCGTTTTAGCAAGTCTCGGTTCAAGCAATAGACAGTTCGGTATGCTTGAGACAGCTTGTATGATTTTAAAGTAGGTTTTCAGTATGAACAGTAAAATCAATGCAACAGTAATCAGAAAGCAATAACAAGACACATATTTTTAAAGTGGTTCGGTTATCAATCGATCCTACGTCCACTGTCCCGAAAAGTTCAGGAGGCTATTTATTATACTGAGTTAGTCTCAGTCAGCTTGTGCACAGGACAAAGCCGTGGCTTGGGGATTATACTGAGCAAGTCCCAGTTTACAAAGGCATCAAACTAAAGTGTTTGGCAAACTTCTCCAACTATGAAGGAGTCCTTTTACAATAAGGATTGGGTTCAAATATGAACTCCTTCGTCTAAGCTATAAGTATATTCTGTTGAGCTTAGGGTTAGAGGGATAGAGAATGAGAGAGTGGCTTCTAGATCGACGAACAGCTGAAATAAGCTTTAGGTTAGTGTATCGTCGATTTGGATGCTAGAGGCTATGAGCTGAGAAGGTAGTCTTTCGCCGGAGATAGATCTTCAAATTCTTGCGGAAGACTTAGGGTTTTCTGGTTCTAGCTCGTTTGAATGCTTGTGTTTGTTTTCGTCGTTAAGCTTATGCGCATTCGTCTCTCTCTCTTTTTCTCTTCTCTTCTCTAAGGCTTGAAATGTCCCTCTATTTATAGAGCAGAGATTGGAAAAGATCCGTTGGAGACGATCTTCCATTCTCTCTCTTTTTTTGGTAGCTAACGTCTCTTTTTGAAGGATGTAACAGTGTCCTTTCCCTTCTTTTCTGGAAATATGTTGACTTGCAGCTTTAGTAGGTAGAGACACGTGTATACTTGTCATTTGTCGAGGATTATGGAGTGGTTGAGACGGAACAGACTTCGAGGCATACTAAAGCTGACTTCTCTTTTCCTCGTACTTGACAATACTGATTGTATATTCAAAAAGTGTCGGACGGTTCGAAAGACTCGCTCGTTGCTTTGAAGTCCGATCTTCATTCGGTAGAGAGACAGTGAGGGTACTCTACGATTGTCGGCTCCGAGTTCGGTGAACTACTCCTCGCCGAGTTCGGTTCTCTACCGACTCCTTCGCATATCTTGCTCCCGTTGAGTCCAAGAAATACTGAGTCTTCTACTTCTGGTGCTGAGGCTGATAAGCTACTGACCGCCTTAACCAGAGCAGAGTGTCTCACCGAGTCCGAAACCTCGGAGACAAAACAATTACACGGGAATAGTTCATCAATCAAGATAGGGTTTTGGGATCTTCAAATCTTCGAGATAGGTACGAGCACGAGGCTACCGAGCTTACGGTCGAGTCTTGAAGACGAAATCATTTCCCACTAAGTATAACAAAGGCTTGAGGATAAAATCATCACCCAACAATTTCCCCCTATTTGATGATGCCAAAACCTATCATCTGTGCTAACACTAAACTCTCAGAAACAGAGCTCCTTACATTATTACAAGTAGGATCAGTGGAGTTTGTTCTTCAAGTTCTAGTCTACTGAGGGGAGCAGGGCAAAATAATTTCCCTCTATCTAAACAATTCCCCCGAAACACAACAACTAGACTATCAGATCTTGAGAAGCAATAAGCTGACAACTAAGATAAAGTGAGTGTGTGAGTCAGCAATCACTTCAGTGATTCTGAGTGTTTAAGCATAAAACAAACATGGCTGTTTTGACAATAAGATATTGTCTGAGCCAAAAGAGAATGTATATATAAGATATGAAAGTTCAGTACATTACATCTCTTTCTAAGCTAGGAAGATAAAGAAATCTAATACTAAGAACGCTTGTACTTGCTTGATCCTCGTCCATAAAGTTTTGCGATTCCGACTCGGGCGAGGGCAAGCCATACATTCCAGTATGAGTTCTTCCTCGGCTTCGTGTATTCGGATAAGTCCGTTGGCTCATCTTCTTCAAGTCCTCTCGTTTGCGGCAGCATTCTTCACTTCTTTTTCTATTACTCCATGATGGACTGAGTCATCATTTCTTCTTGGCGGAGGTATGATTATGGGCTCAGGAACACTGACTTCTATACCTTCAGACACGGCTTTATGCAAGTATATGTATAGATCCGGTTCTGTTATCATCATCCATTACGTGTAAGTATCGGCCTTAGCCTTGTCCGGCGGTAATCTCCGAAATAATTGCGCTTGATGAACTCTATCTTTGCGGATTCCCATCTCTCGAGTAACCGAGCAGGCATCCAATCGTCCTCGTCCTTGGCCATCTATGCGATTTCAGATCGGTTGGCTTCCCGAACCTTCGTATCGATAAGGAATATCGGCTTTTGAAGGTACTCTCGGCTGGCCTCTTGTTCAAGATGCAATTCTCGGTGCCTCAAGGTCCGCCATATGTATTCTCTATCCGGCGGCTTCTATCTCGTCCGGCTTCCTCTCCTCTCGTAGAGATACCTATCCATCTCGAGCGAAAATGGCTTCGATCTCGGCATCTTGTTCTTTGGATCTCATATAGGAAGGTTGGTGAGGAGAGTCTTACGAGTCGGCCAGGGTACTTGGATTTCTCTTTGGATGTACCCCGCTTCTCGCATTCTTCTCGTTGTTGCTCCTTTTCCTTTTCTCTATCTTCGACATCATGAATCTTGAGCTTCCTTGGAGGCAACCTAGCGGTTTTCTTTACGCCTCGAGCCGGTGCCTTAGTTTTGCCTTGAGAGGTATTTTCTTTAGGCTTGTTGGCGGCCCTCGGCTTTGGCTATCTCCATAGCAAGCTTCTCGTCAGCTGCTATCTGAGCCTCCTCTTCAACCGAAATGTATCTCTTTGATTTCTTTTCTGGAGGGGTCGGGAGTTCCAGTACTTTCTTCCCTTTGCCTGGAACAGGCGGTGGTAGAGGGGCTTCTTCCTCTTCCGAATCATCATGTTCGAAGCATACTCAAGCAACCTCCTTAATAATATCGGTAGGAGTGCGGGTTGCGTGAGTAGGTATTCCGAGCCACTTGGGCCGGTCTCGATGTGCTCGCAGGCGGAGACACCCTCGGGTCTCTTCGGTGGTCCAAGAGAGCGCAATAGTCCGAACTTCGCTTCAAGGCCTGCCGACCCGGGTTTTCTTGGCGGTCTTCAGTGGAGCTTCCCCCTTAGTGAATTTGGCTGTGGGTTTAGTCAAGGTCAGCTTGGGGGTTGACTTGTCCCCTTTTTCACTGTCTTTCTTTTCTTCCTTTTATCCTTTCCTTCCCCCTTTTTGGCATCATCAATTATTACCGGAGTCGGAGTGGATATCTTTAGGTCTAGGCTTTTGTAAGAGGTTGACAGAGAGTCGAGTTTGTCTTTGATTTTTGTCAGTGCCTCATGCAGCCCATTCCTCTCAGAAGCAAGATCTTCACTGTATTTCTTGTGGGAGAGTTCAGCTGCAGCCTTAAATTCCGTCAGCTTCTCAGATACCTTATCTCCAGAGCTTGTTGAATATTGTTGAGTCTGAGCTCAGTGGTCTGGGATAGGTTTGACACTGATTCAGTATTAGTGGACTGAGAGGCCTTGAATTCTTCAAGCAGTTTGGCCTGTCCCTCCTGAATCACTCTGAGCTGATCTTCAAAGTCATGTCTCTGCTTTGCCAGCGCATTTGAGACAATGGAAGAGACATCAGGGGCAGCTGAGTCGGATAGAGAGGTTTTCAGCCCCTGAAGCTCAGCGCTAGTGGCTTCAGCAGTTTTCTTCCATACTTTATGGACAGCTTTGGCTAGAGCTCTATTCTGAGCTCCTTGGCTTTTCAGTACCTTGGCCATGGACTTTGAGCGTCGGCCTTTGGGGCTGGGCGCTACTTCAAACTAAGATGTTAGCAAGAGCTGAGCAGGCTCTACAGACGTTGAAGTACCAGCCGCCGACTTCTAAGGCCCAAGGATACTGAGCGGTAGATCAGAAATTTCAGCAGTTGTATCCTTGTCCTGGGGTACTCCCTCATCAGGCTTCCCAGGGCCTGAATCATGGGGTGGGTCCTGGCCGTCGTGGTCGACCCATCTCGAGGGGCCGAGCTCGAAGTCTACGCTCTATCGTGCGGCAAGGCCGGCATCGCGGCCCTCGGATCATCGAAGTTACCTAGGTCGGCGGGCCCGGAGTAGCCTATCTGCTTTGCCTTAGGTGCTGCTCCTCCTGATGTAATTGGTCACAGGAGTAGTGAAGGATGAGGCGAAGCTGTGGGTGCCACTCCTGGAACCTTAGGAGCATGTCTAGCAATTAACACCAAGTCTTGGTGGCCAGCGATCTCCGGTATTTGGTCAGCTATCTCTCGGAATGCTTGAGATCTGAGCGCTGAGGCTTCCATTCCGATTGATTCTTGCTCGTACGCCGTTTCGAGTCGTCAAGATCTATGGCGGACGTGCGTTTTTTCGGCGAGATGGCAAAGTGTTGAGTGGTGGAATATCAAGCGGGCTTTCCAGAGTTTGTATATCAGCACTCTGGCTAAGTTCAGCTGGAACCCCTTGATCCACTTCTTGAGTCTGTTCAGTGGAGACGACCTTCTCCACCGAATGAGTCTCCTCGAAGGATTCTGACTCATCTATTAGCTGCATAGGCTGAGTAGGTTATTCAGTAGCATGTTCAGTAGCCTGTTCAGCAGTTGGTTGTTCAGTAGTTTCCTCCGGTACAGCCTCGGATTCAGTAGGGACATCAGCGATGGCTCTCTTCAGTCGTTTAGCCGATGTCTTAGGAATTTTTGCTAGAGGAGACCTCTTCTTGGTAGGCGTGGTTTGCTGAAGCGACGGTCCTGAACCGATCTATCGAAGAGCAATGCTACTTGTGGTGGAACCTGATCTTCTTTACATTAAAGTATACCTTGTCCTCAAAGGTGATCTGGTCATCTCCACAGAAGTCTTGTATCATGATGGACAGCTTCAGTCCATACAGCAGCTTGCCTTTTACTGTCAGGTTGTACGTTGCCTTATCAAATTTGGCAGCTTGAACCATGAACTCTCGAAGAAAGAACTCCGTCCAGTTGATTTTTGCTTTGTCATATATTGCCATCATGAGCTGGATCTTAGGTCTCGATACTTGATCGAATGAACCCGCTTGGCTTGTCGTAGGCTGCGTGACTATATAAGCTAGTGCACGGGCTCAGGGCGAGCATCTATGTTCTTTGGGAAGGCCGCTCTGAATGTGGTAGGCTTTCCGCAAAATATAGAGAGATAGTCGTCTATCCTGTCATCGTTGTAGCCAACATGGCTAACTCCTTCAGTAGGCAAAGCGAAGCTTCTCCTCAGTGCTTCTTTAATTGAGATCCGCTTCAGTTGCATAGAGGTATCGCCTATGGAGTGGATGGCAAAACGTCCAATGATGTCTCCAGATATCGAATCTGAGTTGAGGTATATCTGAGACACCTGTCGAGGAAGGAAGAAGGTAGGCTTCCTTGAGAGGAACTGCTCCAATCCAGACGCTCTCAGATACGAGAAAATCTCGTCCATGAAGTCAAGGTCGCAGGCGTCAAACTCCATGACTGGTTCGCACCAGACACGGTCTTTGTCTAAGATTTCCTGCATGTTCCCTGGGGAGACGAGAGAAAGATTTGCCATTGTATCGATAAAATTATGAGAATAGAGAAGATAAGAAGCAAGTAAAGGATTGCTAGAGATCTCAAAATTTACGGAGCAAGAATTTGAAGATATACTAATGGCGGTTTCTAGGATATGATCGAAAATATATATCTGACGTGAAGGTGAACAGTTTTCGATCAAAGGCCAAATTTAAATCTACTTTATGATATGGACGGTTAAGATTGGATATTATAAAGAAGGTAATGATCACAGTAGCCGCCTAAGTCAAAGCCAGTTGTAATTTGCCTAAGTAGTAACTATGAGAGGACATGCATTAAATGCGTGGCAGAATTCAGCATACTTATACATAGAATGTTGTGCATTAAATGAGAGTCGTTTTCATTAAATGACAAACTTTAAAATAATTAATACCATGCTGAATCTGAATAATACGTGCAGAATACTGTTCTATTAGTTACTACTGAGTATAGATACGCAAACCTGTCAGCTGAACATAGCAGTCAGCTGATACCTCATGTAGATGGTTGCTGATTCTCTACGTACTGATTATACTCGCATCGAGAGTGAACATTCCCCACTTCCGAAATGGTCCTCTCTTGAAGACTCTTATTGACCGGGGTCGGTAGGGTCCAAAGCAGACCTAGCTCTACCGAAAGTTCTTTGAATCGGATTCGGCTAGAGGCTTGGTCGAATATCGGCCCTTTGTTTGTCGGTATGGATCTTTTCCATCCCGATATCCTTCTTTTCGACATGGTCACGAATGAAGTGATGTCTAATGTCCACGTGCTTGCATCTCGTGTGAAGTACGGGGTTCCGAGTGATTGCAATAGCACCGGTATCCGTCGCAGAATATCGGCACTTCATTCCGAATGACGTCATAGTCTCTTAGCCGCTGTCTCGGCCAAAGGATTTGGGCGCAACAACTTCCGAGCAGCCATATATTCAGCTTCGGTAGTTGACGTGGCTACCGAGTGCCGCTTCTTTGAAAACCATGAGATCGCTTCTTGCCTGGGAACCGACAAGTTCCCGAAGTTGATTTTCGGTCAATTCTACATCCCGCATAGTCGGCATCGAATAGCCGCTTAGTTCAATATTATCATCAGCTGGATACCATAAACCTATGTCAGGTGTGCCTCTGAGGTAGCGGAGAATCTTCTTTGCTAAGTCCATGTGGCTCTGCTTAGGATTCGCCTGAAATCGAGCGTAGACACCTACAGCATAAGTTATGTCTGGACGAGTAGCTGTTAGATATAATAAGGAACCAATTATTGCACGAAATTCAGTTTGGTCTACTGATACTCCCTCTTTATCAAGATCGATTTTCATATTCGTGTTCATCGGGATCTTGATAGGTTTGTCGGATGTGCAACCGAATCTTTTGATGAGGTCTCGAGTGTATTTGCCTTGGTTAATGAACGTTCCCTTTTCAGATTATTTGACTTGAAAACCGAGGAAATAGTTCATTTCACCCATCATTGACATCTCGAACTTGTCCTTCATCATTTTCTCAAACTGCTGACACATGACGACGTTCCTCGATCCAAAGATAATGTCGTCTACATAGATCTGCACGAGTAATAAGTCATCTTCCAGTCGAATGCTGAACAGCGTGCGATCTACTGTGCCTTTCTGAAAACCTTTCTGAAGAAGAAACTCTGACAGGGTATCGTACCAAGCCCTGGGTGCTTGTTTTAACCCATATAGAGCCTTTCTTAGTCTATAAACCTGATGTCCCTGCTGAAAGCCGGGCGGTTGTTCTACATAGACTTCTTCTTTCAGTACGCCGTTCAGGAACGCAGACTTCACATCCATTTGATAGACTCTGAATCTTTGATGTGTTGCGTAGGCTAGAAATAGTCTGATTGCCTCCAATCTTGCAACTGGAGTGAATGTCTCATCGAAATCTATTCCCTCAGCTTGACAGTAGCCTTTCGCCATGAGCCTTGCTTTGTTCCTTACTATAACGTTGTTTTCATCTCGCTTGTTCTTGAAGACCCATTTTGTTCCAATGATGTGTTGATGTCGGGGTCTGTCAACAAGATCTCAAACTTCGTTTCTCGTGAACTGATTCAGCTCCTCCTGCATAGCTATGATCCAGTCATCATTTTTAAGTGCATCCTCAATCGTCTGAGGCTCCTCAGTAGACAAGAAGCAGGAATATAATGCGCTTTCTCCTTGACAGAATCTGGATCTTGTCTTGACTTTTGCTGAAGGATCTCCAATGATTAGATCATGAGTGTGAGCATCTAGCCACGATCTATGATGTTTCAGCTCTTCATCTGGAATTTGATCAACACAGATAGTAGGTGAGTTAGGCATTTCAGTTGTACTATTCTGAGATTGAAGCAATTCAGTAATGAGAGTGTGATATACTGAGTTTCCAGGTTCAGGGGCATTCAGCTCGGGAACATTAATAGATGTTCCCCCCCGAGTTATTATTCTCGGTAGTGGTCTCGGTTACCTCTAAGGTTTCTTCATCGACCCGAGTTACACCGGGATTGACTCTGTTCAGGAGAGTCAATTTGTTCAGCTACTTGCGTTGCTGGTTCAGATTCAGTAGGCTTATCTTCAGTTTCTTCATTTGAATCATCATCCCAACAAAGTCGGATCCTTTCGAGTTTGTCTTTTAGGTTCGATCCCGTAGGCTGCGTCGATGTCCTCAGATTCAGACTTAGAGTTATTGCTCATGTCTTCAGTAGCAAACTCATTAAAAACAACATGAGGGCTTTCTTCCACGCAAAGGGTCCGATAGTTGAATACTCTGAAAGCTTTGCTGACTCGAGAGTATCCTAAGAATACTCCCTGACCTGACTTGCTATCAAAAGTTTTCAGCTGATCTTTCCCATTATTGTGAATAAAGCACGAACAACCAAAGATATGGAAATAAGATAAAGAAGGCTTCCTGCCGTTCCATAGTTCATATGGTGTTCTCTTATGCTGCTTTGTCAGTAGAGATCGGTTCTGAGTATAACATGCAGTGTCAGTTGCTTCTGCCCAGAATTTGGTTGGGAGTCCTGAGTCTGCGAGTAGAGTTCTTGCTGCTTCTTTGAGTGTGCGATTCTTTCGTTCAGCAACCCCGTTCTGCTGAGGGGTGCGCGCAACAGATGTCTCATGCTCTATCCCTTCGGTTTTGCAGAACTCCTCTACCATGGAATTAAGGAACTCAGTTCCTCTGTCAGAACGAATTTTGATTATCTTGGTGTTCTTCTCGACACTGAGCTTTTTCAGAAGCGTTGGTAACTTTGTTTTGACGTCAGACTTGTTGGCAATGAATATGACCCATGTGTAGCGCGAGTAGTCATCGATGACCACTAAAGCATACTTTTTGCCTCTGATCATCACTGGAGAGACTGGACCGAACAAATCCATATGTAGCAGCTGAAGGATTCCATCAGTGGAAGGAGATGGAATAGGTGGATTTTTATTCCTTGTTTGCTTTCCCTTCAGACATGCTTCACACTGAGTGTCTTTGCTGAATACTTCATTCGGCAGTCCTCTTGCTAGAGTGTTCCTTGCTAGTTTGTTGAGCGTTTTGAAGTTGAGGTGGCTGAGTCTCCTATACCAAAGCCATCCCATACGGTTGTCACTCTTCGCCAACAGACAAGCTTCAGGTTCTGCTGAGTTCCAGTCAGCTACATATATATTATTTTTACGCGAACCTGGTAACACTGTGTTTCCCTGTGGATTTATCAATGACATCACAGAAACCAGCGTCAAAAATCACTCTATTCGAGTTATCACAGAATTGAATAACAGAGAGAAGATTATGCTGAAGTCCTGCAACATATGATACTCTAGGAACTGTGGCAGTTCCAATGTTGAGTGCTCCATATCCTCTTGTATAGCCTTTTGCATTGTCTCCAAACTCGATTCTGGGTCCTTCTTCAGCTATATAGTTCTTCAGTAGGTTCCTTTGGTACGTCATATGTCTTGAGCATCCACTGTCCACATACCAAGGATCTTTGTGCACCTGCAAAACAGAATTATATTCAGGTACCCTTTAATTAATTTTTGGGTCCTTAGATGTTAGTTTTAGTGACCCAAATCTGTCTAACAACCCTGGTGGTTTCAGACAGTTTATTTCCACTTGAGTCAACATACTTGACCACTTGACTGGTCAAAGCTGACTTCTTAAGGTCGTTCGAGTTCGGGAGTCCGGATCTTCCGAGCCGGTGGATCGCCGACCTTTGCCTTTTGTGCGATTTTCTTCTTTTTCTGACTCTTGGAACCTCTTCTGACTATAGGATCATAGTAATATGACCCATACTGAGCTGGATGTGTCAACTGAGGTGGTCTATACTGATCAGCCCACTTAACTCTGCTAGTTCCCCCTTGACTGAACTGGGGTGTCTTGGTACTGATCTTCTGGTCAGAATACTGATGCGTAGGATGAGGTGCTTTCATCTTTTGTTTGTTCGTTGCTGAGGGGTTCAGAACATTTGCATTGATCGTTTCCCCTCGAACAAACCTATCAGTTAGACGCACTTCTGAGTGTACGGGGGCAGATGAGGAAGCTTCCTGGTTGAAACCAACTCCTTCCTTATAGTGCTTGGGCTTGTTGCTTGCAAGCATAGCCTCCAGCTTCTTTTCAGCGCCCATGTAACGCTCAGTCATCAGGCTCTTCCAGACATCATCACTCTTTTTCAGTGTGTCATGCTTGGTCTGAAGTCCTGACAGTTCTTGCTTCAGTAGACTCAGTTCAGTATCTTTCTGAGTTAAGTCATTGGTCAAAACTGAAATTCGATCTTCTTGATGCTGAGACTTGGCCATCAGAGAGTTTATCTCCTCCCTGAGTCTCAACACAAGTCCTTCGGCTTCAGTAGCGGCCTGACTCTCCTGAGAAAGTCTCTGATTCTCCACTTTCGGGGTATCCATTCTCGAAGAGTCTTATTGAGCCGGCACTCATCTGAATTTGTTCATCTAATAGTTCTTCATAAGTGGTAGCAACGTCCAAATTCTCATCTGCTCCTGAAATAGTGTCATGTGTGTAGTGTGAAAAGGAGTTAAGTGGTTCATGAGAATTTACCTCATCCTCTTCTCCTGCCATTAGGCACTTTTCAGTAACTTCTTCAGCTTCAAGCTCTAAGGCCATAAAAGCTGCTTCATCATCCGATGAATCCATGAAGGAGTCGACTTCTTCTGAGTCGTCTGAGATTTCGCATGCAATATAAGATTGTCTCTTTTTGGCGAATTTCTCTCTCCTTGCCTTGCGTGCTGCGCGTTCGAAGCCTACCGAGCTCGGGACGGCCATATTGATAATGTCCTGGCTTTTTGCAGTTGTAGCAAGCGATGACTCTTTCTTCTTTGTTTTCGCTATCCTTTGATGGTGCTGAGTCATCCTTCTTTCTGCATTCAGAGGATTGTGAGTCAGGAGTGCGTTTTGGCGTATAATCTGACTTACCTTTTGTGTCTCGATATGCTTTAGTCAGTTTTCCGTGCCTCTCCTTCTCCTTCTAATACTTCACGGCGAGCAGCGCGTACTTCTGAGCGAGACTTCCTTCTTGTAAGTCATTGAGTGAAGGTTCAATCTTACTCGTTGTCTTGCTCGTCACGGGAGATGCTGCGCTGACTGATGCTTTGAAGGCATGGTCAATTTTTTTGTCAGCTTCAGCTCTTTGCTTTCGTTGAGGTCTGTCGTACTCAAACTCTTCTGCCTGAAGTTCTGAAAAGATATGGTCAGGAGAGACAACATCTAAATCAGAATGGCGCAATAAAGTGGCAAAAGGTGTCCAGTGTCCGTCCGGCAGTGCCCTCAGTATCTTGAGATTCATCTCTCGGTTGCTGAATGTCTTTCCCAGCCCGTTGATGGAGTTCATCAGATTCGTGAATCTGACATTTAGATCTTCTATTTTGTCACCAGGCATGAGAGACAAATTTTCCAGCTTTTGGAGTTCCAGCGCTAGTTTGTTAGCTTTTATCTTCTGAGTCCCCCGACTCAGTAGCGCTAGAGCGTCCTTGAGCTCCTTTGCGGTTTTGCATTCCTGAACCCTGCCAAGATACGAATCACTTAAGGTGGTTAGTATAGCGTTTCTGGCGACACGGTCTAAGTTATGAAGTTTCTTCTCCTCAGGAGTGAAAAGACTTCTGTCTTTGGGAATCTTGTTCCCGGTCACCATTCCTCCTCCAGCAGCTGCATCCTGAGTCATGACGTTGTCGCTCTTAGGAACGATAGGCCCTTCCTCAAGTACTTCAGTCATACTATCATGGAGGGAGGTCAGATGTGCTTCCATCCTGACCCGCCATACCCCATAGTTCTCTACTGAGAACATAGGTACCATCCTTATACCTGACATACCAGCCATGAAGAATAATGATATGAATGTAGAGTGATATGCAGTGAAAACGATTTTCCGGATCCGTTCAAGTAGACCAGTTTCAGAACGACGAGAGTCTTATAGAACTTAGGTGGTTAGTTGAACACCGTGCGCTCTGATACCAATTGTTGGTCCCGAGTGTACAGTCAGGTGTAGAGGGGGGGGGGGTGAATACACCTGACTCCGATTTTCTCAACTTCGAACACGAACAGTCCTGTTCAGGAAAGTGCCGTACTGAAATAATTCAGCAGACCAAATAGTTGTTCTGAATCATGTGTGGTAAAGAGTCTGACTCTACTGAGATCTGCTAGTTGACTGAGTCAGAATTCAGTATCAAACAGGTAGAGTTCAGCGGTGCGGAAAAGTGTAGGCCCAAATCAGTTGAGTGGAAAAATCGTTTTAGCAAGTCTCGGTCTAAGCAAATAGACGAGTTCGGTATCTTTGAGACAGTTGTATGATTTTAAAGTAGGTTTTCAGTATGAACAGTAAAATCAATGCAACAGTAATCAGAAAGCAATAACAAGACACATATTTTTAAAGTGGTTCGGTTATCAATCGATCCTACGTCCACTGTCCCGAAAAGTTCAGGAGGCTATTTATTATACTGAGTTAGTCTCAGTCAGCTTGTGCACAGGACAAAGCAGTGGCTTGGGGATTATACTGAGCAAGTCCCAGTTTACAAAGGCATCAAACTAAAGTGTTTGACAAACTTCTCCAACTATGAAGGAGTCCTTTTACAATAAGGATTGGGTTCAAATATGAACTCCTTCGTCTAAGCTATAAGTATATTCTGTTGAGCTTAGGGTTAGAGGGATAGAGAATGAGAGAGTGGCTTCTAGATCGACGAATAGCTGAAATAAGCTTTAGGTTTGTGTATCGTCGATTTGGATACTAGAGGCTATGAGCTGAGAAGGTAGTCTTTCGCCGGAGATAGATCTTCAAATTCTTGCGGAAGACTTAGGGTTTTCTGGTTCTAGCTCGTTTGAATGCTTGTGTTTGTTTTCGTCGTTAAGCTTATGCGCATTCGTCTCTCTCTCTTTTTTTCTCTTCTCTTCTCTAAGGCTTGAAATGTCCCTCTATTTATAGAGCAAAGATTGGAAAAGATCCGTTGGAGACGATCTTCCTTTCTCTCTCTTTTTTTGGTAGCTAACGGCTCTTTTTGAAGGATGTAACAGTGTCCTTTCCGTCCTTTTCTGGAAATATGTTGACTTGCAGCTTTAGTAGGTAGAGACACATGTATACTTGTCATTTGTCGAGGATTATGGAGTGGTTGAGACGGAACAGACTTCGAGGCATACTGAAGCTGACTTCTCTTTTCCTCGTACTTGACAATACTGATGTTATATTCAAAAAGTGTCTGACAGTTCAGAAGACTGTCTGCCGTTGCTGAGTCTGATCTTCATTCAGTAGAGAGACAGCTGAGGGTACTCTACTGATGGTCAGCTCTGAGTTCAGTGAACTACTCTGCCGAGTTCGGTTCTGCGACTCCTTCGCATATCTTGCTCTCGTTGAGTCCAAGAAATACTGAGTCTTCTACTTCAGTGCCGAGGGCCGATAAGCTACTGACCGCCTTAACCAGAGCAGAGTGTCTACTGAGTCTGAAACCTCAGAGACAAAACAATTACACGAGAATGGTTCATCAATCAAGATAGGGTTTTGGGATCTTCAAATCTTCAGATAGGTACAGGGCACGAGGCTACTGAGCTTACGGTCAGTGCTGAAGACAGAATCATTTCCCACTAAGTATAACAGTGTTGAGGAAAAAATCATCACCCAACACCATCATACTTCCTCCCGCGACAGATAGCTGAGTTGTATCTGAACTCAGAGTCAGTAGAAGGGGACATCCGATGTCGGTTCGCCACTCATCTTATTGGAGACCCCGCCCGCGCCATACCAGAGATCAAGCTGATGTCCATCAAGGAAGCACTTCAGCGAAGCTTTCAGCTTCCGAGCAAAGGATTCAGCACAGTGGGTTATAAGGATAACTTAATGGACGAGTACTTAGAGATTTTATGTGGGAAGCCTACAACATTCAGAGCTGCCTTCCCAAAGAACGCTATGCTCCCACAATTCAGAGCACTTGCATATATTGTGACTCATATACTGACGAGTCAGGCCGGCTCGTTTAATCAAGTTTCGAGGCCGAAGATTCAGTTGATGATGGCCATTCACGATCAAGCAAAGATTCTTGAAGGAGTTTATGACTCAGGCTGCAAAGTTTGATCATTCCAACAACTGCCTGTCAGTCAAATGAAAACTCTTATACGGCACGAAGCTCTCAGTTATGATTGAGGATCTATGTGGAGCTGACAATATCATCTATGCTGATAAGATGTACTTTAATCCAAAGAAATTAGGGTTCCAGAGCAGGGCAGCGGCCCTTCAACAAATTGGTTCAGGGCTTGCTGAGCCCAAGCCCAGCTCTCAGAAGACCTCAACACCTTCCAAGAAGAGGTCTCCTCCGAAGTCTGCTCCTAAGACACCGACCAAGAGACTGAAGAAAGTCAGTGAGGTCGTAGCTGTACCTCCTTTACAGCTAAGGGACGAGGCTGAGTTCTCTGAGAAGACTGTGTCAGTGGAGAAATCCGTCTCTACTGAACAAGGAGAAGCTGTGGACTAAGGGGTAGAAGCTGAACCCACAATTCCTACTGATCAGATCCCCTTGGATATCCCACCACTCAGCAGCATCCCATCTGCTGAAAAAAATAGTCTCCAATAGAGGTTGAAGACTCGGAGACTGCTTCAGAGTCAGAATCAATCGGGATGGAGGCTTCAGCATTACAATCAAGAGCCTCTCGAGAGATTTCAGAAAACATTCCGGAGATAGCCAGCCATACAGATTTGATCATATTGGCAAGGCAGGCTAGGCTCCACACTTTGATTCGATTCCATGAGTGGTCAACACTGAACAAGTTGATCCAGCACCACTCCTACGAACAACTCCATGAAGAGGAGTTGATGATCCGGGAGAAGATAGGCTACTCAGAGCCGGTAGATATCTGCTCCCTAGAAGATCTGAGGGCGGCCATGCTCGCCATGCTGAACGACCGTCAACCCACTTCAGCGACGGCTCCCTCAGATGGGTTTGATCCTGATGATCAGTACCCACCCCGTGATTCAGGCCCTGAGAAGCCTGATGAGGGAACTCAACTGAAGAAGGATGCTCCTACTCAACCTGTTGAACCTCCTCTCAGCATCCTTGCTCCAGGCCAGTCGGCGGCTGGTACCTCTAAGTCGGCGGACCCAGAACAACTATTGTTGGGGTCTGCGTTCGAGGTAGCGCCCAGCCCGAAGAGCCGACGCTCGAAGTCAGTGGCCAGGGCACTGAGGAGTCAAGGCGCTCTGAATAGACTCCTCACCCGCGCCGTCCACAAGACGTGGAGGCAGTCCACACAGGCTCAGAGTGCAGAGATAAAGGGGCTCTGAACTTCAATTCAAAATACGCCTGCCCCCGACTTCTCTACAATACTGACAAACACACTTGCCACTCGAGAGCCGCCGAAGAGCAACGAGAGCCGATGGAAGCTGCCCAAGCTAAACTTCTTGAGGAATTTAAGGCAGCCCAGACAGCTCACACTGAATCCGTGTCTTCGCTCACTCAGGCCTCTGAGCTCAGACTCCAGACTATTTAGAAGGCCATGGAAGATAAATTGGACCAAAAGTTGCAAGATATTCAGACTGAGGTGGAGAACTCTCACAAGAAATACAACGAGGAATTAACAGATGAGAGGAATGAGCTCCATGAAAGGCTTGTAAAGCTGCAAGATGCATTAGACAAACTTTCTTCAGCCTACACAAGTCTAGACGAGAAGGTACAGATCCTACCCTTGGCTTATTTGCTGATGCCAAAAAGGGGGAAGGAAAGGAGGAAGTACCTAGAGCACCAAGAGGAGTAATGACAATGGCAAGAGCATCTCAGACTCAGCAATCAGCTCCCACTGCTCCCACTACTTAGACTGCACAGGGTGACGCCTAGGGAGATAGCCGAGGCAGAGGCTGCTAATAAGCCCAAGAAACAGCCTGCCAAAGGCAGAACAAAAGTTCAGAGGGGCAAGAATCCTGGGACAAGGCTACCCCAAGGAACCTTAAGCTCAGCGACGAAGCTGACAAGGAAAAAGAAAGAGAACAGCAACAGCAGCAGCAGCAAACTGAACAACAGGGTACTTCTAAAGAAAAATCTTCAACACCTGCTGACTCAGAGGAAGATCAAGAGCATGTGTCATCCTATGTCCCTTCAAAGGCTCAAGAGCAAGAGATGCAGGAAATTTGGGATCAGATGGAAAGGTACTTAGACAGAGGAGCTGAAGCCAGGCAGATTAGTGCAGCAAGAGAAAGGCTCAGACTCGCTGATCTTGAAGCTCTGAGGATCAAGGTTGAGAAGGAAGCTAGCCAGAGGATTCTTTAGAAAGCTGACATTCCATACAAGTACAGAAGATTCAGGAAGCCCACAGACCTCAAAATCCATAGATGGCCCAGGGTTGATACTTGGATGCCATGGGAACGGACTCAGAGGTGGGAGACACTGAAGGCTGGCTACATTAAGAGATTCTACTTCTAGAGATACTGGCCTGATATGCACAAGTCCATTGCCTTTGCTGAATGGCTTCTGAAGAGTGATCCAGAGATTTATGCAAGAGTTCAGAAGGCCTTAGCTGAAAAGGTTGATGTCAGGGTCCCAGCTCCAAGACTTGTGCCTCTCCCACTAAAGCTTGTGGTTCTATACACTTTGGGGTGATTGAAAGAGAAATCAAGGATGCTGTTGAAGCCAAAAATCTAGATGAGGTTGATCCTGCTGACATGGCTGAGATACTGAAGCTGAGAAGAGTCACTTACCGAATGTATGGACTGCCGCTCCCTAAGGAGAAATATAAAGACTTCAAAGACCGGATTCAGCAGTTCAAGAGATGACAGTAAATAGCTTCTTTTGTATCTTTGTTCTTTCCTTCTTAGAATAGCAAGCTTGATGTACTGTACTAATATTTCTTCATATATAATACATCATTGATGTTCAGCCCTGATAATTCCTTATTGTCTACATGGCCTTGTTTCTTTTATGCTTAACACTCAGAATCACTCTAATGATTACTAACTCACACACTCACTGAATATTTATATCTGTCAGTTTTTGCTTAGTTTGTTTGATTCTGGCTGGATAGTTTTGGGGGAAATTGTTGTTAGAAAGGGGGAAATTGTTGTTAGAAAGGGGGAAATTGCTGTTAGTTTTCTGTATAGGATCTGATATTTCTTCCCTGACTCCCTCAATAGTCTAGAACTTAAAGAATAACTCCACTGATTATACTTGTAATATTTGTAAGGAGCTCTGTTTCTGATAGTTATAGTGTTATAGTTATAGGTTTTGGCATCATCAAATAGGGGGAAATTGTTGGGAGATGATTCAGTAGATAAGTCACTAGCCTAGTGCTCTAAAGATTTGAAGATCCCAAAACCCTACTTTGACTGATGAACCATTCTGTTGTAATTTGTTATTTGTCTCTAAGAGTTTCAGACTTAGTAGACACTCTTCTTTTTGGTTCAGGCGCTCAGTTCTGTCCGCTGGTTCTTCAGCAGACTATCAACCTCAGTACCAGAAGAAGAAGACTCAGTAGTACTGGACTCAGCAGGAGCAGTATACTAAAAGGAGTTAGTGGAACTGAACTCAGCAGGAGTAGTTCACTGAACTCAGAGTTGATTTTCAGTAGAGCTGACTCAGCAGGAGTATGCTACTGAATATAGATCAGACTCAGCAATGGCTAGACAGTCTTCTGACTGTCAGGATATATTAAGTCAAATCAGCAGAGTCATACAAGGTATAGAGAAGTCAGCTTCAGATCCACCTTGAAGTATGTTCTGTCTCACCTACTTTCTTCAGCCTCGACCAATGACGTGCGGCCAGCTGTCTACTTTCTAATTAAAGCTGCAAGTCAACTACTTTCCAGAAATGGAGGGAAAAGACTCTGCCACCATACTTTAAAAGAGCCGTTAGCTACCCAAAAGAGAGAGACACATGGATCGTCGTCTCCAACGGATCTATCCATGTCTCTGCTCTATAAATAGAGGGAAGATTCCAAATTGAAGCTCACCAAGAAAAACGAAGAACACAAGAGCATTCACGAGCAAACTCAGAAACGACTTAAGCTTTCTGCAAGAACTTCATAGAGTAATCTCCAGCGAAAGGCGACATACTTGCTCATAGGGAACCAAGCTGAATCAGATCCTAAAGTCTCTAGTATCCAAGCGACTGAACACGAACCCAAGTCCATACTTAACCGTTCGTCGCACTAGAAGCCACGTTCTTGTTCCCAATCCCTCTAACCTAAGCTCAGCAGCCTATATCCATAGCTTAGACGAAGGAGTTCACCCTTGAACTGATCCTTATTGTAAAGAACTCCTTCATAGTTGGAGAGTTTGTCAAACACTTTAGTTTGATACCTTGTAACCGAGACTTGCTCGCATAAATCTCAAGACTAGTGTTTGTCCAAGACACAAACCGACCGAGACTAACTCGAGTATAATAAAATGGCCTCCCGATCTTTTCGGGACAGGTGGGACGTAGGATTGTTGGATCCAAACCACTTTAAAATTGCTTGTGTTCTGTGTTTTTACTGTTGCATTGATTATTGTTCATACTGGAAATATTTCTAAAATCATTTAACTGAGTTTCAGCAAAGATTAACTGATCGCACTAATATACTGAAACTGTTTTCTTAAAAACGTTTTCTAACTCAACTGAATTTGGGCCTACACATTTCCGCACTTACGGAACTTCACTGAACGGTACTGAATTCTGACCTTAGTCAGTTAGCGAGCCTCGGTGAAGTCGGCCACTCGCCACGCGATTCGAATCAGCTTATTTGGTCTATCGAACTTGTTCAGTACGACATTCTCCTGAAAATGACTATTCGCGTTTTAAGTTGAGAAATTATTTTCAGGTGTATTCAACCCCCCCCCCTCTACACCTAAACGTTTAATCTCGGGACCAACATGATATATGATTGAATCAAATATTCTTGATTACTTTCGAAATGATGAAAAGAACAAAATATGTTTCGAATTGAATAATCAAAACTAAGAAATATAATCAAAAAATCGTATAGTCCTATTAACAAGGTTTGATACACATATACGAAGAAATTAAGAAAAGAAAGGATATAGAAATCGAATACAAATTTTTATTGATACACATATACGAAGAAAATAATATTTATATGGAAAACATGCAAATAAACAACAAACCTTGTGTAGACATTATTATGAAATGATGAAGATCAAAATTGAAGAAAGAAAAATCATGAATCCCTAAACCGTTGCGCCGTTTGATACTGATGAATGAAAAAACTGATTACAAATCATAAAAGAAGTTACAGTATAAAATAGAATCAGAAATTTACTAAAAAGAGATTTGTGCAAATTATTTCCTTTAATTGTGAAAAATGTCAACTTAAATGAAAATACGATCTGGAGCGTCGAATTACTTAATGAAACGATTATAAACTATTCATATTTCTCAGTTGTTATCATATGATCTTCCATATATATATATATATTATATATATATATAAGGTTAGACCTACTACACGGTTACTATCAAGAGTGTTTGCAATTATGAATTACCGAAAATGCTTCAGTACACCACTTTTCTCTTTATAAGGATCATTTTTGGTAATTCCCCGCCGCCATGTTGGGAAAATGAGCTGCTGATACGTAAGTAGCATTGACATTCTAGTATTGACAACATTCTTTAACGTGGCATCAGATCACTTGTCTCAGTTTGTGTCCCAATCTTGTCACAAAAACAACACTATACTGTTTTGAATCATTTTAGATTGATATTTATTTTATTAAAATTCATTTTCTCATCCAATTTTCTCTCCCTCATTCTTCTTTCTCACAAAAACTTCTGTTGCTCGCCCTCCTTCACCATCTTCTTCCCCTAAATTTTCATCCCTGAAATTGGCGTTGCTCCAACAAGAATTAAAGATTAACATGTCGAATTCTCTAGACGATGCTTTTTCTACTTGACCACTTTGGTCTCATTCTCTCTCCCCCTCTCTCTTTCTCTCACTCTTTCTCTCTCTCTCACCATCGCATATCCTTGAATTTTCATCTCTGAAATTTCCGATTGCGAATTATCAGAATTTGTTAAATCTGGGCTTCAAAGTTTCTTTCACGTTTTAAGTCATCAGACTACTTTCAGAACCGTTAAATCTGAAATAAACAAAGCACAAGATTTCTCCTTAAATCTGAAATCTGATTTGAAGCAGACTTGTCTATATTGACTGCAATAAAATAAGGGAAGTAATTAGAAAATAGTTGAATTTCTTGTTGAATAGAACTGGTGAAGCAGGGGATTTAGGGAGAGACGCAAGTTTTTGTCAATGGGGCAGAAGGAAGAATCAGAATGAAAAATAGGATGAGAAAATATTTTTAAGGAAACAAATACCAGCCTTAAATGATTTAAAACGTGTCGTATTGTATTGGGACAAGATTGTGACACACAAATTGGGATAGGTGATATGAACCCTTTAACATTATATAAATCAGATAAATGAGAAATGTTCACCTTCATTTAGCCATATTTTATGATATCAACGTTTTGAGAATTTTCAAGTCTTAATAATTTATTAAGAACGCTAATGTTACACCTAGTAGAGTGATACTACGTACTAATATTTAATATTGAGATCAGTTTTATTATTTAATATGTATGCATTATAATCATAATTTATTATTAATACATCATGATAATAAAAAAGTTTTGGATGATCTCAAACCTCTATTGATAGATGAACTAGTCTCATGTAGTTTTATTATGTTTTGTTCAGCCAGAGTTTGTATAGTACAGTTTTTCTTAGACTAGGTTAGCTAAAATTATGATTGTTCAACTAGTGAATTTGCTAAGTCCAACTTGATAAGTTGACTCGCTAGGCTGAACTGGTAGACAGTTCAGATCCTCCTCAGTCTGAATTGAAGGATCATGACACAACAAGAAATTAGTTGATTACCAACAAAAATTCCGTCGATAGTCGTTAAAATTTCGTTGGTAAATCAACTACCGACGGATTAGTGATGGAATTATGGCGTCGGCTCTCAGATTGTCGGTAAAATTTACCGATGAAATTTTCCATGAATAACTTTTACCGACGGAATACTGACGTAAGAGTCCGTTCGTAAAATGTCGTCGACCGATTCGTTGGCGAACATCACCGATGGAATTACTGACGTCCTAATCTGTCGTTAAAAATACCGACGGAATATTACGTCGGTATTAGTGACGGATTACGGACATAGTATTCCGTCATTAGATTTATTGACGGAATTTTCCGTCAACCTAAAATTGTACATAATTACCGACATAATATTCTTTGATAATCCGTCACTAATTTATAAATTTTTTTTTAATTTATTGTACCCAGCTCTAGACTACCTGTATCAATTAATCCAATCTAATATATATCAAGACACCCAATCCATTTCAGAATCCATATACAAATATATAAATATTAATTCAAATTCATATCAAAATCCAAGTGAATTCACATAAACTTCAAGTACAAATCCAAATATTTAATCAACATCGTATCTAAATCATGTAGAGGAAGGAAGGGGAGAATGACTGTTGTAGGAAGTATCGCCTCGCTTATCTTTTGCAAGCATTTGTGCCATGAACACCCTCATCCGTGCCACCTCCTCCTCGAGCTGCCTCGTACGTTCATTATGTGTCATGAACTCCCTCATCTGCACCACCTCTTCCTCGAGCTGCCTCGTACGTTCATTCCCGTCCTATACTTGGCGCCGAAGCTCGTCGACATCGCTATGTGATGGCCCAACAGAGGTAGAATTACGGGCGGCGTTGTTCAATAAGCTACTTTCGTCCTCCCCAAGACCGTACAAACGCCTCTTCTTATCACGAGTCTTGTCTAAGTTCAAGTAAATGACTTTTTGCCGGAGTCAGGGCCTTGTTCTGCAGCAGCTGCCCAAACCTCATTCTAAAATACAGAAAAAGAAGTATTCCTTAATAATACATGATTGATATCCTATTAAATATATAAGGATTTGAATACTTACATAAATCATCGTCGCCTTATGGATGGAGAATTTGCCTTTTTTTTAATGGAGGTTCTTGAAAGTCTCGAACACAGTGGACTCTAGTGAGCATCCCCTCTCGGCGGACTATGTATAAATCAAATTTGGTCAAAACAAACATACTATGAATGAACACTTATTAATAATAATACTTACCACAACCTGAAGTACTGCAAGCTGGAACAGGATCCTCCCCTGAATGAAATATGATCTGACTGATGAGCAAGATAACTCTTTTAATTGGTTAAGAACCCAACTTATCCAATACCATGCAACTGATTGATGAAAATAGAATAGTAAAACAAAAAAAAAAAAAAGAAATTCCAAGTTAAGCCTATAGATCTCTCATGTATACACTGTTATAAGTACGAGAGAAGCTCATTGCAAGCAGTTTATTAGTTACGGAATGTGTATTTGTACATATTGGAATCAGCAGTAGAGAAGGAATTTCATTCTTGTTTCTCTTTGACTGTAGCATTTCCCACAAAACAGAGGAGCTTCCAATTACTCTGATAAACACACAATTCATGGAGCTTCACATTCATATACTCAACACATTCAAAGGATGACTAAGAAAGGATGCAACTCAATTGATGCATCTTGAGAAGAACTTAGAAGCGTCTTGAAAAAAAAAGGGTTTCCAGCCTTTGGCAACAAAATTTAGTTTGGAAGAACTGGATATTATGGATTGAAACATCAGCATTAGAAAAGATGAAGATATTACATAGCTTTTAAAAAAAAACATCATTTATCATTAGAAATAAGATTGATAAGTGATGCGTCCCCATGGGATGGCGCAGCGGTTAAGGTGGGTGGCCCGGGACCGATAGGTCCTAGGTTCAATTCCCACCAAGACTGCTATGTGATTATATTACTCCAAATATTAAATATTAAATATTAAATATTACTCCAACATTAAAATATTAAATACAAACACTACTTGATATTTCAAATATTAAATACAAACACTACTCCAACATAAAATTCATTCATATAACTCAAGGTACAGCCCATCTTCTCCTACCTTGCTGCTGCTAGATACTCATTTACCCATAACTAGGAGTATTAATACAGATAACAAATTATTCTTGATTTAATTCGATAAAACATGGTTTTAAAATGATAAAAGCCAATGTGAAAAGGTCCCATATATATATACACCCCTCAGGCAACCAGTACTTTATTACAATGAGCTTATTCAAATGCATAATGTTCAAGGAAATTAACCAAGAAATAGATATGCTCATCACCAAGCCACTTTCAGTGTATCACCAATTGCCCCCCTTTATTTGTCAACAAAAATAGCTAATGCATTAGAATTACTTCAAAAACGATTACAGGTTTTGAAACCCAAACTCTCTGAAAAACATACAACGATTAAATGCAGTAAATAGGGAAAGATGAAGAACCTGAAAAATCACGACGAGTCGATTCAAGCACTGCAAGACTTCACCGACGTAAGTAATGGGGACGAATTTTATACAATTAGAGGCAGCGACGATTTCTTCGATTGGTACGCAGAGTGGCCGGAGCTCAAGGTCTTACTCACCTAAAATCTATCGTGGAAGTCGCCGGAACATCCAGAGCAGCGACAACCGGAGAATGCGAGAATTTTGGTGCCAGGGTGCGGGAACTCGAGTCTCTCTCGTCACCTGTACAATTTTGGGTTTCAGAATGTATTAAATCTGGATTTATCGAAGGTGGTGATTACGTATGATAAGAAATGTTGTCGTCGGAGAAGGAGATCGGAAGTCTGACTGATAGGCTGTGTTTTGAAACCCGGCCCGGACCGGCCGGTTCGACCGGTTTGGCCCGGAACCGGTCAAAAATCCGGGCCGAGTGACATGTTGACTCGGTTTTCCAATTGACCCGGTGTGACCCGGCCGGTTGAACCGGTAATCGGTGACCGGTCGACTCGTTTTTTTTTTTTTTTTTTGAATGTGTTATTTTATGTAGAGTACGTTATCAAACCGATAATATGAGTTCGAGCTCGGCTCGATAAAATTTTATAATGTTCGAGCTCGGTTCAAAAGCTCGATTAAATATAAAAATAAAATAATTTTTATTTTTTTAATTCAAGCTCGAATTCGATACAGAAGTTCGAATTCGGTACTCGAATTCGATACCAAAGCTCAAAACTTCACTCAAGTGGGATTAGCAATGAAAGGAGGGGATAGGGTTTATATAGAAAAATTTTGGTCTCAACTTCCATTCATTTTCGATGTGGGATGACAACACTTTAGAAGTGAGAACAAAAGAAGTGTACAACACCCATTTATTTCTTTCCTCCATCCCACATTGAATATATATGAGAAATGAGAAACAACATAAGCCTATATATAACTATCTACTTCTTCCTTTTTTTCTTTAAATTTTTTCGTTAATTAATAATAATAATAATAATAATAATAATAATAATAATTAAAATTATTAATAATAGTACCTATATATTTATATTTAATCATATATTAAAATAGCTATATATTTATGTAATTTAATCATATATTTATGACGTCACACCGAGTCGACCCACCGATTGAACCGGTTCGACCGGTTCAACCGGTAAAAAAAAAATTCCGGGTCAATGACCGGGCCGGTTTTAAGAACACAACTGATAGGGGGGAGAAGGAGAAGTTGTCGAGAGAAAATTGAAGGGGAAAAGAGGGTTAGGGCTTCTTCTATTTTCTATTCACTAAACATTATGAATTAAATTTTAAAAATAGAAAGATTACTGACGGAATTATGCGTAGGTGATTTATGATTGAATTTTATTTTAAAGAAAGATCACTGACGGAATGTTTTATCAGTAATGGACAATTAATTTTTTTCGTCACTATTTTGTCGGTAAAATCAACTCTTTTTTTTTCCGTCAGTAATTTCATCGATAATTTGCTATTTTCTTGTAGTGTGATATTAAAGTTGTACGAGGTACGAGACACGAACTTAAAAGAAGATAGTCGACGAGGAAACAACAAGTTCCATATCAATCTTGATCAATACTAGATCGTCATGTCAGCCCCGTCGACCATCTTCTTTGAAGTTCGTGCCTCGTACTTCGTACAAAGATTTAATTTATGGTTTATGTGATTCACATGCAAACAGACAATTAAAAATGATCTAGTGTTATTTTTTTTTCGATAATTCAATTATTTCATTCTGTTATGATTTATCGTTTGTAACACTTTTACTTAGCGCATTTGATACTTTTGCTCTATGAATTGATACTCATCAGAATAATTGGTACGTTTACTTAGAAGAATTGACACGTTTGCTTAGAGAAATTGACACTTATTATTTTATTTATTTTACTATGTGATAGGTTAATATGGTAAGACAAGAGGTCGTACAGTTGTCCAAGATGTTCATATACTTGTAGTTGATGTTAATGTAGTAGGAGTCGATATTGCTGCTGCAGTTGAAATCTCCGTACAAGCTGAAGTTTCGATAGATGCAGTTCCTATATTAGTGTTTCAACTATTTGAAGTTTCTGTGGCAGCAGTTACGAGAAAGGGAGGACAGAGAATTTGTCGTGAAGTTACTTTACGAAAAAAGATCCTGCTGCAGGTCAAGCTTCTATTGTAGTTGAAGCTCCAGTTGCATTCGTAGCTCCTGTAGCAGTTCAAATTCCTTCTGAAGTTAGAAGTTGCTTCTAAATTTGTAGCTCATGTTGCATTTCAAATTCTTCCTTCGGAAGTTAAAGTTCCTTCTGACGTTAAAGGAGTTAAAATTCTCTGAAGAAGTTGAAGCTCCTTCTACCGTTATAGGAGTTGAAGTTCATGCTGGAGACAAAGGACATTCTGTAGTTGAAGGTTCTTCTACAGTTGCAGATTCTCTAAATTTGGACAGAGATTTAGATGCAGGCGAAGAAGGCCACAAAAGCTCCAGATGTAGATTGTGATAGTAGGAAAAAGTCAAGTAAATGTATAGATCTAGTTTCTGATAGTAGGATCAAGGCCAAGAAATCTTCAGATAAAGTTTTTGATATGTCGAAGAAGTTAAAGAAATTAAGAAATCATCTGATATGATGAAAAAAGGGGAAATCATTAGATGGTGTATCTGAAAGGAAGAAGAAGGTGAAGATAGCAGGAGATGTTGTCTCTGAAGATCGTGGTAGTAAATGAAAAAAAAAATCAAGCAGCAATTGAAGTTCATGAAAGTAGGAAGAAGCATAATGAAGCGAAAGAGTAAATAATTTACTTAACATGAAACTAACCTAATAAGTTCCTAATACTTGGTTTTATTTCTGTAATGTTTGTAGTGCCCCGGCAACTCTTGTGGTTAAGTATAGACCTGCTCGTCTTTGCCAGATCATTTCTAAGTTGAGTGATCTACAAAAACTAGCCCTTAATGAAATAGGGTTTGGTGGTCTTCTGCATTTGCATGAGTTTAAGTATATACCATGGAGTAAGATGTTCTCGTTTCTGACAAAGTTCATTCCTATTAGTCGTGCCTTAACATTTTCAAACAATAAGACAATTGTTTATACAATGGAAGATGTCATAGATTTGTTTCTACTTTATGGGAATCAGGGCAATAAGGTTTTAGTGAGTGATGATAGTATTGATAGTTTTCTACATGAGTTTAAGATTAGTTATGGATTGACCAAGAATGATGATGGCTGATTTGTTAAGTGAGTGTAGGCTGACCGCTGTACTTTTTTCTAGTTTCCTTGCACCAACTAAGAATTAGACCATTGCCTTTTTTTTAAGTCATTGGTTGACATTTTAAGGGTTCATAGTTTTGATCGGTGCACATTTATCATTGAACGCTTGTGCAAATGTGTTCATTCTATGAAAAATGTTTGTGGTTGTATTTCAATTCTCTCCCTCTTGTGTATTTCCACTATTTCATGTGGTTGGGTAACGCTAAGAGCAGTAGCTTGTCTCTAATTAAAAATTGGACATCAGTTACGTTGACGGAGAGGTTATATTTAGAGGTGTTTCAAGTGTCGCCAGTTGAAGCTCCATTTTTAGATTAAGAATCACCAACTGTAGGCCAAGATGTGCCATCTAAAGGAGATGAATCAGATAATCGAGTGATAATGTATAATCTACCTAATAGTGAGAAGACTGACATGGAGATTAAAGCAATTGCAAAAAATGTAAGTATATATTTCTTTTAATAAAAGTGACAATTGTGGTCAACAAAAGTGTCATTGTTTTTTTTTAAAATAGTGTTGATTGCTCTGATTAATTGTCATTTTTGTATTATATGTTTTCTAGGGCTTGAACGAGACACTCTTGCTTCTCCAAAGGGGTTTCAGAGCCATTACTTGTGTTCATCTTGACATGAAGAAATTAAGCGTAAAAGACCCAAACCAGCCGCAAGGAACATCCTCTCAATCGTCGCCAGCTGTTGTTGATGCTGATATTGATGAAATATTTCAAAATCAGAATTTCATGCTCATATTGATACGATCATGGAACAATTCCTCAGCATGAAAAAATCTTCAAAACAAGCTGGTATTAAATAAGAACTAAATTTATGTTATTTTCTGCATTTCATAATTAATATTTGTTATATTTTTAATTAGTGGACAAGGGTGAGGAAAATCGTGATGAGGAGGTTGGGGATCATCCCGTTCCAAATTTCAATTTGTTAACCCAAACCCCACACGAGAATGTTGAACATCAAGATACAGAAGAAGATGATGTACAAGTTGATGAGGCATGACTTGATGATCTAGTTAGCAAAATAACGAAACTGATAGTGAATGAAGGTATTGATATAGTTTTTAATCAATTATGTAATAAAGGATAAAATCAACACTCTGATCCAAAATCATTGACCCTTCGTGCACATCATATGACACTCTTCCATATACATTCATTTAATCTACCAAATTCATTATAACCTTCTGTAGTAATTTTGATGTATGGTTGAAATCGTTCGATCCATGGCAATCATACAAAGATGATTGGATTGACAAAGACGCTGATTGTTCATATATTTCCCTTTTCATGAAGAAGAATAAAAAATTTATGTCAGACTTTAATCAGCGCGAGAAGGACATTGTTGATTACTCCCTCCGTCCTATTGATAGTCTTGTTAGGTTTCGGCGCGGATTTTAAGATAGTGAGTGTAAGGGTTAAAGTAGTGGTGTAAAATTAAAAGATAGTGTGGTCCATTTGTGTATACGATTGTGGTCCACTCATTTTTTATCATTTTAGATAGGAGACAAGATGAGTGGGACACCCCGAAAAGAAAACAAGGCATTATCAATGGGACAGAGGGAGTATTTTTTTCCACACACATAGTCCAAAAAATAGAGTAAGTATTTGTATTTTTTAGTTTTCTAATTAATACGTTTTCTTAGTTATAAATTGTAGTTAAATATTCCATTTTCTTTTTTATGACGAAGACATTGTGTTTGCAATTGCAGGTCGATTCTAAGTTTCATTTGCTGCTATAAACTTCATGACAGAGTGCACATCTATTGACATCAGTGTGATTGATATTTGGAGTTTGTTGCTGATCAAAGCAGAGCGATTTTAAGCTCATGCTCTTTCAAGGAAAATAGAAAAATTGTACATTGATGCTCAATTCTCGGTAAGCAAAACTATTATCATCATTTTCCCTTCCTTAGTAATTTTATCTATTAATGTTGATTTTTCCCTCTTGTAGAAATGTCTTGAAACTGCACATGGGAAAAAGATTAGACAAAAAGTGCTGGATGTATTGGCTGGAACAAGTGGAACAAAGCACCGATCTTATGACCACAAATTTGGTTAGAAAATATATATGATGAAATATAATTTTTAAATTTTATTTGTTGAAATATAATTGTGATTTTTTTCATTTTAATATAGATATATTTTCCGATATGCTTCAATACTTATTTTTATGGAGTTGTGATTAACTTCGATCTGGGAAAAGTTCACTATATAGACAATGTTAAGTCAAATTCAAAAGAAGACTCAATCCTCTTGAGGATGGTGATTGAATTGGTATGTCTTCATTCATTTGTATTACATGAAGTGTTGATCTAACTGAATCAAAGTGTCAGTTATATTGAATGAAGTGTTGATCTAACTGAACAAGAGTGTCAGTTAAATTGGAAAATTGGGCCTTAAATTGGATATATTTGACCTGGTTGCATGTGGAACGGTTGCACAGTAGACCGTCTCTATTTTAAAACGACTATGTTTATATATTTTTATACTAGTCGTTTCCTACCGTGCAGTTGCACGGTGCCTAGCCAAGTTAAGGACCATGAATTTTCAAGTTTTTGGCATAATTTAATGATTCTTTAATATGACATTAAAGTTTTTTTCCCCTAAAATTGGCAAAGAATGTGCAAATATAAATCAATTATCAAAAAGTCAAACAATATACATCATACAACATTATTTTCTTAATCTCCGCGCCGAAAAGAAAAAATGAGGTTTATAATGGGATGAATGGAGTATTAGTTAATAAATCATAAAATATATAATTAATAAATTAATATATTAACTAAATAAAAACCGATACTAAGATACTCATACACATATAATATAATATTAATATTTTAATATAGATATTAATAATATTATAAATGCTTAATACTCCCTTTATCTCAAAATTCTTATCTAGTATAACAAATCGGACTATCCCAAAATTCTTGTCAACTTTCCATATTTGGCAAAAAAATTAAAACTAATATAACTTAACTACATAAAACTAATTAATTATCACCTTAATTAAATTAACTCAATACAACTTTAACATCCATCAATTACTACATTTTACTCTCTCTCTCTTAAGATGAAACCATACTTTCTGTAACTTGAGAAATCTACCACCACCCAAGTCTTTGAAACCATTGTTCTACTTCCTCACGAAGAACTAGCTCTTCCAGAAATCTCTTTGCTTCTATGAAATCGGAGCCATGGGTCGGTCTCACTATCGATGACTTCTACCACAAACCCCCCAAATAGCTGACGGGAGATGGTTGTCGGTGAAGAATCAAAGCGACATTCTCGCTTCCGACGCCCTCCGCTCTTCATAAGCCCAAGTCGCCTTCTCCGCCGACCGATCCACCAGTTTCCGGCTGTGAGAAGTTAGGCATCAACGACACCACAGTCGCTATGATGAAATCGAAAGAAGATTTGACCTTAAGGCTTTCCCGTACGTTGTCGAGAGCTAAACTTGCCCTATCCCCTACTCCGTCGCCGCCGACCGCCCAGATTTGTCCTAATTGTGGCTACCTGCTCTCCATGGATGTCGATCTGAGCGCATCTATGGGTGTCGCCACCCACCGCAAGATCGATGTTACATCTAATTAGGAATTATCGAAGATGTTGCAAATCTTGTTGTCGTTGTACTTCAACCCGGTGAGATCTTTCCCTTACATTATGTGTTCATTCTTGATATGTTTGATGTCGGTTGAGTTGAGCACATGTGTTCAACATGGGGTGATAGGTTCTAAAATGATACAAATGTGCTCACACTTGATGATACAAATGTGTTCGCTGAAAATGGAATATATTGATGATGTGATTTAAAATATGAGATATGTTGTGATTTCAATTAAACCAATTCAAGCTTAGGTCTTGTTAAGTGCATATCTTTGTGAATTCATTGAACCGTTGTGTTCAATTCTCCGTTATTCGGGCACAACTTGCATGTGCATTATTCTCTCTTTGGTAATTCTATTTGTTGGGAGATAATTCAGTAGCCCCACAAACTGTTGGGAGACAACTCAGTAGCCTAGTACTCAGTAGATTTGAAGATCTCAAAACCCTAATTTGTTTGATGAACCATTCTGTTGTAATTTGTTGTTCTGTCTCTGAGAGTTTCAGACTCAGTAGACACTCTTCAATATGGTTTAGGCACTCGCCCGTCCGCCGGTTCTTCAACGTACTATCCGCCTCGCACTCGCATAAAGAAGACTCGTAGTGCCCGGACTCAGCGAGAGCAAAGATACTAAAAGGAGTCGGTGGAACCGAACTCGCCAGGAGTAGTTCACCGAACTCAGAGTTGATCTTCAGTAAAGCTGAACTCAGCAGGAGTATGCTACTGAACATAGATCAGACTCAGCAACGGCTAGACAGTCTTCTGACTGTCAGGATATCACATAAGTCAAATCAACAGAGTCATGCGAGGTATAGAGAAGTCAGCTTCAGATCCACCTTGAAGTCTCGTTTGTCTCACCTACTTTCTTCAACCTCGACCAACGACGAGCAAATACCGTCTACTTTCTGATTAAAGCTGCAAGTCAACAACTTTCCAGAAATGGAGGGAAAGGACTCTGCCACCATACTTTGAAAGAGCCGTTAGCTACCCAAAAGAGAGAGACACATGGATCGTCGTCTCCAACGGATCTATCCATGTCTCTGCTCTATAAATAGAGGGAAGATTTCAAATAGAATCTCATGACACGTACAAGAACACACGAGCATTCACGAGCAAACTCAGAAACGACTTAAGCTTTCCGCAAGAACTTCATAGAGTAATCTCCAGCGAAAGGCGACATACTTGTTCATAGGGAACCAAGCTGAATTAGATCATAAAGCATCTAGTATCCAAGCGACTAAATACGAACCCAAAGTCTATACTCAATCGTTCGTCGCTCTGGAAGCCACTTTCTCGTTCCCTTCCCTCTAACCTAAGCTCAACAGACTATATCTATAGCTTAGAACGAAGGAGTTCATCTTTGAGCTGATACTTATTGTAAAAGACTCCTTCATAGTTGGAGAGTTTGTCAAATACTTCAGTTTGATATCTTGTAAACTGAGACTTGCTCAGTATAAATCTCAAGACCAGTGTTTGTCCAGTGCACAAACCGATTGAGACTAACTCAGTATAATAAAATAGCCTCCCGATCTTTGCGGGACAAATGGGATGTAGGATTGTTGGATTCGAACCACTTTAAAATTGCTTGTGTTCTGTATTTTTACTATTGCATTGATTACTGTTCATACTGAAAATATATTTCTAAATCATTCAACTGAGTTTCAGCAAAGCTTAACAAACTACACTAATATACTGGAATAGTTTTTTCTTAAAAACGTTTTCTAACTCAACTGAATTTGGGCCTACACATTTCCGCACCATACTGAACTTCAGCTGAACGGTACTGAATTCTGACCTAAGTCAGCTAGCAGACCTCAGTGAAGTCAGTCACTCTGCCACGCGATTCAGAACAGCATATTTGGTCTACTGGACTTGTTCAGTACGACATCCTCCTAAAAAGGATTATTCGCGTTTTAAGTTGAGAAATTGTTTTCAGGTGTATACACCCCCCCCCCCCACACACCTGAACGTCTAATCTCGGGATCAACAATTGGTATCAGAGCAGGAGTTCTCTAAGACTCTTGTTTTCTGAAACTGGTCTACTTGAACGGGTCTAGAAAACGTTTCACTACATATCATTCTTCATTCATATCACTTTTTCAATGTCTGATATGTCAGGGATCAAGATGGTGCCCATGTTCTCAGTAGAGAACTACGGGGTATGGCGAGTCAGAATAGAGGCAAATCTGACTTCCCTCCACGATAGCATGATAGATGTACTAGAGGACGGACCTATCGTTCCCATGATTGATAGTGTCGAAACTCAGGACCCAACACAAGGAGGAGGCATGGTGACCGGGAAGAAGATCCCCAAAGATAGAAGTCTCTCCACCCCTGAGGAGAAGAAGCTTCACAACTTAGATCGGGTTGCCGAAATGCCATACCGACCACCCCGAGTGATTCTTATCTCGGGAGAGTTCGGGATCGCAAGTCCGCGAAGGAACTCCAGGATGCTCTAGCGCTGCCGGAGTCGGGGGACTCAGAAGATCAAAGCGAACAAACTGGCGCTGGAACTTCAGAAGCTGGAGAGACTGTCTCTCATGCCTAGTGACACTATTGAGGATCTTAACGTCAGATTCACAGATCTGATGAACACCATCAACGGGCTGGGAAAGACGTTCTCCAACCGAGAAATGAATCTCAAAATATTAACAGCACTGTCGGACGGACATTGGACTCCATTTGCTACTTTACTGAAACATTCTAACTTAGATATTATCTCTCCTGATCATATCTTTTCAGAACTAAAAGCTGAGGAGTTCGAGTTCGGTCTACCTCAAAGGAAGCAGCGAGCTGAAGCTGACACCCAAATCGACCATACTTTCAAAGCATCAGTCAATACAGCGGCTCCAGCGTCTAGCAAGGTTGAACCTTCACTCAGTGACATACAAGAAGGAAACCTAGCTGAGAAATACGCACTGCTTGCCGTGAAGTATCCGAAGGAGAAAGAGAGGCGCAGAAAACTCTCTAGAGTCGTCAGAGACTCCAAGGGTAAGTCTGTCTGATTGCAGGAAACAGGAAGACTCAGCTTAGTCAAAAGATAGCGAAAGCAAAGAAGAGAGAGTCACCACCTGCTACAACTGCAAAAAGCCAGGACATTATCGGTATGACTGTCCTGAGCTCAGTACTGCTGAGAGAGCAGAACATAAAGCTCGAAGGGAGAAGTTCATCAAGAAGCGTCAAGCATATATAGCTGGTGAACTCTCAGACGACTCAGATGAAGTCGATTCCTTCTTGGATTTATCAGATGATGAAGCGGCATTCATGGCCGTAGAGCTTGAAGAAGATGCTGAAAAGTGTCTTATGGCAGGAGAAGAGGATGAGGTAAACTCTCACGCTCCATTGAACTCCTCTTCACACTGCACACACGACACTATTTCAGGTGCAGATGAGAATCTGGACGTCTCGATCGCCTACGAAGAATTGTTAGACGATCAGAGACTTTCTGAGGAGAGTCAGGTTGCTACTGAGTCAGAAGGACTTGTGTTGAGACTCAGGGAGGAAATAAACTCTCTGATGGCCAAGTCTCAGCATCAAGAAGATCAAGATCTCGTACTGACCAATGACTTGACTTAGAAAGATACTGAACTGAGTCTACTAAAGCAAGAGTTATCAGGACTTCAGACCGAGCATGAAACACTTAAGAAAAGTGATGATGTCTGGAGGAATCTGATGACAGAGCGGTACATGGGCGCTGAAAAGAAGCTTGAGGCCATGCTAGCCAGCAACAAGCCTAAGCACTGCAAGGAGGGACTTGGATTCAGTCATGGAGCCTCCTCATCTGCCCCCGTATGCTCGTAGAATCGGCTAGCCGATAGATTTGTTCAAGGGGGAGACCATCAACGCCGAGATTCCCAACCCCCTAGCCGAGAACAAACAAAGATGAAGGCACCTCATCACAGCTATCAGCATTCTGACAAGAAGATTAGCTCAAAATCACCCCAGTTCAGTCAAGAGGGAACCAACTCAGTATGGACCTCCACAGCTGACACATCCAGCTCAGTATGAGTCATATTATTATGATCCTATAGTCAGGAGAGGACCTAAAAGTCAGAAAAAGAAAGAAGAAAGCCGTTTAGAAGGCAAAGGTCAGCAGTCCACCAATTTAGAAGATCAGGACTCCTGAACCTGTGAAGCCTCGTAAGTCGACGACTCGACCCCAATGGTCAAGTATGTTGATCAAAGTGGAAAAAAACTGGTCGTGAGATAGATTTGGGTTTCCAAAACTAATATCTAAGGACCCCAAAATCAAAAATAAAGGGTACCTGAATATAATTCTGTTTTGCAGGTGCACAAGGACCCTTGGTATGTGGACAACGGATGCTCAAGACACATGACATACCAGAAAGATCTACTGAAGAATTATACTACTGAAGAAGGACCCAGAATCGAGTTTGGAGATAACGCAAAAGGCTATACCAGAGGCTACGGAACACTCAGCATTTGAACCGCCACAGTTCCGAGAGTATCATAAGTTGAAGGACTTCAGCATAATCTTCTCTCTATTAGTCAATTTTGTGATAACTCGAATAGAGTGATTTTTGACGCTGGTTTTTGTGATGTCATTGATAAATCTACAGGGAAAACAGTGTTATCAGATTCGCGCAAAAAGAATATCTACGTAGCTGACTGGAACTCAGCTGAACCTGAAGCTTGTTTGTTGGCGAAGAACGACAACAAAACGGGGTGGCTCTGGCACAGAAGACTCAGCCATCTCAACTTCAAGACGCTCAACAAGCTAGCTAGAAACGCTCTAACAAGAGGACTGCCGAATGAAGGGAAGCAAACAAAGAAAAAAAATCCACCTGTTCCATCGCCTTCCACTGATGGAATCCTTCAGCTGGTACATATGGATCTATTCGGTCCGGCTCTCTCCAAAGGACGATCGTAGGCAAAAAGTATGCTTTAGTGGTCATTGATGACTACTCGCGCTACACATGGGTCATATTTATTGCCAACAAGTCTGACCTCAAAACAGAGTTACCTACGCTTCTGAAAAAGCTTAGTGTCGAGAAGAACACCAAGATTATAAAGATACATTCAGATAGAGGAACTGAGTCCCTGAATTCGATGATGGAGGAGTTCTGCAAAGCTGAAGGCATAAAGCATGAGACGTCTGCCGCGCGCACGCCTCAACAAAATGGGGTTGCTGAAAGGAAGAATAGAACACTCAAAGAAGCAGCAAGAACCCTGCTCGCAGACTCAGGACTCCCAACCAAATTCAGGCGTAAGAACCGACACTGCATCTTACACTCAGAACAGATCTCTACTAACTAAACAACATAAGAAGACACCATATGAACTATGGAACGGAAGGAAGCCTTTCATATCTTATTTCCATATTTTTGGGTGCTCATGCTTTATCCACAATAATGGGAAGGACCAGTTAAAAACTTCTGATAGCAAGTCAGACCAGGGAGTCTTCTTAGGATACTCCCGTGTCGCAAAGCTTTCGAGTTTTTAACTACCGGACTCTTTGCGTGGAGGAAAGCCCTCATGTTATTTTTAATGAGTTTGCTACCAAGACAGGGAGCAGAACTCTAAATCGTAGTCCGAGGACATCGAGAAGCGCCTATAGGATCCGAGCCTAAAAGATAAAGTTGAAAAGATCCAGGTGTGTTGGGATGATGATTCGGAAGAGGAAAATGAAGATAAGACAATCGAATCTCGCCAAGGAAGTAGGCCGAACAGATTGACTCTACTGAACAGAGTCAATCCAGGTAACTCAGGTCGATGAAAAAACCCCAGTGGTAACTGAGACCTCTACTGAGGATAATAATTCAGGGGGAACAAATGAAGTTCCTGAGCTAAATGCCCCTGAACCTGGAGACTCAGTAGACCCAACTCTCGTAACTGAATTACTTCAATCTTAGAATAGTACAACTGAAATGCCTAACTCACCTACTATCTGTGTTGAACAAATTTCAGATGAAGAGTTGAAACATCGTCGATCGTGGCTAGATGCTCACACTTCTGACCTGATCATTGGAGATCCTTCAGCAAGCGTAAAGACAAGATCCAGATTCTGTCAGGGAGAAAGCGCATTATATTCCTGCTTCTTGTCTACTGAAGAACCTCAGTCAGTTGAGGACGCACTCAAGGATGCTGATTGGATCATAGCTATACAGGAGGAACTGAACCAGTTCACGAGAATAAAGTATGAGAGCTTATTGACAGACCCCGGCATCAACATGAGATTGGAACTAAATGGGTCTTCAAGAACAAGCGAGATGAAAACAACGTTATAGTAAGGAACAAAGCAAGACTCGTGGCAAAAGGCTACTGTCAAGCCGAAGGGATAGATTTCGACGAAACTTTCGCTCCAGTTGCAAGATTGGAGGCAATCAGACTATTCCTAGCCTACGCAACACATCAGTGATTTAGAGTTTATCAAATGGATGTGAAGTCTGCATTCCTGAACGGCGTGCTGAAAGAATAAGTCTATGTAGAACAACCTACTGACTCCAGTCAGTAAGTGGACCCTACTGACTCCAGATTCAGAGAACTTTCAGTAGAGCTAGGTTTGCTGGACCCTACTGAATCCAGTCAGTAAGTGGATTCAGGAGAGGAGTATTCAGTAAGGGGGAATGTTCACTCTCAATACTGAACTTATTCAGTACATAGAGACTCAACAACCATCTACACGAGGTATCAGCTGACTACGATGTTCAGCTGACAAGTTTGCGTATCTCTACTCAGTAGCCAATGAAATATTATGTGCATTAATGATTCAGCTTCATATTCAATGCCTTAGAAAATGTCATTTAATATAACGGTTTACACTAATACACGACATTCAATGTAAAGTATGTTGAACTCTGCGGCGCATTAAATGCATGTCTAATCAAGTTACTTCTTTGTCTATATACAACTGTAATTTGACTTAGGCGGCTAAATTGATCATTGCCTATTTTATAACATTAAATCCTAGCCGTCCATCTCATAAAGCAGATTTAAACTGAACCGTGGATTAATAACTGTTCATCTTCTTTATCATATAAAAACACGTTCAAAGTTTAGAAACCACCATTTTACTCTACAAATTTCACAATCCTAGAATTTCTGAGAAAGCACTCGTTTACTTGCAAGCTTCTATTCCGATCTCTCAGAAACATCTTTGGTAAATCTTAATGATCATTCAACATCATATGTGTTCTTGATAATATTTTTTCCTTAGATACGATATGTTTTGTTTGCGGATTATAAACCATGGCATGAAGGGACGTTAGTGTTCCGCTTGATATGAAGGGATCCTCGAGAAGGATCGGGTATGGTGTGAGCCGATGATGGAGTTTGATGCTTGCGATCTAGACTTCATGGAGGAGATATTCGACGCGCTGAGGGCGTCAGGGCTGGAGGCCTTTCTTTCTAGGAAGCCATCTTACTTCCTTCTACGTCAGATTGCCGAGTTGTGTCTCGAACTCGTAATCGCAGACGGCGATATCAGATGCTGTTTTGTCACTCATCAGATTGGAGACCCCGCCCATGTTGTGCCAGAGATCAAGCTTATGTCAATCAAGGAAGCTCTTCAGCGAAGCTTTCAGCTTCCGAGCGAGGGATTCAGCACAGTGGGCTACAAAGACGATATCATGGATGAATACTTGGAAATATTCTGTAGGAAGCCTACCACCTTCAGAGCCGCATTCCCAAAGAATGCTATGCTCCCGAGGTTCAGAGCCTTAGCCTATATCGTCACTCAGATATTGACGAGTCAGGCTGGGTCATTTAACCAAGTGTCGAGGCCAAAGATTCAGATGATGATGGCCATCTAGGATCAAGCGAAGATAAATTGGACAGAGTTCTTCTTAAAGGAGTTCATGACTCAAGCAGCTAAATTTGATCGATCCACCAACTACCTAGCCGTGAAGGGAAAACTCCTCTACGGACTGAAGCTCTCCATAATGATCGAAGATCTCTGTGGAGCTGATCATGTGGTCTACGCTGACAAAATGTACTTTAACCCTAAGAAGATCTCTGTGGAGCTGATCATGTGGTCTACGATGAAGGTGAGGTTCCAGACCAGGGCAACAGCCCTTCAGCAGATTGGCTCAGGGCCTGCTGAGCCCAAGTAAGGCTCCCAGAAGACCTCCACTCCATCAAAGAAGAGGTCACCACCCAAAGTAGCTCAGAAGACACCGACCAAGAAGCTAAAGAAGGTCAGTGAAGCTGTGGTTATACCTCCTCTACAACTCTGAGACGAGGCAGAGTCCTCTGATAAGACAGTGTCAGTGGAGAAGGTTGTCTCCACTGAACAAGGTGAAGCAGTGGACCAAGGGGTAGAAGCTGATCCGATAACTCCTACTCAGATCCCCTTGGACATCCCACCACTCAGCAGCATCCCATCTGCTGAAAAACAAATGTCTCCGATAGAAGTTGAGGATTCGGAGACTGCCTCAGAGTCGGAAACTATCGGGATGGAGGCATCATCGTTACAATCTAGAGCCTCCCGAGAAGTTTCAGAAACTATCCCAGAAATAGCCGGTCACTCTGACTTGGTTATCTTGGCAATACAGGCCAGGCTTCACACTCTCATACGGTTCCAGGCGTGGTCAACACTGAATAGGTTGATCCAGCACCACTCCTGCGAACAATTCCATGAGGAGGAGCTAATGATTAGGGAGAAGATAGGTTATTCCGAGCCCCGCCGATATCCGCTCCCCCGGGAGGATCCGAGGGCGGCTATGCTCGCTCTGCTGAATGACCGACTACCCACTTTAGAAGCCACTCCCTCAGATGGGTCTGATCCCGACGATCAGGACCCACCCTATGATTCAGGCCCTGAGAAGCCTGTTGAGGGAACTCAACTGGAGGAGGATGCTCCTACTACAACTGCTGAACCACCTCTCAACATCCTCCCTCCAGACGCCGGCGGCGGCGGTACCTCTCGGTCCGTGGACCCGGGCTCGATTGTTGCTGGGTCCGCATTTGAGGTAGCGCCCGGCTCGAGGATCCGACCATCGAAGACAGTGGCAAGGGCCCTCAGGAGTCAAGGTGCTCAGAACCGACTCCTTGCCCGCGCCGTCCACAAGACGTGGAGGCAGTCCACTCAAGCTCAGAGTGCGTAGATTAAGGGGCTCGTAACGACCATTCGTAATAACCCACCCCGACTTCTCTACTATATTGAGCTGATGCACTAGCCACTCGAGAGCCGAATTTGACAGCAACGAAGCCGATGGAAGCTGCCCAAGCTAAACTTCTTGAAGACTACAAGGCAGCTCTCGGTCGGCTCACTCGTAGTCTATTTCTTCCATGAGTCGAAGCCGCCGAGCTCGGACTCCAAACAATTCAAAAGGCCATGGAAGATAAAATAGATCTCAAGTTGTAATCTATTCGGATCGTGGTGGAGACCTCTCGGAAGAAATCCAAGTGAAGAACTCACGAGATGAGAGGAATGAACTCCATGAGAGACTTGTCGAACTCAGGGATGCTTTGGATAAGCTAGCCTCGGCCTTATACCGCTTTGGATAAGAAGGTACGGATACCTACCCTTGGCCTATTTGTTGATGCCAAAAAGGGGGAAGGTAAGGAAAATGTACCTAGAGCACCAAGGGGAGTCAGGACAGTGGCAGGAGCAACTCAAACTCAGCAATCAGCTCCCACTGCTCAGCAAGATCAAGGTGAGGCCCAGGGTGTCTCAGCAGCAGGGACTGTAGTGCCTGCTGAGACTAGCCCAAGTGGCTCAGGACCCAAAGAATCAGCAACCCAGACTCCAAGTGATGGAGGTTGTGGAGTATGCAGAGGAGGACTCTGAAGAGGAAGAAGTCCCTCTACCTCCTCTAGTTCTGGGGAAAGGGAAGAAGATACTGAAGCTCCCCACTCCACCCAAAAAGAAAGGAACTAGAAGGTTCATATCTCCTGAGGAAGAGGCTCAGATTGTAGCTGATGAAAAGTTGGCAAGGGAGATAGCCGAGGTAGAGGCTGCCAATAAGCCAAAGAAACAGCCTGCCAAAGGCAGAATCAAAGTTCAGAGGGGAAGGAAGCCTGGGACGAGGCTACCCCCTAGGAATCTGAAGCTCAGCGATGAAGCTGACAAGGAGAAGGAAAGAGAATAGCAGCAGCAACAGCAAAATTGTCAGCAGGGCACTTCAAAATCAAAATCTTCAACACCTGCTGATTCAGAAGAGGAACAAGAGCACATTCCATCTTATACCCCCTCCAAGGCTCAAGAGCAAGAGATGAAGGAGATCTGGGATCAGATAGAGGTACTTAGACAGAGGAGCCGAAGCCAGGCAGATAAGTGAAGCAAGGGAAAGGCTCAGACTCGTTGACCTAGAGGCTCTTAGGATCAAGGCTGGGAAAGAAGCAAGTCAGAGGGTTCCTAAGAAGGCTGAAATTCCATACAAGTACAGAAAATTTAGGAAGCCCACAGATCTCAAAATCCACAGATGGCCCAGAGTTGATACTTGGATACCATGGGAACGGACTCAGAGGTGGGAGACGCTGAAAGCTGACTTCATTAAGAGATTCTATTTTTGGAGTTATTGGACTGACATGCACAAGTCAATTGCCTTTGCTGAGTGGCTTCTGAAGAGTGATCCAGAAATTTATGCCAGAGTTCAGAAGGTCCTAGCTGAGAAGGTTGATGTCAGAGTCCCAGCTCCAAGACCTCTGCCTCCCCCACTGAAGCTTGATACTTCTCTACATATTGGGGTCATTGAAGGAGAAATTAAGAGTGCTGCTCAAGCCACTGATCTCGATGAGACGGATCCTGTTGATATGGCACAGATACTGAAGTTGAGAAGAGATACATACAGGATGTATGGACTGTCGCTTCCTGAAGAGAAGTCTAAAGATTTTAAAGAGCGGATTCAACAGTTCAGGAGATAATTGATAGCCTCTGTGTATCTTTGTTCTATTTTTTCTCTAGAATAGCAAGTTGATGTACTATACTGACATTCCTACTGATATATAACATCATTGTTGTTCGGCCCTAACAATACCTTATTGTCTACTTGGCCTTGTTACTTTTATGCTTAACACTCAGAATCACCCAAGTGATTACTGACTCACACACTCACTGAATTTTTATATCTATGTCTGTCAGTGTTTACTTAGCTTAATAGATTCTGGTTTGATAGATTAGGGGGAGATTGTTGTTAGTAAGGGGGAAATTGTTGTTAGTTTTCTGTATAGGTTCTGATATTTCTTCCCCAAACTCCCTCAGTAGTCTAGAACTTGAAGAACAACTCCACTGATTCTGCTTGTAATATTTGTAAAGAGTTTGTTTCTGACAGTTTTCTAGTGTTAGGTTTTCGCATCATCAAATGGGGGGAAATTGTTGGGAGATGATTCAATAGCCCCACAAACTGTTGGGAGACAACTCAGTAGCCTAGTGCTCAGTAGATTTGAAGATCCCAAAACCCTACTTTGACTGATGTACCATTTGTTGTAATTTGTTGTTCTGTCTCTGAGAGTTTCAGACTCAGTAGACACTCTCTTTTTTGGTTCAGGCGCTCAGTTCTGTCCGCTGGTTCTTCAGCAGACTATCAACCTCAGTACCAGAAGAAGAAGACTCAGTAGTACTGGACTCAGCAGGAGCAGTATACTGAAAGGAGTCAGTGGAACTGAACTCAGCAGGAGTAGTTCACTGAACTCAAAGTTGATCTTCAGTAAAGCTAAACTCAACAGGAGTATGCTACTGAACATAGATCAGACTTAGCAACGGCTAGACAGTGTTCTGACTGTCGAGATATCTCATAAGTCAAATCAGCAGAGTCATACGAGGTATAGAGAAGTCAGCTTCAGATCCACCTTGAAGTCTGTTTGTCTCACCTACTTTCTTCAGCCTCGACCAATGACGAGCAGTCAGCTGTCTACTTTCTGATTAAAGCTGCAAGTCAACAACTTTCCTGAAAATGAGGGAAAGGACTCTGCCACAATACTTTGAAAGAGCCGTTAGCTACCCAAAAGAGAGAGACACATGGATCGTCGTCTCCAACGGATCTATCCATGTCTCTGCTCTATAAATAGAGGGAAGATTTCAAATAGAAGCTCACGACATATACAAGAACACACGAGCATTCACGAGCAACTCAGAAACGACTTAAGCTTTCCGCAAGAACTTCATAGAGTAATCTCCAGCGAAAGGTGACATACTTGCTCATAGGGAACCAAGTTGAATCAGATCATAAAGCCTCTAGTATCCAAGCGACTGAATACGAACCCAAAGTCTATACTCAATCGTTCGTCGCTCTAGAAGCCACTTTCTCATTCCCTTCCCTCTAACCTAAGCTCAGCAGACTATATCTATAGCTTAGAACGAAGGAGTTCATCTTTGAGCTGATCCTTATTGTAAAGGACTCCTTCATAGTTGGAGAGTTTGTCAAACACTTAAGTTTGATATCTTGTAAACTGAGACTTGCTCAGTATAAATCTCAAGACCAGTGTTTGTCCAAAGGCACAAACCGACCGAGACTAACTCAGTATAATGAAATAGCCTCCTGATCTTTTTGGGACAGTGGACGTAGGATTGTTGGATCCGAAGCACTTTAAAATTGCTTGTGTTTTGTATTTTTACTGTTGCATTGATTACTGTTCATACTGAAAATATATTTCTAAATCATTCAACTGAGTTTCAGCAAAGCTTAACAGACTGCACGAATATACTGGAACAGTTTTTCTTAAAAACATTTTCTAACTCAACTGAATTTGGGCCTACACATTTCCGCACCATACTGAACTTCAGCTGAACGGTATTGAATTCTGACCTAAGTCAGCTAGCAGACCTCAGTGAAGTCAGTCACTCTGCCACGCGATTCAGAATAGCATATTTGGTCTACTGAACTTGTTCAGTACGGCATCCTCCTGAAAAGGACTGTTCGCGTTTTAAGTTGAGAAATTGTTTTCAGTGTATTCACCCCCCTCCCCCCCCACACCCGAACGTTCAATCTCGGGACCAACACTATTTTTGTTATGTGGTGGTTGCCATTCATGTGTGTTATTGTGCCATTGGTAATTCTTGCATCGCTATGTGGTTGGCTTCTGTCTTTGGAAATTCTTGCATTGCTCTTTGGCTGGTTGTCATTCATGTACATTATGAGAGTTTATTAAGTTAATTCTACAGAGCGACTTGGATGTACCACAATTGTGTACCCTTGTGATGTGGTAAACACAAGGGTACATAAATCAAGCTGAAAATGGAATATATTGATGATATGATTGAAAACATGAGATATATTGTGATTTCAATTAAATCAATTCAAGCATAGGTCTTGTTAAGTGCGTATCTTTGTGTATTCATTGAACCGTTGTGTTCAATCCTCTGTTATTGCTATGTGGCTAACATAACTTGCATAACTAAATAATTACAAACTATTAGTAGCAGCTTCTAATTCAAAACATCATACCTTCATTATATACCCAGTCTTGCTTGAAGTTGTCTAGCCTCTTCAATCAAATCATTCTCTAGCATGTAAGTGAATCACTCTCTTATCAAATTGACATCTACTTCCAAATCTATTGGAAGGTTTTCGGCTCTAGAATGAGAATCCTTCTTCAAATGTGGCACCTTGTAGCTATTTTGGTCTCTCACCTTCATGATCTCTACCATGCACCCCTGTAGACTTAAGAACACCTTGTTAAGTGACTTAAGAACACCTTGTTAAGTGATTGTGGGGTCAGTTCTTCAAAAGATTTACTGACTGCACCAAACAAATGATCAACATTGGTGTAGTCAAATTCTATTTGATGATCTGAATTCATCCAAGCCATCCTAGATCAATCACATTTATGTTCGGAGAGTTGGGTTGTTGGTGCACTAGCTTAATGTCAAATCCGTCTTTGCAGGCTGTTGCCCTAAAATCATAAATCCTTAATGTGCGGCCGAACATTATCTTGTCGTATAAAAATCAACTTTGATGCTAAAGCTAGTCATTTTCTTCTTATTACTAACATAATTTCTTAGGATAGAAAACCTTCAGGGATTAGAATATTGAACTATGAATTAATAATAATGTAAGAATTTTTATTGCAAAACTTGCCTCATTTTACTGATCTCGCTGAGATGGTAATTTCTTCTGCACTGATATATGCAAATATGATTCTTGAAAAACCAAATTATTTGGTTTTCCACTATCTAAAAGGCAGTGTAAAGATCCTATACAGAAGAGTCAGAAACCAGATTCAAAATAGAATCTGGAGTTCTACCCTAAATTTTGGAAAAATCATAAAATTGATGCAAAAACAAGATCACTATATTACAATTGTAAGCATTATGCTAAAGTACTAACTGTCACTATTGGACTTTGCATACAAGTTTTATTGATATTCTACAAACTTGCTCATTGTCTTCTATCATTAAGGCCGAAGACGATATAGATTGAAAATTTGGAAAGTATCCATGTTCTGCCTTCTTTATGAACTGCTGCTATATATTAATACCAGAACATTACCTTAGTAATCAAGCATTCATTTGTCACCTCTTTGGTTATTGAGTCTATTGGTTTTGTCTCCAAAGTGTCGGCAAGTCTGTTTTTGTTATTTCTCTTAGCTGCAACCTTTCTAGTAAATGGGAAGATCTTTCCATCGAACAATACTTCACCATTCTGTTCAAAAACTAGGCGGCTCCACAACACACATGAACATGACTTTCTCTATAAACTTCTTGGTTTTGTTAGTTCATTGAGGTTCGGCCTCATTTGGGGTTAGATACATTTTATGTGAAGCCCTAATCATATAAATCATTCTCTCATCTATGTGAACTATGTTATGCATGCTTTTGAACTTTAATATTTGTATTATTCTATCGAATTCTAGTGCCTCTAGTGAAAATCTTAGTCTTAAGAACTTGTTATCCAATGTGAGGGCAGGTTTTATGCGATTAGTGTGTGATCTGATTAGACCTTCACGAAACCATCTAGACACCGTGCTCTAAGTCATGTTAATCCCTTGTACTAACCTTCAAATAGTCGATCTCTTCAAAACCGATTGACTTTCAATTAATGGCAAATCAATTTGGATTCATGGTCCGCCCGCATTTCCTTTTTTGGGCTGAAACAACTTGCATGATTTGTCCTTCTACACTTCGTTTTTTCCTGCAATCCATTGCCTAGAAATAGTTCTTTGACAACAGGTGAACTTGAGGGCAGCCTCGGTGATCTTGCCTCGGAGTGGTTGTACATCTTTGCGGTTGGAAAGATGAAACTGAATAATACCAGCTTTTCACTTGTAGTAAGAACTTTTCTCCTCACCATCTTTTGGTTGAATCTTGAAAAGTGATTTTTTCGGAATGTGGGTGTGGATTTTGTACTTAAGCAGTGGTTATGGAGGGAATGGTAGGTTTAAATTCAAATTTTGGATGCAAAGTTGGCACCAAATTTAAAAGATAAAGGTCTAACCTTTGATTGTGACAGATTTCACATTATTTTTCGTTTGATCTCCTATATATTTTTCGTTGCATTTTTCATAGTTGTAATCTTCAATTAATTTATCTTGGCAACAATATTCAAGAAGATTACGATCCAAATTATTCGTAGTAACAACTAAAAAAGGATGAAAATAGACCAAGTATAAAATGAAGCAACACAATTATTTTGGATAGTGAGTGAAGAGAGAGAAAATTTAGAGAGGGAAAAGAGAGAAAAGATTAGCAAAAACTACAAAATGAGGACCCACCACAACTATGTTGGGATTTTGTATACTGGAAGCAAATTTTATGCTTGTATACAATATGTTTTGTCCCTACCACTATTTTATTCTCCTATCTGATAAATATATATATTTGCACATGTTATCCTTTATCTTGTATAAAAGTTAAATTTGTGTAGTGTGTCGGGTATCACAGAAGACAACACAAATTGGTTGAACTGACAAGATATAAACAGTTATCACAGCTGAGACAACTTCAGGATAAGTTGTCGATTTAAGCTGCAGTTTAGATAAGAAGTGGCTTGTCTTAGCTGCTTGTCTTTACTGGTACACTGAAGGTGGTTTATTGATGGATCACAATGAGATGTGTTCTCCTAACTGACCTTAGTGGAGAACCAAGATCTCGGTGACTTAGCTGGTCTTAAGCTTGGTAAGACTTCATCTGAGCGCATTTGACTATCTATCACTTTGACCTACTATGGTGAACGTCTTCGCGATCGGATCTACGTATCTTGGGTGTTAGTAGTTATTTGTGGCTCAGGCTGGTTGTCTGTATCTTGCAACCGTATCCTAGTAAAATAGGTTGATAATATCCCCTGAGGAACTCGAAAGGATTAGCACACTAAACCCGGTCGGTTGATTAAGTTCAGGTGTGTTAATAAGGTCGAGTGGTACTACTCAGGAATATAAGATGTTAATTAATTTAAGCTATCATTGAGCTTAATTAATTAATAGATATTTCTATCTTAAATACGGATATCGATTAAGTCTAAAATACAAGCACTTGCTCAATTTGGGATAAAGGGGTAAGTCAACACGGATTCTCTAGTTGAATGAATCTGTGTTTATTAATTAATTTTGCTTTGGGCTGAGCATAGATAATTAATTAATTTGAGGTCCAGCTTTATTTCTTGTATTAGATCCCTGACCTGGCCCAATTAGTTGCCTAGTTATTTATTGTCTCTCATAAATTATTATTAATAGATTAATGTAATTTTTACAATATTTAATAATGTTATTTATCTAGAATTAATTGGTTGGGCCAATTAATTGATAAATATTAGTAGTCTAGTGGATTAATTAATTATATTATGGGCTAATTATGTGGAAGCCCATTAGGATATAATTAAATTAATGGGCTACATATATATTAATATTATATTAACTTTTGAAGCCTATATATATATTAGTATTCTGTTCAGAAACAGAACACACACACACATAAATAATACATGCACGGCGTGAGTTTATGGGAGATGATAATCTTATTTTCTCCAGTTCTCTGACCACCCAGAAGGAGAAAAAGGTCGGGAGACAGATCAGAAGATCTGACACACGAGCAACAATCAGAGCTACAACAACATACGAAGGAGGATGGTATTGATTCCTAACCTAATATTTCCTTCAATTGGTATCAGAGCTTGGTTTAGGCTCTGATTGTTGTTGTTAGGAGCATGATTAGGGTTTATTTCCATTGTTATCGGGCTAATTTTGTGTTTGGGGCGGCCTGCGAGCCACTATTTTGACCCCGTTGTAACGTTTTTCTCGTGAGGAAATCCACGAGTAGTTGATAGGACCAATGTGTTACGTTCATGGTGGCCTAAAATCATCCAAGGATCATTACCCATGAATCAATTGAACGAATCAAGGCTCGGAAAGTGGTTTATTTGCTCGGAGGAGCTCGCCGGCGACGGCTATGAAATTCCACAGCTCAAAGTCGTGGCGGCGGCTCTAGGCTGTGTTTAATCACAGCCTAGACATCTGGGGACGTCGGGCGTGTCTGAAGACGACGGAGGCGCACCAGAACGGCCGCGCTGAGGGCGGCAGCCGCGCGCAGGCGGAGGCGCGATAGCACGCGGCTGCGCACTCTCCCAGCGAGAATCCGGCGGTGGCAGCGGCTCTAGGGACGTCGAGGTGGCGACAACACGCATCGGCGGGGCTCCAGGGACGTCGTGGAGGCGGCGGCGGCGACGTTTCTTCTTGATGAAGAAGACGATGACATGGCAACTGACGTGGCTCACCACATCAGCCCTAGCTGCCACGTGTCTGCCACGTGGCAGACCCCCTGATGATGTGGCGACGACAGTTTTTTATGCAATTTCAGATTCGGTCCAAATTCGAAGATTTATCAAGATTTTGAAGAGTTGTATTTGTTCGGCTTATGTAATAGACAGATTTAATTTTTATCTGTATTTTTCTAGCCCGATAACGACGTTTTAAATTTCCTATTTGCGCATTTATGCTTTAGCATGCGATTATGTGACTAATTGCGCTTAGAAAAGCATGTAAATAGGATTTACGTCGTATTAAAGCGTGTTTTAATTTTCGCGAGCATGTTTTATTATGTGCCTTTAGAAATTGCATGCTTTAGGAATTATGTGATGATGCATGATTCGTAACAAACCTTTTGAATAAAAAGACTAAGCAATTTTCAAATTAAATGTTTAATTAGATTTCATTAATTTGGATATTAAACACGTAATCGGACCTCTATTAATTGGACCCTACACGAAAGTAGTAAGATCATGTGAGTAAACGTCCACCTGCGTGGCTTGCTTGCATTTTTGAGCTACCAGTTTTGTGAGATAAGTTTTCCAAAACAATATTTGATTATTATTGAGTAGTGGGAGCGAAGACGTAAACGTCCACCTGTGTGGCTTGCGTGCCTAGTAAACACGAGTACTCTAGAAGATAATAATTAAATAGGATGGCTAATTAGATCAAATTGAATGGGGCATGGTTCGAGTAAGTATGTCAATTTCGGGAATTTGATTCTATTTTGGTCAAATTAATGGTCAATGCTTAGATGTCACCGTAGGTACAATTCACTTCCCTTGAAGTCCCTTCCCGCGTTTTAATAGTGACATGGTCCAGAATATCGAACTATTAATTCCATTCGTCTTAAGAACCCAGACGTGGATTGGAATTAAAGAGCTAGGTAAATAGCTTGGTTTAGGGTTACGCTAGTAAACGTCCACCTGCGTGGCTTGCTAGTGGAATTCCTAGAGCCGTTCGAGGTTTTTAATGTCATTGTTTTACAAAAGGTTACAATGATTATTAATTACGAATTATGTGCAAATATTAATTTCATACATGCTTTTAAATTACATTTTTCGAATATGTCCCGTTTGAAAAAAATTTGAGTTCCTAAACAAGCTCTCACCAACCAAACCCTACCGGTTTAACAATTTTAAATAATTTCATAGAGTGGAAGAGATATCTTACCTTCCCAATAGATGCTCGCAAAGGTCCTATAAGAACTTCTGTTTTAGGACCGCTATGTCTAAGAACGAACTTACTATGAGTATGTTACTCAAATCTTTGGTAGCGGTCAAAGAGGTTATAGGAAAGGGCAAGAGTGCTCAAGTCTTGAATATCCCTAGTAGTTCAAGGAATCCTCCAAAAGGCGGAAACCAGAAAAAAGAGCAAAAATGGTGGTCAATTCAAGAAGAGCAGTGGGAGTAAGAAGACGGTCCTTATCGGCGGCATGCGAATGTCAAAGAAGAAAGGAAGGTTCTTCAATTATGGTAAGAAAGGACACTGGAAGAGTTATTATCCAAATGTCAAGGCAAAACAGAAAGAGATGTGAGTCGCTCTTGTAACTGAAACTGTTCAGGTTTCCTCTTCTACCCACGTATGGGTAGTGGATTCGGGGGCAACTGATCATGTTTGTTACACCTTGCAAGGGTTTCTTGCAGAAAAGACAATTGAGAAATGGCGAGGTGGTAGTCTCAATGGGCAATGGATCGAAAGTTCCTGCAATTGCCATTGGAGATTTAAATCTATCTTTTGATAGTTCCGTTTTTAGTATTTAAAGAAGTTTAATATGTGCCTGAGTTTAGGCGAAACATTATTTCTATTTCAAAACTCTGCACCATGGATGGCTATAAATTAAGTTTTGATAGTGAAGTTTCTATCATGAAAGACGATGATTTTATCTGTGGTGGACCATTAAACGGATCTTTATATACTATTACTTGTAAACCACGTAGTTCTGTTAATATTGCTTCCTCATCATCAAATCCTAAGAAGAGGAAAGAGTCTTCTAAGGTAAATCAAACTTAAATGTGGCACTTAAGACTAGGTCACATCAATCTTAATAGGACTCAAAGGTTGGAGGAATATGGATCATTGGAGTCTCTCCAAGTTGAACCATTTCCAACTTGCGAAACCTGTTTGGAAGGAAAGATGATGACTAGGCCTTTTAAGGCAAAGGGTTATAAAGCCACAGAAGTATTAAGTTTGATACATTCTGACTTGTGTGGGTCTATGTCTACACAAGCTCGTGGAGGGTATGAGTACTTCGTCACATTTACTGACGATTACTCAAGGTATGGATATGTTTACCTTATTCACCAAAAGTTGGATTGCTTTGAAACCTTTAAGGAATTCAAGGCAGAAGTGGAGAAGAAGTTAGGTTAAGAAATCAAAACACTACGATCTGATCGTGGTAGGGAATACCTATCCAACGAGTTCAAAGACTTCTTGACAGAATGTGGGATTACATCCCAGCTGACAAAGACAGGGCACGCCTCGGCGAGAATGGTGTGTCGAGAGAGAAGGAACCGAAGTCTCTTAGAGATGGTTCGGTCGATGATGAGTTATGCAACTTTACCGGTTTCCTTTTGGGGATATGCCCTAGAGATCGGCAAAGATACTTGCTGAACCGTGTGCCTTCCAAGTCGGTACAAAAGATCCCTTTCGAGTTGTGGAGCCGGCACAAACCCAGTATGCACCACTTAAGGATTTGGGGTTATCCTGCTTATGTGCTAAATAGGCAGGCCGACAAATTGGAATCACGTTCAGAAGGGATGTTGTTCATAGGGTATCCGAAGGAAACGAATGGTGGATACTTTTATGATCCTAAAGAACAGAAGATCGTTGTTAGCCCTAATGCTCGGTTCTTAGAAGAGGATTACATTAGTAACCATAAATCTCGAGTCGACATCATCCTTGAGGAATCACAAGGTGGTCGAGTTCCACTTGAACAACCAGTTGTGCAAGATAGTACTCCACGAGTAACTGCACAATCTGTTAACACATCGCCTAACACTGGTCGACGTAGTGGGAGGGTGATATTTACACCTGATCGGTATATGTTCACTGGGGAGACGTTTGACCATCTCCCAGCAGATGAACAAGACACCGTGGATCCCTGGAGTTACAATGAAGCAGTGGGAGATATAGATGCAGATTCATGGCGAATCGCGATGGACTCAGAATTTAAGTCCATAATTGATATGGATGTATACGAGATCACTGAACTACCTGAGGGCTTCAAGGCCTTTGGTAGCAAGTAGGTATACAAGAGAAAGAGAGGACCGAATGGAGAGATCATGGCATTTAAGGTCAGGCTAGTGGCGAAGGGTTTTACCCAGAAAGAAGGTATCGATTATGAAGAGACCTTCTCGCCTGTAGTAATGATCAAGTTGTCAAGTCCATTCGGATTCTCCTTGCCATAGCAGATCACATGAACATAGAAATCTGGCAAATTGATGTCAAAACCGTATTCAAACGGTCACCTTGAAAAAGGTAGAGACATCTACATGAAATAGCCAGATGGTTATGTGAAGAAGGGCGAAGAGCATCTAGTTTGGAAGCTTAAGAAGTCCATTTATGGACTTACGCAAGCTTCCCGGTTATGGCACCAGCGTTTCAACGAGGTAGTCAAATCCTATGGATTTGTATCCTATCCTAACGAGGTGCGTGTGTACCTTATTTGTGTTAACGGATTAGTGGTGTTTCTTGTATTTTACGTAGATGACATCCTTCTCATTGGCAACAATGTTGAAGTGTTATCAGACGTAAAGACGTGGTTATCCGAGCAGTTTCAAATGAAGGACTTAGGTGAAGCTGCTTACATCCTTGGGATCAAGGTTATCCGAGATAGCCAGAAAAGGATGTTAAGCTTGTCACAAGTGTCCTACATTGACACTGTTATTGCTCGTTTTAGCATGCAAAAAGCTAAGAGAGGTTCAGTACCTTTCATACATGGCATTTTTCTATCCAAAAATCAGTGCCCTAAAACGCCTGAAGAGATAGAAAGTATGAGGCTAGTACCATATGCTTCCGCTGTCGGTAGCCTCATGTATGCGATGCTTTGTACGAGAGCAGATATCTCATATGCTGTAGGCATGGTCTCAAGATATCAGTGTAACCCTGGAAAGGAATACTGGTCTGTGGTCAAGCATATTCTCAAGTACCTTAAACGGACTAGAGATTATAGGCTTGTTTACCAGTCAGACAGTCATGTGTCTTTGGGTTATACAGAATCGGATTTCCAGGCTGATAGAGACGAGAAGAAGTATACCTCGGGTTATGTGTTTACCTTGGGAGGTGGAGCCATTTCATGGAGGAGTGCAAAGCAGAAATGCATTGCGGACTCAACCATGGAAGCAGAGTATGTGACCTCGCCGTAAGCTTCGAAAGAGGCAGTTTGGCTCAAGAATTTCCTCCTGGATCTTGATATTGTACAGAATTTTCCTAAGGCGATCACGATTTATTGTGATAATGCGGGTGCAGTGACAAATTCTAAGGAACCTAGATCTCACAAGGCGTCTAAACACATAGACAGGAAGTACCACATTATACAAGTATTCGTAAATCGAGGTGACGTGGTGATTGACAAAATTGGAACTGAAGTCAACCTAGCTAATCCTTTCACAAAGAGCTTATCACTCCCGGCTTACGAGAAACATGTTCGTGGCTTAGGAGTGGTAGAGATGCCCCCCCACTTAGGACTATAGAAACTTTTGTATAAGTGGGAGAAGATGCAGTGATAGATAGGATAGATAGCTGAGATATAGTTGAGTACTAGTTTGTACCTAGATAGTTGAGATATAGCTGAGTACTAGTTTGTACCTAGAACTGACACATTGTATACTAAAAGTTTACTTTATTATAAGTGGGAGAATTGTTGAGATTTTGTATACCGGAAGCAAATTTTATGCTTGTATATAATGTGTTTTGTCCCTACCACTATTTTATTCTCCTATCTGATAAATATATATATTTGCACATGTTATCCTTTATCTTATATAAAAGTTAGATTTGTGTAGTGTGTCGGGTATCACAGAAGGCAACACAAATTGGTTGAACTGACAAGATATAAACAGTTATCACGGCTGAGACAACTTCAGGATAAGTTGTCGGTTTAAGCTGCAGTTTAGATAAGAAGTGGCTTGTCTTAGCTGATTGTCTTTACTGGTACACTGAAGGTGGTGTATTGATGGATCACAGTGAGATGTGTTCTCCTAACTGACCTTAGTGGAGAACCAAGATCTCGGTGACTTAGCTGGTCTTAAGTTTGGTAAGACTTCAGCTGAGCGCATTTGACTATCTATCACTTTGACCTACTATGGTGAACGTCATCGCGATCGGATCTATCTATCATTTGTGACTCAGGCTGATTGTCTGTATCTCGCAACCGTATCCTAGTAAAATGGGTTGATAATATCCCCTGAGGAACTCGAAAGGATTAGCACACTAAACCCGACCGGTTGATTAAGTTCAGGTGTGTTAATAAGGTCGAGTGGTACTACTCAGGAATATAAGATGTTAATTAATTTAAGCTGTCAGTGAGCTTAATTAATTAAAGGATATTTCTATCTTAAATACGGAGATCGATTAAGTCTAAAATACAAGCTCTTGCTCAATTTGGGATAAATGGGTAAGTCAGCACGGATTCTCTAGTGGAATGAATCTGTGTTTATGAATTAATTTTGCTCTGGGCTGAGCATAGATAATTAATTATTTGAGGCCGAACTTTATTTCTTGTATTAGATCCATGATTTGGCTCAATTAGTTGCCTAGTTATTTATTGTCTCAGAAATTATTATTAATAGATTAATGTAATTTTTACAATATTTAATAATGTTATTTATCTGGAATTAATTGGTTGGGTCAATTAATTGATAAATATTAGTAGCGCAGTGGATTAATTAATTATATTATGGGCTAATTATGTGGAAGCCCATTAGGAATATAATTAAATTAATGGGCTACATATATATTAATATTACATTGGCTTTTGAAGCCTATATATATTAGTATTCTGTTCAGAAACAGAACACACACACATATAAATAATACACGCACGGCGTGAGTTTATGGGAGACGATAATCTTATTTTCTCCAGTTCTCTGACCACCCAGAGGGAGAAAAAGGCCGGGAGACAAATCAGAAGATCTGACACACGAGCAACAATCAGAGCTGCAACAACATACAAAGGAGGAAGGTATCGATTCCTAACCTAATATTTCCTTCAAACTACACAATTAACAGCTCTCCTTAAAAATTGTGTCAGAACCAAACTGGAAAAGAATTTTGAGACGGAGGGAGTATATAATGTTAATATGGAATCGTAATATGCAGTTTTATTAATATAATTATGTCAATGATGACATCAATATTGCTGGTCCCGATACGATTTCAGGTGTATAGGGGGGGGGGGGGACCTGATTCTGAACTTTGCTTTTTCATATCAGAGAAAAACTAACTGATGTTAAGTTATTCAATATATGCGGAAACGGTGTATTCCCTTTAATAAAAATGTTTTTCAATGCAATAGTTAAGATGAGAGATATTCAATGTAATAGTAAACTCAAAACAGTGCAGAATATAATAACACTGTTATTTTATAATGGTTCGGATACACAAGATCCTACGTCCACTTTTCTGCTTACAACAGATATCCACTAAGGATACTCGAAGATTGTCGAGTTCATATCATTTATAATCAAAGAAAACAATCTATCAATCTATCTAAAAACTATCTATCAAATCAACCCTATCAAGAGTATTAGGTTGGGGTTTGAGACTGTTCAACAAGAGTATGAGACACTCTTGACTCCAAGTTTGTGATGTGTATGAGGTTACACTTGGAATATGAACAGAATGGAATTTCTTAGCAATGGAACAGTAGAGATATGCAAATTAAGGTTTGTTCTTTACTTTGAGAATAGTATGCTTGAGCTCGTGAAATTTTGTTAACCTCTCAAGGGTGAGAGGTCTTCTGTATTTATATGCGAGCTAGGAATAGATCTGTTGGATGAGGACCGACTTCCTATTGGATTCGTGTTAACAACGGTCTTCTGTATTGATGCATTTAACATAAACCGTAACAATCCCTAGAGTACAATGAGTTAAACCAACAAAAAATATCATTATCACTTCATAGAGTATAAGTGTGAATTCCGCTAACTAAATGTATCGCAAACCCTAAATTAAACACATTGAATCATCGGGAAAAGTAAACACTAAAATCACTTTGCATTGTCTATTGCACAATGCATTAACAGTTAAAATCATGAATTAATAAAAGTAAAATGACGAAATAATAATAGAATATGGTTTGAATTAACAGTTAAAATCACAAATTAATAGTAAAATTACCTGAATCAAGAACATTGCGCAGCAAAAAAAGACTATGAGACCGGGTGACGAACGAATGCAGCACAATCAGCAACTAAAACAAGTGAAAATAAGGGAGGCGGCGGCAACAGAAAAAAGCAACTAAAAAACGAGTGAAATAACTGATGAATAGGACATAAACTATTAGCATGAAAATCTTAGAAATTAAGAGAGATTGTGAACGAATTATCATAACTTAACTAGAGCATAGTGAAAATAAGTGAAGATCGAGCGAATCTCAACGCACGTTTGCAGAAACTGTGAAAAAGGGCAACCCACGAAACACGTTGAATATTTTGATTTTTTTTTTGTTAAATAGGCGAGTCGGGTCAAAATTGAGGAAATGAGTCTATAATCAGATCCGGTACGACCCGGTTGTATCTACAACATTTGCACCAAAGTTCTTGTGAATATATATGTGATTTATTAGTATTACATTTGAAAAGAATTTATTTATAATTATTTACTGTAAGAAAAATGATATTATTAAGATTTCAAATAAATGATAACATGTTTATTAACGAATATTTTATAAAAGCATTTGAAATTACAAATTTGTACATAAATATTATAATATTGTGTTTAAAAAATCTTAATTTAAAAAAAACATGGAGTATTTTATACAACCAGATAAGAAGAATAGATAGAACAAGGTGGAGAAAAACGACATTGAATAATTTTGAATGCATCCGGTGGAAAGGCAGGCGACCCGTGAGCTCTCATGGGGTAGGTTTGATGCTTGGAGTGAGTGTAGTGCACATCCCAATTAATTATTTGACATGTGTCCCATTAATCAAGAGACTTTTTATTTTCTTTTATTAACGTACTTTTTCTTTTTTCTCTTTTTTTATTTACTCTTCTTCAACCATGATTAGTTACCCCATTTGAGTTAGGGGTGTTTGCAAACGCTTAAATTTTTGAACTTATGACTTAATTTAAGGAAAAATTGATTTTGAGTGTTTTCAATAACTTAAATTCTTCAAAATTTTCTACATTTAAGTTGAATAAATTGAAGTTGGTTAAGTTGGTTTTAACCAACTTCTCCAACTTAATGGCATATTTGTAATTTCGAATAAGTTATGATTTGACATCTTACTTATAAATCTTAAAATAAACTACTACAGTATAAATTTTGCAAACACTATTTTTTCAACTTTTTCTTCTTTTAAGCAGTTTTTGCAAACACATCCCAAATTATCTAATAAGTCACTTTTACCCACTTCTCCTTAATTTAAATACTTCAAAAAAGTTTAATTTATTGCAAACACCCACTTAGTTCTCATCCCTGTCCCTCTGGCTCTTTCTTTAGTTCACCCTTAGAGAGAAACTCTGGATCGCTCTCTGTACATTCTCGATTTTGAAATAGTGTTCGATGCCGCTCAGAAGAAATAGCATGTCACCACCTAGAGTGATTTTGAGACAACTCAGATGCTGGCCGGGGCCGGAGTGTTGTTTGACTTCAGAATATTGCGGGCCGCCATGGATGAATTGAGAACAGAGATTGAGAGGAGATGCTCGAAAGTGGTAGATTGGGAATCAGAAGTTCGGTTGAGGGAAAAGTTGAAATCTTGAAGTATAATTGTGAGATAGCTTGATAATTCTTTTTGCTGAAATTGTTACAGCGAGGAAGAAGCTCTTGACTTATGCAGTCATAAAATTTTGCTTTTATTTTTTTTTAGTTTCAAAAAATGGGCGGAATATGAAGAACACAAGTTTTTTAGTTAAAAGAATCAGTCGTTTATTATAGCAGCTGATAGCTTTCATTCTATCAAATTTCTTTGAATTCTCTTATATTTTTATATTACATTCTTTGGATTGTGCTAAGTTGTTTCATCTTCATAGCAAATTAGGAAAATAAGAGATTTAGGAATAATAGGGTTATAGATTTCTCTAGACCATAAAATAGATTTATGAAAACTTATGTGTATAAGAAACATGAAATTCGAATTTTATAGACTTGAAATTTTAAGAATTCGCCAAAAACTTAAATGGTGAACTAATCACGGTGGAAGAAGAGGAAATAAAAAAGAGAAAAAAGAAGTTAATAAAAGAAAATAAAAGGTCTCTTAATTTATGGGACACTATCAAATAATTAGTTGGGGGTGTACTATATTCTACAAAGATTTTATCGTCACACTTCTATACTACTTTATATGTCATATTTTATAAATGTATTGACATATGTTATATATGATCCATCATAATTAATTTTAATGTTATTATTTAATTAAAATTTATGTCACATATCAAATATTTATGAAAGTGATATAAGAGGGAGAGTCAAATATTTATGAAGGTGATATACTGAAAGGAGTGTGAATGTGAGATTGAAAGTCTATCGGACTACATTCACCCCAGCATCAAACTTACTGCTCTCATGTTGCCCGTCTCCCCCTTAGGCTGCCACGTGGCCACCCTCTGCGGAGCGCGTTTTCCCACGCGCCGCGTCAGATGCAATGCTACTATTGTTTCAGAATTGTCTTCTCCTTTCCCCTCACCACACCGTGGAATTCTTCCCTCGCCGTAATCTTCTTCTGTTCGATGACCGGCAAACCTAGCGGAGAGTAAGACTTTCGCGAGCAAACAACCAGTTACGGGACCAGTGTGTTTCTGATTCGCGGTGGTGGCGAAGATGTTGGTCCGATCGACGGTGGCGCTCACTTTTTTATTCAAGGACGCCGTTAGCTGGTGGGATACGGTGAACAAGTCGGTACTTTGGCAGGATCGAATATTCCACGTTCTCGCGGTTCTCTATGGACTCGTCGCCGCTATTGCTCTTGTAAGCGCCAATTGCTTCTTGATCGATAATCGTAGATTCTGAGATCATAATTCGGAAATTTAATGTTCTTTTACTCCGGCCTTCTTCATATATTTCCGTTACTCGATAATGTTCTTTGATTTGTTTTGAGTTTTGCAAATAGTACTTTTCGTTTATATATGCTCTCACCGTCATTTACTGCTACTGACTACTGTATACATATGATTTCCATTTTTCATAGAAAAAGATAAAATCAAGTTTAGTTAATTCTCTCTCTTTTCCTGTTATATTAAATGGAACACTAGATGATTATAGGTTTCTTTTCCTCTGCATAAATAGTAGATTCTCAATTGGAAGAATTTATTCATTTTAGGTGCAATTGGTAAGGATACAATTGAGAGTGCCAGAGTATTCCATTTCCTCAATTTCTTGGTTAATGCAGGTTTGCATCTCCTATATTCAAAATCCTGTTGGCGCTTAGATAGATTTTACTAAGAAAACTGACCTTGTTTTGTTTATGTAGTTCGATGTGTAGTGTTTGCATTCCGCAGGGACACTCACTATGTGAAGCCAGAGGTATTAATTTCACCTCATTATTAGTGCCCGTTATAATGTTTTACAAATTCTTCCCTAAGATCACGTTATTTACTTATATTTGGAGTAGATTGCTCAACATATACTGATTGACCTGCCGAGTCTGGCTTTCTTCACTACGTATGCATTATTGGTGTTGTTCTGGGCAGAGATATATTATCAGGTCCAGTTTAAATTCTTTCATTATCTTCAGTTTGATATTGACTTTTTAGGGGCTACACATTTACTTTCTACAAGATTGACAGGCTCGTGCGGTATCTACTGATTGGCTTAGGCCCACTTTTTACACAATCAACGGTGTGGTGTATGCCATTCAGGTAAATAAGCTTTATATGTATGTCGCAATAAGTTTGGTAGGATTGCTTTATGTTGAGATTATCTTGTTCTTCTAATTTAATAAATACTAAGTTGGTTTAATCCAATGAAAGATACTTGGATAGGTGTTCAGAAGCATTAGTATATAATTAACTGTTGCTGTTCCATAGATATCTCTGGGAGAATATCATATTATCTGTTTTTTCTCCAACTTCTTGCAGATAGTCTTATGGTTAGTCTTATGGTGGAAGCCTGTCCATTTAGTGATCGTTTTGGCCAAAATGTTCTTTGCAGGTTGTTATTTTTACTCTATGTTGTGCTTATATGCTTACTTGTGTTAAGTGCTGCCAGTTTAATAAACAGATGTCATTTGGCAGGTGTTTCTTTATTTGCTGCCCTGGGGTTTCTTCTCTATGGTGGAAGGTTATTGCACTTCTAACTTTGATGCTTGAGTGAACACTTTCTGAAGTTGTTTTCTTTAATCACCTCTTATTAAAAAGTAGCATGTAGGTAGTTTATTGTGAAATGCTAAAGAGCGGGTTCTTCTACTTTGGCTTCTAGGATTAGGAGCTACAACTTGCTGCTTATGCGTGAAGGATAGTCTCTTTTCTTTTTTGGAAGGTCAATTTTTAGACTATAGTCCGTTTATGAATCTAAATCACCAAACCTTGTCGACCAACTCCTGGAATGGCGATCATTTGAGCAAGCAGAAATCTCCTCATCTCCTCCCTTTTCTTTGCTACCTACTGTAACATGCTAGCTTTAAGTCTTAAAAGTTATGGTCGAAGAAGTATTTTCTTTCAAGCAACTATCAAGATGACACAACCGAAGTTGATTGCCTATTTGTAGATTGTTTAATAGGACATATGTATACATAATTCTTTATTCAAAGAGCATTTTTTAGCAATGTTGTGTCCTTAACTCTGATGTATTGATCGTGCAGGTTGTTCTTGATGTTACAACGATTCCCTGTAGAATCAAAAGGACGACGCAAGAAGCTACAAGAGGTGAGCTTTTTTACAATTTCTGTTCTCGAGTAATTGTCTATTTTAACCTTTTTCTTCCTCTGTTGTTCATTCAGGTTGGCTATGTGACAACAATATGCTTTTCATGTTTTCTCATCAGAAGTATTATGGTAAGTCCTGCCTTGGTATGAGGAAATTTTGTTTTTTAACAGTATAGATCCAGCTCTCAAATGCATACATGATGGTCAAAGTGATTGGGCTTTCTTTCGTTATACTGAAATTAGCTTAATTTTTCTAAAGTAATCACAGAAACTGATGATAGAATTAATTGTTTAAAAATCGATTTAAAGACTAGTTTATTGTGATACTAATTTCTTCTGTTTCCAAATAAAATATATGGCATCTTACTAGATATGTTTTTGGAGAAAAGTCCCATTCTTAATTCGTATGTAAGGAAGTTATCGCGAACTTTGGTTGTACATTGCAAGATGAGGTTTCGAAAATTGAAAGAATGCCCATCAAATCTTATATCCAAAAGGCATAGTGGTAATGCCCGCTTTACCTAGATTATGTGAAAATGTGATCCCATAGGAAAACTTATTCTGTTTGTTCTTTAGTCTCCACCTGCTATAGTTTTACCTGTGAAGCTGGATCCCTCTGTAATAATGCTTGAGAGGGTTTGATAATTCATTTCGCATTTTACGTTGGACCCTTGGTAAAACAGGAAGGACACTGAATTTGGGATGAAGTGGAAGTGATTATAAGATCCATGTTTGGCACACTTCCCGAATAGATATACATTCGAAAGTCATGTATATAATGCCACTACTTATCCGCGATTGTATTTTCCTAATAATAATATCCTCCACAAGGTAGGTAGCCATGAATCACATGATTGTTGGTGCATCCTTGTTTCGGGTATGGCATGTCATGCATGTATAAAGCATGCATGGACTGTGCAGATATGCAACCTTGTAAGTGTGCTCATATGCGTGCACGTAAATACATTGTTATTTATATATGTATGCATTCGGAATAATACGCTGAAAAGAATTTCTGAAGTCTTGTCTTTAGGAAAATATATTTGATATGCAATTTTAAATTTGTGATAAATTATAGGAGAAAGGTTTTTAGGCAATACGTTCTGAAGATACATTTAAACAAATATTTTCACGTTGACAAAAGCTCATTATTGCATATTTGGATGTTTAAGAATACTAATTTCAGAAGCATTATAACAGAGATCAAAGTAACTCCTCAGACTTCGTTTTTTTCTTGTAATATTTAATACTCAAGAAATTTACTTCAATACACTTATCGTTCGATGCGGTTTTCTTAGTGCAAGAAGTGACATGCTTCAAGCCTATTTGATCTTTAGAAACTAGAAGTTGAAGTAACTTTAGTTTGGCTACTCTTGATGTTCCTGAAAAGCTAAATTTATTGGACAAATCTTGTTTTCATTTGACAGTTGCACTTGCCTTCGGGTTTGCTTGTTTATGCTCTATATTCTTCAAACTTTTGATGGTCTATGTAAAAATATGAAGCCTTATTTTGGTATGTGCTCTAATCAATGCACCTCTCCAAGCCCATGATACTGGACACTTGAACATCCAGTATGTGCACGTCCTTGCTTGCATTCTAATGACTTATATTTTAGTGCAGTATGTTTTCTTGCATTCAGCCTTTTTACTTAATTTTTCCAATCTATCTGTCATCTGACTTTGTCTTCACAACTGGGTTGAATCCTACAGATGTGCTTTAATGCTTTCCATACAGCTGCAGATCTAGATGTTCTGGATCATCCTGTGTTGAATTTCATATATTACCTTGTAAGCTTCCAGATAAACTTTGAATGTTTACATATTTGTGTGTAATTTAGATTGGTGGTTAAGATGTTTTCTTTTAACAATTTTAATTAGTCCATTTTTTATCATTTAATTTGTACAAAATCTTGTTCTTTCAGTGCCTCTTCTGGATCCTCATCCTTTTGTTTTAAGTATTTTATTAGTGGTTCTTCGATCTTATTAAAGATCCTGATATCTGCTGCTTGGTTTTTCGATCTTTGTTTTTGCAGCTGGTAGAGATCTTACCTTCCGCGCTTGTCCTCTTCATATTGAGGAAGCTACCACCACGACGAGGAATTACACAGTATCATCCAATCCGGTGACAGACTTTTATGATGTTGTTTTGGATGTGTTGAGGTGCGAAGACAACTTCTACCCGAAACCATCACGAGCCAGAAATGTGATTGAATTTGAGCTTTTGAGTATGTTTACTCTCCCACTTGCATTTCCAGTTGTTACGGATGCATAGTAAATTTTGACTATGACGGTCTATTTGAAGTGTATGGTTACTGCGGCGGCAGATCATTAGTTCAGATTAATTAATCATCTTTTTCTTGAGGCTCGTGACTTTCAAAATTGCCTATTTGATTATTTTAGTTCTGTTGGTTGTGAAGTTACATTGCACACACTTCTTAAATATTGTTATTGATTTCTTGGACTACTTTGTGGTATTATTCTTCTTCCTTTTGCATGTCATTATTGAAGCTGAAAAAGAGTATATATACTTGAAAAGTTCAAATAATTGTGTAGTGTAGTGATACTGATATTGACGTTTTATGTTGTATAGAGGAGACAATTTAAAAGCGTGTTTGACCTTTTAGGTGTGCAAAACATGTGACTCCTTTTCCGCGAGTTTGGCCAACTCACAATTTCTACATAATAATAAAATCCTTAATATTTTCCGAAAATAATACTAGTATCTTTAGAATAATAATAATAAACATAAATCCGGCCTTTATCTTATCCTCATGTATTTCAACAGTTTTAGTGATAAGTGGGAATATCAATTGAGTTACACATTGTGGTGAATTTGTATATTGTATCTCCTTCTTTTCTGTTTGACTTGTCTTGTTTTTCTTTTCGAGTTGTCCTGCTTGACTTGTCTTCTTTTTTAAAATAGAAATAATTATTACACAAATTTTTACTTTTTCTTTGTGGATTATACCTCTCTACACACAACCAACAACTTTTTTTAATCTCCATGCCGAAAAAAAATAAGATAAGTCGGACGGAACGGAGGGAGTACATTATATATGAATAAAACTTATCTAGTGCGTACCATGCATAGTGGGTTGGAGTTTCCGTCTTTAAAATAACATTTATCGCCAAGGTTTTAAGTTTTAAGTTGAAGTAAGAGTAATCGAGATTAGATATGTTTTGTTAGAACAATGCCACCTAACTAGTCCTAATAAAATCTTGGTGCTTTATACTCCCTCCGTCCCATTCATAATGTCTTGTTGGGTTTCGGTACGGAGTTTAAGATAGTGTGTGTAAAGGTTAAAGTAGTGGTGGAAAAGTATAAAATAGTGGGGTCCACTTATTTAGATGATTGTGGTCCACTCATTTTTTACCATTTTAGGTATGAGACAATATGAGTGGGACGGAGGGAGTAGCACTTTATATATCTCTGTCTTTATTTGTTGTCACTCTTTAACAATAAAAAATGTTTTTATTTTTATTTTTATAATAAATAAAAACAGTAAAAATAAGTTATTGCGGAATAAAGCAAGGCAGTCTGCAAAAGTTACATTGTTTTTAGAAATAATTTACGTAATGAAGGATAAAATATATTGTTGAGAAGATTGATAATGAGGATCATTCCCGTATGCATGATAAATTCAAATAAGCAATCCTTTCTATGAATGTCAGATCATTCATCTAAATTCAAACATATGAATGATAATTTTAGATGAGGAAGTAGCAAACGCACTTATTTCTTGCACTTGAATTTATTGCTAATATTTATTACAATTTCGTGAGCCACAAATTTGTAAAAGTGATGAAAACTGCATGTATTGTGGCTCCTACCTTAAAATTATTAATTACTACACTACTACTACTATTCCTCTACATTTCTACACCCATTTCCCGTTTCAATTAATTAAATACCACTACGACATGTAAAATGCAACACCTAACATTACTTTATCTCTCTCTCTCACACATACACACTCACGCACGGATGCACGCGACATAAATTATTGCACAGATATGATATGAATTGTAAAGCGTTATTGAATGCTAAAATAATATGAAAAATAGAAAGAATCCAAGAAATTGAAGGTGTATATTGAAGGAAATCTGCATTATTGAACCCGCAAATTATTCCATCATATCGAGTTTACGATTTTTTTTTGTTTTTTGGGACGATGCAAAGTCTACAAATTGTTATGGTATTGAGTTAAACCCTCAAACCTACCATTTTTAATAAATTCAGGATACTTTATTTCATGCATTAGGAAGAGTCACATAAAAGTTAAAGAACTTTTAATGTGCCTTAATTAATTCAATTACGCAAAATGAAGATGTAAAAAGATGGTTAGTAATGAATCCAGTGATCTTCAAGAACTTCCTAAAAGAGATGGACTTCATTTAGGAATTCGAGGGTGCATGGAATGGCATCTTTCTAATTTTATGAGTTTGAGCATCAAACTTTTCTAATAAAACAAATCATTTTCTTGAGATGTTCAAATCAAGAAAATGAATACTAAAAAAGAGAGAGAGAGAGAATTATGGGTCTGCAAACCCTGCGTGTTTTCACGTGATGCTTCAGCCAAGCATGAAATTCGAGGAAAGCCCACTTATTCTTTTCAGAGAGAGAGAGAGAGAGAGAGAGAGAGAGGAGAGATGATCACATCCACAGCTCATTGAGATGGGAAGAGGAGAGAGCAAGCATCCATTAGTGAGAGACCAGAGAATTCGCCATTTATTTATACTCCAATTCCTGACTCTTGTTAAGCCCCTTTGTCTCTTTCCTCTCTCTCTCTCTCCATCTCCATGTATGTAGCAAATACTGGTCAAACCCAATGTGTTGATAGTGACACTAATTGGCGCTCTTCATTGGCTCCAATCATTCACGATAATCTCATGTCACACTCCCATAATCCCCGACTCCTAGATCTGGAGATTATGTTGCCGTCAAAGCTATTTGCCTTTCTAGATTCTCTTGGTGTTTTCAGTTGATCGAGATCTCCTAATGACGATACCCCCTTTTTCTCTGCTTTAACCGCTGGGACCAAATCAAGACTCCATTTTGATTCGCCCACTCTAATTATTACTTCGATTTTGTTTCCAAGATTGCACCTTTGGAATAAATTATGAGCTTAGACTTGAACTCATCAATGGCTGTTGCTTTCTCTCCCTCATTCTTCTTCTTCTCTTCATTACTGCTGCTACTGGCCGCATTCCCACCAGTAAGAGCAGGTGATGCTGAATCACTTCTCTCTTTAAAAGACTCCATTGATCCCCTGGGAGTGCTGCAGTGGAGGAGAGAGATCGATGTGTGCAAATGGGAGGGTGTGAAGGAATGCCTTAATGAGAGGGTGATGAAGCTTGTGGTGGAGGGTTTTAATCTGAGTGGGAGATTGGATGGGAAAAGCCTCAACCAGTTGGATCAGCTGAGGGTGCTGAGCTTTAAACAAAACTCACTTTCTGGGCAGATTCCACAACTTTCTGGGCTTGCAAATCTCAAGTCTCTCTTTCTTAATGACAACAGGTTCTCTGGAAGAATCCCAGAAAGTCTCTCTGGCCTTCATAGGCTGAAAGTCATTGTGCTGTCTGGTAATACAATATCTGGTCACATCCCTCTCTCATTATTGGATTTGAGTAGAGTGTACATGCTTTATTTGCAAGATAATCAGTTGAGTGGGGCTATTCCTCCACTTTCTCAAACTAGTTTGAGATTCTTTAATGTCTCTAATAATCAACTCTCTGGAGAAGTCCCAAGAACTGCTCCACTTTTAAGGTTCAATACTTCTTCATTCAATGGTAATGCTGATTTGTGTGGTGAAAATATTCAGAAACCATGTAGTTTAAGTCCATCTGGTAGTCCAATAGCACCCCCCAAAGGGCATAGAAAGAGGAATAAGAAACTTGTTTTGATTATTGTATTGAGTGTAGGAGGATTTGCCTTGTTATGCATTGCATCTCTGCTTCTAATCTTGTGCTTGAGGAAAACAAGCAAGGAGAAGGAAGTTGGTAATAAGGCGGTTTCCCAAGGGGGAGATGAGAGGGGTCCTAGTAGTGTTGGTAGGAATGAGAGTAAACAAGGGAGCTTTGCTTTGAACCAAGGGGATGAAGGGATCGGTATGTTGGCGTTTCTGGGCCCCGGGGATCAGTTGATGAGTTACAGCATGGAGGATTTGTTGAAGGCTTCAGCTGAGACTTTGGGGAGGGGAAGTATGGGGAGCACTTACAAGGCGGTGATGGAGTCGGGGTATATTGTGACGGTGAAGAGGCTGAAGGAGTCGAGGTACCCTCGGATAGAAGAGTTTAGGAGACACATTGAGATTCTTGGTAGATTAAGGCATCCTCACTTGGTCCCCCTCAGAGCTTATTTTCATGCTAAGGAGGAAAGGCTACTTGTATATGATTACTACCCAAATGGCAGCCTCTTCTCTCTTGTACATGGTATGCCATTCTGCTTGCTTATATGTTGTTCTCAACTTCTTTAAACTAGCAACTAGTTAGCTACCTATTTATATATTCATGACACAATGATCTGTTTCCTGCTTTCTACCAAACGATAGTTCAGGGAGAGACAAAGAGAAGGATAGTGAAAGAACTTTCAAGAACACCCACTATTTCATACAATCAAAGATGTAGCTAAGTTTTGATTGAACTCAAGTTATGTTCACTAGTTTCTCTAGAAGCCCACAAATAACTAAAAATCTTTGAGGAGCAAATGTAGAGAAATATAATGAGAGAGAGAGAGAGAGAAAGAGAGGGATGATATAGTGAAAGAACTTTCAAGAACACACAGCAATCATACAATCGAAGATCTAGCTAAGTTTTGCTTGTACACAAGCTATGTTCACTTGTTTTTGTGCTTTCCAGAAGCCCATAAAGATCTAAAAGTCTTGATTTCGAGCTTGTTAGATTCCGGTACATGTTTATCTGTATTTGATTACATTAATGCAAGATTGATAGATACTAAAGACAGAAATCACATGTTACCTTTTGGTTCAAACATACATTAATGAAAGCAAACTACTTATGCAGGATCAAAAAGTGCAGGTGGTTCAAAGCCTCTCCACTGGACATCCTGCCTCAAAATAGCAGAAGACTTAGCAGCTGGACTTGTCTACATCCATCAAAACCCAGGCCTAACTCATGGCAACCTAAAAGCCACCAATGTCCTACTCGGATCAGACTTCGAGTCCTGCCTCACAGACTATGGACTAACTCCATTCAGGAACCCCGACTCACACGAAGAGCCCGGGGCCTCCTCCCTCTTCTACCTAGCCCCAGAATGCCGGGATCCAAGAAAGCCATCCACACAAGAAGCTGATGTGTACAGCTACGGTGTCCTCCTGCTGGAGCTGCTCACTGGGAAGACTCCTTTCCAAGACCTGGTTCAACAGCATGGCTCTGATATACCCAAGTGGGTGCGCTCAGTTCGTGAGGAGACGACCGAGTCCAGCGACGAGCATTCATCGGGCAACGAGGCATCTGAGGAGAAGCTCAATGCTCTGGTGAACATTGCCATGGCATGTGTTTGTGTTGCAGCTGAGAACCGTCCGGCCATGAAGGACGTGTTGAGGATGACGAGAGAGGCGAGGGCGGAGGCTCAACCTTCATCCAATAGCAGCGATCATTCACCGGGGAGGTGGTCGGATACGGTGCAGAGCTTGACAAGGGAAGATCATTCAAGCATATGAGATGGTGTCATGCCATATTTGTGTATTCTTTTGTTTGTTAATGTTGTGGTTTTGTTGGCCTTTGATTTGCATGGGATGTTTAATGTTCATTTTTTCTATAAATTGTTTTCTTCTTCTAGATATAGGAATAGAAGAGCTGGTTCTCTTTAAAATGGTGTGAAGTACTAACTTTAGCATACCACAAATACAAGGGAATATGCATATTAACCAAAGCAAAAGGTAGACAGACAATACTAAGAATCAAACTGAAATGAAGTAGCAAGATTTCTAATGATTTGGTCTTGCTAACCAATGCACATAAGAGTTAATATGATACTCTTTCCTGTGGAGTTTTCATGTCTAATTCACTCTATTACATTATATTTAGAGTGGAATGTCAAAAGTAAACATTTCAATATTTGAAAATGCAAAAATATACAAACATTTCCATAAATGCAATAATGTACAAATTACCCTATTTCACATCCAGTGTGTGTGCAGGTGTGTGTGCAGAGTGTGTGCAGGTGTGTGTGCATGTTTGTGTTGGAATCTTCTTCTTTTTGACTAACTAGTCTCGAAATTCACAAAATAAAAGTTGGCGATTTTTTTAAAAAAAAAGCTGAAGATATTTAAAAAAAACTTCTTTAATTGATATTTTCGTAAAACAAAAACCTGAAGATATTATCGAAAACAAAAGGCTGAAGATATTAAAAAAAAATCTCATGCATGCATGCATGAAGCCGAGAAATTGAATTTAATTGATATTTTCGTAAATTTAATTAGGTAATACTTTCGTAAGTTTAATTTATGAAATTTCGTCAATTTAATATATGAATTTCGTTAATTTAATTTATGGAATGTTGTAAATTTAATTTAGGGAATTTTTTTAATTTAATTTAGCTAAATTTGTTAATTTTTATTTAGGGAATTTCTTTAATTTAGGAAATTTCGTTAATTGAATGTAGACAATTTCGATAATTTAATTTAGGCAATTTCGTTAATTTAATTTAGACAATTTCGATAATTTAATTTAGGCAATTTCCTTAATTTAATTTAGGCAATTTCGTTAATTTAATTTAGGCAATTTCATTAATTTAATTTATGCAATTTTGTTAATTTAATTAGGCAATTTCGATAATTTAATTTAGGCAATTTCATTAATCTAATTTATGCAATTTCGTTAATTTAATTAGGCAATTTCGATAATTTAATTTAGGCAATTTCATTAATTTAATTTATGCAATTTCGTTAATTTAATTTAGACAATTTCGTTAATTTAATTTAAGCAAATTCGTTAATTTTTATTTAGGGAATTTCTTTAATTGAATTTAGAAAATTTTGATAATTTAATTTAGGCAATTTCATTAATTTAATTTAGGCAATTTCGTTAATTTAATTTAAGCAATTTCATTAATTTAATTTAGGGAAATTCGATAATTTAATTTAGGCAATTTCCTTTAATTTAATTTAGGCAATTTCATTAATTTAATTTAGGCAATTTCGTTAATTTAATTTAGGCAAATTCGATAATTTAATTTAAGTAATTTCATTAATTTAATTTAGGCAATTTCATTAATTTAATTTAGGCAATTTCGTTAATTTAATTTAGGGAAATTCGATAATTTAATTTAGGCAATTTCGTCAATTTCGGGAATTTAGGGAATTTCGTAAATTTATAGTTTAGGGAATTTAGGGAATTTCTTCAATTTATTTTAGGGAATTTCTCCAATTTCGTGAATTTCGTCAATTTCGTGAATTTAGGGTTTAGGGAACAACCGGACCTTCTTCATAGTATGTTTCATCAATTTAGGGTTTAGGAAATTTGTCCACCGAATTTCGTCAATTTCTTTTGGAATTTCGTCAATTTAGGGTTTATGGAACAACCGGACTCATTTAATTTCGTCAATTTTATCAATTTAGTCAATTTAGGGTTTAGGGTTTCGTCAATTAATTTAGCAATTTAATTAATTTAGCAATTTAGGGTTTTAGCAATTTCAGCAATTTAATTTAGGGTTTCAGCAATTTAAGCAATTTAATTTAGCAATTTAGGGTTTCAGCAATTTAATTTAGGGTTTCAGCACCGTCAGTAATTTAATTTAGCAATTTAGGGTTTCAGCAATTTAGGGAATTTCGGGTTTAGGGAATTTCAAAACTAAATAAGATTCAATTTTATGAAACCTAACCAATAATTGAGTTTCGTAAATAGTGTAACATTTTCAAACCCTCTTAAAAGTAGTCAACAAATATGAACCATTGGGAAAAGCATGCTGAAAAGAATACATTGGAACTCGTTTTTTACTGAAGGTACATGTGAAGTGGCATGAATAACATAAAAAAAAGTTAACTCACGGTATAACTTTGATTATATTATAGTTATTCCGTTTAGGTATAAAACGGAGTAACTTGGTTTATTTTAGTAGTGCTAAGATAATTGTAAAAACACGAATTCATATTATGAATCAACAAGTTCTTTACTGCAGAATAGTATGATTTAATTGTGTTATTCGTGTTCATATTGGCTCTATTGGTGTTTATTTCAAAAAATTAGGTTATTCATATGACATTTGTAATACTAGCTTGTGTTTCATGAAAAATCACAACATGCAACTTCGAAACTGTCCGATCAGAAATTTTCTAGTGTACTGAGACTAAATAATACTTTTTTTGGGTTAGACTAAGTTCTGAGTTTTTTCTTTCTTTGCATAATACGTCGCATATTAATGTAACGATTTAGGGAGAAGTGTGAACATGTATTTATGTAGTGCTAACGTTAATTTAAAGCTTAATTTGTTAATAAAACGTCATACTTCGTTAATAAAACGTTAGACATAGAAATAAAGTAGAAATAAGACACGACAATTTTAAAACGTTAGGGAATTTCTCCACCGAATTTCGTCAATTTCGTCAATTTAAGGTTTAGGGAATTTCCCTACCGAATTTAGGGAATTTCTTCAATTTTATTTAGGGAATTTCTCCCCGAGTTTAGGGAATTTCGTAAATTTAGAGTTTAGGGAAGTTCGTAAATTTAGAGTTTAGGGAATTTCGTCAATTTCTTCAATTTAATTTAGGGAATTTCTCCACCGAATTTCGTCAATTTAGGGTTTAGGGAATTTATCCACTGAATTTAGGGAATTTAATTTAGGGTTTCAGCAATTTAATTTAGAGTTTTAGCAATTTCAGATATTTAAATAATTTCAGATATTTCAGATATTTAAACAATTTAGGGAATTTCTCCACCGAGTTTAGGGAATTTCGTGAATTTAGAGTTTATGGAATTTCGTCAATTTCTTCAATTTCGCCAATTCAGCAATTTCAGATATCTAAACAATTTCAGCAATTTCAGATATTTAAATAATTTCAGGAATTTCAACAATTGAATAAACATCCCACCATTTCAGCACCATTTAAGCAATTTCAGATATTTAAACAATTTAAGCTTCAATTTAGTTGGCATGTACCGTTTAGTTGGCATGCACCTTATTAGTTGGCGAGTTTTGTAGATACATAGATAACTATGAGATTAGCTTATTATATTATAATAACATAAAAAAGTTAACGCACGGTATAACTATGATTATATTGTAGTTATTCCATTTAGGTATAAAACGGAGTAACTTGATTTATTTTAGTAGTGCTAAGATAATTGTAAAAACACGAATTCATAGTATGTATGAAAAAGTTATTTACTGGAGAATAGTATGATTTCATTGTGTTTTTCGTGTTCACATCGGCTCTATTGGTGTTTATTTCAAAAAACTAGGTTTTTCATATTGAATTTGTAATACTAGTTCGTGGTTCATGAAAAATCACAACATGTAACTTGGAATCTATCCGATCAGAAATTTTCTAGTGTACTGATACTAAATATTACATTTTTTTGGGTTAGACTACGTTCATAATTTTTTCTTACTTCGCATAATACTTCGTATATTAATGTAACGGTTTATGAAGAAGTGTGAACATGTATTTATGTAGTGCGAACGTTGTTTACAAGCTTAATTTGTCTTACTAATTAATTATAAACTATTGCAGGGTAACTGGAGGTGGGTTAGGTACGAATGCAGGAATGTCTATCCAACTTTGAACACACATTCGAAGGATTTCATTATAGGGGATATTAGAGCGACATTGCTTGCCGTAGGTGGGCAGGAACTGGTGGATGACTTTTATAAGTTTCGAGAACTTGGTGGACTCCCCAAGAGTGGCTAGATAACTGCTGCAACCCAGATACTGGAAGCTTTGATCCGTATGTGGATTTTACTTGGTGGACTCCCCCAGAGGGGCTGATTGACACAGCTTGTAGATGGCGATGAGCTAGCTATGTAAGTTTCGAGAAACTCCAAAACCCTTTGAAACTACGTTGTCTTACAAATTGCATTGTATTGTAAAGGTCATAGCAGTGTGCCTCGACGATTGGAAGGTTGAGTTATATGACTCACTGTGGCATAGAAGTAACGAGGATTACGGCCCTACAAGAATTGGAACACTCGTACCGTTGACCAAATTATTGTACAAGCTTCTTGAGCATGCAGGCGTATGGGAGCACAAGTATGGACATCATCAATGTCCTTTTAGTCGCGACTGTCCGGTTATTCTAGGTCCCGGCCCCCACTTCACTCAGTTTGACCACATCAATTACGGCGTTTATACATCCATGTACGTGGAGAAGCTGCTATTCGAGTATCCGACACCGACAATGATGACTCGCCAGACCACGTTAGTCGAGTACCGAAGAAGGATGGCGGCTTTGATGTGGGAGAGCTGTATCCCGTAGCTATTTCTGTTTCTTGCTCATTCGTACGGACATTTGGGTTTGTTCCAACGTATTTCTATCTCTCTTTTCTATGCGAACTTTATTTAGGATCTGACCTAAGTTATTTTTTCCATGAACGTATTGCTACATATTTTGGATATTTTCGAACGTATTGCTACATATAATTAATTTTAGGATCTGAGCTTTATTTAGGACGTATCGCTACATATGTTATTAACATAATTATTTAGGATCGGTGCTTTATTTAGGATCTGACCAAAATTATTTTTTTATAACGTATTGCTACATATTTCTGGTTTGTTAGAACGCATTTGGGTTTGTTCGAACGTATTTTGGACTTGCATGCGACAATTTCTATGTAATAATTTCAACATCTTTATAAAAATATTATTCGATTTTTTTGAATTTATAACAAGAATATTTGGTATAACAAGAATTTCCCATTCTACAGAATTATTTAGGACGTATTTCTATAGAATTATAACAACAATATTCGAATTCTAAGTAATAATTTCTACGTAATAATTTCTACAATTTCGTATAAATTTCGGTATAATTTTCGTATAAATTTCATATAAATTTCGTATAAATTTTGATATAAATTTCGTATAAATTTCGCAGGGGTTACGTATAAATTTCGATAATGCATGCATGGGTTTCTCGTCCTTCAACAGCAAGGTTACGTATAAATTATTATAATTCATTGCATGGCTTTCAACAACAACGTTACGTATAAATTTTGATAAGGCAAAAACTTGTGTTCATCATGTTGCACATGCAACATGATCCAATTATCTAATTTTGATCCGCTTTGACCCGTTGACCAGCATTGACCCATGTTTGACCCGCTGACGTCAGCATGACATCATTAATTTTTTAATTTTTTTTAACGTTTTTTTTAACGATTTTTTTTACTTTTTTTTCCCCTTTATTTTAAGGACGGACATGTCACTCTTTGCATACGAAAGTGTCAATCGTAACAAACAAAAGTATCAATCGCAACAAACAAATTTTTTTTCATTTTTATTCTCTTTATTTTAAGGAGGGACGTGTCACTCTTTGCTTATGAAAGTGTCAATCGTAACAAACAAAAGTGTCAATCGTAACAAATAATTTTTTTTTTCCAATTTTTTTGATAAGGAAGGCGTGCCATTTGTAATGAATAAATGTGTTATTTGTTACTTATCCAAAGTATTAATCGTAACAAACAAAAGTGTCATTTGTATTTGAATAAAGTGTCATTTATATCATTTATTGAATATCAATTATTTTTTAAAAAAATACGATTTGTTTCGAAAAAAATGTCATTTGTTTATGAAAAAAATGTCAATTACAACGAACGAAAGTGTCATTTATCTTAAAGTGTCAATTACACTGAAGTAAATTGACACTCAGAATTAAGGAACGTGTCACTTTCATCTACTAATCAATATGAAGCATAATAACCAGAAATATTACCTAAAGTGTCAATCGTAATAAACAAAAGTGTCAATTGTCCCGAATGAAAGTGTCATTGTTTAGAACAAACGACACTTTTGTATACAAAGAGTGACACTCTCGTCCTTATAATAAAGGGGAAAAAAACGAAAAATATTTTTTGTATTTCAAAACGAAAAAACGAAAAAAGTATCGTGTCATTCTTTGTATTTCCGAAAAGAAGAAAAAAAATGAAAAAACGAAAAAGACGAAAAAACGAAAAAGGCGAAAAAAACGAAAAAAAAATGAAAAAAGGCGAAAAAGACGATAAAAGTGAAAAAAGACGAGAAACGAAAAAGGCGAACAAAAAACAAAAAAAACGAAAAAGTAAAAAAACGAAAAAATGCGAAAAAGACGGAAAAAACGAAAAAGGCGAAAAAACAAAAAGATGAAAAAAAAGAAAAAAACAAAAAAGTTGAAAAAAAGACAAAAAAATTAAAAAACGAAAAAAGAAGCAAAAAAAAAAAAAGAAAAAAAAGAAATACGAAAAAAAAAATGGTCAACACATGAGTCAAAGCGGGTCAACGGGTCAAACATTGGTGGTAAAATTGACAATCGAATCACGTCAGATGCGCAACATGATGCACACTAGTCCATCTCTTTTGATAATGCATGTTGGGTGACTTGGAAAGGTGTGTCTAGAAAAGTTGAGAAATTTCAACAGCAAGAAGATTTCAACAACAACGTATAAATTTCCTTCATCAAATGCATGCATGCATGTTTATTAGGTCAAGAGAGAGAGATAAACATGAGTGACGTTGAGAAAGAGAGAGAGAAGAAATATCATGTCCAACAATCACTTCTCTGCAAAAAGTAGGAGAAGAGAGAGAAAATTGTACTTGGCTAGGGTGTAGGGTGGTTGAGAGGTTTAAAATAATATATATGTACATTTTTGCATTTTGGTGAAGTCATGTACATTTTTGCATTTATCATTGTTTGATATGTACATTTTTATACAAACCAAAGACTGTAGTAACATCTTGAAATTCATCAAGAGCGGGACCTGGCAGCTGCACTCTCTAATGCCTTCAATCTGTTGGCTTCCACGCGAGCCTTTTGTTCTTCTGACATTAGAATCTGACTACTTGTTTCCATAGTTAGAATCTGACCTCTTGAACTATGGAAATAGACTAAGAGAAGCAGTTTTTTGGTGACCATACTCATGACAAGAGTTGCATAGAAACTGACAGCTAATCTTTCTACACATATTAGCAAAGGAAGGTGGAGGTAATAAAAGAACTCACTTCAGTGGCATTCTCCCAGACAGTTTGAGGCATATCTTCCTCAAAATTATTATCATCTCCAGCTTGGAAATTATTCTCTGGCAAATTATTTGGCATGTCAAGGCCACTTGTAGCAGCTGCAAATGCAGAAATTGTAAAAATCATGCGTGCTTACAATTGCAAATGTAAATGCATACACATTAGATTCATTAAGTGAAGGAAAAGATGTTGCTGCAAGGTAGTAAGAGAAGGAACGGGAATGTCGAGTTTCTTCTGCGTTCGGACTGGTGGAGGTGTGAACTCTATCAAGCTGAAGAAAGATCATAAAAATATAAACAAGTGACAATTTGCACTATCCGCATGCAGTTACTGCTGAAGGACACTGGGGTTAAATTTTACATTAACTAAGAAAAAATACAATAGAAGCAAGTTTACATGAATTGCATTTTCCATTTCATTTTCATATCCTAGATGGAGAGCCAGTGGCGTAGGCAATAGGGGGGGCAGTGGGGGCCACTGCCCCCACTGGAATTTGAAAATTTGTTAGGAGTAATTTAGTAATTTTGTGAAAAAAATATTTATGTATTAAATTTTCGAATTAAATTTGGCCCAATAAATAGATTTTATCTATATAATTACAAGATTCTTTTCCAATAATACGTAGAAGTCAGTATAGTAGTCATAATGGAAAGAATTGGAAAAAACTGTTAGCCAATATAAAACTATTAGATTTGTGGTTGATCGCAATCGGCGAAGACGACTGAGGTCTGAGGGTACGACAAATTCCACCCACTGCCTGTGGCGCCGTCGTCGCAATTCATAGACCCTCCTCTTCTTCAAGATTATCAAAAGAAACAACCGATTGATTTTCGCGGAATTCGTCGCACAATTCGCACGGTTTGATGTTCAAAGAGCCGATCTTAATCAACTAAGAAACTAATTATCGCTTTCCTTTTCTCGTAGTTCACAGGGATTTGATTTATGTGCTTGAGTATCTCGTAAATTGTTATTTCCATGGGCCTTTTGAACTTTGCGTGTTATATATGCCGTAATATTTTTTATCACCTGTATATTAGCTACGTTGCTGAAGAAATTTTGGCTGGTAGGTGTTGGATTTTATTTTTTCTCCCCCAAATTTGAGATCTGGTTTGTGTTCCCCTGTTAATTAAGGTTTTGACTTTTCCTGTTGGGTATTACCTGTTTAATCTTTGTTGATTTATTCTAGTTGAAGTTGCCGGCTTGTTTATTAAATCACATGTGCTTTTATGTTAATAAATCCAAGAGATGCATGATTTCTTTCTACATCCGTCTCCCTGTTATCTTTGATATCTTTTTCTTCGCAATTATTGGATTGCATTTGTGAACATGCTACTTTTTATTGTTTTTCAGAAAAATGAAACACTACTTTAATCTATTTGCTAGTTAAGTTGTTTCTAACTTTGCCAGTTGCTACAGCTACAGTTGAGAGAGTTTTTTTAGCAATGAAGATCGTTAAAACTACTTTGCGGAATCGTCACAAGTTGTTAAATGACTGTTTAGTGCCTTATATCGAAAGAGATGTATTTGTATATGTTACCAATGAAGATATTATGCGATGATTTCAAAACATGAAGAACAGAAGGGAAATGTTATGAAAATCTTTTGCTTGGTTTTGAATTGATAGGCTTTGTAATGTGATGTAAATGGTGCTATGATTTATTTTTTTATCTTCTCATGTGTTTATATAATTATAGTAAATTGGCCCCACTAGCTCGATTTCCTGACTACGCCACTGTGGAGAGCGAGATAATTGTACAACACTTAGGCTAAAGGAATCCCAACTGGAAACTAATGTGTACGTGCTGAAGTTGTAATTATTTGAAAAACCATTGAACTTAAACATTTTCTTAGTTTGGTATCAGTACAAGCATCGATCAAGTGAAAAAAACTATGGCTTGGTAACCAAAACTAGTACCTTGTTCATCAATTGAGTCTTGTTGAACTTGAAGCTCCTGCAGCTTCGTAAGGTCAACTCCATAGGAAACCTTTTCACGTAGTCCTCTGAGAGACGCCTACTCTAGGAAGTAAAATAGAAAACGTTACTAAAGCATACCTTGAACTGATGTAATATTATGAGTAAAACTACAGTTTTGAGGGTTTCCCGAAAGTAATGAAACTATGAGACCATGATCCTAAAACAAAAAAAAGGTATCATATTACGAGAAGAACATCATCTATAAGATGGATTTAGTATGGTATTTGCTAAGGACGCCTTATTATGTTATATACAGAAATTACACATGACCATGGTTGTCTTGCTAATTCTTCTGTGAATGGATACCCTGCAAACTCCCAATCACTTCAACTCAGAAATTGCCTCTAACTAACCAACAACAACCGATCATTAGTAAAGCTGAGCAGTAACCATGATGATTGATCTTGGAACCTCTAGCCAGTTAACACAGTTATTCTGGCTCGATATATTTCCTTTTCACACAGTTTAAGCATAACATGAGTAGGCGCTTTGGGACCATAACCGACACATATTTCCTTTTTCAAATAATTTACACCATTTAACAAGTTCCAAGTATGATAAACCATACAAAGAAAACAGCTTATTCGACAAATAAATAAACCTTCAGGACAGACAAACCCAACTATTGGAATGTAATCCCCTGCCCTCTCATTAACCAAAAGGGTGAATATATAGTACAGAAACCCTAGCAAATCAAGGAAATATAAAACAAACATATTTACAATATTATATTATTTCCATTATCTATTATGCCCCCTCAGTCGGAGCAGCAGAACGGACGCTCAGACTGGATCTGAATCGAGTGAATAAGTGACGGGGAAGGCCCTTAGTAAAGATATCGGCATACTGATACTCAGAGGGAACATGAAGCACTCGAACAGTACCAAGACGCACTTTTTCACGAACAAAGTGGATGTCCAACTCAATATGTTTAGTGCGTTGATGTTGAACGGGATTGCTGGTGAGATACACTGAGGAGACATTGTCGCAATAGACAAGAGTGGCATGACGGAGGGGAACATGAAGCTCAAGAAGAAGATTCCGTAGCCAACTAGTCTCAGCAACTGCATTGGCCACACCCCGATATTCGGCTTCAGCACTTGAGCGGGAAACCGTTGGTTGACGTTTTGAAGACCAGGAAACCAAGTTGTTGCCAAGGAATACACAAAAACCAGATGTAGAGCGGCGGGAGTCCGGACAACCGGCCCAATCAGCATCCGAATATGCCGTGAGAGTATGCGATGGAGAAACAAGGAGCTGGAGGCCATGATCGAGTGTTCCCTTGACATAGCGTAGAACACGCTTAAGGAATTGAAAGTGGGGTTCACGAGGGGCGTGCATGAAGAGACACACCTGTTGAACGGCGTAGGTGATATCCGGCCGTGTGATGGTGAGATATTGTAGGGCGCCGGCCAAACTCCGATAAAGAGTGGGATCCGCGAGAAGATCGCCGTCGGTAGCACTAAGCTTTGACACTGTGTCAACCGACGTCGATGTAGCATTGCACGCGCTCATGGAGGCACGAGTCAAGATGTCCTTCGCATATTGTTATTGAGATAGAAATAAACCAGAGTCTGTTCTTTGAGCAGAAATACCAAGAAAATGATGTAGAGATCCAAGATCAGTCATGGCAAATTCTCCGGATAAGGACCGAATGATGGCCTTCAAAAACTTGGTGTTGGAGGCGGTGAGAACAATATCATCGACGTATAACAAGAGATAGGCCATATCGTTTCCTCGTCGGTAGATAAAGAGTGAAGGATCACATATGCTGCTAGTAAACCCTTGCGCAAGAATAAAATTAGCAAATCGTTGAAACCATGCACGAGGTGCCTGTTTCAAGCCATAGAGTGACTTGATTAAACGACAGACATGAGTAGGCTTTGTCGGATCAATAAAACCAGGTGGTTGATGCATATATACAGTTTCCTGAAGATCTCCATGTAAAAATGCATTCTTAACATCAAGCTGATGTACAGGCCAAGAACGCGAGATAGCAAGGCTCAATACAGTCCGGATAGTTGTTGGTTTCACAACAGGACTAAAAGTTTCAGTGCAGTCAATCCCAACCTGTTGAGTTTTACCATTAACGACAAGACGAGCCTTGTAGCGTTGAAGAGATCCATCGGCATGAAATTTGTGGCGGAATAACCACATGTTGCGGATAACATTTGCATTAGAAGGCCGAGGAACTAACTCCCATGTATTGTTAGCCAGTAGTGCTCGATATTCGTCCTTCATAGCAAGATTCCAGTTTGGATCACGGAGAGCGGAATGGTAGGATTTAGGCACTGGGGAGATAGCTGGAGAGGATGAAGCATGGAAAACCATGCGGGGTTTGAAAATTCCATTTCTGGAGCGGGTGGTCATGGGGTGAGTCGTTGTGGTTTTTGTTGGGGGAGGGGGAGGATGATTTTGGGGGGAGGCAGAATGTGAGGGGGGGGGGGGGGGGTGTGGATGGTGGAGAAAGTGGCGAGAGTGGTGGGGTCGCAGGTGAAGATGGGGAGGTGGAAGTGGGGGTTTGGATATGAGGATAAAGAAGGGGGGACATGGCGGAAGAAGAGGTGGTAAGGAATGGATAGGTAGGTGGGGGATGAATTTCTGCAAAGGGAAATTTAGTTTCATCGAAAGTGACATGGCGAGATAAGATAACTTTACCCGTTGAAAGATCGAGACACCTATATCCACGATGTTGTTGTGGATATCCAAGGAAAACACAGCGAGTCGAGCGGGATGCTAATTTATGTGTGCGAGTGGCAACTAGATTCGGGTAGCATAAGCATCCAAAGATCCTAAGGTGATCATATGTGGGATGTTTGAGATAGAGAGCGGAAGTGGGTGAGGAAAAATTTAGTAGCTTGGTAGGAAGGATGTTATGTAAATAGGCAGCCGTGTGTAAAGCTTCGACCCAGAAGTTAGAAGGAAGGGAAGCATGAGAAAGAAGGGAGAGCATGATGTCATTTAGGCGACGTAGCATGCGTTCGGCCTTGCCGTTTTGAGATGAAGTTTGAGGGCATGAAAAACGAAAAACAAGACCGTTGATAGAAGCGAATTGATGAAACGAAGTGTTGTCAAATTCCCGGCCCATGTCACATTGGAAACTCTTAATAGATGTATTAAACTGATTACGAATATAAGAGTGAAATTGGACAAACTTTGGAAAAGCCTCATTTTTTGTTTTCAACGGATATACCCAAACAAATTGTGTAAAATTGTCAACTAACACAAGATAGTACTTATAGCCACTTTTACTAAGTATAGGTGATGTCCAAAGATCACTATGTATAATATCAAAAGGAGCAATAGTAGTAGAAGTGGAATCAGAAAAAGGTAAACGCTTGTGTTTGCTAACTTGACACGAATGACATAAAACGGAGCTAGGCTCCTTATTACAATGAATGAAATTACGAGACTGAAGATGATGAAAAACAGGAGCTCCCGGGTGACCAAGACGATTGTGCCAAACATCAGCGGAAACAGTCACGAGACCGACGAAAGAGGAAGAAGGTTGGGCCGGAATTAGGCACAACCGGATACGGATCACCAATACTATTATTCCTCATAATCATATTCCCACCGCGAAGATCCTTCACGTAAAAACCAAAAGGGTCAAATTCAACGAGAGACAAAATTGTCGGTAGTGAACTTACGGACGGAGATAAGATTTTTGATTATTTTAGGGGTATAGAGCACATTACGGAGGCGGAATTTTCGATTAGAAAAGGGGAGAAATGAGGTTCCGGACCCGCAAACTGGAATACTTTTGCCATTGCCAACGAAAATAGAACGAATATGACGAGTTGAAGAAGGTTTAGCAATAATACCTGCATCAGACGTCAAGTGGGAGGAGGCGCCGGTGTCCATGTACCAATTAGGATCCGGTGAAGAAGCAAGGGACATAGCTTGAAAAGCTTGGCCAATATCCGTTTGCTGGGGCGGATCTGACATAGTAGCAAAGGCCTGACCATTGGAATTTCCAAAACCGGAATTCTGAGATGTGGAGCCTTGTCGATTCTGTGATGGCACTTGGCGAGGTGGAGCATGCCATCCAGAACTTGTGGGATACGGGCACGGAGGAGGCATCCACGGCATTTGAGGTGGGAACCATGTGGGCCAAGGAGAGTAGGGCATCGGTGGCGGACGATAGGAATTGGTGTGGGAGAAAGTAGCATTAGGGTTTCGATTCCCCCCACGACCCCGATCGCCTCCGCGATGGGAATTCCTACGTTGTCCGTTATGGCGTGAGCCTCCACGTGGACCAAATTGCGGTGTCGACTGTGGTGGTGCCGGGGTTTGTGGTGGTGCTTGCGCCACCAAAACTGAAGTCGTGTTGTCGTCACGTGCCGCTTTGCGATGACGCTCAAGTTCAAGCATACTTTTGGCAGTCTCCAATGAGGGCATGGACTGATGAATAAAGGAAGCCACTGTATCATAATCTGGAGAAAGGCCACGTACCATCTGTAACACGATACGTTGGTCATCGACGCTAGCGCCAACATCCCGCAATTGAGAAGCCAAATCGGTGAGGCGGCGCGCACTCCTCGAGAGAGGACATAGATTCAAGTTTGAGCGTATTAAATTCTTGCTCAAGAGCAGCGGCGCGGGCGCCCTTGTTGTTGAGGAAAATTTGTTCAAGGCGTTGCCAAGCCTCGTATGCCGTAGATTCGGCAGTGAGAATACGAGCCAAGATGTCATCCGAAACTGTACCGTAGATCCACTGCAGAACGTGAGCATCGATCTCACTCCATTGATCAAAGGTGGCATGAGTGGTTGCCGGAGGGGCAGTCCCATCGATATGTGAAGAAACTTTGTAGCTTTTGGCATGAAGTTTGAAGAGACGCACCCATTGAGAATACGTTGTTTTCTTGCCATCAAGAATACGGACCTTATGCTGGATATTAGAGACTGTATACACAGGGTGGAGCATCGACTTGGATTGGTTGTTCTGGTTATCAGCCATGGTGAGAAAAGAGAGAAGAGGGCGGCGCCGTAGCAGCCGTAGGAGAAATGAGTTTTTTTTTTTTTTTTTTTTTTTTTTTAAATTGCCGTAGCTGCTGATACCATATTGGAATGTAATCCCCTGCCCTCTCATTAACCAAAAGGGTGAATATATAGTACAGAAACCCTAGCAAATCAAGGAAATATAAAACAAACATATTTACAATATTATATTATTTCCATTATCTATTACCAACCAACATAAAGATAAATATATACAATCAAATGAGAAAAGCAGAAGCTTCTTGCCTTGACGCGCTTTGTAGCTCCAACTTGTTCCACCTTCTCTATGAATTGGTATAAGTTGTAATAAGGAAGTAATCGCGAGTGCCAGTCTGCATATAAGCGAAGCAGATGCCCAAGATCATCAACCTGCAATCAGGAAAGATGAAATATTCATGAAATGTCAGGTAGTATGAGCTGAACAATGTTGTAGAAGTTTTCAACAAGCATGAATTTTCTACCTAATACCATAGAACAAACAAAGGCACAGAAAAACAAGCATAAAAACTAAACTTCACTTACAAATACCCCATTCAGCATGAATCTTCTCGGGAATAAATTGGAAGTGCAATTTGTAACAACTCCATCATTGGGGGCGGTCGGCGAGAAGAAGGATGGTCGGTCGAGTGATGAAGAGGAGGATGAGAAGAGTTTAATGTTGGCAAATGTGTATTTGATCGAAGACCAGGAAGAATTGATGATGAAGGAAGATGATGTGGAGTTCGTGGATGCAAGAGGAGAGTTCGAGATTTCAGCCGTAGATCTGGAAAGTGGCTATGGGTCGAGATCTATGGACCGTGTTCGGTGGACGGTTGTTGGTTCGGAGACGATAGTCAGGTGTAGAGGGGGGGGGGGAATACACCTGATCACGGTTTTTTTCTCGTAACGTGAAGGACAATGAAGCCGTAGGTTGCCACTGATGAACAGTGCCAGATATTAACCTTCGATCACGGGTCAGAGTGTGTCAGCTACTGAGCTCTTCTACTGACTTAAGTCAGTTGTTGAAACTCAGTCGAAGACGTTGTGCGGATAAGTGTAGGGCCCGGAGATTCGTCTCAGTTTGAAAACGTGTTTTCGCAAGTTAAAGTATTTTGGCTAGTGCGCTTTTATAAATACGTTTTATGCAAAGATATGATTTTAAACCAGTTTGTATGCAATGCAATAAAACAGTAAATAACACTAGCAATTTAACGTGGTTCAGATACGCAAGATCCTACGTCCACGGTCCTGACAAGGCAGGAGAACTTGTTGATTATTCTGAGCAAGCCTCAGCAAGGATTCTGTACACTGGACATACCCTTCTAAGTTATAGTCCTTAGTGACTTTACAATTCAAACCTAAGTTCGAAAGGGGGGGGGGATAATCTCGAACTAAGAAGGAGTTCTTACAATAAGAACAATTCACAAAAAGTGAACTCCTTCGAATTTCTAAGCTATAGATATGACAATGAGCTTAGCTAGAGAAGAAAGGGATCTAAAGATAACTCTAGAGAGAAGAACTAATGATTTTCTATGAAGGCAAGTTCTTCGCTGGATGATCTTTAATTTGCTAGAGTGTTTGTGAGCTTGAGCATTTTCCCTTGTGAATCCCGTGCGTGGAGCTCGGATTTTTTCTCTATTTATAGTTGTGAGCAGGCATATGTCCGTTGGAGAAGACGATGCCACGTATCACAAGCTTCCAAAGAAAACGGCCATAATGTTCGAATTGTTACAGCAGGGCAGTTGACACTGTACATGAGAGCAGCTTTAGTTGGTCAGAGCAGGTAAAGCGTTGTCTGCTTCTCATTGGTCGAGGTTTGTGGAAGGTGAGAATGTGTCAGAGATTAGAGTTGACTAGTCCACATCCTCGTATGATCTTCTGCTGAACTTCGAAATGACTTATACGACTGGGTCATTTTCTGTCGGATACAGTAGACTCAAGACAGTCTCTGTCTTCTTCGGCTGAGTCGTCTGACGAGCTGATAAGACTTTGGTGGGTCAGCTGATGACTGTGAAGGTACTGAGCTTTGCATTATGTTCTTCTGCTGATAACTATCAGCTGATGGGGTATCTCCTACTGAGGTCAGATATAGCTGAAGTCAGAAGAATGCAAGCGATTACACTGATGACGTGGGGTTCTGGAAAGTAACTTCGTCAGAAGATCAGTCCAACAGTTTACTCCGTACAGGACTTAGACAAAAGATAAACAACTACGAAAAGTCTAGCCTATACATCAGTTAATCCTATCGACACTACACTACTGATATCAGCTGGGTTTTGGGATCTTCAATTCCATAGTACTACTATGATTTCCCCCAATATTATTTTAACCACTAATCAGCTGAATACCATCTACTGACTCATAACCCAACAATTTTCCCCTAATTGATGATGCCAAAACCCCTATAAAATAATAAACAGGAATACTAGACTACTGACTATAATTTCCCCCTAGTTGACTTCAATAAGTTCAGTAGAGAGGTAGGCAAAATCCGAGAAACGGTTATGTGTGAGTGTGTGTCAGATCACTTCCGTGATCAGTCATGAAGGAAAAACACAAACAAATGCCGTGAGACAATGAGTAATTGTCTGGCAAGCAATAGAAACTGATATATATGATCAGAGAGTTACAAGGTTTCTATCACTATTACAGCAAATGAGATAAGAAGGTCAAGTCTGACTTCTGAATTTCTGCGTTCTGCTCTTGAAGTCAGCAGACCTGTCAGCTGGAGGATCCAAACAATAAAACTTGTATATTCTCTTCCGCAGAGTCTGGATTTTCTCGAGATCATCAGGCTGATTAGAACTGAGATTTTGATGATAAGCAGCAGCCTCGATCTCATCTTCTATCTCTTTAGTACAAAGCACGCCGCGAGCTGTCATGGGTGGAGGGATTCTTTTGAATGCTGGAGCTCGGATGGGAATCTTCTCTCTCTCCATAATTGGCACAAGCTGATCCGCCAGCTGGGGAAAGTTATGATGAAGATATTCTTCAAAAAGTTGATCAGCAGGTATCCCCGACGGATAGAAGCCCCATACGTAGTATCCCTTGATAAAAGATTCTTTCAGTTCCTCCCATAGCTCGTTTAGCTCGGCTGGTACCCATTTATCTGTGTGAGGAGTAGGCGCTTTCTTAACATGAGGTGCTCTGGGCGCTCTCCTGTAGTACTTTGAAGCTCTGGGTACTTGCTTTCTCAAGTCAGCTGCTGGCTTCTCGGATAAGCTAATCATTTTAGCCAGGTCAGCTAACCTTTTCTTCTCTCTGAGGGCCGCTGATCTAGTATCTCCACTTCGGAGACTAAGTCCTTTCAGCGTTGCCTCCTAGGTAGCTCTGTCTTCAGCCTCTTGCTCAGGAGTAAGAGTGGAAAAATAAACACTCTGAGCCGAAGACTGGACTACAGTAGCTAGCTTCTTCTTAGCTTTCTCCTTCTGTTTGTCCAAAATTTTCTCAGCCTTGCCTTTTGCAGATTTGGCAGTTACTTTCTTAGGCTCTTTAGCTTTCTTAGCTTCTTCCAGCTGATGCTCCCGATCCAAACCGGTCTTGCACCGTTGAGCAATTCCCGCATCATAACCTTCTCGCTCCGCTTTAGTTTTGAATTTGGGCGTCGGGGAGGATGGAGGAGTGGTTTCAGTTGTAGTCTCCTTCCCGGGCCTTTACGGTGGCAGTTGCTGAGGCTCTTCTTCATCCTCCTGATCGAGGAAGCGAGCTATGTCCTCGATGTGCTTAGCGATGAGATAGGAACCGCCTCGCCACGCCGGTCGAAGAGGGGTATACTTCAGGGGGAGATGCAATGAACTGGTTTCCGCCTGAGCGGCTGAACCTTCTCCTTGAGGTGTAGAGCTGGTTCCTTCCCCCTTATTATCTCCCTCAATGATCTCTACTACAGCCGGTTCCGCCTCAGTTTCTTCTTTTACATATTCTTCCCCCTTTTTGGGATCATCGGCCTGGGAGAGGTGAGTGCGGATGGCTTTCACGTCTTTTTCCAAGTTATATACAGAGTCTTTGATTTGGGTAGCAGTTGCCTCAAAATCCTTGACCAAGTCGCAATACTGCTCCCAGTCTTTCTCCTGACCAGCTATGAATGTCTTCAGTTGAGCAGCTGACTCCTGACGGAGTTTCAGCAGAGATTGATCGTGAGACTCTGTCATTTCTTTCTGAATGGCTTTCAGTGCCTCAGCCTGTTGCGTAATGGCTCATTGAAGGCTAGAGGTAGCCAATTTGTTTCTCTCTTCCATGGTGGCCTGGATTGTCGCGAAAGTCTGAGTCAGCTGCTCAGAAAAAGATTTATGCTGAGCTAATAAGAGCTGCTGACTCTGAGTGGCTAAGTCCGCCTTCTGAGCTGAAAGGGCTGCCTCAATGATCTCCTGAATATTAAGTTGAGGAGTAGGAGCTTCTGAGGCCTTCTTAACCCCTTCGGTCAGTCGGTCGAAGCTCTCAGTCTGGGCCTTAGTGTATTGAGCCCATTTGAGATGCACGTCTTTAGCGAGGAGACGATTCTTGTCTCCTTGGCGCTTGATAGCTTTATTGACCAACTTGGAGGTCACGGAACCTATTAATTTTATCTGGTATGAGCTGGTTCCGAGCCTCTGCTCAGACATCGCGAGTTGTTGCGCTCGACTTGGCTTCGAGGCAACTTGAGCTTCACCTGATGTGGAGGGTGGTGGTGATTGGCCCTTTTCGTGGGGAGTGGAACCCTCAGCAGAACCTCCCAATTCTGCATCCTTGGGTGGTGCCTGTTCCATCTCTTCATCATCCTTGTCATCTTTATCATCGCCATGATGAGATGGAGGCGAAGGGCTGTCACCGGGAACTGAGGAGCGCATGCTCAGTAGATAAAACATCGCTGCCCTCAAGTCTTCAAAGGAAGCAAGGTCAGCCGGTTCCCCGAACCCGATGGCTGACTGCAATTTCTGCTCCTCGGTAAGCAAAGACAAAACTGACTGAGTCCTGATAATATCCTCGAGAATGTCCCAGCTGAGGAACCTCAGCTGCATTTGTGTCCTAGCCCTTATGGCTATATCCACTAAGTCAGGATGCTCAGACATCTCAGGGATCTGAGCATGTACTTCTCCTGTAGCTCGGAGACGAGTGGAGTGTAAGACTGTCCACTCAGAGGAAGTCTCCTCAATCGGTACCCTGATGTCTGACTGAGTCTCCTCAGAACTAATGCACTGAACTTTGTCCTTTATCGTGGCACCCTCAATGCCGGTGTCAGAATCTAGGAGCTGTTCTTCTTGAGTGGGTGGAAGAGAGGCTTGTTGAGCTTGTACTGCTGGGACCTCAGACGGTCCAGTCTTAGCAAGCCTCTTCTTCTTAGGTGGGTCGGCGCGAGGGGTCAAATCAGAGACTACTCTCTTCGGTTCAGGCGGCCCTCGCCCGACAGACTTCTCAACAGCGGCTCTCGTCTTGAATTTAGTGAGCTTGCTGTCAAAGTATCTGGAGTCAGCAAAAGCTGAACTCCTCGAGACTGATTGCTCGATAAGTATGGACATCTTCGTCCCATACAACAGCTTCCCAACACTGATTAGGCTTCTCTGTCCAGTGGGCGAGGCTGTGAACTTCTGAGCCTGAGCCTTCAGCTCGGCTACATAATAGTCCGTCCAATTAACTTGGACTCCATCATCAATGGCCATCATCAGCTGGATGCGCGGCTTAGACAGCTGATCGTAGGAACCCGCTGAGCTTGTGAGGATATGAGATACGATATATGCGAGCCCTCAGTATTGCGGTAGCAGAAGGTTCTTCGGCAGCGCTGTCTTGAAGGTTATATCCTTCCTTCCACAGAACTTCTGAACATATGAGTTCATCTCCTTCTCCTTATAGCCTAGAGGAGAGATTCTAGTCGCCGGAAGATCAAAGACTAGTTCCAGAGCATCCCTGATGTTGATGACGTGCTCACTAGCATCCCACGAGTTGGGTACTACTTCCTTCATGAAGGCAAATGAAGATTCCTCAACCCCTGAATCTAGGGTTCTCCAGTTGTAGTACACTTCCACCACTTGTCTGGGCAAAAATGCTCTGGGTTGCTTGGAGATGAGCAGTTCTAGTCCAGAACTCTCAATAGCAGTGAATACGGGCGCCAGCTAAGGAAGATCGGCTTGGCGAAGCGCCATGGTCGGTTCAAACTGGATGCGAGAGATGATGATTTCATCGATATTGGTGGGTGTCTGTACTGTCGCCATTAGAATCTGCAGAAAAACTCGTTAGCACTTGAAAATAGAGTAAGTTAGTATGAGTTTTAAGCAATATTAAATACATTACCGAGTGATTTAGAGCTTGAAGATACTAAAATGCGAAGCGGTCTTAAGATTTGGAAGAAAACTGAATTGCGAGTGGAAAAAGCTCTAATATTTCGGAAATGGCGAGAAGTGAGACGAAGACAGAAGACGAAAGATTTTATAAGATCATGCAAAATAAACCGTTTAGATCGAACGACTAGGATTTAATATTTCAATCTAATAGACAGCTGAGATTTAATGATATAAAAGGAATGATTACCTAAGCTGCCTATAATCTAGACCCACGAAGGATAATGCGCAGTTAAAGTAAGTGAAAAGACATGCATTAAATGCGGCTGCGCAGCAAAGATTAAAGACTTGGTCATTTTAAATAAGAACGGTTTCCTACTGACCTATCCTTAAAAAAATTAATGGCGGGAAATAAATGCTCATTAACTATTGAGTGCAATCGACTGATATAATAAATGCGAGCTTGCTTCTGAAAAAGTTTAAGTATGTAATACTACGCAAACCTCTTCAGCTGAACTTTTACGATCAGCTGGTTACCGTTAAGACTAAGGAGGATGGTTGACGTGCTGATGACCACGTTCCCCCTTACTGTGTACAGTTTGATTCTCCCGACTGAATCAATGTACTGAGTTTTCTGACCTGTCATACTGGTTCCTTTCATTTGATACCAATTGTTGCAAATTGTTGTTATCAGTAGTTGTCTTCTACTGATGTGATTCAGTAGGATCCAGTAGACCTAACTCAACTGATAATTCTCTGAATCTGTTCTCAGCTAGTGGTTTGGTCAGTATATCTGCCCTTTGCTTGTCAGTATGGATTTTCTCCATTCTGATATCCTTGTTCTCGACATGGTCTCTGATGAAGTGGTGTCGAATATCCACGTGCTTGCATCTCGTATGGAGAACTGGATTCTGAGTTATTGCAATAGCACTTGTGGAGTCACAGTAGATGGGCACTTCATCCTGAACTATACCATAGTCTCTCAGTTGTTGTCGAAGCCAAAGGATCTGGGCACAACAACTTCCAGCAGCCATGTACTCAGCTTCAGTAGTGGACGTTGCTACTGAGTGTTGTTTCTTTGAAAACCAAGATATCAGCTTGCTGCCTAGGAACTGACACGTTCCAGAAGTTGACTTTCGATCTATCCTGCATCCTGCATAATCAGCATCAGAATAACCTGTCAGTATAAGATTATCATCAGCAGGATACCATAACCCATCGTCAGGTGTTCCTTTTAGAGATCGCAGAATCTTCTTTGCTGAGTTTAGATGACTTCGCTTAGGATCTACTTGAAATCTTACACATACACCTACATCATAAGTTATATCAGGTCGGCTAGCTGTTAAGTATAATAAAGAACCAATAATAGCTCTATAATCAGTAGAGTTAATAGAAGCTCCCTCTTTGTCTAGATCGATTTTGAAATTTGTATTCATGGGGATCTTGACTGGCTTGCTAGAGTCGCAGCCGAATCTCTTGAGAAGATCTCGAGTGTATTGGCTTGATTTATGAAAATTCCTTCAGGTGATTGTTTTACTTGAAATCCAAGGAAATAATTCATCTCTCCCATCATGGACATCTCGAATTTCTCTTTCATCATTTTCTCGAATTGCTGACATATAGTCATGTTCTTGCAGCCGAAAATGATGTCGTCCACGTAGATTTGCACCAGTAGGATGTCATCTCCTGACTTTATGTTGAACAAGGTGCGATGTACTGTCCCCTTCTGAAAACCTTTCTGAAGTAGAAAGTCTGATAGGGTATCGTACCAAGCCATGGGTGCTTGTTTTAACCCATACAGAGCTTTCCTAAGCCTGTACACCTGATGTCCCTACTGAAAGCCGGGCGGTTGTTCCACGTAGACTTCTTCCTTCAGTACGCCGTTCAGAAAAGCTGACATTACATCCATCTGATATACTTTGAATCCTTGATGCGTTACGTAAGCTAGGAAAAGACGAATGGCTTCCAATCTTGCGACTGGAGCGAATGTTTTGTCAAAGTCGATTCCCTCTGCTTGACAATAACCCTTGGCAACTAGTCGAGCTTTATTTCTGACGATGACGTTGTTTTCATCATGCTTGTTTTTGAAGACCCACTTAGTGCCAATCACGTGCTGATGTCTAGGTCTGTCAACAAGCTCCCAAACTTCGTTTCTGACGAACTAGTTCAGCTCTTCTTGCATGGCAATGATCCAGTCAGCATCATTGAGTGCGTCCTCTATTGATTGAGGTTCTTCTGTAGACAAGAAACAAGAATAGAGTGAGCTTTCTCCTTGACTTAATTTAGATCTTGTCCTTATAGTTGCTGATGGATCTCCAATGATGAGATCTAAAGTATGAGCGTCAAGCCATGAACGTCTGAGTCTGGCTTCTTCTTCTGATACTACTTCTGCACAGTCAGTAGATGTATTAGGCATTTCAGTAGTACTGTTTTGTGACTATAGCAGTTCAGTAAGAAGGTTAGGATCTACTGAGTTTCCAGGTTCAGGGGCATTTAACTCAGGAACATTAATCGTTCCCCCTGAGTTTATATTCTCAGTAGAGGTCTCAGTTACCACGGGGGCTTCCTCATCGACCGTTGTTACCTGTTGTTGATTCTGTTCAGTAGAATCAACCAGGTCAGCTACATTGCTTGTTGGCTGAGTCTGAATCTCTTCATCGTCTGATTCATCATCCCAACAATGCTGGATCTTTTCAGCTTTATCAGTTAGTGCGAGATCCTGTAGCTTGCTGCTAACATCTTCAGTATTTGTCTCTGTAGTTTTCCTGTTCTCAGTAACAAACTCATAAAAAACAACATGAGGGCTTTCCTCCACACAAAGGGTCCGATAGTTAAAGACTCTGAAGGCTTTACTGACTCGAGAGTATCCTAAGAATACTCCTTGATCCGATTTGCTATCAAAGACCTTCAACTGATCTTTCCCATTATTATGGATAAAGCAAGGATAGCCATAAATATGAAAATGAGAGATAGAAGGAATTCTCCCTTTCCATAATTCGTAGGGTGTCTTCATGTGTTGCTGTGTAAGTAAAGAACGATTCTGAGTATAGCAGGCGGTGTCAGTAGCATCAGCCCAAAACTTTGAGGGTAGTACAGAGCCTGCTAGGATCGTTCTTGCTGCTTCTTTGAGTGTTATGTTCTTTCGTTCAGCAAGTCCGTTCTGCTGAGGGGTGCGAGCTGCTGATGTCTCGTGCTGAATTCCCTCTTTATCGCAGTACTCCTTAACTACTGAGTTGAGAAATTATGTTCCTCTGTCTGAGCGAATTCTTTGAATCTTGATGTCCTTTTCCACACTGAGTTTCTTCAGTAGATTAGGCAGCTCAGTTTGGACATCAGATTTGTTGGCGATGAAGATGACCCAAGTATATCTCGAGTAGTCATCAATAACGACGAGGGCATACTTCTTGCCTCTTATAGTCACTGGAGAGACTGCCCCGAATAAATCCATGTGCAGCAGCTGAAGGATTCCATCAGTGGAAGGTGAAGGAATAGGCGGATTACTACTCTTTGTCTGCTTTCCCTTCAAGCATGCTTCACAATTTCTGTCTTTGATGAACGATTCGTTTGGCAGTCCTCTAACTTTAGAGTTCTTGGCGAGCTTGTTCATAGTCTTGAAGTTCAGGTGGCTGAGTCTCTTGTGCCATAGCCATCCTGACTTGTCACTAGATTTCATCTGTGCAAGCAAGCAAGCCTCAGGTTCTGTGGTATTCCAGTTAGCAACATATATATTCTTTTTCCGCGAACCTGATAACACTGTTTTCCCTGTAGATTTATCAACAATATCACAGAAACCAGCTACAAAGATTACTCGTTAAGATTATCACGAAATTGGTCGACGAAAGGAGATTATGTTGAAGTCCTTCAACATATATTACTCTTGGAACTGAAGCAGTCCCAATGTTCAACGTTCCATATCCCCTTGTGTAGCCTTTTGAGTTGTCACCAAGCTCAATTCTGGGACCATCTTCTTGTACGTAGTTGGTCAGCAGGCTTTTCTAGTATGTCATGTATCTCGAGCAGCCGCTGTCCACTATCCAAGGGTCCTTATACACCTACAAAACAGAAGCATTTTTAGGTACCCTTTGGTTCAGTTGGGTCCTTACATGTTAGTGGGTGATTTCGGAACCCATATCTGTCCAGGAACCTTAGAAGTCTGAGACTTCTTCGTCTGAACCTTGTCAGTTTTCTTCTCCACAGGACCTGGAGATACTGACTTTCTGATGATTCTAGGTTCAGGAGCTTTCTTCTTCTGAGTCTTTGCGCTTCTCCTGACCCTGGGCTCATAGTAGTACGAACCGTACTGAGCTGGGTGCTCATACACTGGTTCATTGTACTGTTCCGCCCACCTGACCTTCTTGGTTCCCCCTGAATTTGATCGTGGTGTCCTGGGGCTGGAACTATTGGTCAGTTGCTTCTTGTTGCTCGGCTGAGGTGCAACTAATTTTTGTTTATTCTTCGCCTGAGGTGTGGTGTCAGTAGCTTGCACCTTTCCTCTGACGAACCTGTCAGCCAGCATATCTGAGCTTTTCGAAGTGGTAGCTTTGTGAGTATAGCCAAGACCTTCTTTCAGGACAGTTGGCCGTTGCGCTCTGAGCATACTTTCCAGCTTCTCCTTAGCTCCTAGGTATTGTTCAGTCATCAGCCCTCGCCAGACCTCGTCACTCCTCCTGAGTGAGTCATAATCACTTTGTACGTCGGTGAGCTTCTGACTTAGTTGGGCTATTTCAGTGTCTTTCTCAGAATTGTCCTTAATCAGAACTGAGATCTGAGTCTCTTGAAGCTGAGACTTAGTCATAAGAGATTCAATCTCTTCCTTGAGTCTCGCTACCAGATTCTCTGACTCAGTAGAGATCTGACAATCAGAAGAAAGTCTCTGATTCTCAGCCTTTACCTGTTCCAGTTCCTGAATCGTTCTGCTGAACTCTCTGCTCAGCTGAATCTGTTCCTCTAGTAGATTGTCATAGGCTTGTACCACGTCTAGAGGATCATCTGTGACCGAGCACGTGTCGTGTGTGCTGTGTGAAGAAGAGGTTATATTAAGTTTGGAGTTTACCTCAGCCTCTTCTCCGGCCATCAGACAGTATTCAGCCGTATCTTCAGGAACCGTCTCTCCGATCTCAACTACGAAAAATGCAGCTTCGTCCTCAGAGGAATACATGAATGTATCCTCCTCAATTGAGTTGTCGGATATCTCTCCGGCTATGTAAGCCTGCCTTCTTTTGGCAAATTTATCTCGTCTGGCCTGCCGTTCTGCTCGTTGAGTAGCTGAGAGTTCGGGACAGTCGTACTGATAATGTCCCTCCTTCTTGCAGTTGTAGCAGGTAGACGTTCTGCTGCTTTTTACAGCTGAGTCTTTGGATGGACTAGCAGCAGGCTCTGTGTTCCTGCATTCAGTAGAAGGTTTAGATTCTTCCCTTTTCTGATAATCTTTCTTAACTGAGGGAGAATCTCTGTTGTATTTCCTCAGCTTTTTGACTCTCTCCTTTTCTCTTTGATATTTGAGAGCCATTAGTGCTAGCTGGTCATGGCCTGACGTCTCAGAGGACTTTGCTACTGTTGTGGCCACTGCCTTGCTTGAGGAAACAGGTTTGGCTCCAGTTTTGCTGACTGTTGCTTTGAAGGCATGGTCAATCTGAGTGTCAGCTGGAGCGCTGGAACATCGTTGGGGTAGGCTATGCTCAAATTCCTTCGTTTTCAGTTATGAAAATATAACATCAGGAGTTAGAGCATTAAGATCAGAGCGACGTAAATAAGTAGCAAAAGGAAGCCACTTATGTCGAGGTAGCGCTCTCAAGATCTTGGTGTTCATCTCCTTATTGGTGAACGACCTCCCCAACCCGTTGATAACATTGACTTGATTTGTGAATCTGACGCTGAGCTCGTCAATGGTCTCACTGGGCTCCATTGCAAAGGCATCGAACTTCTGAAGCTCTAACTCGAGCTTGTTCTCATTGATTTGCCGGGTTCCTTGGCTCAGTACAGCCAGGAAATCCCAAAGTTCTTTTGCCGTCTTGCAGTCTTGCACCCTCCCGAGATGAGAGTCACTGAGCATTGTCAGTATTGCGTTTCGCGCAACTCGATCGAGGTTGTGCAGCTTTTTCTCTTCTAGCGTGAAGGCTGATTTTTCTTTAGGGATCTTAGCACCGATGCATTGCTCCTACACCTCCCACAGCGGCAAATTCTACGCTGTCGATCATGGGAATGATGGGTCCAGACTCAAGGACGTCCGTCATGCTGTCGTTCAGCGATGTGAGGTGTGCCTCTATTCTCATGCGCCATACCATAAAGTTCTCTATCGAGAACATCAGTACCATCCGAATACCTGACATGTCAGACATTATGTGAACGAGTATAAGGATGAATGAAGAGATGCTTGTGCAGAGAAAACGTTTTCAGGATCTGTTCGAGAAGACCAGTAGTACAGAACCGGCGATCAGAAGAACACCGAGGCCTTGATACCAATTGTTAGTCCGAAGACGATAGTCAGGTGTAGAGGGGGGGGGGGGTGAATACACCTGATCACAGTTTCTTTTTCTCAGAACGTGAAGGACAGCTGAGCTGTAGGTTGCGACTGATGAACAGTGCCAGATATTAACCTTCGATCACGGGTCAGAGTGTGTCAGCTACGAGCTCTTCTACTGACTTAAGTCAGTTGTTGAAACTCAGTCGGAGACGTTGTGCGGATAAGTGTAGGGCCCGGAGATTAGTCTCAGTTTGAAAATGTGTTTTCGCAAGTTAAAGTATTTTGGCTAGTGCGCTTTTATAAATACGTTTTATGCAAAGATATGATCTTAAACCAGTTTGTATGCAATGCAATAAAACAGTAAATAACACTAGCAATTTAACATGGTTTGGATACGCAAGATCCTACGTCCACGGTCCTGACAAGGCAGGAGAACTTGTTGATTATTCTGAGCAAGCCTCAGCAAAGATTCTATACACTAGACAGACCCTTCTAAGTTATAGTCCTTAGCGACATTATAATTCAAGCCTAAGTTCAAAAGGGGGGGATAATCTCCAACTAAGAAGAAGTTCTTACAATAAGAACAATTCACAAAAAGTGAACTCCTTCGAATTTCTAAGCTATAGATATGGCAATGAGCTTAGCTAGAGAAGAAAGGGATCTAAAGATAACTCTAGAGAGAAGAACTAATGATTTTCTATGAAGGCAAGTTCTTCGTTGGATGATCTTTAATTTGCTAGAGTGTTTGTGAGCTTGAGCGTTTTCCCTTGCGAATCCTGTGCGTGGAGCTCGGATTTCTTCTCTATTTATAGTTGTGAGCAGGCATATGTCCGTTGGAGAAGACGATACCACGTGTCACAAGCTTCCAAAGAAAACGGCCATAATGTTCGAATTGTTGCAGCAGGGCAGTTGACACTGTACATGAGAGCAGCTTTAGTTGGTCAGAGCAGGTAAAGCGTTGTCTGCTTCTCATTGGTCGAGGTTTGTGGTATGTGAGAATGTGTCAGAGATTAGAGTTGACTAGTCCACATCCTCATATGATCTTCTCCTGAACTTCGAAATGACTTATACGACTGGGTCATTTTCTGTCGGATACAGTAGACTCAAGACAGTCTCTGTCTTCTTCGGTTGAGTCGTCTGACGAGCTGATAAGACTTTGGTGGGTCAGGTGATGACTGCGAAGGTACTGAGCTTTGCATTATGTTCTTCTGTTGATAACTATCAGCTGATGGGATATCCTACTGAGGTCAGATACAGCTGAAGTCAGAAGAATGCAAGCGATTACACTGATGACGTGGGGTTCTGGAAAGTAACTTCGTCAGAAGATCAGTCCAACAGTTTACCCCGTACAGGACTTAGACAAAAGATAAACAACTACGAAAAGTCTCGCCTATACATCAGCTACTCCTATCGACACTACACTACTGATATCAGCTGGGTTTTGGGATCTTCAATTCCATAGTACTACTATGATTTCCCCCAATATTATTTTAACCACTAATCAGCTGAATACCATCTACTGACTCATAACCCAACAACGGTTCTAATAGTCCACGTCGCTTTTATGTTTTATTTACTTTCGTATGTAATGGGAAGACACGCTTCTTACTTTGACTAAATGTATGGGGCGAGGGTTTAATGAAAAGACAAGCAGAATTTGACCTAAACTATCTACTTCTTCTCTTTCTATCTCTGTTCTATCTCTGTTCTTCTTGTTCTTATATCTTATGTGTTTTTATTCAGTAAATTCCAAATCAGTTCTGGTTCGCATATAAAAGTAACAAGTAAGATAACATTGTTTCATTATCCTTGAACACCACAACCGGTCGTTACACTGGTATCATGAGCTCGGTTTCGGCCAACCCAACACCCAAGGACGGTGAGATTGATCCCTGCCCTTCTGATGAGGGAGAGCAACCAAAACAAGCACCACAGATTCAGGAACCACCCACCTACGAATCAACAACACACCCGCAACAAGATTGGATTCAACTCACAACCATGAACAATCAATACCAAACACTGGTAAATGCTCTAAACACAATGGCTTCAAACATGGCATATCCTAATTACCCATACTCACCATATACCCCACCTTCAATTAATTTCCAAAACTCTAGCTTCCAAAACCCTAACTTTCTAAACCCAAATTTCATAAACCCTACCTTCACCTTTCCGAACCCCAACCCCAACTTAATACCGGGACACCATTACCTCCAATTTCCAGAACCCACAAGGCAGCACACCTCCAACTTCAACACACCACCCCACAACCAAATAAGCCCTAACCCAATCACAGACACCAACCACACGTAAACCCATAAACAACCTACCTTATCACCAGCAACAACTTTTCAGGGGGAACATTCAGGGGTTAGGGTAAGGGATGAGGGAGGAGGTCTTGAGTTGAATGGAGGAAACATGGGAAACAAAGGAGGTGAGGATAGAGAAAAATCCATATTGGGGGTAGGAAACTCACAGTGGGGAATGCCACCTAGCTACGGGTATGGATTTGGAGGCAGGGGTGCATCAGGATTTCAAAGGGGAGGGGGAAGGCATCACAACCGCATTTCACGTGAACACAATCAAAATGAGAGGGAATTCAGGGAGGGTAGCTGGACAGAACATAGAGGGGGAGGAAATATAGGAGTGATGGCCTCAAGAGCTAAAATTGGTTTTCCCCGTTTTGATGGAAAAAACCCAAGGGGGTGGCTTCAAAGATGCAGGACGTTTTAGGGAATGGTCACTAGTATTCCTGAGGAACAAATGGTGTATTATGCTTCGCTTCACCTGGATGTAAAGGCTGCAGAATGGTAATTGGGAACAATTCATAGGAATGGTGACTGCAAAATTTGGGGATTTACAAGAATCAACCATCATAGGAGAGTTTAACAAATTAGTGAATGAAGGAAACTTTGAGGAGTATGTGGAGAAATTTGAGCAGCTCAAATCATTCATGATCCACTCTCAATGTGGCAGTTTGGAGAAGGATATTGGACAACCAGCTTTCTGAGTGGTTTGGACAAGGACACTAGGGCAGCTGTGAAGATGTTTCCTATCCCAAACGTGGAGACAACCATACATCTATCTAGGCAGCAATGTTCTAATAATGAGGCTTTGACAAGGAAGTGAAAGGAAACTACAAGAAACTACTCCAAAAAAATGGAGAACTCTGGGTTTATAAAATCACCACCATTAAAACCTACTGCCCCAACCAAGAGGCCTAACTTTAAGCTATTAACCCCGGCTGAAATGGACAAAAGGAGGTAAAAGGGATTGTGCTACAACTGTGATGAGAAATTTGTGCCAGGACACAAATGCAACAAAAGAGTCAATTTCATGATAATGACTAGTGAGGAGCAGGCTGATTATTTACACAGTTTGGAAAAAGTGGATGAAGAAGAGGAATTTGGGGATGCTAAGGAAGAATGGGAATGACAATTATTAGTTTGGGATCAATGGTGGAAGAATCAGGAGGCAGTATCATGAGACTGTTGGGGACAGTAAATCAGAAACATTTGAGAATCTTACTAGATACTGGAAGCACTCTGAGCTTCCTTAACTCTGAGTTTGTCAGTGAGTTTGGTTGCAAAGTGGAAAAGGCTAGGCCGGTGAAAGTCATGGTGGCAAATGGTAATAAGCTAATCAGTCAAGAGAGAATCATGGGTTTCAATTGGCTCATGCAAGGCCACCAGTTTGTATTTGACATCAGGATCCTAACCACCAAGGGATATGGAATGATGCTGGGAAGTGATTAGTTGAAGATAGGTTCAACTATAGTGTTAGATTATGAAGAAATGTCCTTCTCTGTTAGGCATTTGGGAGAAAGGATTAAATTATATGCAGCAAAGGGAAGGCACTGTTGCAATCAGATCACATCCATGGACATGTATCAGTACTTGTAGGATGGGTCTTCAAACCACGAAGATCCTGTACTGTGGCAGTTGGGGAAGGAGGAATCTAGGAACGGGTCTGAATTGGTATTACTGTTGAAGGATTTTCAGGAAGTATTTGATATTCCTAAAGGGTTACCCCCTATAGAGGAGTAGAACATCAGATTTTGTTGAAGCCTGGAAGTATTCCTAAGCAGCAGGCTCCTTACAGAGTTTCCCACCTTCAAAAAAATGAGATAGAAAAGACAGTTGCATAGCTTTTGAGTAATGGGGAAATTCAACATAGCAAGAGCCCTTTTTCTTCCCCGGTGCTATTAGTAAAAAAGGAGGGTACGTAGAGGATGTGTGTGGATTACAGGTACCTGAATAGCTTGACAGTTAAACATGACTACCCTATCCCACTAATTGATGAGTTATTGGATGAACTATTTGGAGTCAAATACTTCTCTAAGATAGATATAAGATCTGAATCTAGATATTTAACTGCTTTCAGGACCCATAATGGTCATTTTGAGTATCTAGTGATGCCCGTTGGGCTGTGCAATGCTCCAGCAACATTTCAGTCCTTAATGAATCAGATCTTTAAGGACAAGGAGGTCAGTGCTTGTATTTTTTGATGATATTTTAGTTTATAGTCCCACTTGGGAGACTCACATGAAGGAGGTGAGAGAGGTTCTAGAGATATTGAAGGGGAATACACTGTTTGCAAAGCTCAGCAAATGTTGTTTTGGGGAAGAATCTGTGGCATACCTAGGCCACATCATATCACAACAAGGAGTGGCTACTGATCCAGAGAAGGTGAAATGTATGACAAACTGGCGCACTCCTATTAATATCAAAGGCCTGAGAGGATTTCTGGGGTTAACAGGGTATTACAGAAGTTTATGAGATACTATGGGGTTATCAGCAAACCTCTTACTGACCTACTGAAGAAGGGGGAATTCTTATGGACTCCCACAGCAGAGGAAGCTTTTCAACAACTCAAGCAAGTGATGGTATCAGCACCTGTCTTATCACTACCTAATTTTGCTGAAGAGTTCACAGTGGAAACAGATGCCTCAGGGACAAGGATTGGAGTTGTTCTATCTCAGGGAGGGAAACCCATTGCCTACCTCAGCAAGGCCTTAGGTGTTATGCACATGGGCTTATCAACTTATGAAAATGAATTCTTAGTTGTGTTGATGGTTGTAAGGAAATGGAGGGGATACTTCAAGGGAAGACATTTCCTAATCAAAACAGATCAACAAGCCCTCAAACACTTAATGGACCAAAAGATCACCACCCCCTTACAACAGAGGTGGATTCCTAAACTACTGGGGTATGACTATTCAATTTGCTACAGAAAGGGGAGAGGAAACAAGCCTGCTGATGCATTGTCTAGGAGGGTGAATTCTGACTTAGAATGTATGGTTATTTCAACAGTCATACCTTCTTGGATGAAGAAAGTGACAGATAGTTATAAATTGGACAAGGAGATCTCCAAAATTATAGAGGCAAAGGCTATGGGAGGTGAAGACTATCCTGATTACAAGCTGGAAGGGGGACTTTTAAGATATAAGGGAAGAATAGTAGTGGGAAATCAGAAACAATTAAGGAACAATATCATTAGAGAGCTGCATGACTCTACTACTGAGCGACATTCAGGGGCAGAGGGCACTTATCAGAGACTGAGAAGGTATTTCTACTGGACAGGCTTGAAAAAAGAAGTGAGTGAGTGGGTAAATGCTTGTGATGTCTGTAGCAAATGCAAGGTGGAAAGGGTAGGAAGCCCAGGATTACTCCACCCACTGCCTATACCTCAACAACCCTGGACTCATATATGTATGGATTTCATAGAGGGACTACATAAATCTCAGGGAAGAAGTGTAATCTTGGTGGTCATTGATAGACTCACTAAGTTTGGTCATTTTATTGGACTCAGTCACCCCTACACAGCTATCCGAATAGCTCAAGTGTTTTTGGACAATATTGTGAAATTACATGGCCTGCCAGTAAGCATAGTTACAAATAGAGACCCTATCTTCACCAGTACACTATGGACAGAACTGTTGAGACTAATGGGTGTCAAGTTGTCCCTAACTTCTTCCTACCATCCACAAGCAGATCGCCAAACTGAGAGATTGAACCAGTGCTTGGAGACCTATCTAAGGTGCATGGTGAGGCAAAATCAGAGGCAGTGGTTCCAATGGCTGCCATTAGCAGAACATTGGTACAACACTAACTACCATACTAGCCTCAAGATGACACCTTTTGAGGCTACGTATGGATACACTCCCCTAATTCTGTTTATGGGACCATTCCCATCCACATAATCAATAGACAGTGAGGCCATGATTCGGAAAAGGCAAGAGCTACAACAGGCATTCAAGGAAAACTTGAGGTATGCTCAAGACAAAATGGAGAGAAACGCTAACAAGAAAAGGGTTGATCGACAGTTCAAGGTAGGGGAATATGCCTACCTCAAACTCCAACCATTTCGACAAAATACGGTGGTCATAAGAAAGAATCAAAAGCTATCCCCTAGGTACTACGGACCCTACCTAATTACAAAAAAAATAGGAGAGTGTACTTACAAGTTAGATCTTCCTCCAGGAACCAAAATCTGGCCTGAGTTTCATGTGTCGTTGTTGAAGCGCTCGGTCAAGCCGGGAAAATGGGTAACAGAGTCCTTACCAGCTGTTGATGCTTCCGGGGAATTTCAACTCAAACCTCATGTGAAAGGAAAAAGAAGTAAGATGAATCGTAAGGGAAGAGAAATCCATACGTTCCTTGTAGAGTGGGGAAAAAATGGAGCAAGAATTAAAACATGGATCGAGGGTAATTACATGTGGAAATTGTTTGCTGATCTACCACCTTGGGGTCAAGGCTCAATTGAAGGAGGAGATACTGTAACAACTCCACTATTGGGGGCGGTCGGCGAGAAGAAGGATGGTCGGTCGAGTGATGAAGAGGAGGATGAGAAGAGTTTAATGTTGGCAAAGGTGTATTTGATCGAAGACCAGGAAGAATTGATGATGAAGGAAGATGATGTGGAGTTCGTGGATGCAAGAGGAGAGTTCGAGATTTCAGCCGTAGATCTGGAAAGTGGCTAAGGGTCGAGATCTATGGATCGAGTTCTGTGGACGGTTCTGATAGTCCACATTGCTTTTACGTTTTATTTACTTTCATATGTAATGGGAAAACAAACTTCTTACTTTGACTATATGTATGGGGCGAGGGTTTAATGAAAACACAAGCAGAATTTGACCTAAACTATCTACTTCTTCTCTCTCTGTCTCCGATAGGAAAAGGAAGTACAAAATGAGGGCGAAACGGATTTCCAACCCCAAATCCTTCAATCAAACATAACCTAAGATTTCGCAAATTGACAACATACTGAGTTGGTGTGATTTGATTTAAGGGATTCACCTCGTGGCCGCGACCGCGGTATTTGAGGCCGCGCGGGAAGTAGCGCAGGATGTTGCCAATTCTGGCATCGGATAGGAGCAAATCCGGAGTGAGTTTGGGTCTGGTTTTTCTCGGCGCCTTTTGCTTGGGCTTCTGTGCGGGGAGCGGCGGTCTCGATCTAGTATTCAGATCCAGGTTGGAATCGGGTCAAGAGTCTTGGTTTCCATTTTTGTCGGTTTCTAAGGGACAGTCGTGGGACCAGTGACTGGGCAGGCCGCACTTGTAGCAGCTAGTCGGGACCGCGCCGCCGCTACCAGCGCCTCCGCCTTGATTCATTCTGCGTCGATGCGCGGGAGGAAACGAGCATTAAACTATATATTTTTTTTCTTTTGCGCGGGAGAATTTGGAGGGTAGGCATGAACACAATTTCTCTTTCTTTTTTTAAACCGTTTTCACAAACAAAGCATTCTATATTAAAATCTTAACTAATAAATAAATAGACATAAATTGTTATTTTGTACATATTTTACAGGTTCGGCTGTAAGCATTGGTTGCATTCAAGCATGGCGTGGAGCTAGTTTAAATTAATGATATTGACAACTCTTCAATCATATGGGGATATGCCGAGATGTAGTCCATCCATCTTATTATTAATGTCTCATTTACTTTATTAAATTGTTCTTTTATTTATGACTCATTCAAAAAGTAGAGACAAACAAGTGGACAACAATTATCTAAATAAGTTGACTCAATCACTTTATACTTTTACAACAAATTGGCCTAAGTAGTCTCCATATTTGAGACTTTTGGATACATTGGTCCTCAATTCAAATTTCCTGGTCAAATTAGTCCCTAGAACTTTAAATATTAGCTAAATTGGTCATTCCGTGAATTTTTTCATCAATCAACGGTTCATCAATGTAATTTTGGAAAATATATTCCGTGAATTTTTTCATCAATCAACGGTTCAGACACCATTCTGAATAGGACTGTTCAAGTTCGAAGTTGAGAAATCGAATCAGGTGTATTCACCCCCCCCCCTCTACACCTGACCGTACACTCGGGACCAACAATTGGTATCAGAGCAGGAGTTCTTTAAGACTCTTGTCACTTTGAGACTGGTCTATTCGAACGGATCCGGAGGAAAACTTTTTCACTGCATATCACTCTACATTCATATCTATATTCTTCATGGCTGATATGTCAGGTATAAGGATGGTACCCATGTTCTCGGTGGAGAATTATGGAGTATGGCGAGTCGAGAATGGAAGCACATCCGACATCCCTCCATGACAAGATGACCGAAGTGCTTGAAGATGGACCTATCGTTCCCATGATCGATAGTGTCGTAACTCGAGACCAAGCTCAAGGAGGAGGAATGGTGACCGGGAAGAAGATTCCCAAAGAGCAAGTCTCTTCACTCCTGAGGAGAAGAAGCTTCACAACTTAGACCGTGTTGTCAGAAACGCTATACTGACCACCCTTAGTGATTCTTATCTTGGCAGGGTTCAGGAATGCAAAACTGCAAAAGAACTCTGGGACGCTCTAGCGCTACTGAGTCGAGGGACTCAGAAGATTAAAGCGAATAAACTAGCACTGGAACTCCAAAAGCTGGAAAGCTTGTCTCTCATGCCCGGTGACAAAATCGAAGATCTGAACGTCAGATTTACCAATCTGATGAACTCTATCAATGGCTGGGAAAGACATTCAGCAACCGAGAGATGAATCTGAAGATTCTGAGGGCACTGCCTGACGGACACTGGACACCTTTTGCCACTCTATTGCGACATTCTGACTTAGATGCTGTGTCTCCTGACCATATCTTTTCAGAATTACAGGCAGAGGAGTTTGAGTTCGACAGACCTCAAAGAAAGCAGAGAGTTGAAGCTGACACAAAAATCGACCATGCTTTCAAAGCATCAGTCAGCACAGCATCTCCAGCCACGAGCAAAACGACGAGTAAGACTGAGCCTTCACTCAATGATCTACAAGAAGGAAGTCTCGCTCAGAAGTATGCGCTGCTCGCTGTAAAGTATCAGAAGGAGAAGGAGCGACGCAGAAAAGTGACTAAAGCCTATCGGGAAACGAAAGGTAAGTCAAATTATATGTCGAAACACACTCCTGACTCACAATCTTCTGAATACAGAAAGAAGGATGACTCAGAACCGTTAAAGAATAGCGAAAGCAAAGAAGAAAAAGTCATCACTTGCTATAATTGCAAAAAGCCGGGACATTATCAGTATGATTGTCCTGAGCTCGGTAGTGCTGAACGCGCGGCACGTAAGGAAAGGAGAGAGAAATTCGCCCAGAAAAGACAAGCTTATATTGCAGGCGAAATCTCAGACGACTCAGAAGAAGTCGACTCCTTTATGGATTCATCTGACGATGAAGCAGCCTTCATGGCCTTAGAGCATGAAGCAGATGAATCAGCTGAAAAGTGCATGATGGCAGGCGAAGAGGATGAGGTAAACTCTCATGAACCACTTAACTCCTCTTCACACTGCACACACGACACTATTTCAGGTGCAGATGAAAATTTGGACGTCGCGACCGCATACGAAGAACTCGCTCGACGAACAAATTCGAGATGAGTCTGCAGGCTCGGCCAAGACTCATCAGGAGTTGGATACCCTGAAAGTAGAGAATCAGAGACTTTCTCAGGAGAGTCAGGTTGCTACTGAGGCCGAAGGACTTGTGTTGAGATTCAGGGAGGAGATAAACTCTCTGATGGCCAAGTCTCAAAGCATCAAGAAGATCGGATTTCGGTTTTGACCAATGACTTGACTCGAAAAGATACTTGAAGTGAGTCTACTGAAGTAAGAAATGTCAGGACTTCAGATCGAGCTCGACACACTGAAGAAAAGTGATGATATCTGGAGGAACCTGATGACTGAGAGGTACAAGGGTGCTGAGAAGAAATTAGAGGCTATGCTAGCAAGCAATAAGCCAAAGCACCGCAAGGAAGGACTTGGATTCAGCCAGGGGAGCTTCCTCATACGCCCCAAGACACTCGGAAGTACGGCTTTGCGATAGGTTTGTTCAAGGGGAGACTATGAACGCAAATATACCGAACCCCCTAGCAAAGAACAAACGAGAAGATGAAAGCACCTCATCCCACACATCGGCATTCCGACAAGAAGATCGGTGCCAAGAAACCCCGGTTCGGTCAAGAGGGGGGAACCAAGAAATCAAAATTGGCAGATCAGTATGGACCTCCAAAGCTGACACATCCAGCTCAGTATGGGTCATATTATTATGAACTTATAGTCGAAGAGGCTCCAAAGGTCGGAAGAAAAAGAAAGCCACACGAAGGCTAAGGTCGGCGATCCACGGCTCGAAAGATTAGGACTCCCCGAACCTCGGAAGCCTCGAAGTCACCTATGACCGATCCGGTGGTCGATATGTTGACTCTAGTGGAAAGAAGATGTCCGAAACCACCGGGGTTGTTAGACAGATTTGGGTTATGAAAACTAACATCTAAGGACCCAAAATCAAAAATAAAGGGTACCCGAATATAATTGCTTTTTTGCGGTACGCAGAGACCCATGGTATGTGGACGGCGGATGCTCAAGACATATGACATACCAAAGGAGTCTACGAAGAATTATGTTACCGAAGATGGACCCGGAATGAGTTTGGAGATAATGCCAAAGGCTACACGAGAGGATACGACACACTCGGCAAGATAGGAACTCGCCAAAGTTCCAAGAGTATCCTATGTTGAAGGACTTCAAAGATAATCTTCTCTCTGTTAGTCAATTTTGTGATAACTCGAATAGAGTGATTTTTTACGCCGGTTTTACGTGATGTTACTGATAAATCTACAGGGAAAACAGGTGTTATCGGGTTCGCGCAAAAAAGAACATATACGTGGTCGATCGGAACTCAGTGAACACTGGAAGCTTGTTAGGCGGCGAAGAATGAAAACGAACGGGGTGGCTATGGCATAGAAGGCTCAGTCATCTCAACTTTAAGACGCTCAACAAGCTAGCAAGAAACACTCTAGCAAGGGGACTGCCGAATGAAGTATTCAGCAAAGACACTCAGTGTGAAGCATGTCTGAAGGGAAAGCAAACAAGGAATCAAAATCCTCCAGTTCCATCGCCTTCCACGAAATGGAATCCTTCACCGCTACATATGGATTTGTTCGGTCCAGTCTCCCCGGTGACGATCGAGGGCGTAAAAATATGCATTAGTGGTCATAGATGACTACTCGCGCTACACGTGGGTCATATTCATTGCCAACAAGTCTGACGTCAAAACAGAGTTACCAACGCTTCTGAAAAAGCTCAGTGTCAAGAAGAACACCAAGATCAGAAAAATACTTTCAGACAGAGGAACTGAGTTCCTTAATTCCATGGTAGAGGAGTTACGCAAGCGTAAGGAATAGAGCATGAGACTTCATTGCATGCACACCTCGGCGTAATGGAGTTGCTTGAACGAAAGAACGAGAACTCTAAAAGAGGCAGCTAGGACTCTACTCGCAGACTCGGGACTCCCAACCAAATTCGGGCGTGAAGCTACTAATACGCATGTTACACTCGAACCGATCTTTACTGACAAAGCGGCATAAGAGAACACCATATGAACTATGGAACGGCGGGGAAGCCTTCTCTATCTTATTTCCATATCTTTGGTTGTTCATGCTTTATCCACAATAATGGGAAAGATCAGTGAAGACTTTTGATAGCAAGTCGGATCGGGGAGTGTTCTTAGGATACTCTCGGGTCGAGCAAAGCTTTCGAGTATTCAACTATCGGACCCTTTGCGTGGAGGAAAGCCCTCATGTTGTGTTTAACGAGTTTGCTATCGAAGACAGGAGCAATAACTCAAATTCCGAATCCGAGGACATCGGTAGGCGGCTACGGGATCTAAGCTTAAAGGACAAATCCGAAAAGATCCAGCTATGTTGGGATGATGATTCGACGAAGAAACCAAGACAAATCTACTGAATCTCAACCAGCGAGCAAGTAGGCGAGCGATTGATTCTCCCGAACGGAATCAATCCCGGGTAACTCGAGGTCGATGAGGAAACCGTAGAGGTAATCGAGACCACTACCGAGAATAACAACTCGGGGGGAACATCTAGTAATGTTCCCGAGCCGAATGCCCCCGAACACGGGTGACTCGGTAGATCATACTCTTATCATCGAAATTCTTCAATCTCGGAATAGTACAACCGAAATGCCTAACTTCACCGACTATCCGTGTTGAACAAATTTCGAGATGAAGAGCTGAAACATCGTAGATCGTGGGCGGATGCTCACACTCCTAATTTGATCATTGGAGATCCTTCAGCTAATGTCAAGACAAGATCCAGATTCTGTCAAGGAGAAAGCGCATTATTTTCTTGCTTCTTGTCTACTGAAGAGCCTCAGAACATTGAGGATGCATTAAAGGATGTTGACTGGATCATAGCTATGCAGGAGGAGCTGAATCAGTTCACGAGAAACGAAGTATGGGAGCTTGTAGACAGACCCCGGCATCAACATGTCATTGGTACCTAATGGGTCTTCAAAAACAAGCGAGATGAAAACAACGTTATAGTCAGGAACAAAGCAAGGCTCGTGGCTAAAGGCTACTGTCAAGCCGAGGGAATAGATTTCGATGAAACATTTGCTCCAGTTGCAAGATTGGAGGCCATAAGACTATTCCTTGCCTACGCAACACATCAAATATTCAGAGTCTATAAAATGGATGTGAAGTCTGCGTTCCTGAACGGCGTACTGAAAGAAGAAGTCTATGTGGAACAACCGCCCGGCTTTCAGCAGGGACATCAAGTATATAGACTCAGAAAGGCCCTGTACGGGTTAAAACAAGCACCCAGGGCTTGGTATGATACCCTGTCTGATTTTCTTCTTCAGAAAGGTTTTCAGAAGGGCACAGTAGATCGCACGTTGTTCAGCATTCGACTGGAAGACGACCTATTACTCGTGCAGATCTATGTAGATGATATTATCTTTGGTTCGAAGAATATCATTATGTGTCAGCAATTCGAAAGAATGATGAAGGACAAGTTCGAGATGTCGATGATGGGAGAAATGAACTACTTCCTTGGTTTTCAAGTCAAGCAATCTGACAAAGGAACATTCATCAATCAAAGCAAATACACTCGAGACCTCATCAAAAGATTCGGCGACACATCCGGCAAACCTATCAAGATCCCGATGAACACGAATATGAAGATCAATCTTGATAAGGAGGGAGTATCAGTAGATCAAACTGAACACCGTGCTATAATTGGTTCATTACTATATCTAACAGCTACTCGTCCTGACATAACTTATGCTGTAGGTGTATGCGCTCGATTTCAGGCGAATCCGAAGCAGAGCCATCTGGACTCAGCAAAGAAGATTCTTCGCTACCTCGAAGCACACCCAACATAGGTTTATGGTATCCGCTGATGATAATATTGAACTAACGGCTATTCGATGCCGACTATGCGGGATGTAGAATTGACCGAAAATCAACTTCGGGAACATGTCGGTTCCTTGGCGGCAAGCGATCTCATGGTTTTCAAAGAAACGGCACTCGGTAGCTACGTCGACTACGAAGGCCGAATACATGGCTGCTGGGAAGTTGTTGCGCCCAAATCCTTTGGGCCGAGACAAGAAGGAGAGACTATGACGTCATTCGGAATGAAGTGCCAATCTTCTCGCGATAGTACCGAGTGTCATTGCAATCACTCGAAATCTCGTACTACACACGAGATGCAAGCACGTGGACATCGACATCACTTCATTCGTGACCATGTCGAAAAGAAGGATATCAGGATGGAAAAGATCCATACTGACAAACAAAGGGCTGATATACTGACCAAGCCTCTAGCTGAATCCAGATTCAGAGAACTTTCAGTAGAGCTAGGTGCTGTTGGACCCTACTTGACCCCGATCGATAAGAGGTTTCGGGAGAGAGACATTTCGGTAAGGGGGGAATGTTCACTCTCGATGCGAATGTATTCGATGCGTAGAGATTCGAAACCATCTACACGAGGTATCGGCGACTAATATGTTTAAGTGACCGGTTTGCGTATCTCTACTCAGTAGTAACTTGTATTTCAGAACTTTGCATTTATGTCAAAGATTCAGCATGATATTTAATATCTTTTGGTTTGTCTTTATTATTAACGAATTTCATTTATTGCACGCATTCCATACATAAGTTTGCTGAACTCTGCGCGCATTTAATGCATGTCTTTTTCGCGATTACTACTTAGGTTATTTTACAACTGTCTTTTGACTTAGGCGGCTTATACGATCATTGCCTATTATATAACGTCTAATCTTGACCGTCCTTTCTAAAAGCAGTTTTAAACTCAGCCTTTTGATCAAATAACTGTTCGTCTTCTCGTTAGATATATATATTTGATCATATCCTAGAAACCGCCATTAGCATACAAATCTTTGAAGTCCGAGAAATCTGAAGCATCTTTTAGAACGAATCTCATCCGTATTTCGCATTATATCCTTCTAAAGCATTAGATTTCTCACTGGTATGCATATTAGAACTGTTACGATAGCTTATTTTATTATTCGAATCGATATATATATATATATATTTTCTCATCCAAGAATCGATCTTGATAAATTTCTTGTAACAGTTACGATGGCTGGTATCTTTGTAACCGGTCCTGACAAGATAGAGGAGATCCTCAGCAAAGGCCGTGTCTGGTGCGAACCAGTCATGGAGTTCGATGCTTTCGAGCTCGAATACATGGAGGAAGTATTCACGTACCTCCGAGCGTCTAGACTAGAAGAGTTCTTATCGAGGAAGCCTACTTTCTTCCTTCCTCGACAAGTGGCAGAGCTGTATTTGAAGTCCGCCTCCATCAAAGGTGATATTATGGCAAGTTTCGCTGTTCACGCGATTGGCGACGCCTCGAAGATTCTGAAGCAGATGTCGATAAAGCAAGCCCTGAAGAAAAGCTTCAATCTTCCATCCGAAGGTATCAGCACGATAGGCTACAACGACGATTCAGTAGATGAATACCTAACGGTATTCTGTGGCAAGCCGACTACCTTCAGAGCTGCCTTCCCGAAGAACGCAATGCTCCCCGAGATACAGCATTGGCCTATATCGTCACGCAGCTGCTGACGAGCCAGGCTGGATCGTTCGATCAGGTCTCGCGACCTAAGATCCACTCGATGATGGCCATATATGATCGCGCCAAGGTCAACTGGACCGAAGTTCTTCATTCGGGAGTTCATGATCCAAGCAGCTAAATTTGACAAGCCCACGCGCACGCTGAGCGCAAAAGGAAAGCTACTCTACGGGCTCAAACTGTCAGTGATGATTGAAGACTACTGTGGCTCTGAGCAGATCACATATGACGCCAAGGAGTACTTCAATGTCAAGAAGATTTGGTTTCATAACCGAACTGCGGCCCTTCAGCAAATCGGGTCAGGTCCTTCAGCAGAGACTGAATCTCAGAAGGCTACTCCACAGAAGAGGAGAACGCCTCCAGCAAAAACCCGAAGGCACCGGCTAAGAAACTGAAGAAAGCCGTCGAGGTGCCTGCTGAACCTGAGGCCCTTGCTGAACAGGCCACTCAGCAGACTACTCAGCCCCAAAGGCTGATAGATGAGTCAGAGTCTTCTAAGAAGACTCAATCAGTGGAGAAGATCATCTCCACTGAAGCATCTGAAGAGATGGAACAAGAGGAGGCTACTGAAGCTCAAAGTGAAGAAATTCAGCGCCTTGACAGCCCCCTCGCAGTTCCTCCACTCCAGGCGGTGCGGCACTCGCCGAGACTCGACGTCTCCACCAATTGACGAATCCGAGACGGCGTCCGAAGAAGAAACAATCGGGATGGAAGCTTCAGTGATTATATCCAGAGCATCCCGAGAGATTCTTCAACTGGTTCCGAGCTTGCTTGACTACTCAGACTTGTTGCTCATCGCCAAGTCAGCAAGGCTCCACATGTTGCTGCGACATCAGGAGTGGCCTCGTCTACGCGCCTTGTCCTCCACTACTCCCGTCCGCCAGCTGCATGAAGAGGAATTGAGACTGAGAGAGGAGATAGGCTATTCGAGCCCTGAAGACCTCAGCTCAATGGACAATCTGAGGGCTGCGATGCGGCCATGATTCATGATCGACAGCTCGCCTCCGGCCCAGCACCCTCAAGATGGGTCGACCATGACGACCCACCCAGTGATTCAGGCCCTGGAAAGCCTGATGAGGGAACTCCCCAGGACAAGGATACACAAATTACTGAAGAACCTCAGCGTCCACTCAGTATCCTTGGTTCTGAGAAGTCGACGGCTGGTACCTCATCAACAGAGCCTGCTCAGCTCCTGCTGAAATCAGATTTCGAGGTAGCGCCCAGCCCGCATCATCGACGCTCCAAGTCTGTGGCGAAGGCTCTACAAAGCCAAGGCACTCAGAACCGTGCCCTCGCCAAGGCAGTCCACAGAGCTTGGAAGAAGACTGCTGAAGCCACAGCTACTGAGCTTCAGGGGCTGAAATCCTCAATGTCCCAATCAGCCGCCCCTGATGTCTCTGAAATTGTCACTCAAGCATTGGCTCAGCAGCAGACCAACTTTGAATCTCAGCTCAGGATCTTTCAGGAGAGCCAAGCCAAACTACTTCAAGATTTTCAGGCTTCTAAACTGGCTCATACTGCAGCTATTGCTGAACAAGCCCAGGCCATTGAGATCAGATTAGACAACATTCAACTGGTCCTGGAGGATAAGATCGCTGAGAAGCTGAAAGACTTCAAGGAAGCAGCTGACCTCTCTCACAAGCAGTACAAGGCAGACCTTACCATGGAGAGGAACGAGTTGCATGAGGCTCTGACTAAGCTCCACCATCGTCTTGATGAGCTGTCAACCTCCTACAAAAGTCTGAAGAAGTCAGTCCTAGTCCCTACCCCGGTGCTCATTGATGATGCCAAAAAGGGGGAAAGTGAAGGAAAAAGGGAAGGAAAGAGAACTGAAGAAAGAGAAGGAAAGAAGAGTACTGAGAAGCTGACCTCCACCAAAAGTCCAAAATCTAAGGGGGAAGCTACACCGAAGTCATCCCGAGACTGGACTCGGACTCGAAGGGTGAGGCCCGTGGTGTCCCAACTGCGAGCACACTTGTGACCGGCCCAAGTGGCTCAGGATCCCGTGGCTACTCATGCAACCCGGACTCCCATTGATATCATCAAGGAGGTTGCGAGTATGCTTTGAACGTAAAGAGGACTCAAAGGACTCGAGATGATGATGAAGAAGTCCCTCTACCTCCACCTGTTCAAGGCAAAGGTAAGAAAATTCTGAAACTCCCGACCCCTCCAAAGAAAGAAACCCAAGAGATACATCTCAGTCGAGGAGGAGGCTCGGATTGCCGCCGATGAGAAGTCGGCAAGGGAAATCGCCGATGCTTTGAAGCCGCCAACAAACCAAAGTCTAAGCCTCGCTAAAGGAAAGACTAAGGCACCAAGACGCGGTGGAAAAAAGAAGGCGCCCGCTAGATTGCCTCCCGTAAAACTTCGAATTGAAGATGATGAAGATAGGGAGAGGCAACAAAGAAAAAGGCACTCGAGCAAAGAAGGTACATCCAAAACCAAATCCAAGTACCTCTGCGACTCCGAACAAGCTCCTCGAAGCCTTAAGAGCAAGATGCGAAATTGAAGAAATCTTCGCTCGAGTGGATAGATATCTCTACGAGAGGAGAGGAAGCTAGACGAGATAGAGGCCGCCAGGCAGAGGATACATTTGGCGACACCTTGAGGCACTCGGGAAGCGTCATCGAACAAGAGGCCAGCCGAGAGTCCCTTCGAAAGCCGACATTCCTTATCGATACGTAAGGTTCAGGAAGCCAAACGATCTGAAAACACATAGATGGCCGAGATCAGACGAATGGATGCCTATTCAGTTCAATCAGAGATGGGAATCGGCCAAGATAGAGTTTATCAAGAGAAATTATTTCTAGCGATTCTGGCCTGAAATGTCTAAGGCTGATGCCTATGTCGAGTGGATGACCATTACTGAACCTGATCTTTACCCATATATGCACAGAGCAGTAACTGAAGGGGTAGTAGTAAGCGTTCCTGAAGCAAGGATCATTCCTCCACCTAGAAGACAAGACGACTCAGTACATCTCGGAATGATTGAACAAGAAGTGAAGAATGCTGCGTTGAACAGAGGTCTAGAACAAGATGAACCAGCAGACTTCATCGAATACCTGAAGCTGAGGAAGAACACGTTCAGAATGTATGGAGTCCCACTACCTGAAGATAAATCCCAAGGTTTCATGAATAAGATTCAGCAGTTTAAGGGTTCTCCTTCTTAGTTCTCTTCTTAGCTTAGCAAGATTTGTAATGTACTGAACTGTTTATCATATATATACAAATCTTCTTTTGGCTCTGACAACTACTTGTTGTCTAAATAGCCGTGTTTGCTTTATGCTTTGACACTCAGAATCACTAAAGTGATTACTGACACACACACACACTTTGTTTATTTACTTGTCAGTTTTTGCTCAGTTTGATCTCTGATAGACTAGACTTTCGTAGAGTTATTATTTCTCTTAGGGGGAAATTGTTGCATGGGGGAAATTATCGTAAAGGGGGAAATTGTTCTGCCCTATCTCCCTCAGTAGTCTAGCACTTACCAGACAACTCCACTGATCCTACTTGTAATATTTGTAAGGAGCTCTGTTTCTGAGTAAGTTAGTGTTTAACATAGCTGATAGGACATAGATGATAGGTTTTGGCATCATCAAATAGGGGGAAATTGTTGGGTGATGATTCCATCCTCAACATTGTTTCACTCAGTGGGAAATGATTCGGTCTTAGACACTGATCTTAAGCTCAGTAGCCTTGTGCTCTGTACTTGTCTGAAGATTTGAAGATCCCAAAACCCTATCTGAATGATGAACCATTCCCTTGTATCTGTTTTGTCTCTGAGGTTTCAGACTTAGTAGACACTCTGCTCTGGTCAAGGCGCTCAGTAGATTATTTGCCTCAGCACCAGTGCAGAAGACTCCGTGATACTTGGACTTTGCAGGAGCGATATGCGAGAGAGTCAGTTGAACTGAACTCAGCAGGAGTAGCTCACTGAACTCAGAGCTGATCTTCAGTAGACTTATCTCAGCAGTCTATCTACTGAATACAAGGTCAAACTCAGCAACGGCAGATAGTCTTCAGGACTGTCAGAATCTTTTGAAAGACAATCAACATTGTCATGTACGAGGAAGAGAGAAGTCAGCTTCACCTGCTCTCGAAGTCTGGCTTTGTCTCAACCACTCCATCCACCTCGACGAATGACAAGCATACACGTGTCTTCTCACCTGCTAAAGCTGCAGTCAACCTTTTACCTAAAAAGGTGGGAAAGTACACTGTTACCTACACCAAAAGAGCCGTTTGCTACCAAAAAGAGAGAGAGAGAAGAAGATCGTCTCCAACGGATCTATTTCAATCTCTGCTCTATAAATAGAGGGATCATTCAAGATTTAAAAAACGCCAAGAACACGAGAGAGCACGAAAAAGAGCGAATTCCAAAGAACAAAGTCTTAGCAAGAACTTGAAGAACAATCTCCGGCGAAAGACTACATTCTAGCTCATAGGGAATCAAGCTATACCGACATATAAAGCCTCTAGTATCCAAATCGACGTTACACGAACTCAAAGCTTACCTTCAGCTGTTCGTCGATCTAGAAGCTACTCTCATATTCCCTATCCCTCTAACCCTAAGCTCAACCGTTCTTATCTATAGACGAAGGAGTTCACATTTGAACCCAATCCTTATTGTATAAGGACTCCTTCACTGTTGGAGAAGTTTGTCAAACACTTTAAGTTTGATAGTGTTGTAAACTGAGACTTGGATCGCATATAAAAACCAAGACGCGGCTTTGCCCAGGTGTGCAAGCCGACCGAGACTAACTCGGGATAATAAATAGCCTCCCGATCATTCGGGACGGTGGACGTAGGATTTGAGCGATATCCGAACCACTTTAAAAATCCTCGTCTCTTCTTGCTTTCTTAAGCTGTTGCATTGATTTTACTATTCATACTGAACATCATATTTAAAATCAATCAACTGTCTCAGCATACTGAACTTTTAATCTACTGAACTGAGACTTAAAACATTTTCTCACAAAAACTGATTTGGGCCTACACTATTCCGCGCGGCGAACTCTTACGTAGATACCGAATTCGACCTTGTCGGTTAGCGAATCTCGATGAGTCGAGACTCTTAGCCTTTAACTCGATTCAAAACAGTTGTCCGGGTCCTTGACGAATCATTTCGGTCGACACCATCCTGAATAGGACTGTTCGAGTTCGAAGTTGAGAAATCGAATCAGGTGTATTCACCCCCCCCTCTACACCTGACCGTACACTCGGGACCAACACCCTCCTTCCTGCCCCTCTTCCCATCTTGCGGTTTTTCCTTGCTGTGGCTATTCGCATCTTCCCGTCGCCGCTGTCTTGCATCTTCCCTCGCCAATTTCATCCTAAACCCGAAGAAATCCCACATTCTTACCCTTCCAAACTTTGTGCACGTGCTTAACCATTCAGCAAGGGAAAAAACAGAATATCCCCAAGGGTGAAAGACGCCTTCCGCTAGCTATGCCGGAAGCAAATCGAAGAGTTCAAACTTGCACACTCTGTTTATCTCACCAAATCACGCGCAGCGACGGTGAGAGAGAAAATTGAAACTTCTTTAGTAATTAATCCTCTGTCGACAATATCAAGCAATTGTACCAACTTATGTAGACTCATTTCTAATGGGATGGAGAGAGTATCATTTAAGAGGACAGGAAGAGGTGGCATTTCACTGATAATCCCAGCCATCTTTTTCATGCTAAAACAACTCACACTTAAGGGACCAATAACACCAACAACATACTCATTCAAAACTCTACATAAGTTGTTGACATGCAAGCACAACCAAGTGAGAAATAAATCTGAATTCTAGACTATACACTTCCAAGAATATGGGCAAAAAGTATGACTATATTCGTATCTGATATTTAGGGATTACATATCGGTGTAGATTGGTGTCCATATCTTGATATATATTGTAATTTATTCTGTTTCCCTTTTATTCTGATAGGATCCATATTTTATGGGATTTAGGTGCGTAGAATACAAGCTTGTACTCTTGTATTTATTCGTGATGGTTTCACTACAATGGTATGAAAAACATTTTCTTTCTTCCTTGTGTTATCTTCCTTTGTGTTATATGATTTATTTCATGGTATCAGAGCCGCATCATTAGCGACTCCAATTTCTCTTCCGCTGAAATATGTCAGCAAAACAAGACGCTAAGAAAGATGACAATCATGAACCAGATTTGTCAGTCTATGTTCTATCATCCAGTGACAATCCTGGAAATTTAATCACACATACTCAATTGAAGGGCTCCAACTATGAAGAATGGGCTAAAGCAATTAGGGTTTCTCTTACTGCGAAAAAGAAGCGCGGGTTTATTGACGGATTAGTTCGCCAGCCTGCTGAAGATTCTGCTCAGTTTGATGACCGGTGCACCGTTAACTCCATGATCATATCATGGATCTTCAACATAATCGAACCAAATGTGCGTTCTACTATATCCTACAAAGAAACGGCTAAGGAGCTGTGGGACGACATCAAGCAGGGATTTTCTGTTCGTATTAGATCTCGGATCCATCAACTCAAGACGGAGGTTTCTAACTGCAAACAAAATGGATCGACAATCATGGAGTACTACGGTCGCATAAAGAAGATTTGGGATGCGTTGAATGATTACGATCGTTTGCCGATGTGTGTGTGCAAGGGTTGCTCTTGTGACTTAAATACAAGACTTGAACGGTGTGGGGAAGAGGAGAGAGTGCACCAGTTTCTCATGGCTCTAGATGCAGAACCCTATAGTACATTTCTGTCCAACATAATCGCCTCTAAACCTCTTCCGATCATGAACAACGTGTACTCAAGAATGACAGAGCAAGAGGAAGTTCGTTGTATGACTCACTCTAATTCTGCATCACGTGAAGCTGTGTCCTTTGTTGCGAAGACAGATTCTCGTCCTTAAGGAGAGCATCGCGAGGATAGTCCTACTTGTGCGCATTGTCATCGGCAAGGTCACACTAAAGACAAGTGTTATCATCTACATGGTTTTCCCGATAACCTTGGACGAGGACGTGGGACTTCTACTGGACGAGGACGAGGAGGACCAGCTCGTGCACATGCCGTTCAGTTCGGATCACCAACTACCGAGAATGCTTCATCATCCTCGCCCTCTATCGGAGATGCGGACAAATTAGGTTTGGAGTCTTTGAGTAATGAAGATTGGATAATGCTAAAGTCTCTTTTAAATTCTCACAAATCCAGTACCCGACTTTCTGGTATGACTAATAACCCATCTTGGTTTTTTGATTTTGGTGCTACACACCATATGACAGGTTTTCTTAATAACTTTGGGGATGTGTGGGATATTTCACCGTGCCCTGTTCGAATGCCGAATGGAGCTATTGTCACGGCTACAAAAACTGGAATTGTTACTCTTGGCTCCTTATCCTTAAGGGGTGTTTTATATATACCTGAGATAGATTGCAGTTTAATTTCCACATTAAGATTGACTAAAGATGCAAAATATTTGTTGTCTTTTACTGATTGTCTTTGCGTTGTTCAGGACCGCGCTTCGAAGACGCTGATTGGAGTGGGTCAAGAGAGTGAAGAGTTGTATGTGTTGCACGTTGTCCCTGCTGTTCGCGTGCACAATGTTGATGCCACGGTTAATGCTGCACTTTGGCATCAAAGACTTGGTCACCCATCCAAGCAAGTTGTTGAGTCTATTGGTACTGTTAAATTTAAGTCTAGAGAATTAGAACACTGTGACGTCTGTTTGCGTGCAAAACAAACTCTTCATCCTTTCATTTCAAGTACTAATAAAGTTGATGTTGTGTTTGATTTAATTCATTGTGATTTATGGGGGCCTTATCGTGATACTTCTATTTGTGGTGCTAAATATTTTTTGACAATAGTTGATGATCACACTCGCGCCGTTTGGATTTCTTTGTTGCGTGAAAAACTGTGGTTGCACAGACTTTAAAAAATTCTTAGCTTTTACTCTAAGGCAATTTAATAAGCCTGTGAAGGCAGTACGTAGTGATAATGAGACTGAATTTACATGCCTTAGTAGTTATTTCAAGCAGCACGGAATCATACATCAAACTACTATGGTGGATACGCCACAACAAAATCGACGCGTCGAACGAAAGCATAGACATATCCTCAATGTAGCACGCGCCCTTCGTTTTCAAGCCGGATTGCCTATTCGATTTTAGGGAGATTGCGTATTGAGTGCAGGTTATCTCATTAACCGAACTCCTACTCCCCTTTTGAATGGAAAAACCCCCTTCGAAGTACTGTTTGGCAGAGCCCCTTGACTTAATCATCTTCGCGTTTTTGGTTGCTTGTGTTATGCTAAAACCCTTAATCGCACCCACGATAAATTTGCGAGTAGGAGTTGAAAATGTGTGCTTCTTGGATATCCCTATGGGAAAAAGGGATGGCAGCTGTATGATCTTGAAACCGGAGACGTTTTCGAATCTCGTGATGTGATTTTCTTTGAAAATCAATTTCCCTTTGTCAAGGATGTCTCAAGTTATGTTTGCAATGATACTTCAACACCTCTTCCCATGCAGTCTTGTCCTTCCAGTGATGATCATTGGATTCTTCCTACTCCTTCTATCATTCATGATGCAGCTGCTCCTTCTCCTATTGAGAACACTTTTACGGCTGACTCTAATAATGCATCACATACTGATAAGGATAATTCCGTTGACAATTCAACAAATTCTAGTGCTGCTCCAGATTCTTCAACTCTTGTTATAAGCAATGATGAGGAATTGGGACGTGGTCATCGACAACGCTTTCCATCTATTCGTCTTAAAGTCGTGACACATACAGCCCGAACCTCACCCTCACTCTCTTCCTCACATTTTTCAGCTTGTTCAGGTACTCCTTACCCAATTTTTAACTACATAAACTGTGATAAATTCTCCACTTCGCATCGTCGTTTCCTCTCCGCTGTTACTGCAGGAACTGAACCTCATAGCTACTCTCAAGCTGTTTGGCATCAATGTTGGCGTGATGCCATACGTAAGGAAATCGATACCTTAGAAGCAAATGAAACATGGTCGATTGAGTCCCTACCAAAAGGGAAGAAAGCCTTAGGCAACAAATGTGTATTCCGGATCAAGTATAATGTTGATGGTTCCGTCAAAAGACATAAAGCTCCTCTTGTTGTCTTCGGAAATCATCAAGTTGAGGGACTTGATTACACAGAGACTTTTGCTCCTACTGTGAAAATGGTTACTGTACGCATTTTTCTTATCGTCGCTAGCATTAAAAATTGGGAGTTGCATCAAATGGACGTACATAACGCGTTTCTCCATGGTGATCTTGATGAAGAAGTTTATATGAAGCTTCCCGCAAGGTTTGATAGTTGATACACCCGATTCAAACAAGGTGTGTCGTCTTCGAAAGTCACTCTATGGGCTTAAACAAGCCCCTCGTTGCTGGTTTGCCAAACTCGCCTTTGCTCTTTTTCAATATGGATTAATTCAGTCTATCTCCGACTACTCTCTCTTTACTTACACTCATCGTGATGTTGCCATTACCATTCTAATTTATGTTGATGATTTAGTCATTGGAGGAAAGAACTCAACCGCCATCCAGCAATTTAAAGACTATCTCAATACATGCTTCCATATGAAGGATCTTGGCAAGCTTAAGTTTTTTCCCGGAATTGAGGTGGCTCGCAATCCTTCTGGTATATATCTTAGCCAATGTAAGTATGCTTTAGAAATATATCCAAAACTGGCCTTCTTGGTGCTAAACCGGTTGGTACGCCGATTGAGCACAATCATCGCCTTGTCCTTGTCACGAGTCCACCGATGGATGCCCTTGATCGCTATCGGCGCCTTGTTGGTCGTCTCATTTACCTAACTATTACGCGTCCTGAACTCTCTTACAGTGTTCACATTTTGGCTCAGTTTATGAACACTCCTTTGGAAGCACATTGGGAAGCTGCTCTTCGTGTTGTTCGGTTTTTAAAAACTAATCTCGGCCAAGGTCTTCTTCTTAAATCCTCCTCCGCTATGCAGCTCGTAGCTTATTGTGATGCTGATTGGGCTAGCTGCCCTCTTACTCAACGATCTATTACGACTTATTTTGTGTTCCTTGGTGATTCTCCCATCTCTTGGCGTACCAAGAAACAAAACACCGTGTCTCGTTCTTCAGCTGAGGCCGAATATCAATCTCTTGCTGCCACCACCTGTGAGTTGAAGTGGTTGTGTGGGCTTCTTAAAAGTTTTGGTATCAAAATTCCATCTCCCATTTCTCTTTATTGTGATAGTCAATCTGCTCTTCATACTGCTCATAATCCGGTCTTTCATGAACGCACCAAGCACATTGAGATTGACTGTCACTATCTCCGTGATGAGATAACACGTGGTTTTATTGCTCCCGCTCATGTGCCCTCTTCTTCAAAGCTTGCAGACATTCTAACGAAGGCTCTTGGACAACGTCCTTTTGATGATTTGTTATCCAAGTTGGACATTTCAAATCTCCATGCTCCAACTTGAGGGGGGGTATGATTATATCCGTATCCGATATTTAGGGATTACATATCGGTGTAGATTGGTGTCCATATCTTTATATATATTGTAATTTATTCTGTTTCCCTTTTATTCTGATAGGATTCCGATTTTATGGGATTTAGGTGCGTATAATATACGTTTGTACTTTTGTATTTATTCGTGATGGTTTCACTACAATGGTAGGAAAAATATTTTCTTTCTTCCTTGTGTTATCTTCCTTGTGTTATATGATTTATTTCAAAAAGCAAGGAGAATTTAACAGATAGATGCCTCAGAATAATGCAAGACCAGGTACGGCTTTGCTCTTCTTATACTTTTCTCCCTCTCCCTCTAATACTATTCCTTAACATCAAAAATCCATAAGTAATCTAGCCAATGATATCACTGCCTAATTCCTAACAGATCATCTGCTATAATCTTTTTCAGAGAGGCCAAAGACTCCTATTTGCACAGTTTGGAATATGTAGAAGCAGGTAACTTTAGAAAAAATAATAACTTACAAAAATAGTAATCACCAGCCACCATAGAGAAATAAAGTCATATGAATATTGAAAAGCACACGCAATTGAGAGGAAGTAGAAGCAAATGTTTGACGACCTGTTCCAAAAAGTTGCAATCTTTTCCACCAATTTCTAATGGTCCCATGATTTTTGCATCTGGTTCTAGCCATGAAAGTGACTGCACATAGTTCTTGATCAATCGTGATCGTCCAAACACTTTGCAATATCCACTAATTTCGAAACTACCTACTTGGCCAGACCTTCCGCCAGCTTATATTGCTCCTCAACAGACCACTCCACCGCTAGCCCCACCGGCTCCACCGAACTGTCCTGCGCCGCGGCAGCCAAGAAGAACCATTCATGCTTCCACCTGAGCTCTTGTAGATTTGCTGTTGATGGTGGTGAAAGCCGGGGTTTGACTCACCCGCCTTGTGTTCGTAAATTTGCCACCGGTTGGTTGGGTTTTCTCCTTGTAACTAACCGCCAAATTCCAAAGTAAAAGCCAAACCGCACTTGCCGTCGTCTGTTTGTGTCACGGAGAGAGAGAGAGAGAGGCTTGAAGCCTTGAACTTGAAGAAGGGGGAAGTTTGAGGAGGTTTGGGTAAACTTGTTTCCCTTTCATAAGTGGAACGTCCTTTCTCTATTCTCCTATCTAATTATTACCAGATGCTATAAATAACCGGCTCTACTATTAATATTAGTATTACTTTAATACTTTTTTCATTTATTTTCTTCAAATTAGACACAAATATACAATTGTATTAACTTATAAAACAAAATAAAAATTCATATTTCACACAAAAATTCTAAATTAGGCCGTTCAAGGAGTTAATAAATTTTTAATATATATTTTGATTTTATTAGTTAAATAAAATGTATGTGAGTGTGATATAAAAGGGTTTATAATAGTGAGATATGGAAATTTACTTGACTAATAAGTATTCAGACACATGTGGATGCTTTGGTGTAAAAGCGAAATGAATCACTCCTATCTATGGACAAAGTTGGACATAAGTAAATGTTGGTTCAAAGATGAGTATCAGGTGTAGAGGGGGGGGGGGGGGAATACATCTAAATCCAAGTTTTGCTCAAACGCGAAAGTCAGTATTTTACTAAGTATGCTACTGAACAAGTTCAGTTACCAGTTACGCCTTCTGATCGCGGAGCATAGTGATTCAACGACTGAATCTTTTCTACTGACTGATGTGAGTAATTCAGTAGATGAAAAAGTGCAGAATTGTGTAGGCCCGGTTTAAGTTCGTCTCTTTGAAAAAGAATTTATGCAAACCAAATCAGTTGGCTAGTGCAGTTTTAAATCTGTTTTACTGAAAATATGATTTTGCAAACAATTGACAAACAAATGCATTAAAATAGTTAATGACACGAGCAATTTTTAACGTGATTCGGATACGCAAGATCCTACATCCACGGTCCTGCCGAACAGGAGTTCTTGTTGATTAATCTGAGCGAGCCTCATCAAGTTTCTGTACGTTGGACAAAACCTTCTAAGTTATAGTCCTTAGTGACTTTACAAGATCAAACCGAAGTTTGAAGGGTTTTATTTCCAACTAGGAAAGAGTTCTTACAATAAGAACGTATCACTAAAAGTGAACTCCTTCAAGTGTCTAAGCTTAAGATCTAACAAAGTTAGCTTAGAAAAGAGATCGGGAGCAACTCTAGAGTGAAGAACTACTGGGATATCTCTAAGATTTCTAGTTTTTCGTTGGATGTAACAGTAAGCTTGCTAGAGTGCTTGAGTATGTGTTCTTGAATTTCTTGTTTCTCTGTTGTCATTGTAGTTTTTCTCACTACTTCTTCTTCAATTCTTGAAGATGATCTCTTTAAATAGTTGTGACCCATGCATAAATCCGTTGGAGGGGACCATGCCACGTGTCACAAGACTCCAATGAAAATGACCATCTAATTTGAATGTCGCTGCAGAGGGTGATTGGCTTTCTGTGCATGAGAGCAGCTTTGTGTCAAAGCAGGTAAGCTTTGCTTGCTTCTCATTGGTCGAGGTATGATGGTAGGTGAGACTTGTCAGACATCAGTCGTCTAGCTGAGTTGACTTCCTCTGAACCTCAGACACTAAGTGTTCCTCTACTGACATCCGACTGAAAAAGTTAGGCTATCGATTTCCCTTGTACAGTCTGCAACTGAGTTGCAGCTCATTCAGTAGATCAAGGATGATTATACTGAGTCTTCTTTCTGAGTCAGCTAAAGAGTGATCTTCTACTGAGTGCTTCCAGCTACTGAACTACTGAGCTCTTATATAGACAGAGCTCTACTGAACCAATAACATGCATGGGGTTCTGGAACCTTAACTTCTCTACCGAAGTTCAGTCCAACAATTTACCCCTTACAAGACTTAGACAAACTAATCTAGAAAGATCAAAGCAGGTCTAGCCTATTACATAATGTCGGTTCATCACACACTCAGGGGTTTTGGGATCTTTAATTCCTCAAACATTTATACAACAATTACTCAATATCAGAGGTACTGAATCATCTCCCAACTATTTCCCCCGTCCACTGACTCATATCCCTATAATTTCTCCCTAATTGATGATGTCAAAACCATTAACCACTAACAACTGAAAGAATTATAGCACAGATTAACAGTTACACAAGGGCACATCAGAAGAAATTAGGTACAGTGAGTGTGTGATGATCACTTCAGTGATCAGTCGTGATAATGAACGACATAGCCATAAGACAACGAGTGATTGTCTGGCCAAGTGAAGTACTCATTTCATTAATAGAGAAATGGTTACATATACATCAGTACTACACTACCAAAAGAAGAAAAGATAAAGGCAAAGACTGAAAGATGGCTGAGTCTGCTGCTATTGTGATCTGAACTTCTGAATCCTCGATTTGAAGTCAGCAGACTTAGCCTCTGGAAGTTCTAGCCCGTAGGATTTGTAGATAGCTTCCTTGAGACGTTTGATCTGTGGAAGATCTCCTTTCATCTGGGAGGACAACTCGTTGCGCTCCATAGCTTTCTTCACCTCTTTCTCTATCTCTTTTGTGCAGATGTTACCTTCAAGAGTCATGAGGGGAGTCAGATGTCTGAATGTAGGCGCTTTCAGTGACATTCCTTCCTTATGAAGAATCACGATAATCTAAGCACGGAAGTTGGGAACATACTGATATAAGAACTGATCGAACAGTTTGTCCACTGGAACGTCGCCTGGATAACATTGCCATACATAGTAGCTTTTTATGAAATCTTCCTTCAGACTCTCCCACTGGTCATTCAGGTTCCATAGGATCCACTTGTTAGTGCGGCGGAAACGAGGTTTCCTGATATGTGGCTTCTGTCCATTGCGTCTGTAGAATTTAGATGTAGTTGGGATCCCTCTGCTCTTAACTGGAACAGCTTCCCTGGCTGCTTTTTTAGTTTTAGCAATATGCTCTGCCAGTTCAGCTTTTCTCAGTCGATCTCTGGCTTCAGCTGTGAGCCTTTCCCTGGCTGTGAAGTCGAGGCTTATCTCAACTGTGTCCCATAAGGCTTTCTCTTCAGCAATATGTTCAGTTGTAAGCTTATGAGCTTTCTTCTTTAGCCTTTCAGATAGTGGCAGTTTGTAAATATCAGACTCTTCAGTAAACTCAGAAGCAGATTTTTCAGTTGGCTTCTGCTGAGTCTTTTTCGGAGTGGTCTGCTTCTGTTGAACTTTCTTCAGCTGAGCCTGAGTCCTTGACTGCCTTGCCACAGGGACTTTCGGCTTCCTCTTCAACTTGGCCTCTTCTTCTTTTCTTACTTCGTGATCCAACTGAGCCTACAGCTACTGAGCCATCAATTCACCATAAGTATGTAGTTCTTCCTTATTCTTGAACTTAGGCGATGGAGGGGGAGAGCTCTCAGTAGCTATCTCTTTGCGATGCCTCTTCGGCGCAATTGGCTCTGTCCCCTTCATGAATTCAGCTATTTTATCAATGTGTGCCTGAGCTGGGGATCATTCACCTGATCCTCCAGCTTGCACTGTCAACTGCATAATTTGCTCCTGAGGCTCTGTCTGGCCTTCAGTAGCCTTTTCCTTCTCCTTTCCTTTGGGGAGAGGGAGACTTGTTTTCATCTGTTCCCCCTTTTTTTCTTTCCATCCCTCTTTACTTCCCCATCCCCCTTTACTTCCCCCTTTTTGGCATCATCAGCCGGGGTTAGTAGGGTCTTGAAAACGACTACATCATCTTGTAGGCTGTAGAGAGTTTTTGATTTGGGTGAAGGAGGAGCTGAGGTCCTTGATGACATCAAAATTTAGTCCCAATCCCTTTCGTGATCAAGGCGGATCTCCTTGAATAATGTATTAGTATGGGCTTTGTGCTGCAGTAGAGATGCGTCTAGTAACCTCACGGAGTCCGACTGGCCAAGAGACGATTTTTGTCTCCTTGCTTCTGAATTGACCCGTTGATGCTCCTCTTGGATACAACAGCTATATGTTTTCTTTGATAAGATGAGCTACTGATCCTTTGCTCAGAGGCTGCGAGTTGTTGTTGTCTAGATGAAGATGCAACTGGTGCGGCACCAGATTCACGAGGTGGAGGTGGTGAGTCGCCCTTCTCGTTGGGAGTTTTGCCCTCAGCAGAGTCCCCTCGCTCTGCATCCTTGGGTGCTAAGTCAACGTCAGCTGGCTCGTCAGTGGGTTGTCTTCTGCTCAAGCAAATAGACCATGGCCGACTTCAGATCCTCGAAGGAAGCAATGTCTGATGGTTCCCCAAACCCTATCTCAGACTGCAATTGCTGCTCCTCTGCCAAGAGAGTAGGCACTGAGTACTGCTGGATTGTTTCTTCCAGAATGTCCCAGTTAAGGAACCTCATCAGCATCTGAGTCCTTGCCCTGACTGCTACATCCACCAAATCCTGATTGTTGGCTATCTCAGGAATTTGTTCAGTGACTTCAGATTCAGTTCTAAGCTTGGTCAGTTGAACGGTGGTTGGTAGCTCTGAAGAAACTTCAGTAGTTAGATCAACATCATGCTCCAACTGAGTCTCTTCGTACTGACTCTCTGAACTTTATCTTTTATCGTGGCACCTTCCATGCCAGTGTCCGAGTCCAGTATTGTCTCCACTTGTGGAGGGGGTGGAGAATCAGCCTTAGAAACTTCCTTCTTCGATAGTTTCTTTCGCTTAGGCTCTGCGGCTTATGGAAGCAAGTTAGTAGATGACCTTTTTAGTACAGTTCCACGACCGATGGAGTTTTCAGCAGTAGTCCTCGTTGTGAATTTTAATTTCTTATTATCGAAGTACTTCATATCTTTGAATGAAGCTTTTGAGGACACTGAAGCTTCGATCAGTGCTGAAACTTTAGTCCCATATAGTAGTTTGCCTATCGACGATAGTCTTCTCTCATCATCATCGCCATAGACAAATTTCTGCGACTGAGCTATCAGCTCTATAAGGAAGAACTGAGCCCAATTGACTCTGACTCCATCCACAATAGCCATCATAATTTGGAGTCGAGGCTTGGACAGTTGATCGAAGGATCCAGCTGCATTAGTGAGGATGTGGATGATAATGTAAGCTAGGCCTCTATTTCTGGCAGGAGCTGACTTTTGGGGAAAGCAGCTTTGAAGGATATGTCATCCCTCCCGCAGAAACGCCTATTATAGTTGTGATCTCGGCTTCTTTGTATCCAACTGGAGAGACACCTGAGTTAGGAAGGCTGAAAACTCTCGTCAGCGCTTCAAGAGGATGTGGGCGACACTCTCTTCCCACTTCTGCTGAGAAGTTTCCTTCAAGAATTTCACAGCAGTGACCTCTACATCGGTATCCTCAACATGACGCATGTTGAAGTAGAATTCAACCACTTGTCGAGGAAGACAAGTTTTCGGTTGCTTCGTCAGGAGCATCTTCAGGCCAGATGTCTGAAGAGCGATATAAATATTCTCCATATAAGAGAGTTCCGATTTGTGGAACACCATTATGGGCTCAAAACAAACTCTGCCCTGGATGATCTCATCCATATCAGCAGGAGTTTGAACTATGTTTGATTTTGACGCCATTTGATCTAGAATCTGCAAAACAAGTGTTAGCACTTGAAAAAATAGAGTAAGTTAGAATTGCAGAAAAGATATGAGAAATTTACTGTAGATTAAGAGCTTAAGAGGTAGTAGAAGTCTTAGATGCAATTATGTGCAGACCTCTTAAAATTCGGAAATGGCGGAAATAGGTGAGAAGACTAAGCGAGAAGATTAAGTATGATTTGAATACCAACCTGTTTTCACATCTGACGGTTATGATTTAATCTCGCTTTATTGTAGATGGTTAGGATTTAATTTTATAAATGGAATGATTACTTAGCCGCCTATAATCTCGACCTAGTAAGATTTACAAATTGGAGTAAGGTGAGATGTTATGCATTTAATGCGCTACAGTCAGTTTTTAGGATGTCACGCTTTTAATGAAAAAGGTTTTACTGAATGCATCCTATAAGAATTAATGGAGGGAAATAAATGTGAAGCATGCCACTGAATGTAAATAATAAATTTAACACTCAAACGTGTTAGTTGAACATAGTATTTAGCTGATACCACATGTCGGTGATACCAATTGTTGATAAAAATTGTTAGTGATACTGAAGGTTCAGTATTTATCTCACATTCCCCCTTACTCAGTACTGTATGGTTCACCCAACTGAACCATAGTACTGAGTCTGATTAACTGACTTGTTGTACTGATCCTTTTACTAACTCGGGTCATTAGGATCCAGCAGACCTAGCTCAACTGAGAGTTCTCTAAATCTGTTCTCAGTTACCGGCTTGGTCAATATGTCTGCCCTTCGCTTATCAGTATGGATCTTCTCTATCCTGATATCCTTTTTCTCAACATGCTCACGGATGAAGTGGTGTCGGATGTCCACGTGCTTGCATCTCGTGTGAAGAACTGGATTCTAAGTGATTGCAATCGCACTGGATGAGTCGCAGTAGATGCGCACTTCATCTTGACAGATACCATAATCACTTAGTTGTTGTCGAAGCCAAAGGATCTGGGCACAACAACTTCCAGCAGCCATATACTCAGCTTCAGTAGTGGACGTTGCTACTGAATGTTGTTTCTTGGAGAACCATGATATGAGCTTACTGCCTAGGAACTGACAAGTTCCAGAAGTTGACTTTTGATCAATCATGCATCTTGCATAATCAGCGTCAGAATATCCAGTTAAAACAAAATTATCATCTGTAGGATACTATAACCCTGCGTTAGGTGTTCCCTTAAGGTATCGCAAAATCTTCGTCGCTGAGTCTAGATGACTCCGCTTGGGATTCACCCAAAATCTCGCACATGCACCTACAACATAAGTTATGTTAGGTCTGCTTGCTGTTAAATATAGTAATGAACCAATAATAGCTCTATAATCAGTTGAGTCAATAGAAGCTCACTCTTTGTCTAGATCGATTTTGAAATTTGTGTTCATAGGGATCTTGACTGGCTTGCTCGATTCACAGCCAAATCTTTTCAGGAGGTCTCGAGTGTATTTTTCTTGGTTGATGAATGTTCCCTTCTTAGATTGCTTTACTTGAAAACCAAGGAAATAGTTCATCTCCCCCATCATTGACATCTCGAACTTCTCCTTCATCATCTTCTCGAATAGCTGACACATGATCACGTTTCTGGAACCGAAGATGATATCGTCCACGTAGATATGCATTAGTAGGATGTCATCTGCTGACTTGATGCTGAACAGAGTGCGATCTATTGTCCCCTCCTAAAAACCATTCTGAAGTAGAAAGTCTGTTAGGGTATCGTACCAAGCCCTGGGTAATTGTTTTAACCCGTACAGAGCTTTCCTGAGTCTGTAAACTTGATGTCCCTACTGAAAGCCGGGCGGCTATTCCACGTAGACTTCTTCCTTCAGTACGCCATTTAGAAAAGCTGACTTTACATCCATCTGATATACTTTAAATCCGTGATGCGTTGCGTAGGCCAGGAATAGACAAATGACTTCCGATCTTGCGACTGGAGCGAACGTTTCATCAAAGTTTATTCCTTCTGGTTGACAATATCCTTTGGCAACTAGTCGAGCTTTATTTCTGACTATGATGTTGTTTTCATCGCTCTTGTTCTTGAAGACCCCTTTTGTTCCTATCACGTGCTGATGTCTTGGTCTATCAACAAGCTCTTAGACTTCGTTCCTGACAAACTGGTTCACCTCCTCTTGTACTGCAATGATCCAGTCAGCATCATTCAGTACGTCCTCTATCGACTAAGGTTCTTCAGTATACTAGAAACAGGAGTATAAAGCGCTTTCTCCTTGATAGGATTTGGATCTTGTCTTTACACTTACTAAAGGATCTCCAATGATGAGATCAGAAGAGTGAGCATCTAGTCATGATCCTCTTCACCTGGTCTCTTCTTCTGAAATTACTTATGTACAATTAGTAGGAGTGTAAGGCATTTCAGTAATACTGTTCTGCAACTGAAGCAATTCAGTAAGAAGGTTATGATCTACTGAATTCCAAGGTTTAGGGGCATTTCACTCAGGAACATCATTCGTTCCCCCTAAATTGTTATTCTCTGTAGAGGTCTCAGTTACCACTGGGGCTTCCTCATCGACCGGGGTTACCTGAGGTTGATTTTGTTCAGTAGAATCAATCAGGTCAGCTATATTGCCTGTGGGATGGGTCTGAGTTTCTTCTTCATCTGACTCATCATCCCAACAATGCTGGATCCTTTCAGTTTCATCATTCATCTTGAGATCCTGTAGCGTCCTGCTATCTTCAGTAATTGACTTTTTACTCAATTTCCTGCCCTTAGTAACAAACTCGTTAAATACAAAATGAGGGCTTTCCTCCACGCAAAGGGTCAGGTAGTTAAACACCCTGATGGCTTTACTGACCCTAGAGTATCCTAAGAACACTCCTTATAAGACTTGATATCAAAGACCTTTAACTGATCATTTCCATTATTGTGGATAAAGAAAGGATAACCAAAGATATGGAAATGAGAAATAGAAGGAATTCTCCCTTTCCATAGTTCATATGGTGTCTTTATGTATTTCTTTGTTAGTAGTGAGCGATTCAGAGTATAATAGGCGGTATCAGTAGCATGTGCCCAGAACTTCGAGGGCAATCCAGAATCTGCTAGGAGCATTCTTGCTGCTTCATTTAATGTTCGGTTCTTTCGTTCAGCAAGACCGTTCTACTGAGGTGTGCGAGCTGCTGAAGTCTCGTGTTGAATCCCCTCAGTAGCGCAGTACTCCTTGATGATTGAGCTGAGAAATTCAATGCCTCGATATGAGCGTATCCTCTGAATCTTGATGTCCTTTTCCACACTGAGTTTCTTTAGCAGTGTAGGTAAGTCAGTCTTGACATTAGATTTGTTGGCTATGAAGATGACCTGCGTATATCTTGAATAATCTTCAATAACGACGAGGGCATACTTCTTGCCTCTTATAATCACTGGAGTGACTGGCCCAAATAAGTCCACGTGCAGCAGCTGAAGGATTCTATCAGTGGAAGGTGATGGAATAGGTGGATTGCTTGACTTTGTCTGCTTTTCCTTCATGCATGCCTCACAATTTCTGTCTCGATAGAATACTTCGTTCAGTAGTCCTCTGACTTTTGAGTCCCTTGCTAGCTTGTTCATTGCCTTGAAATTCAGATGACTGGGCCTCTTATGCCACAATTATCCTGTCTTATCACTTAACTTCGTCTGGGCAAGCAAGCAGGCTTCAGGTTCGGCGGTGTTCCAGTTTGCAATATAGATATTCTTCCTCCGCGAACCTGATAACACTTTTTTCCAGTAGATTTATCAAGAACATCACAGAAACTAGCATCAAAGGTAACTCTGTTAAGATTATCACAGAATTGACTGACAGAAAGGAGATTATGTTGAAGTCCTTCAACATAAGTTACTATTGTAATTGAAGCAGTCTCAATGTTCAGCATTCCATATCCCCTTGTGTAGCCTTTTGAGTTGTCACCAACTAAATTATGGGTCCTTTCTCTTGTACATAGTTCATCAGTAGGCTCTTCTGATAAGTCATATGTCTTGAGCAACCATTGTCTACGATCCAAGGGTCCTTATGCACCTGCAAAATAGAAACAGATTTAGGTACCCTTTTGGTTCAGTCTGGGCCATTATGTGTTAGTCGGCTTCGGTTTCACGACCCAAATCTGTCTGATGACCTTGGGGGTCTCAGACTCTTTCTTCTTATTCCTGTTGTCAGTACTTCTCTCCACTGAACTTGGAGGTACTGACTTTTTGGCAGTTTTAGGTTCAGGAGCTTTCTTCTTCTGACTCTTCGTGCTCCTCCTAACCCGGGGCTCATAATAGTAAGAACCATATTGTGCAAGATGCACCTATTCTGGTTCACCATACTGCTTTGCCCACCTAACCTTCTTGGTTACCCCTGAGTTTGATCGTGGTGTTCTAGGACTAGAACCTCTGGTCAGTTGCTTCTTATAGCTCGGTTGAGGTGCTTGGATCTTCTGCTTATTCTTTATCTGAGGGGTGATTGGTTCAGCATCTTGAATTCCCCCTCGGACAAACCGGTCAGCCACCGGCTTATCTCGAGCCTTTTGAAGTTGAGGTAGATGCTTCGTTTGTGTAGCCAAGTCCTTCCTTGAGGGAGGCCGGCCTCCGAGCCCCGAGCAATCCCTCTAGCTTTTCTTTGGCTCCTAGGTGCTTGCTCTCGTCATTAGTCCTCGCCATACTTCATCACTCCTCCTGAGTGACTCATAGTCCTTCTGAACTTCTGCGAGTTTCTGACTGAGTCTAGCAATTTCAGTATCTTTCTCAGAATTGTCCTTCGTCATGATTGATATCTGAGTTTCTTGATGTTGAGACTTAGTAATGAGAGATTCAATATCTTCCTTTTGTCTCACCACAAGAACTTCTGAACCAGTAAGGACCTGACAATCAGAAGAAAGTCTTTGATTATCAGCTTTTAGTTGTTCCAACTCCTGAATGGTTCTACTGAACTCCTTACTCATCTGATTTGCTCCTCTAGCAAATATTCATATGCTTGAACCACATCTAGAGGTTCTCCTGCAGCTGAGCAAGTGTCGTGTGTGCTTGGTGAAGAGGAGGTTAGATTCAATTTAGAGTTTACCTCAGCCTCTTTTGCAGCCATTAGGCAGTGTTCAGTTGATGCTTCAGGATTTGATTCTCTGACCTCAACAGCCACGAATGCAGCTTCATCTTCAGAGGAGTACATGAATGTATCTTCCTCAATTGAGCAGTCGGATAGCTCTCTGGAAATATAGGTCTACCTTTTCAAGGCAAATTTATCTCTTCTGGCCTGCCGTTCAGCTTGTTGTGCAGCTGAGAGCTCCGGACAGTCGTACTGATAATGTTCGTTCTTTTTGCAGTTTTAGCACACAGAAGTCCTGCCACCCTTTTCAGATGTGTCGTTGGATGGACTGGCAGTAGTCTCTGTGTCCCTGCATTCAGGAGAAGGTTTAGATTCTTCTTTCTTGTTATGATATTCTTTCTTACTAGAAGAAGAATCTTTGTGATATTTCTTCAGCTTTCTGACTCTGTCTTCTCCCTTTAGTACTTCAGAGCCAGAAGCGCACATCGCAGCAAGATCCTCAGTAGTGGATTTTGGTGTTGTGGTTGAGACTAACTTACTTGCTGAAATGGGGCTTGCTCCAGACGTGCTGACTGTTGCTTTAAAAGCATGGTCGATTGGGGTGTCAGCTGGAGCGCTTACGCTTCATTGGGGTAGACTGTGCTCGAACTCCTTTGCCTTTAGTTCTGAAAAGATAACATCAAAAGTTAAAGTATTTAGATCAGAGCGACGTAAATAAGTAGCAAATGTGAGCCACTTCAGTCGGGGCAACGCTCTTAGGATCTTGGTGTTCATCTCCTTATTGGTGAACATCTTCCCCAACCCGTTGATCACATTGATCTGATTTGTGAATCTGACGCTAAACTCATCAATGGATTCATTGGGTTGCATGGCGAATGTCTCGAACTTTTGAAGCTTCAACTCGAGCTTGTTCTCTTTGATCTACGGGGTTCCTTGTCTCAGTACAGCAAGGGCATCCAAAAGTTCTTTCGCCATTTTGCAATCTTGCACTTTGCTGAGGTGTGAATCACTGAGCATTGTCAGGATTGCGTTCCACGCTACTCGATCCAGATTGTGCAGTTTCTTATCTTCTAGCGTGAAGGTGGCTTTATCTTGGCAATCTTTGCCCTAATTTGTGCTCTCCTACACCTCCCACAGCAGCAAATTCGACGTTGTCGATCATAGGAACGATTGTTCCTGTCTCGAGGACTTTAGTCATGCTGTTGTGCAACGATGTAAGATGCGCCTCCATTCCAACGTGTCATACCGTGTAGTTCTCTACTGAGAACATCGGTACCATCCGAATACCTAACATATCAGACATGTTGAAGCAGATATTATAAGGATGAATGAAGAGATGCTCGTGCACTGAAAACATTTTTCAGGATCTTGTTCAAGTAGACCAGTAAGTTTTCAAAACGATGATCAAAAGAACACCACTCTGATACTAATTGTTGGTCCAGAGACGAGTATCAGGTGTAAAGGGGGGGGGGGTGAATACACATGAGTCCAAGTTTTGCTCAAACGCGAAGGTCAATATTTTACTAAGTATGCTACTGAACGAGTTCAGTTGCCAGTTAAGCCTTCTGATCGCGGGGCAGAGTGATTCAACGACTGAATCATTTCTACTGACTGATGTCAGTACTGAGTAATTCAGTAGATGAATAAGTACGGAATTCTGTAGACCCAATTTAAGTTCGTCTCTTTGAAAAACGTTTTTATGCAAACCAAATCAGTTGGCTAGTGCAGTTTTAAATATATTTTACAGAAAATATGATTTTGCAAACAATTGATAAACATATGCAATAAAATAGTAAATGACACGAGCAATTTTTAACGTGGTTCGGATACGCAAGATCCTACATCCACGCTCCTGCCGAACATGAGTTCTTGTTGATTAATCTGAGCAAGCCTCAACAGGTTTCTATACGCTGGACATAACCTTCTAAGTTATAGTCCTTAGTGACTTTAAAAGATCAAACCGAAGTTTGAAGGGTTTTATCTCCAACAAGGAAGGAGTTCTTACAATAAGAACGTATCACTAAAAGTGAACTCCTTCAAGTGTCTAGGCTTAAGATCTAACAAGGTTAGCTTAGAAAAGAGATCGGGAAAAACTCTAGAGTGAAGAACTATTAGGATATCTCTAAGATTTCTAGTTCTTCGCTGGATGTAACAGTAAGCTTGCTCGAGTGCTTGAGTATGTGTTCTTGAATTTCTTGCTTCTTTGTTCCCGTTATAGGTTTTCTCACTACTTCTTCTTGAATTCTTGAAGATGATCTCTTTAAATAGTTGTGACTCATGCATAGATCTGTTGGAGGGGACCATGCCACGTGTCACAAGAGTCCAAGGAAAATGGCCATTTAATTTGAATGTCATTGCAGAGGGTAATTGGCTTTCTGTGCATAAGAGTAGCTTTGTGTCAGAGCAGGTAAGCTTTGCTTGCTTCTCGTTGGTCGAGGTATGACGGTAGGTGAGACTTGTCAGACATCAGTCTTCTAGCTGAGTTGACTTCCTCTGAACCTCGGATACTAAATGTTCCTCGACTAACATCCGACTGATAAAGTCAGGCTGTCGATTTCCCTTATACGGTCTGCAACAGAGTTGCAGCTCATTCAGTAGATCAAGGATGATCATATTGAGTCTTTTTTATGAGTCGGCTGAAGAGTGATCTTCTACTGAGTGCTTCCAGCTACGAAGACAAACTACTGAGCTCTTATACAGACAGAGCTCTATTGAACCGATAACAAGCATGAGGTTCTGGAACCTTAACTGCTCTACTGAAGTTCAGTCCAACAATTTACCTCTTACAGGACTTAGACAAGTTAATCTAGAAAGATCAAAGCAGGTCTAGTCTATTACATAATGTTGGATCATCACACACTCAAGGGTTTTGGGATCTTCAATTCCTCAAACATTATACAACAGTTACTAAGTATCAGAGGTACTGAATCATCTCCCAACAATTTTCCCCGTCCACTAACTCATATCCCTACTTATCCTTACAATAAATATTTGTCTCATATATCCCATAAAAGTAAAATGTTAAACAAACATTATTATGTTATCTATAACGTGTAATTAACCTAATATATTTATATTTGTTATGTATATAATTTTACAAAAGTTTATCTAGTATGTAGTACATTGGGTAGCACTTCTTTACGAGTTAATCTTGTCAGAAAAAAGACGTCATTGATTTAAAATGATCTAAATGGTAAAGTGAATTGTCTTGTGATCAAATTTGATATCGAATTTACAAGCATAATTTTGATCAGATCCGTTGTACATGCATAATTATTTTGTATAATATATACTCACTTCATCCCATTGATAATGTCTTGTTGGGTTTCGGCTGAGTTTAAGATAGTGGGTGTAAATGTTTAAAGTAGTGATGAAAAAATATAAGATAATGAGGTTCACTTGTTTAGATGATTGAGATCCACTCATTGCTTACCATTTTAGGTATGAAACAAGATGAGTGAGACACCTCGAAAATGAAATATGACATTATCAGTGGGACGGAGGGAGTATACTTTATACATAGATGAATTTATTCAAAATATAATTTAAGTAACAATTACGAATATTTTTATATAAATATAATCAGTAACTCTCCTTTAGAGTTGAATTTCTTCAGACTGCCTTTACCGCGAAATTATTATGAGGGTGGGCCGAACTTGGGGGAATAAAATTAAAATAAAATATGGTGAAATTAAATGGTCATATGGAGACCTTGTTTACCGATAACCATTTGGGCAAACACTTCCCCCAAACAAGGTCATCCAAAGAGCTGGCGCCATGTGGTGCTTTCTCATTGGTTGACTATATATTTTTTTTTGCAACAGATAAAATTGAGTGTATATTTTATATACTTTCGTAAAAAAATTAGAAAACAAACCAAAATTAATGTTCTTTTTTTCTCTATGAATAGAAACTAATTTTGCCATATTTTTCCACACATTCAAATCTTATAATTTTCTCTCCTTTTGTTATCATTCTATAAAAAAAATTCTTTCTAGCCATGGATCCAAACAACTACAATCTCAAAACTTCCCTGACTCCCAAGGCTATTATCCTAGCTTCGAAAATTTCCAAAACTCCGACGAATTCACACAATATTTTTGTATGAATTCTCAATTCTCACATAATCCTATCCACTCTGAATAACACCAAACCTCTCAAAACACTCTCCCAAGCTCCTTTGAAAATGTCCAAAAATCTTGCAACAATCCACTGAGTTGGAATGTGTAAGAAGATATTACACTAATGTCTGCTTGGTGTCGTATTGGTGGAAATCCGATTGTTGTCACCAACCAAAATGCTAATACGTTGTGGAAAAAAATCATAAATAATATGAACAAGCTCGAGTTGAAAATAAAATGGGCGAGCAAATGTCCGTTGAGTCACTCAGACAACGTTATAAATGTTTGAATACAAATATTATGAAGTGGATTGATCCATATAAGGAAGCTTGCAATCGTAGAAGAAGCGGAATGTCCCAATATGATATTAAAAAATAAGCTGAAGTTATACATCATGAGAAGGAGCTTGAGGCCCGACACTAGGAGAATGGACTACGCCAACAGGAGATTCAGACACGTCAACAGGAGATGCAGATGATGGACCGAAGGATGAAAACGGTTGACTGGAATGCATTGATGATGAAAGCAGTATTAACTCCAGAAGAATAGTCGCTGAAATTATGTCTGATGGCATAATTATTTTCTGATTGAAATCAAACCATATTTGTGTGTTATATTAATTGTTGTGTTGTTTGCCATTATGTCATTTTTATTGTACTTTGTATTGTTTATTTACCTTTTCGTCCTTGTGGCTTATGTATTACTTCCTTCGTCCCATCTTTCTTGTTCTATTCTCTTTCCAGCACGGTATTCTTAGCCACACAATTTTAATTTTTTAAGGAATGGAACAACATTTATGGGACAACAAAAAGAGGGAAATTGAACAAGAATTATGGGACGGAGGGAGTATGTTTTTATGTGTTAAAGTGGATTATGCAAGTGTTAACACTCTTCTTACAAAACTACAATTTGAAGTCAATTGATGAAATAACTAAGTTTGATTAATCAAATAAATTAAAATGTCAAATTTCAAAAAAATCCTTTAACCCACAAAGAAAAAGAAACAAATTTGAAAAAGTGTGTGTTTTAGAACTATGCAAATCAAACTAAAAATTCAATCTTTAACAACACCCTCGATGCTAAATGCAAATGTAGAGAGAGACTATGTGATTTTTTACCTTATTGCAAATGACCAAAAACTTTTTCTACATGCAAAAATTAAGTTTCTATATGTATATATAGAGAGAAAGAGAGAGAGAGAGAGAGAGAGAGAGAGAGAGAGAGAGAAGGGATAAGGAAATTAGTTAGAGAGAGAGAGAGATGTCTGCACTCTTCAAAAAGCATGGTCTCTCTGCACTCATGAAAAGTTTGTCTGAAAAAGGAATGGTCCTGGACAATTATTGTTGTATGCCTGTGATGAGCATTTATTTTCGCTTCAGAAAAAGGAATGGTCCTGGACAATTGATGTCAGAAAATTGGTAATACCCGTGACGAGCAATTATGTTTCTATCACTCTAAGTGCTACGAAATGAAAACTGAAAATATCACTACAATCTTTTCCATAAATTCCCTCTTCTGCAAAAAAATGGCATCAGGTTCTAATTAGGATATTTCAAATCTCCTCGAATATGATGATTGACCACAACGAAATGAAGGTTGGAAAGACCAACAGGCTGAACAAAATCGAATTGTTGACGACATGGTTGACGAGGTGGCCATTCAAGCATATTCTCTATCACTACAACCAGTTGATCATACTATTAGACAAATGAGACGATTTATTGGACGAGGACGTGAGATGGGTCATGCGAGTGTGTTTGAGCAATATTTTTCAGAAAATCCAATATATTCTGAAGAATATTTTTGAACGAAGTATAGCATGCGAAAGCCATTGTTCGAACGTATAATGAATCAGTTGGTTGCCACCGATGATTTTTTTCAACAAAAAAGGGATGCGATTGGCTGTCAAGAAATGCACTGCAGCCATGCGAGTATTGGCGTATGGCACAACAGCCGACTTGCATGACGAATACTTACGAATGAGCGGTCAACTCATAAGGAAATCGCTCATTAAATTCATTGAAGGTATAATTTCCAACTTCGGTGATGAATACTTGTGAAAGCCCTGTCAAGAAGACATGACATATCTTCTGCATGTAGGAGAACGGCGCGGTTTTCCAGGCACGTTAGGCAGTATTGACTGCATGCATTGGGAATGGAAAAATTGTCTATCTGGTTGGGCAGGGCAGTTTAGGGCAAGAAGCGGTAAGCCAACAATTATTTTAGAAGCAATTGTATCATAAGATTGGTGGATTTGGCATTCAATTTTTGGAACTCCAAGTTCCAGAAATGATATCAATGTACTCAATCAATCTCTTGTCTTTAAAGATATCATGGAAGGTCATGCACCTAAGGGCAGTTATGTCGTAAATGGTAATGTACACATCATGGGATATTATCTCACATATGTCATATATCCTGAATGGACGTCATTTGTCAAATCTATTAGAGCTCATCTCCTTCGAAAGGAAAAATTATTTGCTCTATATCAAGAGGCTGCTCGCAAAGACGTTGAACGAGCATTTGGCGTTTTACAAGCTCGTTCCGCTTTTATCAAGCAACTGTGTCTTATTTGGGATCGTGATCTTATAGGGAAAATACTGAGAGCATGCATCATTATACACAATATGATAGTGGAAGATGAAAGAAGCTCCTATTTGAATTATTAAGATCCCACATAATTTATACAAGACTATGGTAGTCAAAACAATCAACAAAGTGGAGATGGAGAAACAAATAATCTGCTATACTCTATTGGGAGGATTGCAAGCCTAAGCAATTATATGAGAAATAGGGAACAAGTTTAGAACAGAGAAGAACGCAAGGCTTTTCAAGACGACTTGATCGAGCACATATGACAAAAATTCGACAATGATAACTGAACTTTTTCTATTTCGTCATTTGTAATTTCAATTTTTTGTTGTTTCATTTCACTTTCCGCTTTCAATTATTGTTGTGCGTTTCATTTATATTAATTTGTATGAGTCTTACATTTTTTCTCTGATTTTAGTTAATTATTATTATTATTATTATTATTATTATTACTATTATTAAAAATAATATTACAAATACGACATATAAAATAATTAAAAATATACAATTTAATAATTGAGTGATTGAATGTTTGGGTGTTTGGGGGTGGTCAGGGATAAAAGATAAGAGTGAAGGCAGTTGAATTAAGATAAAATTGGTATTATATAAAAAATAAAAAATTAATTAAATATTGAGATGATTAAGTATTTGGGGTGATTGGGAATAAAATAGTCTCATGGAGAGGCATTTGCGACTGCCAGTAAGCAATTGACGTCATGTATCTCTCAATGTCAATGTACATTGGAAAATGACTCTCCTTAATCCTTACAAGTCGCCATGTATATCTATTTTAATAGCTAAATAACAACTATGAAATTTACGATTTATTATTATATTTAAAATCATATGCGATATCAACCTATAGTCGTTGGTTAGAAGACAACCTAATAACCCATAAGGAGTGGTTACGATTGTGCATTTTTGCTTTTCCTAAAGTGTATAATAAACTACCTAAAATCTAAGAATGTTAAATTGTTGTTGACCCGATGGATCGACCCAACTTATCTAAGTTGGTAATAAAATATAGATGCTAAAAAATATTCTGGCCAAAATGTCCCGACTCAATAGTCCGCCGGGTTTATCTACTTATACTTAAAGGGCTGTGTCTCCTACTTGCTTCCCGCAAAATACTGAGAATATCTAAAATCTAAGAATGTTAAATTGTTGTTGACCCGATGGACCGACCCAACTTATCTAAGTTGGTAATAAAATATAGATGCTAAAAAATATTCCGACCTATATGTCCCGACTCAATAGTCCGCCGGGTTTATTGAACATATTGATTCCACATCTAACATTTCTTCTGGATGTTGCTAGTTTGATTCTTATTGAATTCAATTCTCCTTCCCCCCCCCACATCTACCTTATTGAATTTAATTCTCTATCAATTATGGTTAGAATTCAGCATATCCAATTCTATCAAGTTTCACGAGTGATATGAACAATGAACGAATCATGTCTTAAAGTGCCACCAGATCAAGCTGCTCCTCCGCCTTCTTCCTTATCTCATCCTCTTCTTCCGACACTATTAATCTCCTAACAACATTGTAGATAAGGAAAAAGCCAGTGGTCAGGTTTTCACCATTGGTGGAGTCATTAAAAATTGGAAAGTGGGAGTTTGGGTCCTCAAGAAAAAAAAGTAACTCTCGGAAGGCAAGGCGCGTGGCGCGTGTGTGCAACGCCCAATAAACAGGCAGGTGGATTGAACGTGCCTAATTACATCAACGAGAGCGGTCTTTATTCAGGCCACCCTTATTTGTTGCTGGTTTTGGACCATGCACAAATTATTTAATTTGGGCCAGCTTCTTTGACAAATAAATAATCGGTCATGTACTTTATTATTTGGGAAAATGTCAAAAAATGCCAACTTCCAATACAATATTGCAGCAACTATCATTTCTAAATTAAAAATGCAAGTATATCCACACGGACATTTTCGTCCCTACTCTGCATACTTCTGGTCTAAAGTTGCGGCCGCTGACAAAAGCTGGCGAAAAGAGGGTGAGTTGGCCGACAAAGCGTGAAGCTACGTTGTGCACCTGAAGCTACTCACCTGAAGCTAATTATAAATTTCCACACAATGCCATTTCCCATCACTGGACTGCTGACTTTCCTGCCTACGTTACTCACCTGAAGCTATGGCTGTTTAAAAATTCAGAGATTCATACGCCATGCATTTGTCCTTTCAAAAAAAAATAATTTTTTTTCTAATGTTTTGATTTATTTCTCTATATTAAAATGAATAGGGTTTTTATTTTATTTTATTTCATTTCAGAGATTTCCACGCCATGTATTTGTCCTTTTAAGTTCAACTTTTTTTTATTTTCTAATATGCTTAGATTCTACATTTCATTTATTAGATGGTCAAATATTTAGGTTTTTTTTCACCATACAAAAATTTATAAATAGGGAAATAAATAGAGATTATTATTAAATTTAAAAATGATAATGTCCTCATATTTTCCACTCCTATAAGAATAATAATGTCCTAAAAAAATGATAATGTCATATAATTTTAGATTAATAATAGTTATTAGGGTTTCTTAATTAATTTTCCCGAAATAAATTAGTTTTGGTAATTATTTATCCCTAAATAAACAAGGAAATAATATTAGGATTTATGAATAAAATATTGTTCTAGAAAATATATTTCATAGATTATATATTACTAATAAATAAATTAAAAAATTAGAATATCTATAATTTTTTTGAATGAAATCGATCCCTTAAAAGAAGGGATTTGAACCGTATTTTTATTCATACTACGACTACATTAAAGACGAAGTGGAAGTGAATTGTCACACCACTAACACCACTTCCATCAACATTTATTTTCCCTCACCACCCTCTTATTCATTTTCTACAGTTATTTTCCCTCACCACACTCATATTTTTTTTTGACAAAATCTCCATAACTTCAAAAAACCTCTATCTTGTGCAAAAAAACGGACACGACTCTCTTCTTAAGCAAACAAACTATTGTGGAGCTCTCCGTCGTACATGTTTCCCCGACAACCTCTATCTTGTAAAGATCTTCTGAAGCTTGGTCGAAATGACCGACAATATTGCTCGAGAGCAGGTTAGTAGACGTAGAATCCATTTTTTTTGTAAATGAAAACTAGTGTTTTTATCATGTAGTAATGATCGATGCTCTTATGATACGCTTATCTCAAACTTTTGTAGTTTATTTGATATTATTAAGGCCCATGGAATCAAAATATTTGATTTTTTGAAGGCAAATGATTGGTTCTCGTACGTAGAGATGTTTTATCTATATAATATAATATATTAATACAATTTTAAATGTATTTATGAATTTTGATTTATTTGAAATTTTATATTAATATAATATAATTAGAGACTTTTGCATCTTTCTGACTAGATATAATTTTATAATAAGTCCTAGCAGGGGCGGATCCAGGATTAAAAAAATTTTAGTACATTTTTCTACTTAAATCTATTTATACTTATTCTTTATGGCCTATTTAAGGATTATATTCTTCTTTCATGAATAACTCATATATTTTTATATTTATTCGAAAAATATAGTACACAATCCTATTTTGACATCACTCTAAATTTAGTTAGAGGAAATTATGAAGAATAACAATATCTAACTGAGAAATTAATAAGTATTTAAATGATAGTCTATTTATACTTCAAATATTCTTAATTTTATATCAGTAAGTACATGAAAAAAGAAAACACAAACATAGTGTATTAATTGCATCAAACAAAAAATATAGTATATTAATTGCATAAAGTTATATAAGTTGACTCTACCAAACTAGGTATCCAAAACTCAAAATCTACACCTCCACTAAAATATGTGACACTTAATATACATTTTTAAAAAATTTTCAAAATTAGGATAACAAATTTAAAAATTTCGGGGGGGCGAATTCAAAAATTTTATTGGAACAAATATAAAAATTATTAGAAATAAAAGATAACTCGTAGTATTGCACAAAAATTCGGGGGGGGGTCGCACCCACCCGCCCCCCCTTGGATCCGCCCATGAGTCCTAGTTTGGCTATTGCTCGTAAGAAACTATATATCTCCGTAAAAGATGTGTTTTATGTAACGCCCCAAAATTTTCGATATAAAATGCATTGCATATCTATTCATGCATGTTATCAAGTGTTTTAGTTCTGTAAGTCGCGCCTTAGAAATTAAAAAAAAAATTAAAGCATATGTCTCATTTGTCATTTTTGTTTTGTAAATTTATTTTTGATTTTAAAGGTATTTATTTATATTCATATTATGATTATATTATTTATTTATTTATTTAGAAATCATGTTAGAATTATTAGGTAAAAATACTAGTTATTAATTTTGGATTTCCTAAATCTACTAGGATTCATAAAATGATATTGTATTTTATGTTGTATTAAGATATTAGGAACTAATTTGAAATTATATTTTGTGAATAAAATAGATATTATATTTTTGATATACATGTTTTAGGAAAAAAAATCTAGTTGTATTTATCCATATCCTAATTTATCTATAATTGAATCTCTTATATGGTAAGTGATACACTAAATTATATATAAATTATATACGTACGAAAATAATTATAGATAAAATATATTTGATACCTTATATGATTAGGAATCTTTAGATAATGATTTCTAGGCCTATAAATATCCTTTAGTCGTCCATAATTTAGCATCCCATATAATTTTCGAAAACCTGCCACCATATCTGCAAACTTTTTCAAGATTTATTTACACATCTTACCTACTTCATATCGTCGTAAAAATTTAGGATAATCTTACTAGGTATTTCTAGTATAATATATTATTTTTTAAGAATTTTTCAAGCATTCTAAGTATTTTTTTAAAATTGTTATTCGTAACCTGCCAGTTTTTGACATCATGTTCATGAGCTTTATAGAAAAATTATTTTTCATGTTTTATTTGAGTTTTTTTCGACCATACTGAATATTAATAGGATATAATATATGTTAGGTCATTCATGTTAAAAATATAGAATTTTTAGAATACGTTTACTATTTATTTGTTAATTTGTTTCCTGATGTGCCAGATTATTTTGTCAACATGTATTTAGATTGAAAAATAAAAGTTTTTAGGTTACTATTAAATGAATAATTGATAATGATAAGTTTAATTATGATGAAATAGGTATTATTTTATTCATGTTAGAGTCTATAATTTTTAGGACAATATTTTTATGATTTCATTAATTTATTTCATGAATTGTCGAATTACTAAATCCACGAATGAATTGTCAATAGAAATAAGAGTATGTTTAATATACCTAATTTTATTACTAGATGAAACCATTAAAGTTGCATGTTAATAAGTTGATTATGTATAATATACATTTGTTTGATTATTTTGATCTATGTTTATTGATGAATTATTTGAATTATAAATGCATGCATGACATTCCATGTAAAGTTATTAAGATAAATTTCCATGTATAGGATCGGCGTGCAGGATTTAATCATTTGATATCCATAGTTTTTCATTCAAAATCAAGGTTAAGGTGGAGAAGTATTCTTACACTACATTTATCCTTATTATATTTTATGCTCGATATTTATGAGTTAATGTCACACATGAAAAGAAATGATCGAAGTTGATCCGCGATCGAAGTTGATCGGTATAAAGGTTTATGGTCGAAGTTGACCGGGATCGAAGTTGATCCGCGATCGAAGTTGATCGGTACACATGTTTACGGTCGAAGTTAACCAGGATCGAAGTTGATCCGTTTTTAAATGTTAGAGTCGAAGTTGACTCGGTGGTCTGTGTGACTACATAATTCTTACATGATCTAATTTTCCATAATATATTGGTATACTATATAGCTTGGATAAGTGTATTCCTGTTGGGTGATGATTCAGTCCTCAGCACGGTTTACATAGTGGGAAATGATTCTATCTTCCGTACTGAAATGCACTCAGTAGGCTTATACCCTGAGTGATCCCATGAAGATTTGAAGATCCCAAAACGCTATCTGATTGGTGAACCATTCCTTTGTAATTGTTCTTGTCTCTGAGGATTCAAACTCAGTAGACACTCTGCAGTGGTTCAGGCGGTCAGTAGATTATCAGCCTCAGCACCGGATGTAGAAGACTCAGTATGTACTGGACTCAGCAAGAGCAGTATACTGAAAGACTCAGTGGAATTGAACTCAGCAGGAGTAGTTCACTGAACTAAGAGCTGACCTTCAGTAGAGTAAATTCAGTACTCTCTACAGGATCAGACTCAGTAACGGCAGACAGTCTTCTGAACTGTCAGATCTTTTGAACAACAATTAGCATAGTCAAATACGAGGAAGAGAGAAGTCAGCTTCATTATGCCTCGAAGTCTGTTCTGTCTCAACTACTCTGCAAAACCTCGGCAAATGACAAGCCAACACATGTCCTTACCTACTAATGCTGCAAGTCAACAACTTTCCGGAAAAGGAGGGAAAGGACACTGTCACCTTTTTCAAAAGAGTCGTTAGCTACCAAAATAGTGAGATAAAGGGATCATCGTCTCCAACGGATCTTTCCTAATCTCTTCTCTATAAATAGAGGGATGATTCAAGTTTTTTTATGCACGCAGAGAGCCAAAAAAGCAACGAACGAGCCAACACACTCTCGAGCAAGAAAACGGAAAAACGAGCAAAAACCCTAAACCCATAAGTCTTCCGCAAGAACTTAAAGAACATTCTCTGGCGAAAGACTACCTTCTAGCTCTTAGGGAACCAAGCTAAACAGATATAAAAGCCTCTAGTATCCAAATCGACGATACACGAACTCAAAGCTACAACTCAGCTGTTCGTCGATCTAGAAGCCACTTTCTCGTTCCCTATCCCTCTAACCCTAAGCTCAACTGAATTTATCCATAGCTTAGACGAAGGGGTTCACCTTTGAACCTTATCCTTATTGTAAAATGACCCCTTCATAGTTGGAGAAGTTTGTCAAACACTTTAGTTTGATACCCATTGTAAACTGAGACTTGCTCAGTATAAATTCCAAGACGCGGCTTTGTCCTGTGTACAAGCTGACTGAGACTAACTCAGGATAATAAATAGCCTCCTGACCTTTCGGGACAGTGGACGTAGGATCCTGTGCATCCGAACCACTTTAAAAATCTCCGTGTCTCTTATTTACTGTTGCATTGATTTTAACTGTTCATACTAAATATCATATCTTTAAAATCATTCAACTAAGTTTCATCATACTTATCTGATTCACTCTTCTGAACTTAAACTGTTTTTAAGAAAACGTTTTTCCACTCAACTGATTTGGGCCTACACATTTCCGCACCACTGAACTACATCAGAAGATACTGAATTCTGACTTAGTCAGCTAGCAGATCTCAAAAGAGTCAGTACCTCTTTGCCTTAACACGATTCAGAACAGCTATTTGGTCTGCTGAACTCTTTCAGTACGACACACTCCTAAACGGGACTGTTCGTGTTACAAGTTGAGAAATAGGTTTTAGGTGTATTCACCCCCCCTCTACACCTAAACGTGCTCTCGGGACCAACAATTGGTATCAGAGCAGGAGTTCTATAAGACTCTTGTTATCTTGAAACTGGTCTACTTGAACGGATCCGGAAAATCATTTTCACTGCATATCACTCTTCATTCATATCATTATTTAACATGTCTGATATGTCAGGAATAAGAATGGTACCTATGTTCTCAGTAGAGAACTATGGTGTATGGCGAGTCAGAATGGAGGCTCATCTGACTTCCCTCCACGACAGCATGACCGAAGTACTTGAGGAAGGACCTATCGTTCCTATGATCGATAGTGTCGTGACTCAGGATCCAGCAGCTGGAGGAGGAATGGTGACCGGGAAGAAGATTCCCAAGGACAGAAGTCTCTTCACTCCTGAGGAGAAGCAACTTCACAATTTAGACCGAGTTGCCAGGAATGCCATACTAACCACTCTTAGTGATTCTTATCTCGGCAGGGTTCAGGAATGCAAGACAGCAAAAGAGCTCTGGGATGCTCTAGCGCTACTGAGTCGGGGGACTCAGAAGATCAAAGCTAACAAACTTGCGCTGGAACTCCAAAAACTGGAGAGTTTGTCTCTCATGCCTGGTGACAAAATAGAAGATCTAAATGTCAGATTTACGAATCTGATGAACTCCATCAACGGGCTGGGAAAGACATTCTCCAACCGAGAAATGAATCTCAAGATACTGAGGGCACTGCCAGATGGACATTGGACTCCTTTTGCCACCTTATTACGCCATTCTGATCTAGATATTGCTACTCCTGACCATATCTTTTCAGAACTTTAGGCAGAGGAATTCGAGTTCGACAGACCTCAACGGAAGCAGCGCGCTGAAGCTGACACCAAAATTGACCATGCTTTCAAAGCATCAGTCAGCACAGCATCTCCCGCGTCAAGCAAAACTGAACCTTCACTAACTGACATACAAGAAGGAAGTTTAGCTCAGAAGTACGCGCTGCTCGCTGTAAAATATCAGAAGGAGAAGGAGAGGCGCAGAAAAGTGACTAAAGCCTATCGAGAAACAAAAGGTAAGTCCGAATATACACCAAAACGCGCTCCTGACTCGAACACTTCTGAATACAGGAAAAGAGATGACTTAGCACCTTCAAAAGAAAGCGAAAACAAAGAAGAAAGAGTCATCGCTTGCTACAATCCGCAAGAAGCCGGACACTATCGCATGATTGTCTCCGAGCTCGATAGTGCTGAACGGGCGAAGCACGCAAAGCAAGGAGAGAGAAGTTTGCCAAGAAGAGACAAGCTTACATTCTGCGGCGAACTCTCGGACGACTCGAAGAAGTTGACTCCTTCATGGATTCATCGATGATGAAACCGCTTTCATGGCTTTGGAGCTTGAAGATGAAGGAAGTACTAAAAAGTGTCCGATGGCGGGGAGAAGAAGATGAGGTAAACTCTCATGCATCTTTTAACTCTCCTTCACACTGCACACACGACACTATTTCAAAGTGCGGATGAGAATCGGACGTCGGCTCGAAGCATATGAAGAACTATTAGATGAACGTATTCGGATGAGTCCCGTAGCTCGGTAAGACTCTTCGGGAATTGGATACCCCGAAAGTCGAGAATCGAGACTTTCTCAGGAGAGTCAGGTCTCTACCGAGTCCGAAGGACTTGTGTTGAGACTCAGGGAGGAGATAAACTCTCTGTTGGCCAAGTCTCCAGCATCAAGAAGATCGGATCTAGTTTTCGACAAAGGACTTAACTCGAAAGATACTTGAACCGAGTCTCATCAAGCAACAACTATCAGGACTTCAGACCGAGCACGACACACTGAAGAAAAGTGATGATGTCTGGAGGAACCTGATGACTGAGAGGTACATGGGCGCTGAAAAGAAGTTGGAGGCTATGCTAGCAAGCAACAAGCCCAAGCACTGCAAGGAAGGTCTTGGTTTCAGCCAGGGTGCTTCCTCATCTGCCCCCGTACACTCAGAAGTGCGACTTGCTGATAGGTTTGTTCGAGGGGAAACAATCAATGCTGAAATACTGAATCCCCTAGCCAAAAACAAACATAAGATGAAGGCACCTCATCCTACACATCAGCATTCTGACAAGAAGATCAGTACCAAAATACCCCAATTCAGTCAAGGGGGAACTAGCAAATCCAAATGGGCTAATCGCTATGGACCACCTCAGCTGACACATCCTGCTCAGTATGGGTCATATTATTATGATCCTATAGTCAAGAGAGGACCCAAGAGTCAGAAGAAAAAGAAGAAAATCGCACAAAAGGCAAAGGTCAGCAGTCCACCAGCTCAGAAGATCCGGACTCCTGAACCCGAAAAGCCTAAGAAGTCAGCTTCGACCAGCCAATGGGTCAAGTACGTTGACTCAAGTGGAAAGAAGATGTCCGAGACCACCGTGGGTCGTAAGACAAATTTGGGTTACCAAAACTAACATCTAAGGACCCAAAATCAAAAATAAAGGGTACCTGAATATAATTCTGTTTTGCAGGTGCACAAAGACCCATGGTACGTGGATAGCGGATGTTAAAGACACATGACGTACCAAAAGAGTCTACTGAAGAATTATATCCCTTAAGAAGGACCCATAATTGAGTTTGGAGACAACGCTAAAGGCTACACAAGAAGATTTGGAACACTCAGCATTGGAACTGCCACAGTCCCTAGAGTATCATATGTTGAAGGACTTCAGCATAATCTTCTCTCTGTTAGTCAATTTTGTGATAACTCGAATAGAGTGATATTTGACACTGGTTTCTGTGATGTTATTGATAAATCCACAGGGAAAACAGTGTCATCAGGTTTGCGCAAGAAGAACATATATGTAGCTGACTGGAACACAGTTGAACCTGAAGCTTCTCTGTTGGCGAAAAACGACAACCGAACGGGGTGGCTATGGCACAGGAGACTCAGTCATCTCAACTTTAAGACGCTCAACAAACTTGGAAGAGACACTCTAGAAAGAGGACTGCCGAATGAAGTATTCAGCAAAGACACTCAGTGTGAAGCATGCTTGAAGGGAAAGCAAACAAGGAATCAAAATCCTCCTGTTCCATCTCCTTCCACTGATGGAATCCTTCAGCTGCTACATATGGATTTGTTCGGTCCAGTCTCTCCAGTGAACGATCAGATGCAAGAAATATGCTTTAGTGGTCATCGATGACTACACGCGCTATACTTGGGTCATATTCAATGCCAACAAGTCTGACGTCAAAACAGAGTTACCAAGGCTTCTGAAAAGGCTCAGTGTCGAGAAGAACACCAAGATTATCAAAATCCGTTCTGACAGAGGAACTGAGTTCCTCAATTTTATGGTGGAGGAGTTCTGCAAAACTGAAGGAATAAAGCATGAGACTTCAGTGCACGCACACATCAAGAAAATGGAGTTGCTTTGAACGAAAGACCGGAACTCTAAAAGAGGCGACGAAACTCTACTCACGGACTCAGGACTCCCAACCAAATTCTGGGCAGAAGCTACTGACACTGCTTGTTACACTCAGAACCGATCTCTACTGACAAAGCAACAGAAGAAGACACCATATGAACTATGGAACGACAGGAAACCTTCTCTATCCTGTTTCCATATTTTTGGTTGTTCGTGCTTTATCCACAATAATGGGAAAGATCAGCTGAAAACCTTTGATGGCAAGTCGATCGTGGAGTGTTCTTATGGATACTCCCGGTCCAGCAAAGCTTTCAGGGTATTCAACTATCGAACCCTTTGCGTGGAGAAAAGCCCTCATGTTGTTTTTAATGAGTTTGCTACTGAAGATAGGGGCAATAACTCTAATTCTGAATCTGAGGACATCAGTAGACAGCTACAGGATCTAAGCCTAAAAGATAAAGTCGAAAAGATCTAGCTTTGTTGGGATGATGATTCAGATGAGGAAACTGAAGACAAGTTTACTGAATCTCAACCAGCAGAAAATGTAGCTGAACAGATTGACTCTCCTGAACAGAGTCAATCCCAGGTAACTCAGGTCAATGAAGAAACCCTAGAGGTAACTGAGACCACTACTGAGAATAACGACTCAGGGGGAACATCTAGTAATGTTCCTGAGCTGAATGCCCCTGAACCGGGTGACTCAGTAGATCATGCTCTCACTACTGAATTGCTTCAATTTTAGAATAGTACAACTGAAATGCCTAACTCACCTACTATCTGTGTTGAACAAATTTCAGATGAAGAGCTGAAACATCGTAGATCGTGGCTAGACGCTCACACTGCTAATCTAATTATTGGAGATCCCTCAGCAAGTGTAAAGACAAGATCCAGATTGTGTCAAGGAGAAAGCGCATTATTTTCTTGCTTCTTGTCTACTGACGAACCTCAGACGATTGAGGATGCACTAAAAGATGCTGACTGGATCATGGCCATGCAGGAGGAGCTGAATCAGTTCACGAGAAACGAAGTTTGGGAGCTTGTTGATAGACCCCGGCATCAACATGTTATTGGAACTAAATGGGTCTTCAAGAACAAGCGAGATGAAAACAACGTCATAGTAAGGAACAAAGCAAGACTCGTTGCAAAAGGCTACTGTCAAGCTGAGGGAATAGACTTCGATGAGACTTTCGCTCCAGTTGCAAGATTGGAGCCAATTAGACTATTCCAGGCCTACGCAACACATCAAAGATTCAGAGTCTATCAAATGGATGTGAAGTCTCCGTTCCTGAACGGCGTGCTGAAAGAAGAAGTCTATGTGGAACAACCGCCCGGCTTTCAGCAGGGACATCAGGTTTATAGACTCAGAAAGGCTCTGTATGGGTTAAAACAAGCACCCAGGGCTTGGTACGATACCCTATCTGAGTTTCTTCTTCAGAAAGGTTTTCAGAAAGGCACAGTAGACCGCACTCCGTTCAAAGATTCGACTGGAAGACGATCTACTACTTGTGCAGATCTATGTGGATGACATCATCTTTGGATCAAAGAATGTCATCACGTGCCAACAATTTGAGAAAATGATGAAGGACAAGTTCGAGATGTCAATGATGGGAGAAATGAACTATTTCCTCGGTTTTCAAGTTAAGCAATCTGAAAAGGGAACGTTCATCAACCAAGGAAAATACACTCGAGACCTCATCAAAAGATTCAGTTGTACATCCGGCAAACCTATCAAGATCACAATGAACACGAACATGAAAATCGATCTTGATAAGGAGGGAGTATCAGTAGACCAAACTGAATTTCGCGCTATAATTGGTTCTTTATTATATCTAATGGCTACTCGCCCGACATAACTTATGCTTGTAGGTGTGCATGCTCGATTTCGGGCGAATCCCAAGCGAGTCATATGGACTCAAGCAAAGAAGATTCTCCGCTATCTCAGAGGAACACCTGACATAGGTTTATGGTATCCAGCTGATGATGATATAGAACTAACTGGTTATTCTGATGCTGACTATGCAGGATGTAGAATTGACCGAAAGTCAACTTCAGGAACGTGTCAGTTCCTTAGCAGCAAGCTAATTTCATGGTTCTCAAAGAAACAGCACTCAGTAGCCACGCCAACTACTGAAGCTGAATACATGGCTGCCGGAAGTTGCTGCGCCCAAATCTTTTGGCTGAGACAGCAGCTACGCTACTATGACGTCATTCAGAATGAAGTGCCGATTTTCTCGCGATGCATTCCGGTGCCATTGAAATCACTCAGAACCCTGTACTTCACACGAGATGCAAGCACGTGGACATCAGACATCACTTCATTCGGGACCATGTCGAAAAGAAGGACATCAGGATGGAAAAGATCCATACTGATCGACAAAGGGCTGACATACTGACCAAGCCTCTAGCTGAAGCAAGATTCAGAGAACTTTCAGTAGAGCTAGGTCTGCTGGACCCTATTGACCCCGATCAGAAGAGGTTTCAAGGAGAGGATCATTCGGTAAGAGGGGGAATGTTCGCTCTCGCATCGAATAGTTTCGGTACATAGAGACTCGAAGCAACCATCTACACGAGGTATCACCGACTACGATGTTCACCGACAGGTTTGAGTATCTCTACTCGGTAGTAACCAATAAAACAGTAATATGCATTTATTGTTCAGATTCAGCATCGTATTAAATATCTTATGAATTGTCATTTAATATTAATGGATTACATTTAATGCACGACATTCCATACATAAGTTTGATGAACTCTGCCACGCATTTAATACATGTCGTATCATAGTTACTACTTAGGCATATTACAACTGGCTTTTGACTTAGGCGGCTATTTGATCATTACCTATATATGTCATCCTATCTTAACCGCACATCTCATAAAGCAAGTTTAAATTCAGCCATAGATCGATAACTGTCCATCTTCTTCTTAGATATAAATATTCGATCGTATCTTTGAAACTGCCATTAGCATACTTAAATCTTTTCAACTTCGAAAAATCCGAGATCTCTCTAGCAACCCTACTTGCAAATCCTTTTATAAACACTCAGATTTTTCATTGGTATGATTGTATATCTGTTATAGTTTTATTCTATTATTTGTTCAGCATCGTCGTAATAACTACTTTATCAAACTCGATACTAACAACGCTTCTTGTAACAGATATAATGGCGGATACAGGCCTCTCTGTAATCGTCCCTAAAGACATGCAAGAGATCCTTGACAAAGACCGTGTCTGGTGCGAACCAGTCATGGAATTTGATGCATGCGAGCTGGAGTATATGGAAGAGATATTCGCAGCCCTTCGCGAATCTGGATTGGAGGTGTTTCTCTCCAAGAAGCCCACCTTTTTCCTCCCAAGGCAAGTCGCTGAACTTTACCTCAACTCTGACTCAGTAGCGGGCGATATCATCTGAACATTCACCGTTCACACAATCGGTGAGGCTGCCATAAGGATAAAAAAGATGTCAGTGAGGGAAGCACTGAAGAGGAGCTTCAACCTACCCTCGAAAGGAGTCAGCACCGTCGGGTATCTGGACGATCGGGTGGATGACTACCTTTCGGCTTCTCGGGAAGCCTACGGCCTTCGGAGCGGCCTTCCCAAAGAACGCCATGCCGCCTCGATGCAGGCACCGGCTTACATAGTCACTCAACTGCTGACGAGCCAAGCCGGCTCTTTCGATCAGGTATCTAGGCCAAAGATTCAACTGATGATGGCGATGCATGATCGTGCCAGATTAACTGGACTGAATTCTTCCTCCGAGAATTCATGGTCCAGGCTGCCAAGTTTGACAAAGCCTCATTCATACTGAGCGCTAAAGGAAAATTACTGTATGGGCTCAAGCTCTCAGTAATAATTGAAGATTTCTGCGGCGATAACCAGATCACCTTCCACGACAAGACTTATTTCAATGTGAAAAAGGCCAGGTTCCAGAATCGCACCGCATCACTTCAGCAAATAGGGTCAGGACCCTCAGCTCAACAGACACCGCCTCAGAAGGCCGCGCCCATGAAGAAGCGGTCTCCTCAAGCAAAATCTCCTAAGGCACTGACCAAACGTCTGAAGAAAACATTCACTGACGTGCCTACTGAATCAGAGGCGACTGCTGAAGTTCATGAGATCCCTACTGAACCGACACAACCACTGCAGCTGGTTGATGAATCTGAGTCCTCTGAAAAGACTCACTCAGTGGAGAAGGCTGTCTCCACTGAACTAGCACAAGAAGTGGACCAAGGGGTTCAGACTGAAGAGGTCCATAGTGCTGATTTGGAGACTCTGGACAGTCCCCTTGACATCCCTCCACTCAGCAGTTTGCCATCTGCTGAGAAACAGACGTCCGCTATAGACATTAAAGATTCAGAAACGGCGTCTGAACAGGAATCGATCGGAATGGAAGCTTCAGCTCTCCGATCTCAAGCATTCCGAGAGATTACTGAACTCAAACCGGAGATTACTGGCCATCCTGATCTGGTATCTCTTGCCAAGCAGGCCAGGCTCCACATGCTCCTAAGGTTTCAGGAGTGGCATCCTCAGCTCCGCCTCATCCTACACTACTCCTGCGACCGGCCTACATAAGGAGGAGCAGCTTCTTAAGGCGGCAAAGAATAGGCTACTCCCAGCCTGCTGACCTTGGAACCTTCGACGATCTGAGGGCCGCAATATTGGCCCTGCTGAATGATAGACAACAGGCAACTGGCTCTGCCCCCTCAGATGGGTCTGACCACGACGGTTAGGACCCACCCCATGATTCGAGCCACGAGAAGCCCGATGAGAAAACTCACCAGGGACGAGGATACAACTACTTAACCAAACTTACCACCTGCGTATCCTTGCTCCCGTGAAGTCGGCGGCCGGTACTTCGTCCTCGGCGAGCCCTCGCTCGGCTCTTCTTGGAGTCGACCTACGAAGTAGCGCCCAGCCCTAGAGGCCGACGCTCAAAGTCAGTGGCAAAGGCTCTCCGAAGCCAAGGCACTCAGAATCGTGCCCTTGCCAAGGCTGTCCACAAGACATGGAAGCACACTGCTCAGGCCACTAGTGCGAGCTTCGTGGGTGAAGAAATCATTGTCAAAATCAGTCGCCCCTGATGTCTCCTCCATCGTATCAAACGCACTGGCCCAGCAGAAAGCTGACTTTGAAGAACAGCTCAGACTATTCTAGGAGGGACATGCTAAACTACTTGCTGAATTCAAGGCCTCTCAGTCCCTTCATACGCAGTCAGTCTCCACCTTATCTCAGGCCAATGAGCTCCGTCTCACATCTATTCAGAAGGCTCTGGAGAATTCGGTCAGTCTGAAGCTGAATGAGTTCAAGGCTGCAACAGACACTTCTCACCAGAAATACAAAGATGAACTGATTAATGAGAAGAATGAGCTGCACGAGGAGCTGAACAAGATCCACACTCGACTTGATGAGTTGTCAGCATCTTACAAAAGCCTAAACACTAAGGTAACTGTTCCTAACCCGGCTCAATTTGCTGATGCCAAAAAGGGGGAAAAGAATAAGAATCCTGAAAAGGAAAAGACACCTGAAAAGCAGCCATCAAGCAAGGGGGAAGAGAAAACCCATAAGGCTCAGGAACAGGCACCAAAGTCTTCAAGGAAGACAAGGTCAGTGGCTGGAGCAAGCCCTGAACCGACTGGTGAGGCCCAGGGTGTCTCTGTTGGAATCCCAACAGGGACTGGCCCAAGTGGCTCAGGAACCAGAACACAAGCAACTCAGGCAACTCAGAACCCGTTGGATATGGTCAAAGAAATTGCTGAGTATGCTGAGGAGGATGAGTCTGAAGAGGAAGAGGCACCTCTCCCACCTCCAGTAGAAGGCAAAGGCAAGAAAGCCTTGAAACTCCCGACCTCTCCCTTCAAGAAACTGAAAAGATATATAAGTAAGGAGGAGGAGGCTCAGATCGTAGCTGATGAAAAGCTAGCCAGGGAGATAGCAGAAGCTGAAGCAGCGAATAAGCCTAAGGCCGAAACCACAACTGCCAAAACTAAGGCTCCTGCTCGTAGAGGAAAGAAGAAAGCTCCTGCTAGGCTGCCTCCCAGAAAACTGGTACTTCAGGATGATGAAGACAGGGAGCAGCAGCAACAACAGAAAAGTACTGAGAAGCAGGGTACATCTAAAGACAAATCTAGTACCCCTGCTGACTCAGAAGAACAGTCGTCTCAGAAGCTCTCATACACAAGATCAAAAGAACAAGATGCTGAGATCGAGGCCATCTTTGCTCAGATGGATCGGTATCTTTACAGAGGAGAAGAGGCGAGACAGATAGAAGCTGCTAGACATAGGATTCCTATGGCAGACTTAGAGGCACTCAGAATCCGCACTGAATAAGAGGCCAGGCTGAGAGTACCTTCCAAAGCTGATATTCCATACAAATATAGAAGGTTTAGGAAGCCAACGAACATGAAGATTCAGAGATGGCCTAGGACGGATGAGTGGATTCCTGCTCAGTTCACTCAGAGATGGGAATCACAGAAAATAGAATTCATCAAGAGGAATTATTTTTGGAATTTCTGGTCAGATAAGACAAAGGCTGATGCCTACGTGGAATGGATGATGATCACTGAACCGGACTTATATCCCTACATGGAAAATGCTGTAAGACCAAACATTGAAGTCAAGGTCCCTGAACCCAGAATTCTGCCACCACCAAGAAGACTTGATGATTCTATTCACTTTGGAGTGATAGAGAAGGAAGTGAAGGATGCTGCTGCACACAAAGGACTTGAAGAAGATGAGCCAGCAGACTTCGCTGAGTATCTGAAGCTGAGGAAGTACACCTACAGAATGTATGGACTGCCCCTTCCCGAGACTCAATCGGAAAATTTCATGGACAGGATCAAGCAGTACAAGCGTTCATAGTTCATAGACTTTTCTTGTACTTTCCTAGCTTAGCAAGAGATGTATCTGTACTGAACTTTCTTTATCTGATATACATATCTCTTTCTTTGGCTTTTACAATACCTTATTGTCTCTATAAGCCATGTTCTGTTTTTATGCTTAACACTCAGAATCACTGAAGTGATTACTGACACACACTCACTTGTTGATCTTTTGTCAGTAGCTGCTGAGATTCTTTTGTCAGGAGCTCTGTTTCTGTATAAGTTTAGTGCTTTGATAGCATAGATAATGTTATATTTTTTTTAGATAGTATTAGGTTTTGGCATCATCAAATAGGGGAAAATTGTTGGGTGATGATTTAGTCCTCAGCACGGTTTACATAGTGGGAAATGATTCTATCTTCCGTACTGAAATGCACTCAGTAGGCTTATACCCTGAGTGATCCCATGAAGATTTGAAGATCCCAAAATCCTATCTGATTGGTGAACCATTCCTTTGTAATTATTCTTGTCTCTGAGGATTCAGACTCAGTAGACACTCTGCACTGGTTCAGGCGGTCGGTAGATTATCAGCCTCAGCACCGGATGTAGAAGACTCAATATGTACTGGACTCAGCAGGAGCAGTATACTAAAAGACTCAGTGGAACTGAACTCAGCAGGAGTAGTTCACTGAACTAAGAGCTGACCTTCAGGAGAGTAAATTCAGTACTCTCTACAGGATCAGACTCGAACTGGCAGCGCCTTCCGAACTGTCAAGATCTTTTGAACAACAATTAGCATAGTCAAATACGAGGAAGAGAGAAGTCAGCTTCATTATGCCTCGAAGTCTGTTCTGTCTCAACTACTCTGCAAAACCTCGGCAAATGACAAGCCAACACCTGTCCTTACCTACTAAAGCTGCAAGTCAACAACTTTCCGGAAAAGGAGGGAAAGGACACTGTCACCTTTTTCAAAAGAGCCGTTAGCTACCAAAAGAGTGAGATAAAGGGATCATCGTCTCCAACGGATCTTTCCTAATCTCTTCTCTATAAATAGAGGGATGATTCAAGTTTTTTTATGCACGCAGAGAGCCAAAAAAGCAACGAACGAGCCAACACACTCTCGAGCAAGAAAACGGAAAAACGAGCAAAAACAGAATATCGCATAAGTCTTTCGTAAGAATTAAAGAACATTCTCCGGCGAAAGACTACCTTCTAGCTCTTAGGGAACCAAGCTAAACAGATATAAAAGTCTCTAGTATCCAAATCGACGATACACGAACTCAAAGCTACAACTCAGTTGTTCGTCGATCTAGAAGCCACTTTCTCGTTCCCTATCCCTCTAACCCTAAGCTCAACTGAATTTATCCATAGCTTAGACGAAGGGGTTCACCTTTGAACCTTATCCTTATTGTAAAAGGACCCCTTCAGAGTTGGAGAAGTTTGTCAAACACTTTAGTTTGATACCCGTAGTAAACTGAGACTTGCTCAGTATAAATTCCAAGACGCGGCTTTGTCTTGTGTACAAGCTGACTGAGACTAACTCAGGATAATAAATAGCCTCCTGACCTTTCGGGACAGTGGACGTAGGATCCTGTGCATCCGAACCACTTTAAAAATCTCTGTGTCTCTTATTTACTGTTGCATTGATTTTAACTGTTCATACTGAATATCATATCTTTAAAATCATTCAACTAAGTTTCAGCATACTTATCTGATTCACTCTTCTGAACTGAAACTATTTTTAAGAAAACGTTTTTCCACTCAACTGATTTGGGCCTACACATTTCCGCACAACTGAACTCCATTTGAAGATACTGAATTCTGACTTAGTCAGCTAGCAGATCTCAAAAGAGTCAGTAGCTCTTTGCCTTAACACGATTCAGAACAGCTATTTGGTCTGCTGAACTCTTTCAGTACGGCACACTCTTGAACGGAACTGTTCGTGTTACAAGTTGAGAAATATGTTTTAGGTGTATTCACCCCCCCCCCTCTACACCTAAACGTGCTCTCGGGACCAACAATTCCCCACTGAGTAGTGGTACTCATCCCTATTATTTTGACATTTTTCAGGAAATGGCTCGGCCGATGCGTAGAGGTGTTGGTGGTGATGGTCACACGAGGAAGGATTTATGAACTTATTATTGCATTAAAACTAGTTTTATCATGAACTGTGCATTTTATTTTCGAAAACTAATTGTTACACTTGCTTTTATTTTAAGACTTCCGCTGAGTAGTAAAATAAATTGAGTTTTTCAATGATTCTTTTCCATGGAAATGTTTTGAAAGAATTAAGATATGCATGTTAAGTATGAAGTAGTGTCCCTAGTTAAATTATGAAAATTGGGCCATTGCATTTTATACTGGCTTATGTTTATTATAGAGATATACTAAACGATAGAGAATTAATATGGATTTTTTTATATTACGTTCATGCAGAGGCCATGGTCTTATTTGAGGTACGTAGTCAGATCGGCTAAGCCTCAAATAATGATTCATTATATGTGGGATGTGATCCCACTCATTTGCGAGACACTAACGGCACTGGGTGGCGAGACCCTTTATGAACAATTCTATCAGACGAGCTCTTCCAGTCATTTAATGGAATGTGAGGGGAGTATCAGTGCAAGCAAAGCTCTCCACCAGCTAATGTGTCGTGATATTTCGTACGATGAGCATGAATCGACTAACATTTGGTTTCACATCACAGATCGCAATCTGAAGTTTGGTTCGGAGGAGTTCGCCCTGGTCTCGGGGTTGATGTTTGGGTGTTCGACATTTGACCCAACAATGGATCATGATGCTTTAACGGTCCGTGCAAGGGCTTTATTTTGTGGCAACCGTAGATTGAAAATATCCGAGTTGGAGGATATTTTCAGAACACACTCGATGAACGGTGCTTCGGCAGCTGACTACGTGAAGGTTGCAAATGTTTTAATGTTGCACCTACTTATCTTGGGTGTTCCGAGGCCAAGGCTAATTGATGACTTCTTTTATTAGTAGACAACCTAAACGAATGGAAAGAACTCTCTTGGGGAGATTATTCATACAGGACATTGCTTCACTACAAGCAATTCATCCCCACCACTCTAGCGGGATGTAAAGTGTCGTATGTATTTAGCGGGCCAGTCTGGGCCTTACAAGCATGGGCGTACGAATGCATCCCAGAATTTGGGAGGGCTTGTGCGAACTTAGTGAACCAAAATGCACTTCCACGTCTGTTGATGTGGAATTTCCCCAGAGTGAGAGGGAGCTTCGCTGGCTTCTTCAACGACGAGGTAATATGTCTCTGAATATACTTTATATATCTCTATTTAATTATATATCTCTGCATATACTTTATATATCTTTATATATCTCTATTTAATTATATCTTTATATACAAAATCATGAGGTGATACATGTATACTGTGAAGAACTATGTAGTACAGATTGTAATTATGTCATAGGAAACTCAAATCAGAAATATTTCTCTATATATACTATATATTTCGCTGTATATATTTCATGATTATAATCAATAGGGACATTATATGAAACTATGGAATAATACGTTGTGTACTAATTTATGATCATATGCTCATGTATCTCCGTGTTTTATACATAGTTGGAATGCAGAGCGATGGTGGACGAAGATGCGGAGCTGTAAAAGCCGTATTATTTGAGCATTCTGTCAGGCGAGGCACTTGGCGTGCGGTATAATATGCCGGTTGTCGTGCAGTTTGGATTCGAGCACGCGAGAGCGATGAACATTCCTCGTCCACACGGCCCTGCAGCACCCCACTCTCCGCCTGCCTCAGCACCGGTCATGCAAAGACGCTCCAGACGAACTAAGGCACCGGCGACTTCGGAACGGTCTAGTAGTCTTGATACTCAAGACATGACTCCGCGAGAGAAATTTTTTTTGAAGAAGATCAAAAACTTTTTCTCAAAAAATAAGTCGGACAGGAAGTCACCGGATGAGAGAGGACGCTCCCCCCCGGATAGTCATGGTGAGGAGGTTGGTCGACACTCGGTTTCACATGCGGAATTTGGCCGTCAATATTCTGATTCTCACGGGATGTCCATTTCTCGACATTCAATTTTGCACCCCGAGGAGCGTAGTGGACACGTCAAGACAATCCGAGCATGCCCATTCGGGTTCTCACCGAGCAACTCCGCATGCATCTATTGATCGGGTCGACCCATTTGTTGATGCCATCACGGATGGTAGCGACTCTTCCGTGGCATCCGAGGCCCGCATGAAGAAGTTCCATGACTGGTCCGAGGCGCGTACCAAAAGGTTCCATGAACCTTTGCAGCTGCCATACCATGAGGCCGCCCAACCTTATGCTTCTCCCAGTGCGGACTCAGAGGTAAGATTTTAGTTCTCCGCATATATTATGTGATACGAATTTCTACATAAATATATGAATATATTATAGAGAACTATAATGTTTATTTGGTGTAGAACGGATTTAGTGTATTTAGTAAATCATATTACTAATTATCATGGTTTATAATTCATTTTGGAACTACGATGAAAGTATAGATAACTAATATGAAAGTACAAAGAACTAATATGAAAGTATTAAGAATTATGTGCATGTTACGAAGACATAAATCGTTTTATGGCTTTTACGTCACTTTTATAGGATCAGGATGAAGACCAGTCCGTCCACAGTGATGATTTTACTTCTTCATGGGCACTTAGAGTGTCTCTAATTGCAATTGAACTATTAAGAGTTGTGGCCGCGGAAGATGTCGGGATCAACCGAAGACGTGGAAAGGGAAAAGAGAAAGCCCCCATACAAGATGAGCTTAGTAGTCCACGTGGACGTAGAATGAGTCCGAAAAGACCCTTCTGTACAATTACGTCGTCTTTTGTTACTCCGAAGAGGAATCTCGCCCGTCACCTCAGCGATTGGTCTGTCATTGGGTTCAAGTAATATCGGGCGTGGCGTCGCGCACACAATAAAATTGGTGAGCACGTCTACACAAAATCGGGATATAATCTGCAGCACTCATGGTTTGATATTCTCGAAGACATTTCGAAGATGCTTACTCATGATATGATCGAAGTGTATTTGGGTACGGTGAGGAGGCAATTGAGAAGAGGAGAGGGTCTACTACACGGTGTGTGGAGCGGTACAACTCTCATTCTACCAATACAGTTTTGTGTTAGTACGTAATGTTTAACCTTATTTTGTTTCGCGATCAAAATGCTAACAATCATGTATTGTATTAGGTTCAAATGAAATATTCGTGGGAGAACTACGGCTGGAACACAGATGCATAGGAGCCTTTTGACACGTTGAAGGAAGCTGCGAGAGCATGGGAACACGTTGAAGGAACCAGGACTGCAATACGTAAGTTATATCTTCGAATAATATGAAAAGTGCAGAGACATACGTGTGTAATACAACAAACTAATATGTGGTTTACAGTTTTGCAGCTCATCCTTGTATGTCTCATCAGCGGTGATCACTGGGTCACCGTGAGAATCCGTCTGATAACATGGGCTGCAGAGTTGTACGACTCGCTCAAGGCGATTTCAGGCGATGACTATCGACAGATGCGGACTGAGAGCTTACAACCAATCACACGCATGATGTACATACTGTTCAATCACAACCCATACTTTGAATGGATGTACAGTCATCCTAGATAACTCTTGGCGGAAATGCAATTGGAGGTCTTCATTGGAGCCCAGTTTGCACAAAGGGATCAAATCAATTATGGTGTATACGCTCTGTTGTCTTTGCATCGGTTGATAGATGGCTTGCCAAGGACAAAATTGGTTCAGAGTGAGCTCGATCTTTGGAACATACGGCATATCATGGGGATGCGAATTTTGTTCATGTGCGTAGTACAAGAAACAGACAGTTAAGATTTGATTTGTAATTCTGAAATATGATTGTATGGATATTTTAATATATCTCCATTGTTTCGAAAATACTCACTTTTTACGGCGATATATATGATTTCTGTTGAGATCTATGAAACTCTCTGCACTTAAAGTTTTCTATTGTAGTAAAAGTATGTTAGTTTTGTAATGTTTTGTTTAAACACATGCGACACTGAATATTTACATGCACGAACAAATTTAATATTAATTTAATAGAGATTTATGCATTTAATATGGAGAACTATAAATCTATATTTTCTACCCTTACATTTAAAAACATTCTGGATCAAAGTTCTGCGCTTAGACTTCATATATTAAAACATAGAAAAGATATAAAACATCGAAAAGATATAGAGAAATAAGATCATAGTCTGGTGGGACAAGCCATCCTGGTATGGTCATGCTCTTTGCCGAGGCCACACTTCCTAGATCCTCTAGTTCTGCTACCGGCGCTTGCCTCTATCCCAGATCTATATCGCCTTGACCTTGGCCGACCGGCGGATCTTCTCGCCAAGGAGGGGAGCACAGTTGGCACATTTGATATTTGTTTAGACATGGTTCAGAGCTGTAGTGGAGGTAATGAATGAAACTGATGATCATATAAATCATTATGAACTTCCATACTGTCATCGATATGAATTCATACATATCGTTGCCGCTGTGACTGTCGGTAAATTTTTGTTAGTATTAGTTATAATAGAAACAGTATATGAGTTAGTGTGTTAAAACTAATGAACACTTACATAACAACAGTTGCAACATGCTCGCATGGAATAAGATTCAGATCGAATTTCCGACACTGGCAGCTCTGTGCGCTCCTAACCGTACCTTAAAATCTCGTTCTCCATCGTTCACTGTGAAAACGTCCTCGCCCACGGTCGTCATTGGATATGTGCATCCTCGTTCAACCTGCTCATGCAACTTCATTTTAGCAACCTCGACTAGGCTATGGTCGTGTGCATGCATGTTCGCCCGTCTCTCGTTGAACCAACTCTCCATGATGAACCGCACAGTATCAATTAGGGAACATATCGGTAGACGTCGGATCCACAATAGCCTCGTGTTGAATGACTCGACGCAATTTGATGTCAAACAAATATCGTCGAGAAGTACAATGTAAGAGGGCCCACCGTTCCGGACTCTCCGCCTTAAGTGAAACTATTTTCTTTCGAAACTCCGATTTTGTATATGCTTTGGCGGCCCTACGAAATATCCTTACTGTTGTGCGACCATGAGGAGCGAGGTTGTTGCCTAGATGGATGCAACACAGACAATGAGTTGCCTCAGGATACACCTCTTCAATGACATGCTTAATACTCGCATGTTGGTCAGACACGATGACTAGGCCTTCGGTCGGTGGGTACACTGTCCTTAGTTTGGTTATTATTCTCGATCAGGCTAATGTCAATAGCAAGCTGTAGGACTTGCTCGTTGTAGTCTTTCGTCACTACTACAAATAGGATGTCGGTATTCTTCCCTTTCGGATGTGTGTCATCAACTACAATGACCTACTTCAAGTTAAACATAAAGGCATTAATGCACGGGCCCCACACTACGAACACATAATCGAACCGATTGTGTTCCCCGGTGCGGTAATGGGTTAGCGTTCCGGGGTTAAACTGCTTCAGCATATGGAGGTACTTGGGTAGCAGCTTATTAGAATCATCGTGGTCGTCGTAAACCATCGTGATGGCCTTGTTCCGACTATGAAGTGCCTCGTAGTACTTAACTTCGACACTAAATCTACGACGCTTCTCATAAATGATGTCGCGAGGCCTTATCATAGAGCCCTCTCTACGTATTTGTCGACTGAAATATACACCGATAGTCTTCGCACTCACAGTTCTTGGTACCAGTTGTTCGAAGTCAAACTGACAAGTGTGCTTCTTGTCCACCTTGTAAAATTCCCAAACATCTGTAGCCTTTTTCGCATGCAACATAAAAGGACATGACTTTTCGTGCAAACACCAGAACCACGTATATTTCATATCTGCTTTTAACACCATAACCCCCCCCCCAAGCTCTAAGTGTCACACGCCGACGGCGCCTGTAAGCTTGTCTCTACTCCAGAAGACCGAATCCACCTCAAAAATGCCATCGTTAACCGCATCCAAATAAGGACAACCAATGATTTCGGTTTGAGCGATAGGGAAGAACGAAACTAGCCAGTTTACTATTTCAAGAATTGAACCGCCATCTTCCTCCTCGAAGGACGAAAGGTTGATGGGTAGGTTACTCGATTGTTCGAGTAATGTCATTAGACGGTTGTAACCACCCTTGTTTTGAATCTACATTGCGAACTCCAACATGGTACCATAGATGCTTTGAAGTTCGTCGTGCTCGTCTTCATCAGACTCCTCTTCAGCAGTGTAATCTGGATCATCCGAGTCTATCGAATCATCGTTATGTGCTTCTTGTTCTTCTTGTTCTTCTTCTTCCTCCTCCTCCTCCTCCTCCTCCTCCTCCTCCTCCTTCTCCGCCTCCGCCTCCGCCTCCTCGTTTTCCTCCTCCACTTGCTCTACCTCCTCGTTTTCCTCCTCCTCTCGCCCATCACCGAAGAAGTTATGTATGTCGCAATCCCTAATGGTCTCGGTCATTAGAATAAGGGACATGCGATCGGGTCTGCCACATACCTAGTCCGGCCCCGTCACTCAGACTCGTCGTCACAACACAGACAGTGGGATCGGCCTCAAAGCCGATGAGTCAATTCAATCTTCATCACTCGTCATTAGTGACTTCACGAGCCGACCGACGCGATTTCTCTCGAGCAAATACAATAGATACGGGGTAAGGATTGAATTTGTTTGTGTGATTGAATCAATGGTTTCTCTTAGAGATGGCAACGAAAGTAGGTAGTGTGGAATTGTTGCAAGTTGTTCATCCCCATATCTGTATTCGGAACCCTCGATTATTCCTCCATACTTGACTGTTATGCGTGTCCATTAGGCCATCTGAGCATACGTGAAGATTTAAAACATCTTAGTTCTCAGCAAAATAATTGTATATATCCATACTAATTTCAATGTACGTAAAATACGAAGAACTAAAACACATTATTATCCGTTAAATAACATAGTACATGAAATAAAATTTCTAACGAATAAATATGTTTATAATCTTAGTTGAAAAGTCGTATATTGAAGATATTAAATTAAATGCTACTCCCTCGGTCCCGTTTATCTTGACGCATTTCTTTTCGGCACGTGAATTAAGAAAATTAATGATAAAGTATGAGAGAGGGATAAAGTAGGAGAGAGAAATGAAAAAGTAGGAAAGAGAAATGAGAGATAATGAAAAAGTAGGAGAGAGAAATGAAAAAATAGGAGGGTAAATTATTTCTTTTTTTGGAAACGTGTCAAGATGGGTGGAACGTCCCGAAAAGGAATACGCGTCAAGATGGGAGGGACGGAGGGAGTATATAACAAAAAGAGAACTATGTCGCATTTTAAATAGTAAAATCCATCTTCATGATTAAATGCAATATTAGCTATATTTACAATGTGACGTTTTAAATATATATGCAGTGTAACCCTATTTACAATGTAATACTATTTAAATCTATAAAAACACTTTAAATATATATACAAAAACGGATTAGGTTTAAAATATGCTACATAGAAAATGCTTTAAATTATATACAACATACCGTGTGCTAATACGATGAAAATGTAGATCGAGATCCAACTTTGCGCAAAATGCGAATATGATTTTTTTTCTCTCTCTAAATCTCTCTCCCTCTAAACTGACGAAGAAATGTATAAATGTAAGCATGAGTACCTCTCTATATATAATTGGGTTGAATCATAATTTCATTAATTAAATTATCTAGAAAAAAAATTAAATACACTCACTACATGAGAACTTTGACTACTTTCTATAATTATTTCCCAGCTGCATGTATGTTGTTGTGGCTGATGTAATTCAGGTCTAAAAAACATCAACAAAGACAGCCTGATGTTCGCGGAAAACGAGGGGCTTTGACTCCTTTTCTGAATTTTTACTGCTGGCACTGACGAGATGGGGGAATGGGGGGGACAACATAGGCCTGCAAGGTGCATCCTACAATCTAGAGTGACTTTTTGAAGGCAAAAAAGAGGTAGTGGGTATTAATGCATTTATAGTAAAAAGTGGTCCTCCTTGCATTTTTCACTTTGTTAATGGGTATTTTGATAAATTGTATAAAAATATTCGATTGGTTGAATTGTCAAGAATATTACCGTTCTGAAAAATTTATTTGACAGAATTTCAAATGTTTACATTATGAGGAATTACCGTAAGTTTTTCTAACGTTAACTTTTTTTTTCCATCTCTCTAAATATATTTATTTTAGAGGAGGAGAGAATATAACACATTATTATCAATAAAATATTCTCCATCTTTCAATATTATTTTTCAAGAAATGACTGAAAATTCGAGCACTCAAAATTCATGTTCTCAAAATTCTAATTCTTAAAGATCTCATTCCAATTTCAATTCTTAAAGATCTCATTCGCAGTTGGACACAATGGATTGAATTCTGCTATAAAGATCCGAAACACGCCAAGAATCCTCGGCAAAAGTGCAGGTAATGAAATATTGCCATTTATTTTCATAATAAGTATAACAAGTTCTACATTCACCTTCTATGGACATCGCTTCGAAGTAGGATAGCCTTTGTGGGAAGACAGTAATGCAGAGCCTTTCATAAGAAGATTTTTACTTTAGGAGAGCTGCATAATCTCCATAATTATAACGCCCCGAAATTTTCGATATAAAATGAATTTCATATCTATTCATGCATGTTATCAAGTGTTTTAGTTCTGTAAGTCGCGCCTTAGAAATTGAAATGAAAATTAAAGCATCTATCTTATTTGCATTAAATTATTTTTTATTATGCAAATTTATTTTGAACTTGGAATGTGTTTATTTATATCATAGTATGATTACATTTTCATTTTTGATATAAATCATGATAGAATTATGAGACAAGAATAATATTTATTTATTTTGGATTTCCTAAACCTAATAGGATTCATAAAAGGATATAATATTTTATAGTGTATTAAGTTACTAGGAGATAATTTGAAATTATATTTTATGAATAAAATAGATATTATATTTGTGATATACATGTTTTAGGAAAAAAAATCTAATTGTATTTATCCATATCCTAATTTATCTATGATTGAATCTCTTATATGGTAAGTGATACACTAAATTGTATATAAATTATATAAGTACGGAAATAATTATCTATATTTGATACCTTATATGATTAGAAATCTTTAGATAATGATTTCTAGGCCTATAAATACACCCTTAGTCGTCCATAATATAGTTTCACACGAGATTTTCGAAATCTGTCAGCATAACTGCGAACTGTTTCAAGACTTATTTACACATCTTCCCGTCGTCATATCATCGTGAAAATTTAGGATCATCTTCCTCGGTATGTCTAGTATACTTAATTAATTTTGTAGAATTTTCCAAGCATGATAAATATTTGTTAAAAATTGTTATTTGTAACCTGCCAGTTTTTGACAGCATGTCCATAAGCTTGATAGAAAAATTGTTTTTCATGTTTTCTTTAAGTTGTTTTCGACCATGCTGAATATTAATAGGATATACTATATGTTAGGTCATTCATGTTAAAAATATAAAATTTTAGGATACATGTACTATTTATTTGTTAATTTGTTTCTTGATGTGTCAGTTATCAACATGCATGTAGATTGAAAAATAAAAGTTTTTAGGTTACTATTAAATGAATTATTGATCATGATAAGTTTTATTGTGATGGAATAGGTAATATGTTGTTAATGTTTTAGATCTATAATTGTTAGGACAAAACTTTTTATGATTTCATTAATTTATTTCATGAATTGCTGAATTACTCGATGTACAAATGAATTTTCAATAGAAATAATATTGTATTTAATATAGTTAAGATTATTACTATGTGAAATCATTAAAAATGCATTTTTTAACGATTGATACGTAATCTACTTATTAACATGCATTTTTTTTAACGATTTCTCTTAGTAATAAATCTTAAGTATATTAAACACAATCTTATTTCTATTGAAAATTCATTTGTGCATCGAGTAATTCAGCAATTCATGAAATAAATTAATGAAATCATAAAAAGTTTTGTTGGTCCCGAAAGGAGACGAGTCTTCAGGTGTGGAATACACCTGAGTCAAAGATCAGCAACGAGCACGACGGTCGATCTGCTTGAATCGCATCGCTGAACGCGTGGGCGGAGAATCCTTCTATCGAGTACGGTCTGCGGGTCGGTCGGTAGAACAAGAGTTCGAGATCGGGTTTCGAGTGCGGAAGAGTAGGCCCAAAAGAATATTCGTCTCAGTCTGAAAACACCGTTTATGCTGTTTGATTTAAAGTCAGTTTTATGCAAGTGAACAATTAAGCAAAGCGACAATAAATCAACACATAGTTTTTAAAGTGGTTCGGATATCACACGATCCTACGTCCAATGTCCCGAAAGATCAGGAGGCTATTTATTATACTGAGTTAGTCTCAGTCAGCTTGTGCACAGGACAAAGCTGTGGCTTGGGGATTATACTAAGCAAGTCCCAGTTTACAAAGGTATCAAACTGAAGTGTTTGACAAACTCTCCAACTATGAAGGAGTCCTTTTACAATAAGGAACAAGTTCAAATATGAACTCCTTCGTCTAAGCTATGTATATTACAATAAGATCAGCTTAGATAGAGAAGGGGAACGAGATAGAACTCTAGAGAGAAGAACTATAAGAATATATCTATGAAAGATTAAGTTCTTCTCTGGATATGGCTTGAATCTTCTAGAGTGTTTGTTCGGTTGAGCTCGGTTCCTTGGATGTGTCCATCATCGTCATGATCGACCTTCCTTCTTTTTCTTCTCGTCTTCTCTATTTATAGAGGTGACCTAGGCATATATCCGTTGGAGAGGACGATGCCACGTGTCACTCTATGGGGTAGCAAACGGCTCTATTGAATTCTATAGAGTCCACTAACTTTAATAGAAGTGGTTGACTTGCAGCTTTATGTCGGAGACTCTGCCAGCTGGCTGCTTGTCATTGGTCGAGGTACAGAGAGTGGTTGAGACCTATTCAGACTTCAAGGTGATACTGAAGCTGACTTCTCAGATGTACGACCTCGGACAACTCTACTGAATTGTTCTTCGGAAGTCCATGGTCAGTTAAAGTAACTGACCGACCGTTGCTGAGTCTGATCTAGATTCAGTAGGTAACTTTCTGCTGAGTCTTCCTTACTGAAGATCAACTCGAGTTCGATGATCGCTCTGCCGAGTCCAGTTCTACGACTCCATTCGATAACCGCTCTCCGCCGAGTCCAAGACTACTGAGTCTTCTACATCCGGTGCTGAGGTTGATAATCTACTGACCGCCTGAACCAGTGTAGAGTGTCTGCTGAGTCTGAATTCAGTAGACTGTTCCTGCTGAGTCCAGCTCTACTGAGTCTTCACTCCACGGTGCTGTGCAGATTCAATCGGTCTATATCAGTCCGACTGACTTCTTCGATACAGAGTTCTTCAGTTGAGTGAAGGGTCTTCTACTGAATGCACAGCTGTTGAACTTTAGCTAGTCTACTGAGTTCCTAACACGGTGAACTCAGTTAAGCTATAACAATATCGAAGGCTCATCATCCAGCTAGGGTTTTGTGATCTTCAAATCTATCATAGTGAACCTAATTCCCAACAAGTTTTGTCCTAAAAATTATAAATCTATAACATTAACAACATATTACCTATTCCATCACAATAAAACTTATCATGATCAATAATTCATTTAATAGTAACCTGAAAACTTTTATTTTTCAATCTACATGCATGTTGACAACTGACACATCAAGAAACAAATTAAAAAATAAATAGTACTCGTATCCTAAAATTCTATATTTTTAACATGAATGACCTAACATATAGTATATCCTATTAATATTCAGCATGGTCGAAAACAACTCAAAGAAACACATGAAAAATAATTTTTCTATCAAGCTTATATGGACATGCTGTCAAAAACTGGCAGGTTACAAATAACAATTTTTAAAAAATATTTATCATGCTTGGAAAATTCTACAAAATTAATTAAGTATACTAGACATATCGAGGAAGATGATCCTAAATTTTCACGATGATATGACGACGGGAAGATGTGTAAATAAGTCTTGAAACAGTTCGCAGTTATGCTGACAGATTTCGAAAATCTCTTGTGAAACTATATTATAGACGACTAAGGATGTATTTATAGGCCTAGAAATCCTTATCTAAAGATTTCTAATCATATAAGGTATGAAATATAGATAATTATTTTCGTACTTATATAATTTATATATAATTTACTGTATCACTTACCATATAATTAGGATATGGATAAATACAACTAGGTTTTTTTCCTAAAACATGTATATCACAAATATAATATCTATTTTATTCATAAATATAATTTGAAATTATCTCCTAATAACTTAATACACTATAAAATATTATATCCTTTTATGAATGCTAGTATGTTTAGGAAATCAAAATAAATAAATATTATTCTTGTCTCATAATTCTATCATAATTTATATCAAAAATAACAATGTAATCATAATATGATATAAAGTTCAAAATAAATTTGCATAATAAAAAATGATTTAATGCAAATAAGATAGATGTTTTAATTTTCATTTCAATTTCTAAGGCGCTACTTACACAACTAAAACACTTGATAACATGAATGAATAGATATGCAATGCATTTTATATCGAAAATTTCAGGGTGTTACAATAATGATCCCCAATTACTTTGCAACCTATATGATTCATTAATTGCGAGACTACAAGCAATAATATAAGCACAACGTATTGAATAAATTCCATTGCGTGTAAAATGCATAATCGATCTGTCATCAGATGGTCCAAGACTAAACAAAATTGAAACAATAGCATCCACATATCTTTTATGAACTAACTACAAAATAAGCTTGACATCCCATGATCTCAAACCAGGAATGTAAATAACCTTAAGTTTTGGTAAAAACGAAATTGGTATGAAAACCTTCTTCTCCTCAAGCAAGGACCAGTCCAAACATTCACCTTATTATCACGACCAACTCTCTACAACTCTTCGAAATACATCTAGAACAAATGCTCATCCAAGTATAAATTAGATTGTGCCCCTGATTCGCAGTTAAGAAACCCCGAGGCCAAAAAAATTAGCTTTGAGGATCTTGCAAACAAGAGCATGTGAGTCATACAATAAGCCGGAATAGCTTGAACGACTAATTTAATCAAAGTTTCTTTTCCAACCATCGTTAACTTCTTACCTCTCCAGCTATTAAGTTTAGTCAAAAGTCTATTTTTGAATGTTACTTTTTTGCTACGCCCAATCAAGAAAGGGAGTCCCAAATATCTAGTCATATTAAGAGTTTGTGCAACTCCCAGAATATGAGACAACTCGATCCATAGAACTTTTGCTAAATGGCTACTAAACATGATGTTTGACTTTTGAAAATTTATGACTTTCATAGAGAAATACATTCGAACTCTATTATGAAACTTTCTATGAATAGCAAGCTTGTCCTTTTAGAGTTGCAAGTAAAGCGGTATGAACAACCGTTATTCAAGATGCATTATAATCATTATAAAACCGCGATTTATAATGTAGGAAGAATTCGAAATCGAGACTTTGGGCATAAGATAAACACCTCGATCACAAATGTCGGATATTGTAAATTCTCTTGGGCCTAAGTCCATTAGAATTTTAGAATGCATAGTTTTCAACCGGGTTATCCATTTACCAGATTGTTCTGCCCGAACCCGATTGTGGAGGTTTAGAAAACTGGTTTAAGTTTCTCCAGGTATAAACCTCACACCCAAAACCCTACTAACCCAATTTCATCCACCATTTCCCTTCAAGGAGTACCCTCCTTAATTCATCATTTTTATTACGGATTTCGCGATTGCAATGAGTGTTTGGAATCCGATTCCAATCGGATCCCATGCCTGACTCGTTTTCATGTTGCATCGGTTTTGCTCTAGTCATGTTACTTCTGCTACGACGGCTCAAAACCTCCCATTGTCGTTCTGTAAGCTCATCGCTCTTTGATTCACATTGTTCTATGTTTACCGGGAATTTGTTAACTTGGGCGACATATTTATTGTGTTCTAGATGCTCATTTTCTACAAATTTAAACTGCGGCAATCTAGATAGTATTCTTAATCGAGAGTCTATAGCGAAATTAGTGAAAGAAGAGAGATGGGATGATTTTCGGTTTGTGGGGTTGTTGGAGTCGGCCTTGGCCCCCGTTTGGGTGTCAAGATTCTTGATTGAGCTGAAGCAGGAACCTTTATTGGCTCTGAGGTTGTTTAGATGGGCCGAATCACTAAATGGTTTTCGGCATACAACGGAGAATTATTGTCTCGTTGCACATATTTTGTTCTGTTCGAGGATGTACCGGGACGCTAACAATGTGCTGAGGCAATTGGTTATTTTTCATAGAGGCAGGGGAAGTGATGTTGGACCGTTTCCTTCTTGGACCATATTCGATGTTTTGTGGTCGACGAGGAATGTTTGTGTCCCTGGTTATGGGGTGTTTGATGCGTTGTTTGGCGTATTCATGGAGTTGGAAATGTTGGAGGAAGCCAGGCAGTGTTTTCTGAGGATGAGAAGCTTTAGAATCATTCCTAAAGCAAGATCTTGTGATATTCTTTTACATAAGTACTCGAAGGTAGCAGATGGAGTTTCGGCAAAGAAGTTTTTCAATGACATGATTGGAGCTGGAATAGCTCCATCTATTTTTACTTATAATATAATGATTGGGATTTTGTGTAAGGAAGGGGACTTGAAAGCTGCAGGGAGCTTGTTTGTGAAGATGAAGGATATGGGGGTCTCTCCTGATGTTGTTACTTATAATTCACTCATAGATGGCCATGGAAAACTTGGAGATTTGTGTGAAGCAGTTTGTATATATGAGGAGATGAAAGCCGCAGGGTGTTCTCCTGACATAATTACTTATAATACATTGATTAATTGCTTTTGTAAATTTGAGAAATTGCCACTGGCTTTCAACTTTCTTAGGGAGATGAAGGAAAGTTTTATTAGACCTAATGTTGTAACTTACAGCACATTTGTTGATGCTTTTTGTAAAGAAGGGATGCTGCAGCAGGCTATTAAGTTTTTTGTTGATATGAGACGAGTTGGTTTGACTCCTAATGAATATACTTATACTTCTTTGATTGATGCGAACTTTAAGGTGGGAAACTTTGATGATGCCCTGAAGTTTGTAAAAGAGATGATGGAAACAGCTATGAAGTTGAATATTGTTACCTACACGGCATTGCTGGATGGCCTATGTGAAGAAGGGAAGATAAAGGAAGCAGAAGAATTTTTTAAAGCTATGCTGGAAGATGGAGTAGTTCCGAATGAGAAAATATATACAGCTTTCATGCAAGGATACCTTAAAGCCAAAAGGGTTGATGACGCTATAAGGGTGCTGGAAAAAATGAAAGCGAATAACATCAGACCTGATCTGGTTCTGTATGGTACTATAATTTGGGGGCTTTGCAACCTGGGAAGGTTCGAAGATGTGAATTTATTGTTGGATGAAATGAAGGAAAACAATATAGAGGTTAGTGGAGTAATATACACCACACTAATTGATTCCTATTTCAAGGCAGGAAAAAATACAGAAGCATGGAATATGCTTAATGAAATGCAGCAAAGAGGCATAGAGCCAAACATTCTGACATATTCATCACTAATTAACGGTTTATGCAAATTGGGATATGTTGAGGAAGCAATCGATTATTTTGATTCTCTTATAAGTATTGGTTTGCAACCAAATGCTGTTGTGTATTCATCTCTAATACATGGTCTTTGCAAAAATGATCGTGTTGAGGATGCCAGGAAACTGTTTCTGGAAATGCCTGAGAAAGGCTTGATTCCAGATAAATTTGCATATACATCTTTGATTGATGGAACCATGAAGCAGGGAAATATTCAGGAATCCATGGATCTGGCAAAGAGGATGGCTGAAACTTATGTGGAGATTGATCTTCATACCTACACGTGTTTGATTTCTGGGCTCTCAAGATGTGGACAACTTCATCAAGCAAGAGATTTGCTTTATGAGATGATTGAGAAAGGAGTCCAGCCTGATGAAGTTGTTTATGGTTGTCTCATACGTAAGTACCGGGAGATTGGCAACACGGAAGAAGCTGATGTCTTGTTAAATGAAATGATTGAAAAAGGTCTTGCTCCTGTTAAAATTGAGCAGCTGGACAAAACATACAAACCTGAATTGCCATAAGCATCCCTTGAGATGCATCAACCAACTGCTCTATATTGAAGCTAGAGAATTGGGACTAGCTATTGATGTTTGGTTAGCCTCAAACTCCTGAATCCAGATTGGACTGTGAGTGGTAAGCAATGAACATCTATCTTGATTCAACTCTTCCTGCAAACCGATGTTTGAATTGGATTATTTTAGACTTAAGCATTGAGCATCATCTTATATACTGTGTTCGTAAATTGGAGATCTTTCTGGCTCTTCAATTTTTATTTGATAAATGGGAAAGCATATTTACCATTTATATATTAAAAGCTTGTTGAGTATGGATTTGCATGTTTTATTGAATGTATATTTATGCCATCCACAAAAGAGATCTGCACTATCTTTTTTACTTAGTTAATATAAACAAGATGTTACATGTTCTTTGGCAGTCACTGATAGGCCTTGTGCTGTGTTTCTGTGCAGCTTGAGATGATGACGATAAGGATCTTACATGTATAGCAGTGGGGAACTTTCGGAAATCCACTAATGTTTTGTTTTGGAGATTATATGCCATACTACTTTGGCATTTCATCAAATGAGAAAGTAACTTTCAATGATTTATGCCACATTTAGTCGTTAATATATTCCACGACTTGCATAAGTTGGTGAGTGTACCTATCACTCCTATTTCTCCTATGATTGTACCTATCACTCCTAGTTCTCCTATGATTGTACCTATCACTCCTAGTTCTCCACTAGAGATATCAATAATGTATAGGCTGTTGTCCCCTTGGGATGGCATAGCGGTGAAGGTGGGTGGCCCGGAATCGATAGGTCATGGGTTCAATTCCCACTGGACACGCTATGTGTGAGCCTGTCACCCTGTCACATTAAGGGTGGTTTAACTCTTCTGTGTGGTTTGCAGGCTATTGAACAGGAGCGAGGTTTACCCTGTGCGCACCAAAGATAGCGGCTGCGGGTTCCTTGTCAACAAAAAAAAAAATAATGTATAGGCTGCCTCTTATCACTATACAAGAAGTTCACTATTTCATTAATATTAATCCTGTTGATCTGTCTTATATCTGCATACTCTTTTTGGAATATAGATCATATCAACAAAGAAACATGACCAATATTGGCTAGGCTGTTATGCTGCTGCATGTAGCCTCACATGCTCACCACCATAATTGGATGGCAACGAGACGGTATCGGGACAACAAGGCAAGTAGTACAGTCGAGTATATTTTTGAAGATTAATTGATGAATTTGACTGAAGCAAATCTCTAGATTTGCATTTGGACTTGCAACCATTTGACTAAATCCGCTCCTGCTCATATTATCTTATGACATTGTGCTTTTTTCCTCAAATTCTTCTCTAGTTATTGACTTATGGCAGGTCTCAAGCTAAATACAAAATACTTCTAGGCAGTTCAGAATATTTGTCACTACATATGCTTTTAAACATCTAGATCTTCTTCTTTTCTCCCTCTTTTTATGTTTCTTTCTTGCAGCTACTTGTTTTAATGGAGTGTTTCTTCTGCAGTTCTGAAGGGGAGAAATTACTGTAAGTCGAAAACACAGTGAAAATCGAATGTTGAAGGATTTAAGCTGCCCTTCATTGAATCAAGGGGACTCCACAGAATGGAGGCCTAATGACACATTGGAGGGAACAATTTTCAGGCAACTAACATACTTCTCACCTGTATAATGATACTAATCATGGAATTGATATCAACATGTATTCTTGATACTAAGTTGGTGGAGGTTCCTTGATATTTTTCCAACCAAGTTTTCTTTGTTATAAGTGTTTGTAGATGCCATTACAGTACACTTGATTTTTGATGATGTGTCCCAAGTTATAGTGAATGTCAAAGCAACTTATCTCAATAAGATTCATTCTCTGTGTTGGATCACATTTTTGCTATGCTTGTTTCCTCATATGGAGATTTTTGATTCTATATGGGATCATATACAAGAATGTAAATATTTGAAGAGAAATTTTTCACAAGAGAAAAGTATATGCGTGGGCGCATTTGGTGTCCAATCAGCGGAAGGTCGGAACCGTCCGGTTGGTCTCGCCCTATGCTTCGTGTCGATAGTTCGTATGAGCTCATCCGAGTTCAGATGCGACAAGAATTGACGATGTAAGTTTGCTGCTTTTCTTCAAAATTTGTTTGTTCTTAGAAAATCATGAAAAAAAGGATTTATATCAGTTATTATAAGTATGCTAAATTTTGTCGAGCATGATTTATTTTGTGTGTTTAGAACATGTTTTAGGAATTATGTGAATATACATGATTCGTTAACCTTTTGAAATAAATAGACTAAGGCCCCTTTTGGAAGAGCTTATAAACAACTTATTTTAACTTATTTTAAATAATAAGTTATTTTACGCGCGTTTGTATTAACTTATGGCAACTTATAAGTAACTTTTAAGATGTTCTCATATCAAATCCTGACAACTACATTTTTTTAAAATTTTATCTTTTTGCCTATATAAGTCATTATTATTACAAGTATCCAAATACAATTAACTTATTAAATTTAAGTGATTATACCATAAATTATTATAGAATAATAAGTTCTTTTGTCATAAGTCCTTAATTAAGTTATTTCCCCCGAACGGGTTTAAGCAGAAAAATTAATTAATGTTTTAAGGTATAATTAAAGCATTAAATATCGGACCTCCATTAATTGAACTCTACACAAAAGTGGTTTAATTATATAAGTAAACGTCTACCTAAGTGACTTGCTTATATTTTTGAACTATGAGTTTTGTGAGATATGTTTTACATAAAAATATTAGTAATTATCGAGTAGTGGGAGCGAAGCAGTAAATGTTCATCTGAGTGACTAATGTGCTTATTAAATACGAGTATTTTAAAAGATAATAATTATAAGATGACCAATTAAATTAAATTGGAAGCAGCATGGTCCTCGTAACTATGCTAACTTTGAGAATTGGACATTAATTTGGTCAAATTAATGGTCAATGCCTAGATGTCACTGCGGGTACAATTCACTTCCCGAAATGTTCCCTCCAGCGCATTTAAATAATGACACTGTTCAGAATTATCGAATTATTAATTTCAATCCTCTTAAGAACCTATGCGTGAATTGGAATTAAAGAGCTATATATATAGCTTGGTCTAGGCTTACGCAAGTAAACGTCTACCTAAGTGGCTTACAAGTGGAATTACTAGGGTTATTCAAGGTTTTTAATGTTATTTGTTTATCAAAAGGTTACAATGACATTAACGACGAATTATGTGCAAATATAGGTTTCTTACATGCTTTTAATTTTATATTCAAATATGTATGTCAAAGCGATCCTAAATTCTATCACCAACCGACCCTTAACGGATCCAACTAACTTCAAAGAGTGGAAGAAAAATCTTACCTTCATAAAATACGCTCGGCTAAAGTCTAATAAGAACTTCTGTTTTAAGATCGTTATGTCTAAGATAGAGTACACTGTGAGTAAGTTGCTCAAATCTTTGGTAGCGGTTAAAGAGGTTAAAGGAAAGAGTAAGGGTGCTCAAGTCTTGAACACCACTACTAGCTCAAGGAATCATTTGAAAGGTGGAAAACTAAAAAAAGAGCAAGAAGGTTGTTCAATTCAAGAAGAGCAGTGTGAGTAAGAAGACGTCCTTACGGGCACATGCAAATGCCAAAGGAGATCTTATCTGTGATGGACCATTAATCAAATTTTTATATATTATTACAAGTACACCGCGTAATTCTATGAATGTTGTTTTCTCATCATCAAACTTCAAGAACATGAAATAATCTTGTAAAGCAAATCAAACCTACTTATAACATCTTAGACTAGGTCACGTCAATCTAAATATGATATAAAGGTTGGTGAACTATGAATCGTTGAAGTCTCTCTAAGTTGAACCATTTCCAACCTACGAATCCTGCTTGAAGGAAAGATGGTGACTTTGCCTTTTAAAGCAAAGGGTCCTAAAGCCACAAAAGCTTCAGGTTTGATCGATTCTAACCATGTGCGGACCTATGTCTACACAAGTTCATGGAAGGTACGAGTATTTCGTCACATTTACTCACAATTACTCAAGGTATAGATATATTTACCTTCTTCGCCATAAGTTTGATTGCTTTGAGACATTCAAGGAATTCAAGACAGAAGTGGAGAAAAAGCTAGGTAAGCAAATCAATATGTTGCGATATGATCGTGGTGGTGAATATCTCTTCCACGAGTTCAAGGACTACTTGACAGAATGTGTGATTACATCTCAGCTGACAGCACCTGGCACGCCTCAGCATAATGGTGTGTCGGAGAGGAGAAACCGAACCCTCAAGAGATGGTTTGGTCTATGATGAGTTATGTATTATTTCATGTTTCCTTTTGGGGATATGCTTTAGAGACAACAACTTTGTTGGTCCAGAAATAAACATTCAGGTGTTAGGGGGGGGATGAATACACCTGAAAATTTCTCAACTTAAAACGCGAACAGTCCCTTTCAGGAAGATGCCGTACTGAACAGGTTCAGTAGACCAGATAAGTTGTTCTGAATCGCGTGGCAGAGTGACTGACTTCACTGAGGCCTGCTAGCTGACTTAGGTCAGAATTCAGTACTGTTCAGTTGAAGTTCAGTAAAGTGCGAAAATGTGTAGGCCCAAATTCATCTGAGTTAGAAAATGTTTTTAGGAAAGCTGTTTCAGTATATTAGTGCAATCTTTTAAGTTTTGCTGAAACACAGTTGAATGATTTGAAAGATATTTTCAGTATGAGCAGTAATCAATGCAACAGTAAAAACAGAGCACACAGAACAAAGAGATTTTTAAAGTGGTTCGGATCCAACAATCCTACGTCCACTGTCCTGAAAAGATTAGGAGGCTATTTTATTATGCTGAGTTAGTCTCAGTCGGTTTGTGTACTGGACAAACACTGATCTTGAGATTTATACTGAGCAAGTCTCAGTTTACAAGATATCAAACTTAAGTGTTTGACAAACTCTCCAACTAGAAGGAGTTCTTTACAATAAAGAACAGTTCAAGGATGAACTCCTTCGTTCTAAGCTATAGATATGGTCTGCTGAGCTTAGGTTAGAGGGAAGGGAACGAGAAAGTGGCTTCTAGAGCGACGAACGGTTAAGTAAACTCTGGGTTCGTATTCAGTCGCTTGGATGCTAGAGGCTTATGATCTGATTCAGGTCGGTTCCCTTTGAGCAAGTATGTCTCCTTTCGCTGGGAATAACTCTTTGAAGTTCTTGCGGAAAGCTTTAAGTCGATTCTGAGTTGCTCGTAAATGCTCGTGTGTTCTTGTATGTGTCGTGAGCTTTGATTTGAAATATTCCCTCTATTTATAGATGAGAGACATGGAAAGATCCGTTGGAGATGACGATCCATGTGTCTCTCTCTTTTGGGTAGCTAACGACTCTTTCAAAGTATGGTGACAGAGTCCTTTCCCTCCATTTCCGGAAAGATGTTGACTTGCAGCTTTAATCAGAAAGTAGACAGTTGGTTGTTTGTCATTGGTCGAGGCTGAAGAAAGTAGATGAGACAAATAGACTTCAAGGTAGATCTGAAGCTGACTTCTCTATACCTCGTATGACTCTGCTGATTTGACTTATGAGATCTCCTAACAGTCAGAAGATTGTCTGGCCGTTGCTGAGTCTGATCTATGTTCAGTAGCATACTCCTGCTGAGTTCACCTCTACTGAAGATCAACTTTGAGTTCAGCGAACTACTCCTGCTGAGTTTAGTTCTATTGACTCTTTTCGGATATCTTTCCCTGGCGAGTCCAAGACTCATCGAGTCTTCTTCTCATGGTACCGAGGCTGATAGTCTGCTGAAGAACTAGCGGACAGAACTGAACGCCTGAACCATGTAGGAAGGATGTCTACTGAGTCTAAAACTCTCAGAGACAAAACAAACAAATACAACTGAATGGTTCATCAGTTAAAGTAGGGTTTTGGGATCATTCAAATCTACTGAGCACTAGGCTACTGAATCATCTCCCAACAATTTCTCCCTATTTGATGATGCCAAAATCTAACACTACAAACTGTCAGAAACAAACTCCTTACAAATATTACAAGTAGAATCAGTGGAGTTGTTCTTCAAGTTCTAGACTACTGAGGGAGTTCAGGGAAGAAATATCAGAACCTATACAGAAATCTAATAACAATTTCCCCCTTTCTAACAACAATTTCTCCCTATAAATCTTATACAATCAAGAAAGAATCATCAATCTAAGTAAAAACAGACATACACAAATATATTCAGTGAGTGTGTGAGTCAGTAATCACTTAGGTGATTCTGAGTGTTAAGCATAAAACAAGTCCATGAAGACAATAAGATATTGTCGGGCCGAACAACAAAGATGTTTTATAGATCAGAATATTCAGTACAGTACATCAGTTGATATTCTAGAGAAAAGAAAAACAAGATACAAAGAAGCTAACATCTATCTTCTGAACTGCTGGATCAGCGCTTTGAAATCTCTAGACTTCTCTTCAGGCAGTGGCAATCCATACATTCTGAACGTGTCTCTTCTGAGCTTCTGTATCTTCAGCATATCAGCAGGATCTGACTCATCAAGATAATAGGCTTGGACTACGCTTCTGACCTCTCCTTCAATAACTCCCACATGCAATGATCCATCGAGCTTCTGTGGAGGGGGCAGAGGTCTAGGAGCTGGGACTCTGACATCTATCTTTTCAGCCAGGGCCTTCTGAACTCTGGCATATATCTCAGGGTCGCTTTTCAGAAGCCACTCAGCAAAAGTTGTAGCCTTGTGCATGTCAGGCCAGTATCTCCAGATGTAATACCTCTTGATAAAATTAGCTTTGAGCGTTTCCCACCTCTGAGTCCGCTCCCATGGAATCCATGTATCGAATCTAGGCCATCGGTGAATTTTGAGATCAGTAGGCTTCTTGAGTCTTCTGTATTTGTAGGGAATTTCTGTATTCTCAGGAACCCTCTCTCTAGCCTCTTTCTCAGTCCTGATCCTTAGAGCTTCTAGATCTGCGAGTCTGAGCCTCTCTCTAGCTTCACTGATCTGTTTGGCTTCAGCTCCTCTGTGTAGATATCTTTCCATCAACTCCCATATTTCTTGCATTCCTTGTTGTTGGGCTTTAGAAGGGGCATATGATGGAACATGCTCTTGCTCTTCTTCTGACTCAGCAGGTGTTTGTAATTTTGACTTTGTTCCACCTTGCTGACCAGACTGCTGCTGTTGCTGCTATTCTTTCTCTTTCTCTTTATCAGCTTCATCGTTGATTTTCAGTTTCCTAGGGGGTTCCCTCGATCCAGGCTTCCTTCCCCCTTGGACTTTAGTCTTGACTTTGGCAGGCGCTTTCTTAGGCTTGTTAGCAGCCTCTGCCTCAGCTATCTCTCTGGCGAGCTTTTCATCAACCTCTATCTGAGCTCTCTCCTCAGGGGATATAAACATTTTGGTTCCTTTCTTAGGTGGGGTTGGGAGAATCAGAATCTTCTTCCCCTTACCTGCCACCGGAGGAGGCAGAGGAGTTTCCTCCTCATCCGAATCATCCTCAGCATATTCAGCAACCTCTTTGATGATTTCACTTGGAGTCTGGGTTGCTGAGTCTCTAGGTCCTGAGCTACTTGGGCCCGTCTCAGCAGGCACTACATCTCCTGCTGCTGAGACACCCTGGGCCTGACCTGGGGTTTCAATAGGAGCAGATTGGTGAGATTGAGTTGCCCCTTTTACTGACCTGGTCCCCCTTGGTGCCTTCGGTATCCTTTCCCCCTCTTTGACATCAGCAAATGGGCCGAGGGTAGGAACCTGCACCTTTTTATTCAGACTCTCATTCGCAGTCGCCAGCTGATCCAAAGCTGTCTGCAGTTTCTCGAGTCGTTCGTGGAGTTCATTCCTCTCATCAGTAAGTTCTTCGCCATATTTCTTATGGGAAGACTCCACCACGGTCTGAATAGTTTGCAACTTCTGATCCATCTTCTCTTCCAACGCCTTCTGAATGTTTTGGAGTCTGAGCTCTAAGGCCTGAGTCATGGAAGAAATGGATTCAGCATGAGCTGACTGGGCTGCTTTATAATCTTCAAGAAGTTTTGTCTAAGCAGCTTCCATCAGTTTTTGTTTCTTCTCATACTCGGCTCTCTAAGTGGCTAAGGCGTCTGTCAATATGGTAGAGAAGTCCGGAGCTGTTGTGTTCTGAATAGAAGTGCGGAGCTCCTTTATCTCCTCACTTTGAGCTTGAGTCAACTGCTTCCACGTCTTGTGGACGGCCCTGGCAAGAAGTCGGTTTTGAGCACCCTAACTTCTGAGTGCCTTGGCCACAATCTTAGAGCGTCGGGTTTTCGGGCTGGGCGCTACCTCAAATGCAGACCCCAGCAGAAGATGTACTGGGTCCGCGGTCTGTGAGGTACCAACCACCGACTGACCTGGTGGGAGGATGCTGAGTGGGATTTTAGCAGATGTAGTAGGTGGGGCATCCTCCTCCAGTTGAGATCCCTCAACATGCTTCTCAAGGCCTGAATCATGGGCCGGGTCCTGATCATCAGGATCAGACCCATCTGAGGGAGCGGCTGCTGAAGATGGAACTCTGTCGTTCAGCAAGGCTAGCATAGCCGCCCTCAGGTCATCCATAGAGCAGAGATCCGCAGGCTCTGAATAGCCTATCTTCTCGCAGATCAGTAGCTCTTCTTCATGAAGTTGTTCGCAGGAGTGGTGTTGGATGAGTCTATTCAGAGTAGACCACGCCTGGAACCTAATCAGAATATGAAGTCGGGCCTATCTGGCCAAAGTGACCAAGTCAGAGTGACTTGCTATCTCAGGAATGGCTTTTGAGACTTCTCGGGAGGCTCTGGATTGAAGAGTTGAGGCCTCCATCCCGATGGTCTCTGCTTCTGAAGCTGTCTTCGAGTCCTCGATTTCTATCGGAGACGTCTCTTTCTCAGCAGACGGAATGCTGTTGACATGTGGAATGTCGAGCGGGGTCTGAGTGATAGGAGTAACAGGTTCAGCTCTTGACCCTTGTTCCACTTCCTCTCCCTTTTCAGTGGAGACTGCCTTGTCTACTGAGACAGTCTTCTCAGACGATTCTGCCTCATCTCTTAGTTGCAGGGGAGGTACAACTACAGCTTTACTGACCGTCTTCTGCTTCTTGGTCGGTGTCTTATGAGCTTTTTTAGGTGGCGACCTCTTCTTTGTCGGAGTGGAGGTTTTCTGAGAGCCTTTCTTGGGCTCAGCAGGCCCTGAACCGATCTGCTGAAGGGCTGCTGCCCTGCTCTGAACCTTCTTAGGCCCTGAACCTCTAATGGACATCTGCTTGATTTCTGATACAACACGTGCGGGGTCTGCGACATGATGAATAATGAATCGACCTCGGATATTGCCATCTACGGACTCAGAGTTCAGATAGAGCTCTAAAATCTGTCTGGGAACAAAGTAGGCTGGCTTCCTGGACAGAAAGGCTTCCAGACCTGAAGCCCTCAGTGCTTCAAATATCTCCTCCATGAAATCCAATTCACAAGCGTCGAAATCCATGATTGGCTCACACCAAACACGGTCTTTTTCAAGGATTTCCGCAGTGATGACTGTTCCTGTCATGATTTTGATCTGCAAAATAAAATGTCAGTATCAAAGAAAGAATAGTATCAAGAAATCTACGTGCTACCGAATATGCATGAGATTTACCGAAGTATTTTCTGAGAAGTTGTAAGAGTTGTTTGCAAGAGTAGATGCTTTTTCTCAGAAAAAATCTAGGGCTCAAAGTTGCAGACTAAAATGACGGTTTTTCTAACTTTGAACGCGTTTTATATGATCAAGAAGATGAACAGTTATTAATCCACGGTTCAGTTTAAATCTGCTTTATGAGATGGACGGCTAAGATTTAATGTTATAAAATAGGTAATGATCAACGTAGCCGCCTAAGTCAAATTACAGTTGTATGTAGCCAAAGAAGTAACTTGATTAGACATGCATTTAATGCGCCGCATAGTTCAGCATACTTAGCATAGAATGTCGTGTATAAAATTTAAACCGCATAGTTCAGCATACTTAGCATTTAATACGAAGCTGAATCTGGATCATTATGCATAAAATATTTCATTGGCTACTGAGTAGAGATACGCAAACCTGTCAGCTGAACGTCGTAGTCAGCTGATACCTCGTGTAGATGGTTGCTGAGTCTCTATGTACTGAGTAAGTTCAGTATTGAGAGTAAACATTCCCCTTGCTGAATGCTCCTCTCCTGAAACCACTTACTGACTGGAGTTAGTAGGGTCCAGCAGACCTAGCTCTACTGAAAGTTCTCTGAATCTGGCTTCAGCTAGAGGCTTGGTCAGAATATCTGCCCTTCGATGGTCAGTATGGATCTTCTCCATCCTGATATCCTTCTTTTCGACATGATCACGAATGAAATGGTGTCTAATGTCCACGTGCTTGCATCTAGTATGGAGAACAGGGTTCTGAGTGATTGCAATCGCGCTGGAGCTGTCGCAGAAGATCGGCACTTCATTCTGAATGACGTCATAGTCGCGTAGCTGCTGTCTCAACCAAAGGATTTGGGCGCAGCAACTTCCGGCAGCCATGTATTCAGCTTCAGTAGTTGACGTCACTACTGAATGTTGTTTCTTTAAAAACCATGAAATTAGCTTACTGCCAAGGAACTGACAAGTTCCAGAAGTTGACTTTCGGTCAATCTAACATCCTGCATAGTCAGCATCAGAATAACCAGTTAGTTCAATATTATCATCTGCTGGATACCATAAACCCATGTCAGGTGTTCCTCTAAGATAGCGAAGAATCTTCTTTGCTGAGTCCATGTGACTCTGCTTAGGATTCGCCTGAAATCGAGCGCATACACCTACAACATAAGTTATGTCAGGTCGAGTAGCAGTTAGATATAATAATGAACCAATAATAGCACGAAATTCAGTATGGTCTACTGATACTCCCTCTTTATCAAGATCAATTTTCATATTCGTGTTCATCGGGATCTTGATTGATTTGCCGGATGTGCAACCGAATTTCTTGATGAGGTCTCGAGTGTATTTGTCTTGATTGATGAATGTTACCTTCTCAGATTATTTGACTTGAAAACTGAGGAAATAATTCATCTCTCCCATCATCGACATCTCGAACTTATCCTTCATCATTTTCTCAAACTGTTGACATATGATGACGTTCTTTGATCCGAATATTATGTCATCTACGTAGATCTGCACAAGTAAGATGTCGTCTTCCACTCGAATGCTGAATAATGTGTGGTCTATTGTGCCCTTCTGAAAACTTTTCTGAAGAAGAAACTCAAACAGGGTATCGTACCCAGCCCTGGGTGCTTGTTTTAACACATACAGAGCCTTTCTGAGTCTATAAACCTGATATCCCTGCTGAAAGCCGGGAGGCTGTTCTACATAGACTTCTTCTTTCAGCACGCTTTTCAGGAACGCAGACTTCACATCCATTTGATAAATTCTGAATTGCTGATGTGTTGCGTAGGCTAGGAATAGCCTGATTGCCTCCAATCTTGCAACTGGAGCGAAAGTTTCGTCGAAATCTATCCCTTCGGCTTGACAGTAGCCTTTTGCCACGAGTCTCGCTTTGTTCCTTACTATGACGTTGTTTTCATCTCGCTTGTTCTTGAAGACCCATTTGGTTCCAATCACATGTTAATATCGGGGTCTGTCAACAAGCTCCCATACTTCGTTTCTCGCGAACTGGTTCAGCTCCTCCTGCATAGCTATGATCCAATCAGCATCCTTAAGTGCGTCTTCAACTAAAGGAGGTTCTTCAGTAGACAAGAAGCAGGAATATAATGTGCTTTCTCCCTGACAAAATCTGGATCTTGTCTTTACACTAGCTGAAGGATCTTCAATAATCAAGTCAGAAGTGTGAGCGTCCAACCACGATCGACGATGTTTCAACTCTTTATCTAAAATTTGTTCAACACAGATAGTAAGTGAGTTAGGCATTTCAGTTGTACTATTCTGAGATTGAACTAATTCAGTTACTAGAGTTGGGTCTACTGAGTCACCAGGTTCAGGGGCATTCAGCTCAGGAACTTCATTTGTTCCCCCTGGATTTTTATCCTCAGTAGAGGTCTCAGTTACCACTTGGGTTTCTTCATCGACTCGAGTTACACGGGATTGACTCGTTCGGTAGAGTCAATGCTGTCGGCCTACTTCGCTGTTGGCTGAGGTTCAGTTGTCTTATCATCAGTTTCCTCTTCTGCATAATCATCCCAACATAGCTGGATCTTTTCAACTTTATCTTTTAGGCTCAGATCCTGTAGCTGTTTACTGATGTCCTCAGATTCTAATTTTCAGTTCCTGCTCTTGTCTTCAGTAGCAAACTCATTAAAAATAGCATGAGGGCTTTTCTCCACGCAAAGGGTTCGGTAGTTAAAAACTCTGAAGGCTTTGCTGACCCGGGAGTATCCTAAGAAGACTCCCTGGTCTGACTTGCTATCAAAAGTCTTTAACTGGTCCATCCCATTATTGTGGATAAAGCACGAACACCCAAAAATATGGAAATAAGATAAGAAAGGCATCCTGTTGTTCCATAATTCATATGGTGTCTTCTTATGCTGCTTAGTCAGTAAAGATCTGTTCTGAGTATAACATGCAGTGTCAGTTGCTTCTGCCTAGAATTTGGTTGGGAGTCCTGAGTCTGCGAGCAGGGTTCTTGCTGCTTCTTTGAGTGTTCTGTTCTTCCTTTCAGCAACCCCATTTTGTTGAGGCGTGCGCGCGTCAGACGTCTCATGCTCTATGCCTTCAGCTTTGCAGAACTCCTCTGCCATCGAATTTAGGAACTCAGTTCCTCTGTCTAAACGTATCTTTATAATCTTGATGTCCTTCTCGACACTAAGCTTTTTCAGAAGCGTAGGCAACTCTGTTTTGACGTCAGACTTGTTGGCAATAAATATGAACCCATGTGTAGCGCGAGTAGTCATCAATGACCACTAAAGCATACTTTTTGCCTCTGATCGTTACTGGAGAGACTGGACCGAATAAATCCATATGTAGCAGCTGAAGGATTCCATCAGTGGAAGGCGATGGAACAGGTGGATTTTGCTTCTTTGTTTACTTTCCCTTCAGACATGCTTCATACTGAGTGTCTGTGTTGAATACTTCATTCGGCAGTCCTCTTGCTAGAGCGTTTCTAGCTAGCTTGTTGAGCGTCTTGAAGTTGAGATGGCTGAGTATCCTGTGCCAGAGCCACCCCGTTCTGTTGTCGTTCTTCGCCAACAAACAAGCTTCAGGTTCAGCTGAGTTCCAGTCAGCTACATAGATATTCTTTTCGCGCGAACTTGATAACACTGTTTTCCCTGTAGATTTATCAATGACATCACAGAAACCAGCGTAAGAAATCACTCTATTCGAGTTATCACAAAATTGACTAACAGAGAGAAGATTATGCTGAAGTCATTCAACATATGATACTCTTGGAACTATGGTGGTTCCAATGCTGAGTGTTCCATAGCCTCTGGTATAGCCTTTTGCATTATCTCCAAACTCGATTCTGGGTCCTTCTTCAATAGTATAATTCTTCAGTAGGTCCTTCTGGTAAGTCATATGTCTTGAGCATCCGCTGTACACATACCAGGGGTGCTTGAGCACCTGCAAAACAAAATTATATTCAGGTACCCTTTATTTTTTATTTTGGGTCCTTAGACGTTAGTTTTGGAAACCCAATTCTGTCTCACGACCCTCGTGGTCTCAGACAGTTTTTTTCCACTTTGATCAACATACTTGACCACTGGACTGGTCGATGCTGACTTCTGAGGCTTCATAGGTTCAGGAGTCCTGATCTTCTGAATTGGTGGACTGCTGACCTTTGCCTTCTGAACGGTTTTCTTCTTTCTTTTTCGACTTTTGGATCCTCTTCTGACTATAGGATCATAGTAATATGACCCATGCTGAGCTGGATGTGTCAGCTGTGGAGGTCCATACTGATCAACCCACTTAACTTTGTTGGTTCCCCCTTGACTGAACTGGGGTGATTTTGAGCTAATCTTCTTGTCAGAATGTTGATAGTTGGTATGAGGTGCCTTCATCTTCTGTTTGTTCTTTGCTAGGGGGTTCAGGATCTCAGCATTGATAGTCTCCCCTTGAACAAATCTATCAGCTAGCCGGTTCTCTGAGCGTACGGGGGCAGATGAGGAGGCTCCATGACTGAATTCAAGTCCCTCCTTGCAGTGCTTAGGCTTGTTGCTGGCTAGCATTGCCTCAAGCTTCTTTTCAGCGCCCATGTACCGCTTTGTCATCAGATTCCTCCGGACATCATCACTTTTCTTAAGCATTTCATGCTCGGTCTGAAGTCCTGACAACTCTTTCTTCAGTAGACTCAATTCAGTATCTTTCTGAGTCAAGTCATTGGTCAGTACTGAGATCTGATCTTCTTGATGCTGAGACTTGGCCAACAGAGAGTTAATCTCCTCTCTGAGTCTCAACACAAGTCCTTCTAACTCAGTAGCAACCTGACTCTCCTGAGAAAGTCTATGATTCTCCACTTTCAAGGTATCCAACTCCTGAAGAGTCTTACTGAGCTGCAGGCTCATCTGGATCTGCTCGTCTAATAGTTCTTCGTACGCAATCGAGATATCCAGATTATCTTTTGTACCTGAAATGGTGTCGTGTGTGCAGTATGAAGAGGAGTTAAATGGAGCGTGAAAGTTTACCTCATCCTCTTCTCCTGCCATAACACACTTTTCAGCTTCTTCTTCAAGCTCTACAGCCATGATTGTCGCTTCATCATCTTATGAATCCATGAAGGAGTCGACTTCATCTGAGTCGTCTGAGAGTTCACCAGCAATATATGCTTGACGCTTCTTGATGAACTTCTCCCTTCGAGATTTGCATGTGCTCTCTCAGAAGTACTGAGCTCAGGAGAATCGTATTGATAGTGTCCTAGCTTCTTGCAGTTGTAGCAGGTAGTGACTCTATCTTCTTTGCTCTTGTTGTCTTTCGACTGAGCTGAGTCCTCCTGTTTCCTGCAATCAGAAGTATACGATTCAGGAGTGCGCTTGGGTGTATATTCTGACTTACCCTTGGAGTCTCTGACGACTCTAGAGAGTTTCCTGCGCCTCTCCTTCTCCTTCTGATACTTCACGGCAAGCAGTGCGTATTTCTTAGCTAGGTTTCCTTCTTGTAGATCACTGAGTGAAGGTTCTGCCTTGCTAGACGCGGGAGCCACTGTGCTGACTGATGCTTTGAAAGCATGGTCGATTTGAGTGTCAGCTTCAACTTGCTGCTTTCTTTGGGGTAGACCGAACTCGAACTCCTCAACTTTTAATTCTGAAAAGATATGATCAGGATAAACAATATCTAGGTCAGAATGTCTTAGTAAAGTAGCGAATGCAGTCCAATGTCCATCCGGTAGTGCTCTCAAAATCTTGAGATTCATTTCTCGGTTGGAGAATGTCTTTCCCAGCCCGTTCATAGTGTTCATCAGATCCGTAAATCTGACGTTAAGATCTTCAATCGTGTCGCCAGGCATGAGAGACACTCTCTCCAGCTTCTGAAGTTCCAGCGCTAGTTTGTTTTCTTTGATCTTCTGAGTCCCCCTACTCAGTAGCGCTAGAGCATCCCAGAGTTCCTTTGGGGACTTGCAGTCCTGTACTCTTCCGAGATAGGAATCACTCAGTGTGGTCAGTATGGCATTTCTGGCAACCCGGTCTAAGTTGTGAAGCTTCTTCTCCTCATGAGTGAAAAAGCTTCTATCTTTGGGGATCTTCTTCCCGGTCACCATGCCGCCTCCTTGTGCTGGATCCTGGGTTTCGACACTATCAATCATCGGAACGATAGGTCCGTCTTCCAGTACCTCTGCCATGCTGTCGTGGAGGGAAGCCAGATTTGCCTCAATTCTGACTCGCCATAGCCCGTAGTTCTCTACTGAGAATATGGGTACCATCCTGATTCTTGACATATCAGACATTGAAAATTGTGATATGAATGAAGAATGATATGCAGTGAAAACGTTTTCTGGATCCGTTCAAGTAGACCAGTTTCAGAAAACAAGAGTCTTAGAGAACTCCCGCTCTGATACCAATTGTTGGTCCCGAGATAAACATTCAGGTGTAGAGGGGGGGGGTGAATACACCTAAAAACTTTCTCAACTTAAAACGCGAACAGTCCCTTTCAGGAAGATGACGTACTGAACAGGTTCAGTAGACCAGATAATCTGTTCTGAATCGCATGGCAAAGTGACTGACTTCACTGAGGCCTGCTAGCTACTTAGGTCAGAATTCAGTACCGTTCAGTTGAAGTTCAGTAAAGTGCGAAAATGTGTAGGCCCAAATTCAACTGAGTTAGAAAATGTTTTTAGGAAAGCTGTTTCAGTATATTAGTGCAATCTTTTAAGTTTTGCTGAAACACAGTTGAATGATTTGAAACATATTTTCAGTATGAGCAGTAATCAATGCAACAGTAAAAACAAGCACACAGAACACAGAGATTTTTAAAGTGGTTCGGATCCAACAATCCTACGTCCACTGTCCCGAAAAGATCAGGAGGCTATTTTATTATACTGAGTTAGCCTCAGTCGGTTTGTGCACTGGACAAACACTGGTCTTGAGATTTATACTAAGCAAGTCTCAGTTTACAAGATATCAAACTTAAGTGTTTGACAAACTCTCCAACTAGAAGGAGTTCTTTACAATAAAGAATAGTTCAAGGATAAACTCCTTCGTTCTAAGCTATAGATATGGTCTGCTGAGCTTAGGTTAGAGGGAAGGGAACGAGAAAGTGGCTTCTAGAGCGACGAACGGTTAAGTATAAACTTTGGGTTCGTATTCAGTCGCTTAGATACTAGAGGCTTATGATCTGATTTAGCTCGGTTCTCTTTGAGCAAGTATGTCGCCTTTCGTTGGGAATAACTCTTTGAAGTTCTTGCGGAAAGCTTTAAGTCGATTATGAGTTGCTCGTAAATGCTCGTGTGTTCTTATATGTGTCGTGAGCTTTGATTTGAAATCTTCCCTCTATTTATAGATGAGAGACATGGAAAGATCCGTTGGAGACGACGATCCATATGTCTCTCTCTTTTGGGTAGCTAACGGCTCTTTCAAAGTATGGTGACAGAGTCCTTTCCCTCCATTTCCGGAAAGATGTTGACTTGCAGCTTTAATTAGAAAGTAGACAGCTGGTTGCTTGTCATTGGTCGAGGCTGAAGAAAGTAGGTGAGACAAACAGACTTCAAGGTAGATCTGAAGCTGACTTCTCTATACCTCATATGACTCTGCTGATTTGACTTATGAGATCTCCTAACAGTCAGAAGACTGTCTGGCCGTTGCTGAGTCTGATTTATGTTCAGTAGCGTACTCCTGTTGAGTTCAACTCTATTGAAGATCAACTCTGAGTTCAGCGAACTACTCCTGCTGAGTTCAGTTCCACTGACTCTTTTCGCATATCTTGCTCTGGCCTGAGTCGGGGAGAGGGGGGGGGGGGGGGGGGGGGGGGGGGGTCACCCCGGTCCCCCCCTGACCCCCCCCCCCCCCCCCCCCCCCCCCCCCCCCCCCCCCCGCACCCCCCCCAAAAAGTTAAAATCGGGTGTGCCTTTCAAATCGGTTAACAAGCCTTCTTCTCATGGTAGCGGGACTCCGATAGACCGTTTAGTTCTACTCATGGTAAGCCGACAAGTTGGAACCACGATCAGAAGTAATTGTGCGTAGGGTATCCAAAGAAAACAAAGGGGGGGATCCTTATATGATCCGAAAGAACACAAGATCATTGTCAGCACCAATGTTCGATTCTTAGAGGAAGATTACATTAGTAACCACAAATCTCGAGTCAACATCATCCTTGAGGAATTACAAGGTGGTCAAGATCCACTCAGAGACCTAGTTGAGAAATAAAAGTCACCACAAGCTATTGCATAATCCGTTAACACAACGTCTGTCACTCTTCAGCGTAGTGGGAGGGTTATTTGTACACCCAATCGATATATGTTCACTAGGGAGAATGTTGATAATCTCCTACTTGATGAACAAGATGTTGTGGATCCCTGGACTTACGTTGAAGCAGTGAGAGACGTCGATGCAGATTCACGGAGAATCGATATGGACTCGGAATATGAACCCATAACTAATATGGATGTATACCAAGTCACAGAACTACCTAAGGGCTGCAAGGACATTGGTAATAAGTGTGTATATAAGCGGTAAGTGTGATTTATGCAACTGCTTTCTATTTACAGTAAGTGTGATTTGTGTAACTGCTTTCCCATCTTCACATTTCCGAAACAAAAAATGAAGTTAAAAACAAACTGCTTTCTAATTGCGGTAAGTGTTATTTATGCAATTGGAAATTTGATAAAAAATGATATGAAGTATGTACTTTTTTCTTATAAAACATGTAACTATTATATTTAGATGAAAATGCCATAATCAACTCCAAGCTAAGATTGTGGCAAAAATTAAGCATATGCTTAATGAGAGCAAGGTTTTAGTCATTTCGAATGTCAGTAGAGAAAATAATGGAGTCTGGAAAATGGAAAATAAAGTTAAGGTTGGTTGGTAAAAGAGGACGAGATGCAAGAAGCTATATCTTTCTTCCGTGTCAGAGGTTGATGCATTAGTTGATGGTAATTTTGAGAATTTAATACAAGATATAAATATAATTGTTGAGAGACAATCGAGATTATCGAAGTGAATAAACGAAGTTGCATGCATCTTATCTTACTTTGCAATATCCTCTATTATTTCCATTTAGCAAAGATGAGTATAGAGAAGATCATTTTCCATAAATAAATAGATCTTCTCAACGATCAAGAGTAAGCTTTAAAGAATTCTTTTCCTTATAGATTTCATGAGAGAGAAAACAACGAGATTTTGATAATTCTTTAGTGAAGAGATTGTTTTAGTAGTTTGTTGTTGATGATGCATTTACAATACTAGTCATATCATACATGTGTCAACATAAAAAAATTACGTTTAATGTATAAAGGTCTAAGTGAAACACATACAAAACAAGTTCCAAGTGGAAGAAATTCCCGATTCACACCGTGGGCATAGGAAATTTTCTTCCAAACCACGGTAAAACATCATGACATTTAATTTGTTATTTCATTTTCATTATCTCATCTTGATCCATAATCATTCATATTCATTCGCTTGAAAGTGTTAAAGCCTTTCTAAGGTTATCAACATCATTTCAAAACAAGTTTGCAAAAGTCTTCCGTGCATAGTTTCAAGTACGTGATTGTTCATACTTGATACACTCTTATCTTGCTCTTTTGAAAATCAAGATCCTACAACTTTTTAATTTCATCTAAATTTATATTTATATACTCTTCTATCCCATTAGAAGCGTCTTGTATTCCTTATCAGAATATCTCATTAGAAGCGTCCTATTTCTAAAAAAGACAAGAATATGTGGACAAGAACAATCCAAAAGTCAAACAATATATGACTCACAATATCGTTTTCTTAATCTCTATACCCAAAAGAAATAGTACGCTTTGAATGTGACAGATGAAATAAGGCAAATTGATAAAAATAGTCATCAAACTTTGCGTTTTTGCGAATTTTGTCCTCAAACTTTTTTTTTGTTTTTTGTTTTTTTTACCCTCAACTCCTTGTTTTTACGATTTTAGTCCTACCGTTACATTTTCCGTCAATTTAAACGGTAATCACATTTTTATTAAAAAAATACTCCCTCTGTTCCCTCCATTAGTCCACTTTCTTTTCGGCACGGAGATTAAGAAAGTTGTTTGTTGTGTGTAAAGTAGTATAAAGTTGTGGGGTCCACTAGAATATATACGAGTGTTATTTTAAGTTAAAAAAGAAAAGTGGGTTAATGAAGTGGAACGGCCTAAAAAGGAAAACTGGACTAATGGAGTGTAACGGAGGGAGTATAAAACTTAAAAGGGTAAAATAGTAATTTGGGTAATAAAATTGAATTTTATGTTAAAACCCTAAACTAATTTCTATTCTTTCATCCATCTTCTTTCTTCCTCTTCTTTTTTCTTCCTCTTCTTTCTTCCTTCTTTCTTCCGTTTGAAAGTGGAGTGGCGCGGACGGAGCAGGAACAAGAAGTCGCGGCATAGTCGGGAATAGGAAGGCGCGGATGGAGCAGGAACGTCAGGAACGGAGGCGTGGCAATGGAGACGTGGGAACAGAGGAGCGGGAACATAGACTTGTAGCATAAAATTTGAAATGCAGCATCTCTCTCTGGGAAGCTCTAAAGAATGCGAATCACCACCTCTGTATTTATATCTTTAGAACTTACTTTTTGTTCCTCTCTTGAAACACCTCTTTCTCTCGCATTTCGGAGTGAATTCTAGAAGGTAACCTTCCGTTTTCAATTTTTGTTTTTTCAATTCGAAATCTCTATTTGGTAAAGTCCTAGTATTGTTATTTAGGTTTTTGGTTCGACTTTGATGTATCCTTGGTTATGCCTCAATTCAATTGCATGAACAATATTTATGTCTTCATTTTCTTCTGCGTAACGGGATTTGACTTACGATTTTTGATCCTCGTTTAAGACTTGTTTCTTTGTGATGGTAGTTTTTAGTATCACTTTTGGTTCCCTATCCTATTTAATCTCTTGAGTGTGATGGTGATTTGGTTTTGGAACTCACGTTCAACTTTGACTTTTAGTAATCTATTCTGCTAAATCATCATTTTGCTCCTCTAACATGAACAATATTTAAGTTAGTTTCTTTCATTTAAGATTTTTTACTGTATTGATGAGTTGGAGTGTTTCTAGTTCTTTAATGTATTGTGCCAAGATGTTGATTTAGGTTTGTTGCAAATAGTATTACTTTTGGTTTGTTTGGTTGCAAAGGTGGTTGTTGAGAATTTGTGCAATATTGGTTTTGACCTGTTTGCTTAGTTTTTCTTATACATTTAGACACTTTCTTGGATGTACATATCAGCTTTGGAATATCCTTAGATCTATTTGGTTGTGATGGTTCCTAGCTTGGTATATATTGCACATATGACTTGTTTTTCTTATTCAATATAAAAGAAGACATCTTAGAAGATTGCTAAAAAAAGGAGACCAGTTCGATGTGGTTGGTGCAGCCAAGAAGGTCACAATAGAGCGATTTGCAACGAACTTGGAGCATGCTTGGATAGACACATTAGCAACGAGACAACTTCGATGATGTTAGATTGAAGTTAGAAGGATGCATATTTTTAACACTTTTTGTCTCTTCGATTGAAAACATGCAAAAGGGGAATATTGAAACTAATTATTTTGAAGTAAATATTATGCACCGAATGATTTTTTGAATTAAATTTTTTGGGTGATAATAACCTTATTTTTTAATAGTTAATTCACAGTATATATTTTGTATTTCGAATTAAATAGTAAGAATTCTCAGTTAGCTTATATTTGATATGAAGCAATAAGTTATATGAAAAATTGACAAATTTAATGCAAAATCTCGTCGATGCGAAACAAACTTTATTTGTCTAAAATTTATGAAATCAGTCCTTAAACTATTTTATTTTGCTAAATATGTCCCATATAATTATTCATTTGCAAATTTGGTCAATGTAAATAATTTTTTTTTATTTTGCCCTTTCAATTTTTTTTTATTTTAAATTAAAAATTTAATTGACGGCCAAATTGACGGAAAATCTAATGGTATGAGTAAAATCACAAAACCAAGGAATTGAGGTAAAAAAAAAAACAAAAAAAAAGTTTTAGGACAAAATTTACAAAAATGCAAAGTTTGAGACTGTTTTTTTACCAATTTGCCAATATTTTGTATGAGCCAAATTTTAAGTGAACAGTGAATAATGAAATTTAGCAAAAGAAAAATGATAATACTAACTTTGGAAGAATAATAATAAACAATTTTAGCAAAAATCATGAGCCAAATTTTAGGCGAATAATAATGAAATTTAGCAAAAGAAAAATGATAATACTAACTTTGGAAGAATAATAAACAATTTTAGCAAAAATCATGAGCCAAATTTTAGGCGAATAATAATTTTTGACATAAAATAATATTAATAACTATCTATGATTGTGTAAACCAGTTCAAAATTTGATTAATATCATCGTAAAAATTGACCGAATCATAAAAATTGATTTTAGAATACCGAAATACTGATATTCAATAAAAGGTATGGTAACTTTAGCTTATCTATCACCGAAACCTTCCCGAGTCACAAGTCGGTAAGTCACCACAAGCCACAAGTCACAACCGCCCGCAGCCGACCCCGTTCCCGATTTCCGTCTTCCGTGCAGGAATCCGAACCCCCGTCCCTCCGCCACCCTGCCCGCATACGGCGGCACGCCGGCACCGCTTATTGGCCACCCTCCTCTGACCCCTCCGCCACGCCGTAAGCACTAAGTCGCCCGCAGCCCCTCGGTCCTCCCCCTCTGCCTTCTTGGCGCCGGCAAGTGTAAGTCAGAAATTACTCTAATTAGAATAGGGCGCCGACTACATCATCATCTTCTGCCCCCTTGCTGCCGTACAAAAGGTGGATTTTCGTTCTGTATAACCCCAGTTTTTTTTCTTAATTTATTGTGGCAAATTGTCAATTTATATGATTCTATCTATTTTAAAGTTTGTTGAGTATATCTAATAGGAATAGGGCTCATATATCTAATAGGAATAGGGAGAACCGGATAAATCATGTGAATTAGGTCAAGAAATTTTTGTAAAATTGCTAAAAAAAGAAAACACTTTGGGGTATTTGTTTAGGATTAATGTTGGAAGAACGCATAAAAGAATCAAGATTTATCATTAATGAATGTAACTCTTTATTGGAATGGATGTTAATCAGCTCAATGAAGCCTTAGAATTAGAGTCTCATCAGATTCAGCCACATTATTTTCGGTTTTTGTGGTATAACCGAATACCAAACTCGGTTAACCGAGGCGGTATTCGGCTAACCGAAAACCGAAGGGGTATTGGCTTTGGGATGCATTTTCTGACTTTTTTGGGGACGGTTAACCAATAACTGGTATCGGTTGTACTGATCCCGAAACGACCGACAGCCCTAAATAATTACTATCTAAAAAAAAAATTAGAGGCCCCCAATATTTTGGGGCCAGGGGCAGTCGCCCATGCCCGGCCCCCCTTAGGGCCATGCCTGATAACTCTTTTGTTTATTCGATCTTGAATATTTGCTCAACCTAGACTTTATATGATTAAACTATCTTCATTTTTCTTATATTTGTCCAGTTTGTTGATTATATTGTGATTTGGTTAGTTGCAATTTACAGCCAAGTAAGTTCTAAAGGCTGCTGGATGATGATAATTGGAACTAAATTCGTTTTATTCTTCACCAGTGATAGATGGATTTGGTGAATGCATCTAATAATGACCCGACAAACATGGGAGAAATGGCTATGGAAGGCAATCCTGTCGAACCAGATAATTATAAGAATAAAGTTGACGAGCTGCTCGCTAATGTTGAGAAAGTAAGCATTTTTTTTCATTTTTACAGTGGTCTGTGCTACCGTGAGTACTGCTCCTCTATGATATGTTTTCCTGTGTGTAGATGATTTCATATATTTGTAGATCATCTGAACTCTGTAGACATTTTTACTTAAAAAAGTAAATTAAAACACCAATAACTTTTAATCTTTTATGTGTTGCACGGGAATTATCTCAATATTAATACCGATTGACATTTTATAATTTTTCAACTGCATTGCATCCCTAATGCAGCCTGATGCACAACTGTTATGTTTTACATGAGAATCATATAGCCATAGTTCACCATCATAACTCATAATTTCTTCTCTCTTACAGCTTGAACAAAGAGTAAATGAAGTCGAATTTTTTTACTTGAATAATATGATGAAGAAACCAAACAATTCTGGAAATGCTTTAATGGTAAAGGATAAGGAAAAAGAGAAGCATATTCCAAGCACGAAAAAGCTGCAGCAGGATGCTTCACGTAGAGAGGCTACTGCTGCTAAGAGAATGCAAGACCTTATGCGTCAGTTTGGAAGTATATTTCGACAGGCAAGTTTCTTGAGTTAAGCTATTGAATATTATATGTTTTGGAAATTACTTCTATGGGTGCATTATAAGCCCAGATGACAGTTTCTAAAATATCTGGGTCTCTTCTTGTACTCTAAGATTAAATTCTTATTACTTTACCAGATGAATCTTCCTATACTTGTGAAATTAATTCCTATCTAGCTAAATATGTTTCGCTTGAAGAAAAGACTGGACCATCTTGCAGGGTCTTCACTCTTCAGTCAGTATTTCTCTAGGAAGAGGGCCTTTCAAGATTATAAATTTTGTGGTTAAGATGACATAAATGTTTAAAATCATTTTTGTTTTTGTTCGTGTCTGTGCCGATGGGTTTTTCACCTGCAACTTGTTCTCTTTTCTATGCATAACCTGTCCAGTTTTTCTCAAATTTACACTGTTTGCTGCGCATAGGAATCTAAGAAAACGGTGTATCTTTTATGTGCATGTCTTACTTGGTGGGGCACTATTTAATTTTTTGAACTTTTCTTCCATAGACAATAATATTTGAGGGATAAAGATTTATCATGTGCCTTTTCTAGTGATGTAGATTACCCAGCACAAGTGGGCTTGGCCCTTTATGCAACCGGTTGATGTTGAAGGACTTAAGTTGAAAGACTACTATCAGGTAAACCCTCCTTACTTCTTTTCCTAAGGAGTATACCCACATTCATCATTATTTCATGTGATTAGGAAAAACTAATCACATTTCTTCTGCTCCCACCTCACATTTATCAATAGAGAAAGGGTACACGCAGGATATATATATATCTATATATATATATATATATATGTATAAATTGGCAATATTTACTGAACATCAGGATATAGATATAAATTGGCAATATTTATTAAACATCATAATCTTGAGTGTGACTCGACAGCTGGATTTGTATGAACCAAAAACTTGCTTTTAGTTGCTAGGTTACAGTATATGTATTTATAGCTTTCTTCCCTTCTCAACTTTTGTGGAATGGGAAGAGTTCCCACTATGTTATTGTTCAGAGAAGTGAAATTTGTTTCTAAATATATGTCCTAAATCTTAGATCTATCTTCCCTGTTCAATAAGAAAAGCTGAAAAGGCTATAGATCACTCTGAAAATAAATAGAGTATATATTAATCAAAAGCTATGTCGAACAACAAGAAAAGCCTAACCCTAAGTTGATATGGCTACAATGATCCATGAGAGATTTATTTGGGGCATTAGTATATTTGCAAGTCTGGAAATCATGAAAAGCTCTTCGAAATGGATTCTAAACGCATCTAATTGATTATTCACAAGCTGATTTTACCATACTAGGATCTAGGATGATATTTATGACAATTCTAAAACACCTTCATCGTTGATAATTTTCCAATGCGGTTGCTCTGTGCAAAGAGCCATTATAAGGTTTCAAATGAAAATTCAAATGCAAATTTGAGCTTTTCTAGCATAAGCATATGCTCTTATGCAAGGTTTTAAAAAACCCAATTGAGGCCCGCCTCGAGGCGCGCCTCGAATCGAAACGGCGAAAAAACGCCTTGAGGCGTACGCCTTAGACCATACGCTTCATCTGAGCGCCTCGTTCCGGCGAGGCGCGCCTCGAGGCCCGCCTTTGAGACGTTTTTTCATTGAGGCGGTCCCTTTTTTTATCGGGCCGAATTCGAATTCTTTAGGAAATTAATATAATTGGGCTTAAACCTAATTACATTAATTAGATTTTCATCAAATTGTAACCCCCAAAATATTTAGATTAGAATCAAAATTGAGTAGAAAACAACGTGAATTGAAATTAATATTAGTGCTGCTTCCAGAAACGAAGAGGTTATATAAATTAGACATTTCTTTATGTGATTAGTTACCTGGAGTTTTATTAGATAACTGGGTATAATTAATTATTTAACTTAATAAAACGAAGAGGTTAGATGAGCTAGTAAGATTCATTGTATTTCTCTTCCAGAAAATACATTTTGGCTACAAATTCCCATGTATTTCACTAAAAAGTTAAAATCCTAGTTGTGGAGAATATTGAATCCCATGTATTTTGAATTTGAGAGTACTTTTGACTTATGTGTTATTATATATTTATTATGGTGAAAAAATTAAATTTACGCCTCAATTTTACGCCTCGTTCCGTTTCGAGGCTTACGCCTCGTGAAACTATGAAAAAACGCCTCGAAACCCGTTTACGCTTTTTAAAACCTTGCTCTTATGTGCTAGTTCTGGAGTAGTTTCTACATCTTATTATTAAATGTTGGAATTACTATATTTCTACATCCAGTCATTGCCCCAGTTTGATGCTGCAATAACTTTTTTTATTCCAGCCTATTGTTTATTTTTATTTTTTGTTAATATTTACAATTAATGCCCTTATATTCCTGATTATATGATTTGATTGCTTCTTCATGAATGAAATATGTCAGATAATTGACAGGCCAATGGACTTCAGTACTATAAAAAACCAAATGGAAGCCAAAGATGGTACTGGGTATAAGCATGTGCGTGAGATATGTTCTGATGTGCGATTGGTCTTTAAAAATGCTATGAAGTACAACGATGAAAAGAGTGATGTTCATGTAATGGCAAACACATCGCTGGAAAGATTTGAGGAGAAGTGGCTGCAGTTTTTGCCAAAAGTTACAGAAGAGGTAAATATTTCACGGATCTGTTGTTGGCATATGATTTATTGTAATAATCTTTCTAATGTGTCTATAGTTCCTTGCGTGCATCAACCGGATGAGCATGAGTACTGATTTATTTCATAACTTTCACTAAGCTCTCATCCTTCTTTTTTCTCTTATATAATACTTCGATCCGTACATATCCCAATCTTCACCTAGCAAATCATTTTCGTTCATCTTCCAAAAGAAAACAGATACGTTTAAGGTATTTCAGATCTATTGAACGTCACATGTGTATTCTAGGAAGAAAAACGAGAACAGGAGGAAGCTGAAGCAGAGATAAGCATGCAGCTTGCCCAGGAGGCAGCTCATGCGAAGTTGGCCAGGGACTTAAATATTGAGGTAAATTAAATCTTCTAATTTTATAGTTACAGAGTAAAGAAAAGAAGTTACTTTTGGAATCATATGGATGTTTATAATCCTAAATTTGTTTCAGCTTTATGACATTGAGGTACATATAGAAGAGCTCCGAGAAATGGTGGTTAACAAGTGCAGGTTAGCTTATATTCCGTTGAGTTCATTGTTAAAAACTGCTCTTGAACTGATGCTTGTGATTAGGGATATACTCCTCTCTTGATCATTCATTCCCCTCTATCTGCGTACAGGCACATATCTACAATAGAAAAAAGAAAGCTAGGAGTAGCCCTCTCCAAATTATCTCCTGAAGATCTGAGTAAGGCATTGGAGATTGTAGCTCAAAGTAACCTCAACTTCCAACCAAATGCCGAAGAGGTGGAGCTCGATATTGATGCCCAGGTAAACTCTATTCTTACCCGTAGTTGTTGGTTTAGGCTCACATTCTAACACCCCTCCTCTCTCCGGGAGCAGAGTGAATCAACGTTATGGAGGTTGATGTTTTTCGTCAAGGATATTCTCAAGAATCGGCCTAAAACTAAAGTTACTTCTTCGGATGCTGCTGATAATAACATGGTCTCCAAGCGGAAGCGGGAGATTTGTAATGCTCTTTCCAAGTCCTCGAAAAAACGACAGAAAGTATAACCGTGCCGTGTGTATAAGTTGAGGAGAGACCTACAACCATACAAAATAGCAAATGATGGGCTAGTTTCATGAGTTTAGACGTGTTGATGAAATGCTTTTCTTCCTTTGTTAATGTTTTTACCTTGTTTTTGTAATTCTACATTAATTTCAGTTACCCGCTCTAACCTAAGTGTCTCATTCCTTATATCTACCTTTACTATACAAAGTTCCTACAGTACCATGAAGTACCCAAAACGCCTCGCTCGCGTTTTGTTTTTGTAGGTGTGGGGAATTCATTCTTGTTTCTGCAATTCCGAACTACGGTAAGCTACGGCTTCCCCCACCTTTTTGCTTGAATATCAAATGACGATGGCAGTTGTTTCATTTCATTTCAATTAGACTCAAAAAAGAAAGTAATAATCACATTTCAAAGAGAGAAGGAAAGGCCTTTCTTATAGGAAGAAGATACAAAGGCAATTTCGACGCTTTTGTATTTTATGCCTCTTGCAAATGTTAATTTCTCATGTTTATTAACTTTACCAATTCATTCATATTTCATATTTGGTGCTGGTTGATTTGCTGTAGGGATTTTCTTTGATTTCTTTTGGCTTTTGTGGTGCTCGGCTTATCCATTTTTGCTCCTTTAATTTAAGATTTTTTTATTTTTCTTTACTTTATTAGCTCTTAGTCTCCAACTATGTTTGTAGTTTGCTGTTGTGACTCATTTTGGTAATATAGGGGAGAAAACAGAGTAATCTATTGAACGGTGTTTGAGTTGTCGTGTAGTATTAGTTGCCACTTATTACCGGACTTTTACATTTCTTTGTTGAGTAATGAAATTTTCATGTAATGGTGGTTGGATTTAGAGGTGTTTGCAAATGCTTATCATAAGCACTTTTTATTTGATTTTGTTTAAAGTTGAAAATAATTGCTTTTAAGCAAAAGCAGAGAGTTTTTTGTATCAATAATAAAAAACAGATATATTTGGTAGTTTCATAAATTATGGTGCTTTAAGTACCCAAAAGCATCGCAACAGATACTTAAAAAAACTGCTTAATTAAGCAATTTAGTTGCTTAATTTTAGAGAATCTGCTGTAATAATCAGATTTAACAAACAGAAAAAAACTGCTTATGATGTCAATAAGCAGATAAATGCTTAAAATAAGCATTTGCAAACACACACTTAGTATATTTCCCGTAGTCTGTATAAAAAATGGAAGATTAGGATTAAATAAGTTTTGTTAGACCGAGCCTGCAAATAAGTCATCTCTATGTTACAAGAGTTCTTGTATATATAGTGTCTTGTCTTTCGAATAAATATGGCAGTTCCGGTGAAAATTTGGAATTTGGACCTTTTACCATCAAGCCGATTGCCATGGATCATGTAGTGGGTGGGAAATTTAAGCCGATTGCCATGAATCACAATCCAACATTAATATTAACTGGTGCATTTCTTCTGTAGGAAGTGATAATCTTTTTATGCCACAGTTGGATGTCGATTGACATAAGTTCATTAATTAAGAATGATATCAGTCATATTTATCAGTGACAAAGAAGGTAGCCACTTTTGTCGATTAACATACTATAGTTGGAAATGAACTTTATGCGTTTAAGTTTGTTGTGCTTCGGTTTCTTATTTAAAAGTTATTGTAACTATACGCAATGTAGTCGAAATGTATATTTGAGGTTACAATTACTGCTTGCTCTAGAAAAATTGTAGGCCTTTGTAAATTTTGGCGACATTTTGTGCTGGATGATTAGATACCACGCAATATATTGGCACTATAATACCGTGCATAGCACGATTAAACGATGTGTTAGTACTATCTTATGTTCGAAAAGATGACCGCTAACTTTTCCTACTTTTAGAAAATAAAATGTTATTTTACATTTTCTAGTTTATGCATTATTTTAATTTACATTTAGTTTCTACGAACATCTAGAATGATGATTATTATTCAGAAAAGATTTTTTAAAAATACGGTAAAACCTTCGTATAGTAATACTCTATTTAGTAATAACCTCCTTATAATAATAAAAAACTGAAATTCAATTCGGGACCAAATATAAATAATAATAAATTTTACATTGTGATAATACATATTTTTTCTATGTACATCACAAACACACTAACTTCTATATAGAGATAAACTGTATTAAATTTCAAATATATTCAAAAAATATCCAAAATTGTATAACTATTTAACATAAACTGTATACATGAAATACTTGTCTAAAATTGTTTGTGAAAATAATTTATTTCTTTTTGTTTAGTACTTCATCCTTTTAACTTATATTATTATACCAACTTGTTGGTCCAGAGACGAGCCTTCGGTGTGTGTGTGTGTGTGTGCGTGGGGGGGGGGGGGGATACACCTGAGTGCAAATTTTAATTCAAACGCGAAAGTCAGTACTACTGAATATTGCTACTGAATTAGTCAGTTGACCAAATTAGTTTTTTAGATCAGTGGGCAGAGTATTCTTCTACTGAGTCCTGCTATTGAAGCTCCAACAAATGGCTAAGACTTGTTCTTAGTGTGTAGGAGTTTTTGAAAATAGACTAGATAAATATAAGGAGTAAAAAACCCTTTCTTATTCTATCAAAAGGGGTTTTTTTGCTCCTTTATTTTCTTTTCAACTAGGAATCCTTTTCGTTTTTTTTTCTAGTAGTATTGGACTTACCTAGACTTTTTCCATTACAGAAAAAGAAATAAAGGACTACTGACTTCAGTAAGTGAACAATAGTTCAGTATCAGATTTTGTGTGCGGAAGTGTAGGCCTAAAAATATGTTCGTCTCAGTTTGAAAACTCATTTTATGTTGATTGATTTAAAGTCAATTTTATGCAATATGCACAGTAATCAACGCAACAGTAAATCGACACAAGCAATTTTTAAAGTGGTTCGAATACGCTGGATCCTACGTCCACTGTCCTGAACAAAGCAGGAGTTCTTGTATTTATTTATACTGAGCAAGTCTTAGTTGATCTGTGCACTTGACAGATACAGTTCTTGTTTGCTTATACTGAGCAAGTCTCAGTTGATCTGTGCACTGGACAGATACTCTACTTATAGTCGTAGTGACTTGATCTGTGCGCTGGACAGATACTCTACTTATAGTCGTAGTGACTTTACAATTTCAAACACAAGGGTTTGATTTTCTCCAAATATGAAGGAGTTCTTACAATAAGAACAGTTCAGAAAGATGAACTCCTTTGAGTTTTTCTAAGCTTATGATATTACAATAAGACTGCTTAGAATAGAGATAGAGAACTAATGAATTTCTAGAGTGAAGAACTAGAAAGGATCTCTCTGTATGCAAGTTCTTCGCTGGGTTTAACTTTGAGTTCGCTAGAGTGTTTATTTGCTTGAAAGCTTTGGTTCCCGGTGTTCTTCTCTGCATGAAGACTCTTCTCTATTTATAGTCTCGACTTATGAATAGATCCGTTGGAGGGAGTCTAGACACGTGTCGAAAACGAGAAGGAAAACGACCATCTTCATTTTGAATGTTACTGTAGAGATTCCCTCTTTTTCAGTCTAGGAAGCAGCTTTACGTCAGAGCAGGTACAATGGTGGCGGGTTCTTATTGGTCGAGGTTAGAGAGTAGGTGAGGTTTGTTCAAAATCCTAGAGCACGCTGAGTTAACTTCCTATGAATTCTCGGATCTTTTACTGAATTGACATTCTTCTGAGATAGTAGTGGCTCGAAATCCTTTGCAGATTCATTGGGTTATAATATTCCCAACTGAGTTCCTGATGCTGAGTTCTTGGCTGAACGACATATGTTCTACTGAATCCTATTCAACTACTAAACTCTAGCTAGCCTACTGAGTTCCTAACATGCTGAACTCAACTAAGCCATTACATTATATAAGGTTCATTATTCAGGTAGGAGTTTTGGGATCTTCAAATCTTATCATACTGAATCTCATCCCAACAATTTCCCCCTATTTGATGATGTCAAAACCTTTTACAAAACTTGACATCAACTCTGTCTATCAACACAATACATCAAACGCAATTTCCCTCTATCTTCCCCCTCGTCTTCTCTTCCCCCTATCTAAGATAGTATCAGAACTCCCCTATCTACCCCTTATCTATGATAAAATCCTTTTATCAACATAATTTCCCCTATTACATAAGATGGTATCAGAGCAAGATTCAACTAAGCACCGAGGGACAAACGCAGAGATAAGCAACATGTGTGTGTGTGTTCTGATCAGTAAGATTATCAGTAGTGTTGAAATATAAAGACATAGTCACGTGATAATGAATAGTTGTCGGAGGCCAAAAGAAGTAGAATTTCATATATGATCAGAGAGATTACTAGTACAAGAAATTCTATTCTATCACAAGAGTATCATAGCTAAACACAGAGCAAAAGAAAACCAGCTGGACTTCCTGAATTGTTGCAGTCACTCCTTGAAGTCAGCAGATTTCTTCTTTGGAAGATCAAAACCGTAAGCTTTATATACTCTTGTTCTCAGCTTCCTTATCTCTTCTTGATCTTCAGCATCATTCAAGCTTAGCCCTTTTTCTCACAACAACAAATCTGATCTCATCCTCAATCTCCTTGGTGCAGATATTTCCTTCAATAGTGCAAGGAGGAGGGAGAGTTCTGAATTCGGGTGCCTTGAGAATGTTACCTGACTGTTGGAGAGCGAACTAGGTTTCTTCATAGACTTCGGGTTTTGAAATCATCAAGATTTCTTTGAAGATCTTGTCTGGCTCAGTTTTCTCACTTACTGACTTCCAGATATAATAGCTCTTGATAAAATCAACCTTGATCTGCTCCCACTTTTGATTGATCTTCCAAGGGACCCACTTGTCAGCTATTGGATAAATGATGCTTTTGATGTTATTTCCCTGATCCCTACGTCTGAAAAACTTAGAAGTTGTAGGGATGCTCCTATCTTTCTCAAGGATTCTCTCTCTCGCTTCCTTCTCAATTTTTTGCCTAAGGCCCTCAAGGTCTGCTAATCTTACTCTTTTCTTTACAGCTTGAATTTGGCGGGCCTCATCAGTCATGTCCAAGCCTCTTTCGCAGGCATCCCATACCTCTTTCATTTCATCTTCTTGCTTCTTAGATAGTTCAGTAGAGGGGATAGTCTGCTCAGATTCAGTTGCAGCTTCAGCATCAGACGGATCAACTGATTTGGACTTAAGCTTAGAAGCTTCAGGCTCCTTCTCATTAGATTTTTATTTGGATGACTGAGCCTTGGATTGTCTGGGCACTATAGATCTTATCTTTTTAGGAACTGGAGATCTTATATGTATGCCCTTCTTCTTGACTTTTGCTTGTCCTTCCTCATGAGCTTGTAATTCCTTAGTCATTTTCTCATCATAGGCAATCTGTTCTTCTGGCGTTGAAAATCTAAGCTTCTTTGCCTTAGGAGGACTGGGAGGGGCTAAGACTTTTTCCTTTAGCAGCTGAGTGAATTGGCTCTTCTGATAGTTCTTCTAGGAACTTAGCTACTTTGGAAATTGCTGCCTTAGTGGGTTCTCCTGACCTTTTCCCCTTCTCCAATATGTTGTTGGTTCCTGCCTCTTTAGTCTTAATGAGGGTCAGTAGTTGTTTCCTCCTACTTCATTCTAAAGGAAATAGGAGGTGAAGAACCGATTACCTTCCTCCTATGTATGTTGTCGCAACTCTGATTGTTGCTCGTGTGTCAGATCTTCTGATCTGTGTCCCGGCCTTTTTCTTCCTCTAGGTGGTCAGAGAACTGAAGAAAATAAGATTACTGTCTCTCTAAGACTGACGCACGGCGTATAACAATTTTTTTGTGTGTGTAATCTGTTTATGAACAGAATACTAATATATATAGGTTTCAAAAGCCAATATAATATTAATATTTGTAGCTCATTAATTTAATTATATTCCTAATGGACTTCGACATAATTAGCTCATAGTATAATTAATTGATCCATTGAGCTACTAATATTTATGGCCAATTAATTCCAGATAAATAACATTATTAAATAATGTAAAATTACATTAATCCATTAATAATGATTTTTGAGAGACAATAAATAACTAGTCAACTAATTGGGTTAGATCAGGGATCTAATACAAGAAATAAAGCAGGGCCTCAAATTAATTAATTATCTAGCCCAGAGCAAAATTAATTAATAAACACAGATTCATTCCAGTAGAGAATCCGTGCTGACATACCCCTTTATCCCAAATTGAGCAAGGGCTTGTATTTTAGACTTAATCGATCTCCGTATTTAAGATAGAAATATCCGTTAATTAATTAAGCTCACTGACAGCTTAAATTAATTAACATCTTATATTCCTGAGTAGTACTACTCGACCTTATTAACACACCTGAACTTAATCAACCGACCGGGTTTAGTGTGCTAATCCTTTCGAGTTCCTCAGGGGATATTATCAACCCATTTTACTAGGATACGATTGCAAGATACAGACAACCAGCCTGAGCCACAAATAACTACTAACACCCAAGATACGTAGATCCGGTCGCGATGACGTTCACCATAGTAGGTCAAAGTGATAGATAGCCAAATGCGCTCAGCTGAAGTCTTATCAAGCTTAAGACCAGCTAAGTCACCGAGATCTTGGTTCTCCACTTAGGTCAGTCAGGAGAATACATCTCACTGTGATCCATCAATACACCACCGTAAGTGTACCAGTAAAGATAAGCAGCCAAGACAAGCCACTTATGTTGGGATTTTGTATACTGGAAGCACTTTTTATGCTTGTATACAATGTGTTTTTGTCCTTACCACTGTTTTATTCTCCTATCTGATAAATATGTATATTTGCACATGTTATCCTTTATCTTGTATAAAAGTTAGATTTGTGTGGTGTGTCGGGTATCACAGAAGACAACACAAATTGGTTGAACTGACAAGATATAAACAGTTATCACAGCTGAGATAACTTAAGGATAAGTTGTCGGTTTAAGCTTCAGTTTAGATAAGAAGTGGCTTGTCTTAGCTGCTTGTCTTTACTGGTACACTTAAGGTGGTGTATTGACGGATCACAGTGAGATGTGTTTTCCTAACTGACCTTAGTGGAAAACCAAGATCTCGGTGACTTTGCTGGTTCTTAGCCTTGGTAGGACTTAGCTGAGTGCATTTGGCTATCTATCACTTTGACCTACTATGGTGAACGTCATCGCGACCGGATCTACGTATCTTGGGTGTTAGTTGTTATTTGTGGCTCAGGCTGGTTGTCTGTATCTTGCATCCGTATCCTAGTAAAATGGGTTGATAATATCCCCTGAGAAACTCGAAAGGATTAGCACACTAAACCCGGCCGGTTGATTAAGTTCAGGTGTGTTAATAAGGTCGAGTGGTACTACTCAGGAATATAAGATGTTAATTAATTTAAGCTGTTAGTGAGCTTAATTAATTAACGGATATTTCTATCTTAAATACGGAGATCGATTAAGTCTAAAATACAAGCCCTTGCTCAAATTGGGATAAAGGGGTAAGTCAGCACGGATTCTCTAGTGGAATGAATTTGTGTTAATTAATTAATTTTGCTCTGGGCTGAGCATGGATAATTAATTAATTCGAGGCCCAGCTTTATTTCTTGTATTGGATCCCTGATCTGGCCCAATTAGTTGTCTAGTAATTTATTGTCTCTCAGAATTCATTATTAATGGATTAATGTATTTTTATATTATTTAATAATGTTATTTATGTGGAATTAATTGGTTGGGCCAATTAATTGATAAATATTAGTAGTCCAGTAAATTAATTAATTATATTATGGGCTGGTTATGTGGAAGCCCATTAGAAATATAATTAAATTAATGGGTTACAAATATATTAATATTATATTGGCTTTTGAAGCCTGTATATATCAGTATTCTGTTCAGAAACAGATTACACACACATACACATAATTACACACGCATACCGTGAGTAAGGGAGAGACAAAAATTTATTTTCTTCAGTTCTCTGACCACCCAGAGGAAGAAAAAGGCCAGGATACAGATCAGAAGGTCTAACACAGGAGCAACAATCAAAGCCGCGACAACACACCAGGAGGAAGGTAGCGTTCCTAACCTAAATTATTCCTTCAATTGGTATCATAGCCAGGTTTAGGCTCTGATTGTTGCTGTTAGATGTATGATTAGGTTTTATTTCGTCGTTATCGGGCTATTTTCGTGTTTGGGGTGGCCTGCGAGCCACTGTTTTGACCCCGATGTAACGTTTTTCTCGTGAGAAAATCCACGAGTAGATTATAGGACCTATTTGTTATGTGATTGTACTATTTGTTGTACTTTAATTGGTCCAGGAGGCACGAAAAACGAGACGACAAAAATCTGATTTTCGCAGCGAAAACCCTAGTTTTCTAGGGTTCCGCCGCATCTTGCGGCGGAGATTCCCGGCGCGTCCGATGTCGGATCGACGATCGGCTTGAACCTATGGAATCCTCGTCTTACGAGCTTCGCGTTGATAGGTCGTAAGGGATCATCCGATCCCGGATACGATCGGAATTAACGTCTGAAATAGGCTGCTCGTTATGAATTCATTCCGGCGAATCGTTTGAAATTCGGGAAATTGAGGTACTAATCTAGGCCGAAATCCGTTACCCGGTGGTCGTGAGTGTTCCAATATCATTTCCCCTCTTTCAATTGATCGAATCGCGACTCGGAAAGGAAGAATTCGGGCGTGGAAGGCGACGATTTATCGCGCAGTAATCTTCGCTGCGGCGACTCCAGGCGGCGTTTCTGCACGAATCCGACGTCTAAGCGACGTCGGGGAGGTGTGTAGAGGGCGGAGGAGGCCCGGAAATGGCCGGGGAAGGCGCGGCGGCGTGCGCTGCGGCGGCGCAAGGGCGCTGCACGCAGGCGCAGATCTGCTGGCCGCACGCGGCGGCGCCCGAACGCGGACGACGTTTCCTGGTTCGCCGTCGTCTGGCGCACCCCTGGGTGCTGGCGGCTGGCATAGAATCGGCCTGCAGCTGCGGCGGCAGAAGGGTGGAGACGACGCTGACGTGGCGCGTCACGTCAGCCCTTGCCGATCGTAGCTTCTGCGCATGTTCGCCACGTGTCTTCCACGTGGCGACGACCCCGATGACGTGGCGATGCGGTTTTGAAGCAGTTTTCGACGCAGTTTCCAGATTCGAAGATTTTGAAGATTTCAAAGATCTGTATTTTGATCGGGCAATGTAATAGTTAGGGATTACGTGTTTTAAAGCCCGATAACGATTTTAAATTTCCTATTTGCGTATTTATTTTTAATTATGCTTTAGCATGCGATTATGTGAATAATTGCTCTTAGAAAAGCATGTAAATAGGATTTATATCATTTTTAAAGCATGTTTTATTTTTCGCGAGCATGTTTTATTATGTGCGCTTAGAAATTGCATGCTTTAGGAATTATGTGGGAATGCATGATTCGTTACAAACCTTTTGATTAAAAAGACTAAGCAACATTAAATTAAATGTTTAATTAGATTCCATTTGGATATTAAACACTTAATTGGACCTCTATTAATTGGAGTCTACACAAAAGTAGTAAGATTATGTGAGTAAACATCCACCTGCGTGGCTTGCTTGCATCTTTGAGCTACAAGTTTTGTGAGATGAGTTTTCCAAAAACAATATTTGATTATTATATAGTAGTGGGAGCGAAGTCGTAAACGTCCACCTGCGTGGCTTGCGTGCCTAGTAAACACGAGTACTCTAGAAGATAATAATTGAATAGGATGACTAATTAGATCAAATTGAATGCGGCATGGTTCGAGTAAGTATGTCAATTTCGAGAATTTGATTCTACTTTGGTCAAATTAATGGTCAATGCTTAGATGTCACCGCAGGTACAATTCACTTCCCTCGAAGTCCCTTCCCGCGTTTTAATAGTGACATGGTCCAGTATATCGAACTATTAATTCCATTCGTCTTAAGAACCTAGACGTGGATTGGAATTAAAGAGCTAGGTAAATAGCTTGGTTTAGGGTTATGCTAGTAAACGTCCACCTGCGTGGCTTGCTAGTGGAATTCCTAGAGCGGTTCGAGGTTTTTAACATCATTGTTTTTTCAAAAGGTTACAATGATCGTTAATTACGAATTATGTGCAAATAATTTTTCCTTACATGCTTTATTTTAAATGATTTTTCAGATATGTCTCTTCAAGCTGTTGTTAATGATCTTATGAGCCGGCCCTTAAAGGGTGTTGACAATTTTAAAGAGTGGAGGAGAAACCTTACACTAATGTTCCAAAATGAGAAGATCTTGTATGTTCTCAGTACCCTTGAACCTGAACTCCCTGAAGAAGAGGCGACTGAGGAGCAGATAAGGGAATCTGAAAAGTGGATAGAGGATAATGACAAGACTCGTTTTGTCATTCTATCCACTATGGTTGATTCTCTTGCTTCACAGTATGAAAATACGCCTCATGGGGGAGTGATATGGGATTCCATGGCTGAAAAGTTCGGTGAGACCGACAGATCTCAGAGATTTCATCTTCTGAGGCAGGTTACTACCTGCAAAATGGCTGAAAGTGCGTCCGTGCAGGATCATGTTTTACATATGATCGAGCTGCTAGATCGGCTTGCAATGTGTTTTTGTCCTTACCACTGTTTTATGTATACTGGAAGCACTTTTTATGCTTGTATACAATGTGTTTTAATTGGGATTTTGCTAGATCGACATATGATCATGTTTTAATTGGGATTTTGTATACTGGAAGCACTTTTTATGCTTGTATACAATGTGTTTTTGTCCTTACCACTGTTTTATTCTCCTATCTGATAAATATGTATATTTGCACATGTTATCCTTTATCTTGTATAAAAGTTAGATTTGTGTGGTGTGTCGGGTATCACAGAAGACAACACAAATTGGTTGAACTGACAAGATATAAACAGCTTATCATCACGGTGAGACAACTTAAGGATAAGTTGTCGGTTTAAGCTGCAGTTTAGATAAGAAGTGGCTTGTCTTAGCTGCTTGTCTTTACTGGTACACTTAAGGTGGTGTATTGACGGATCACAATGAGATGTGTTTTCCTAACTGACCTTAGTGGAAAACCAAGATCTCGGTGACTTTGCTGGTCTTAAGCTTGGTAAGACTTCAGCTGAGTGCATTTGGCTATCTATCACTTTGACCTACTATGGTGAACGTCATCGCGACCGGATCTACGTATCTTGTATTGGATCCCTGATCTGGCCCAATTAGTTGTCTAGTAATTTATTGTCTCTCAGAATTCATTATTAATGGATTAATGTATTTTTACATTATTTAATAATGTTATTTATCTGAAATCAATTGGCTGGGGTAATTAATTGATAAATATTAGTAGCCCAGTAAATTAATTAATTATATTATGGGCTGGTTATGTGGAAGCCCATTAGAAATATAATTAAATTAATGGGTTACAAATATATTAATATTATATTGGCTTTTGAAGCCTATATATATCAGTATTCTGTTCAAAAACAGATTACACACACATACACATAATTACACACGCATACCGTGAGTAAGGGAGAGACAAAAATTTATTTTCTTCAGTTCTCTGACCACCCAGAGGAAGAAAAAGATCGGGATACAGATCAGAAGGTCTAACACAGGAGCAACAATCAAAACCGCGACAACACACCAGGAGGAAGGTAGCGTTCCTAACCTAAATTATTCCTTCAACTTCTTATCTAAACCGCAGCTTAAACCGACAACTTATCCTTATGTTGTCTCAGCTGTGATAGCTGTTTATATCTTGCCAGTTCAACCAATTTGTGTTGTCTTCTGTGATACCCGACACACTACCCAAATCTAACTTTTATACAAGATAAAGGATAACATGTGCAAATATATATATATTTATCAGATAGGAGAATAAAACAGTGGTAGGGACAAAACACATTGTATACAAGTATAAAATTTGCTTCCAGTATACAAAATCCCAACAATTCTCCCACTTAAAACTAAAGTAAACTTTTAGTATACAATGTGTCAGTTCTAGGTATAAACTAGTACTCAGCTATCTATCATATCTATCATTGCATCTTCTCCCACTTATACAAAAGTTTATGTAGTCCTAAGTGGGGGGCATCTCTACCACTTCTAAGCTACGAACATGCTTCTCGTAAGCCGGGAGTGGTAAGCTCTTTGTGAAAGGATTAGCTAGGTTGACTTCAGTTCCAAATTTTGTCAATCACCATGTCTACTCGATTTACGAATACTCGTATAATGTGGTACTTCATGTCTATGTGTTTAGACGCCATGTGAGATCTAGGTTCCTTAGAATTTGTCACTGCACCCGCATTATCACAACAAATCGTGATCGCCTTAGGCAAATTTTGAACAATATCAAGATCCAGGAGGAAATTCTTGAGCTAAACTGCCTCTTTCGAAGCTTCTGAAGCAACCACATACTCTGCCTCCATGGTTGAGTCCACAATGCATTTCTGCTTTGCACTCATTCATGAAATGGCTCCACCTCCCAAGGTAAACACATAACCCGAGGTAGACTTCTTCTCGTCTCTGTCAGCCTGGAAATCTGATTCTGTATAACCCAAGGACACTAGACTGTCTGACTGGTAAACAAGTCTAACTTTTACCCGACACACTACACAAATCTAACTTTTATACAAGATAAAGGATAACATGTGCATATATATATATATATATATATATATATATATATATATATATATATATATCAGATAAGAGAATAAAATAGTGGTAGGGACAAAACACATTGTATACAAGCATAAAATTTGCTTCCAGTATACAAAATCCCAACACCTTCCCCCTTTTTGGCATCATCTAATTGACTTGCCAATACGGTAACCTTCTCAATAAGCAATGATACTGAAAGGTTGATCATGTCGATCTTTGAAACGCCCCAATTTTCAAAACGTAACTAGGGATGCTACTTCATACTTAGCATGCATATTTCAACCTTTCAAAATATTTTCCTCGAAAATAATCATTGAAAAACTCAATTTATTTTCATACACAGCGGAAGTCTTAAAAATAAAAGCACATGCGACTACTAGTTTTCGAAAATAAAATGCAAAGTTCATGATAAAAATAGTTTAATGCAATAATAAGTTTATAAATCCTTCCTCGTGTGACCATCACCACCAACACCTCTACGCATCAGCCGATCCATTTCCTGAAAAATGTTAAAATGATAGGGATGAGTACGACTACTCAGTGGGAAATGCATTTATCCAGATTATAAACGATACCGAATTCAAACATGATAACATAGACATGGTAACATAGCATGGTTGATCCGAAGATCCATAGACATAGCAGCCCGTAGGCTTGACCCGAAGGTCCCTCGTTGATACAAGCCCGTCGACCTTATATCCCTCGTTCATAGTTTCATAGATCATGTACTATAGTCACATGGAAAACTCAAGCAAAGGATATAATAAGGATAAACATCAAGAATTCCCCACCTTAACCTTGACTTGATGAAAAATGGATATCAATGTCTAAGTCCTGCGCGCCGATCCTATACATTGAAACTTATCTTAATGACTTTACATGGAAGGTTGATGAGTCGATTTCGTACCTAATTATTTCTGTCCGAAAAGTCGCTTAACTGTGCAGGCGAGACGCTTTTGTTGGCAGTTATGCAGGAAAATAGACTGATTTGGCACGACACGTGGAGATGATGTGGCAACGAGTTTTCCAGTTGGAATGGCGAGATTTTGAGCGGATTTGGCCAAGAAAAGAAAGAATGAAAGAAGAAGAGAAGAAAGGAAAGAAGGAAGGACGGAAATGAGATAAATAAGGAAGGATGAGATATTACCTTATCTCATAGATCCTTTCCTTATCCAAAAAGGAACCCTAGATGTGATCTAATTCCTAGGAGCATTATAAAAGGATGAGGAAGGCATGAAATTCATACCTTCGATAGCTCTCGACCTCCTCATAACCACAACACATCAATCCTTTTCCGATCCATCCATTTTCGAAGCCACCGCCGCCGCCGACCGAAGCCATCGCCACCGTCGCCGATATTCCACCACCGCCGAGGAGTAGAACCAACAACCATTCCATTTACTTCATGCAGTTCGTTAGTTTGAGTAGATGAAACAAACACTTTCGTATTTCAGCTTTTAATGTTCGAATTTTTGTTTAGTTCGTTGCTTTCAATTTCCGTCCGTTTGAGAGATCGAAGACTAATCGGTACTCTTGATCTTATTTCCATTTCAGTTTTAATTCGGTACTTGTTTAGCTTTCAATTCAGTTCGTGTTTCGTTCTTAGTCTTAGTTCGTATCTTTATTTTATTTTAAGTTTTCGTGCATGCTAGGATTAGGTTTACGAATGATGTATGTTCTGTTTTGCAAAGTGTCTTACCTGTGCAGTCAGGACACTTTCATGAGTAGCTAAACTTTTAGTGGTCCGGCAGGATGTAAAACGCACACGTGAACAGTACATGAGGCTTAGGTTCTAATAATTAATTGAAGGGTTTCGGGTTAATTCTGGTTTATTTAATCTGACTAGTAATTTAGTATTGGCCACCCTAAGTTGCGTAGTTTGTAGTTAACTTAGTACTTCCATCGTTTCTCGTGGAATAAGGCTAGGTAAGTAGCAAAGTTATTCATTAGAATAATTGGATTAAACCGGTAGGAGACTATTAGATGCCCAACATACGAGTAGGCTCCTATACTAGGCTCCCTTAGTTCGATAAAGCTATTTAGCTATTAAATCTATTGATTTCCCAACAACATAGGTTGTAGCTAAATTAGGGAAGTAGCCGTTTCGATGCCCAACATGACGGTTACCGACTAAGTAAGTGGGAGTGAGGATTACGCAGTTTCAGTTACGGTAATCTATAACTAGTTGATTCTTAAGATTAATTTATTTTATGTGCCGATGATTGGAATTACGTGTGTGTGAATATTCTGTTGGACCCATCTCTCAACTGCCTAGTTAAAACAGTTTAAATTCAGTTTTCAGTTTTTACAATTACTTTCAGTTTTTACAAGTTCTTAGTTTAGATAGAATCTTAAAACTTGCGTGATTGCTAACCAAACTCAAGATAAGTAGAAAATTAATGTGTCTAGTCCTCCGTTCCCTGTGTTCGATACCCTGTGAACTATACTGATATAATTCTCAAGTTTTGCAGGATTATTTGGTGCAATACAGCGATCACCAAATTGGCGCCGTTGTCGGGGAACGGTGTTAACTAGTTTTATTGTTTTCTACTAATCTTTTTTATATTTTAAGCGTTACATGAGCAGGTCTTCCAACCCTAACCTCATATTTGATCCAGAGGTCGAGAAAACAGCAAAGAGGAATAGGAAGAGGACAAAGCTGCAAAAGCAACAGATTCTGTCCGAGGCAGAAAATGTCTTAACTGCCCAGTCAGGAGACAGAACAGACGTCGGTGATCAGATCAGCGACTCAGAACCAGAAATTATCTTGTTCGACAAAACAAGGCATAATACTCCAGTAACTAGCTCAGAATCAGAGGAGGAAGAGATAGATGACGAAGTGCATAATCCACAACCCTTAAGGATGAATACCGGATCGCTTGACATGGGAGCGGACCTTCCCGGTCCAATCCAAATCACAACTACTGAACAAATTGATGTCAAGCTGAACATGGTCGCTGCCATGCCGATGTTCTATGGGAGGACGAACGAGAACCCAAATTCTTTTTTGGCATCGTTCAACCAAGTCTGCAACCTGCACCGGCAAGGCAATCTGGATGCATTCAAGCTCAAGGCTTTTCCATTCACACTGCAAGATGGAGCACAAGCGTGGTTCTCAAGTCTAAAGCCAAACACGATCACGACGTGGGCCCAGATGTGTACGGTCTTCTTGAAGAAGTATTTCCCGCAATCAAAGACAAATGCACTTAAGAAGCAGATTTCCGGGATCGCTCAAGAAATCGACGAGACTTTCGGCGCAATTGGGAGAGATTCAGACGACTTGTCGATAGTTGTCCGAACCATGGCTATTCGGACGTGGAGCTTTTACAAATTTTCTATCAAGGTATGACCGACGACGCAAAAGTCATGGTCGATATCGGTCTAAAAGGGAATTTCCATACAAGTCTCTACGAAGAAGCAAGAAACATAATTGAAGGACTTGCGGAATCTACCTCGCAATATAAGGGGTCGAGAACAACAAGGAAAGTTGTCAATTGGTCTCATTCCGACTATATGGACGAGATCGATACTAAGGTGGATGCAAAATTTAGCATGTTACAAGATAAGCTAGACCTCACGCTTGCAAGCGTAACACTTACGCTTCAAATCGATCGATTGCTGATCATTCATGTGGAGCCTGCGGAGAGAAAGGGCATACGTCACTACAATGTCCGGGAGAAGAAATGAATAAGACTGGAAATTGGAGTGGACAACAAGGGGTTCATCCGAACCTTAGATGGAGGCAGCCGGAAGTTCAATTTCAACCAAGGAATCCGCCTCAACAACAATTTCAACAACCGTACCAGCCTCTGCAACAACAGAATTATCAGCAAGCGTACAAGCCCCCGCATCAAGGGCAATTTCAGCAGCAGAGTGTCCCGCCTGCCCAGTCGGAACAACAGGGTTCTTTAGAAAAGCTTTTGGCCGAAATAGTTTCTTCGCAGAAGGACACCACTGCATTTCAACAACAAATGCAGAAGGACATGATCCAAACTCAAAGAGAGATGAATCAAACGAAGAAATATCAGCAAGCTACTATGGATAATTTGGCCAAACAGATGAATAAGCTGAATTCTACAATGCAAGAGATGAAGAATTCTCAAGGACAACTTCCAGCTCAGACTCAGCCTAATCTGAATGCTATGGCTAATGTAAGTCAAATAAGTATGTGTGGTAAGAAGGAAACTAATAGAGAGAAGGGTGCCCGACTGCACAAGCGAGTGGAAATTCCAGAAAGTCAAGTACAACAACTCATCCACCGCTATGACAATTTGTACCAAACACCTACTAATGGTACAAATTGTGATAAACAACCGTCTCAAACATACAAGCCTCCGCACCATCGAATATATCAGCAGCAAGGTCCATCGCCTGGCCAGGCAGACCAGGAATGTTCTTCGTTTGAAGAATTGATGCGCGAAATGATTGCTTCTCAAAAGGAATCAATTACATATCAGAGGCAGATTGAGAAGGAGATAATTTCAAATCAAAATGAGATCCAAGCCATAAAGGAAGAGATGCAACAATTGAAGATGGACCAACAAGTTACCTTGGAAACTCTGTCCGAGCAAGTGTCCAGACTAGCCAGTTCACTCCAAGATCTGAAGGAAGGTCAAGGGCGTTTACCTTCACAAGTTCAAACACAGCCCAATCCGATTGCCCAAAACTGCAACCAAATTACACTGCTTGGAGGAAAAAATTGTCTGGCCCAACTGTACAGGCAAGACACCCAGAGAAGTCAGCAGCAACGAGGAAGGCTGCAGATCAACCCACGCCAGTAGAAAGCTTAAAGAAGCAGTATGTTGAAGATCCAGAACAAGAACGGGACGAGGAGGACGTCCTAACTGGCCAGTCGGAGCCTGAAAATTTGATTCCTCCACCATTCCCCGAAGCTTTGAAAAGGAAAAAGATGTCGAACAAGGAGTACATGGACTACCTTAAGCTGTTCGAGAAATTGGAGATTAATATTCCTTTCCTTGAAGCCGTCAAAATTCCAAAGTTCGGGAAGTCCGTGAAGGATTGTATTGCTGGAAAAATCCTATTGTCTGGGAAAATTGTCATGGACCACTCCATCTCGACAATAATTCAAAGGATGCTACCCGCTAAGTGTGCGGACCCAGGTATGTTTACACTACCGTGCTTGATGGGAAATGTTATGATTAAGCAAGCTATGTGTGATTTAGGTGCATCCATAAATGTTATGCCATTATCCGTTTATAATCAATTGATTGGAGTTGAATTAGTATCCACCAAAGTGATAATTCAATTAGCGGATAGGTCATGCATTGCCCCGGTAGGTTTACTTGAACACATCTTGGTCAGAATTAACAACTTTGTCTATCCAGCAGATTTCTATGTCATAGACACAAATGATAGGAAAGTTGAGGGTACTGCGGGTGTTTTATTGGGTAGACCGTTCTTAAAAACTGTAAAGGTCATAATTAATGTAGATGAGGGATCTATAAGTGTTGCATACCATAATGAAATCTATGATCATCACATTGTTGAAGCACTTAAGATGCCTTTTGATCATGAAAATGAAAATGATTTATCTACTGACTCCATTGAAAGCTTTGTCCAAGAATATCTTGAGACGTATGTGATGCAGGATAAAATGGAGGTTACCTTTACTCAAGGACTGGCCGAATCAGATCTCGAGGATATGAGAGACGAGGAGATCAAAGAGAGCATCTCGGCCTTATACGCAACTCCAGAATTGGCAACTGTCAACAGTGTGTCTCAGCTGCCCAATCAAGACGACTCTGTACCAGAATGGTTGAAAACTGTGGAAGTAAAGCCCCAACATGAAAGAGAGAAGAAAAGGGCAGCAAAAGGGAGCAGACTACCATCGTCTTGCAAGGGGATAGACCATCAACCAAGTGTGAGGAAAAATCTCGGAAGAAGGCCTATGAAGATTTCGAGTGGTATAAAGACCGTGGGAAGAGATTGAAGCGGGTTATCAAGGCAGTGGATGAGACTCCACTGTTCATGTCGTCACCCCATTAAATCTTCAAGAGGAGGTCTAGCCGAAGACTCTAAAGAGAGGCGCTTCCGGGAGGCAACCCGTATTTTTATTTTTTTCCGTTTTTCTTTGATTTAGTATTTTTAGTTTGATTTTATGCTTAGTGTTGTTTCTTTTCTTTTTCAGATTTTGGCTAAGTATGGAATTGGGATTTAAGTGTAAGGAGGTGGCCTTTGGAGGAGCAAAAATGAAGAGAAGATGAATTTGGGCCGAAATTTCAAATTTCATAACTTTTGAGGGCCTAATTGAGTGACGGAAATTTTCCGAGGGACTTAATTGCATTAATGGACAATTCTGGGGCCAATTGTGTAACACCTCGAATATTTCAACACGTATTTTAAAATTTATTTTAGCATTTAGAATTATGAATTAGAAGATTCACACCCCGACAAAATCAATTTTTTTTTAGATACGGCTCATGACCGAGATTCAAATAAGGGTATATACTTGGCTACGAGCATAATCATACACTCATACATTCATAATAAACTTATTAATATTTTTATGATATGAGTGTGCAATATTTTAATAATCAAATTCTTTGGGAATGGTAGATATATATATACATGTACGTGTGTATGGTGTGTGTGTGTGTCCTCAATCCTTAATTCAAATATTTAATAGCCATGTCAACATCAACTTTTCCTTTCCACCAGTTCCCTTTCGTTTCTTCTTCTTTTCCAAGATTTGCATGCCATCATCACTCTACTTCTCCCAATAAAGACAAGGGCCACATAGATACAAAATACTTATATTATATATGTATAGTAAAGTTGGAGAGTTTGTTTGTAAATAGGAATCTGCAACACCTCCATATTTGCCCAATTGGAATTTTCTTCACACTTGTGCAGAGCATTATTCATCATTTGCTTCTTCTCCCCACGTTACATCTAGTATTATAGCTAGCAAGGCTACAGGGTAGACTTCAATCTCATCTATATATACCCACTCAAACTAGGACTTCTCACTATTTCTCAATTCTCTTTCTCTCGTCTTGCTCATTTTTCTCCTCTGTAAGAAGTTGAGTTGAGGTACCATTTCTTCTTCCCAATTATTTCTTTTTAATCTCCTATTATTTCATTTTTGGCATGGTGTTCATATAGTTCTTAATATCGTAGTGCAACGTTTGATTTTTGTATGCTCCATCGCGTCTCTGCAAGTGTGGGGTATATATATATATATGTTCGGTGAATGCATTTGTATGGATAGTTAGTCTTGCATGCTAATTATGTGCTTCAAAGTAAAAATCTTGGCGTGAGGTGTTATAGTTAGCAATTAAGGTCCAATAATGATAAACTGTTTTGGGTGTACCACTTTGAATGTCTCCTCCCCCCGTGCCAACTTCTTTCTCTCTCTCGCATGTATATGGTTTTGCTTCCTTACACCATCTGTACAAGCACTATAAGGGAAACATATTATAGTGGAATGATCCTTGTCCTCGTTTGATAGAAGTTTCTTAAATATGTATTAAGTTGTGAATGAGAATTTCATGCACATGCATCTAGGTTATGATGATTTTATTTAGGTTAGATGCTTAAGGAAGATAAATAAATCATGTTCTTTCTTCATTATTACTAAATGTAGTGAGAGATTAATTTGACTTTTTAAATATTCTTGCATAATTTTCTATGCTGCCGTGAGCTTAGTATTAGAATTAATTAGGAAATGAATTATTATAGGTTAATTGCTAATTAGGACTAATCTAGTAAATAGATTTTACCCTCTACGTGATTTCATGTCATCATCCCAATACTATTTATGATGTTATTAAGGTCATTACTTAGAGCATGCCTTATTTGCATTGAATGAATTTCATAAATACCAAGAGTATGGTACAAATGTAAATTGAGTCTACTTTATATATATATGATTAATAATACTTGATATAAGCATCTAGGCACTCTCATGCATGGAAATATTTAAGTGATGACCTTAGAGTACTATTGGTTCTCTTAGTTAAAACAAATGTTTTGAATTACCGAAACTTTCTTCAAAATGACGGGTGTTGTGAATTAGGATAAGGAGGACTACTAAAATACTAAGGATGAATAGGAATTGAATTTCAACTAAGTTTAGGATTCCTCTTGTAGGACCTACTGAAGGAGAAGGATAGCCTCTGATATCAAGGATATTACTACTAGCTTCACGAGGTGGGTTTATATTTTTCTATAAAAGTATGTTTGAGTTATTAAGCTCCGTTATTTACGCAAATTATGGATGTTCATGTTTTTACTCTCTATTGGCTTGTGCATCTACTTGAATGAATTGGCTCCGCCAATAAGAAAGGAAACGATCGGACTCTAACTAGGCGAAAGGTTTTCTAGTTAGAGTTAGTGTACACCAAACGTCACGAAGTTAGCCTTGGGAGAATCTGTTTTTCCCGAGCCTAATGAAGGGAACGAGGTTACTCTCAGTTGAATGTGTTTCCCTGAGTTTAACTAGAAGTATAGAATGCACCAATAGTTGAAAAAAGGAAAGAATGGCCAAATGAAATGTTTTGGTATTCATAGAATGCTCTTTTGTTTTAAAACTTTCTATGTTATACCGTTTCACATGAACAGTCCATTTTCAAAGATTTGACTAATGTTTTTATCAAAGGCTTAACCCACGGAGTACATTAGTACTCAGCCCCATTGTTTTCAAAATGTTTTCAGGTTAGATGGACGGTGCAAGGTGGATGGCTGAGTTGGTGTCGATCATGCTATTTTGCCCTTATAGCCTTATGTTATTGAAATACTTCCGCTATACCGTAATTAAGACAAATGTTATTCTCTAACTTCCTCAATCCCTTCTTTTGCTCGATGAGGAAATGACTATATTATGAAGTTTTCTTTTGATGCTATTTGAGTTTTTATTTACATTGATAGAAGACCATCCTTCTTGCTTCTTTTAGCGTTTTTCCCCTTCTCTTTCCCGCTTCTTTATACCCCACCCCATCACGTCCCGACATTGTTTACTTCCCTGAGGAGCTGGGGCGTGACAAATTGAAGTTGAGAAAAAAATGGGGGGGCTGATTCGAGAAAAAAAGGAGGGACCAGATCTCCTGACTGCACAGTTGGGAGGACCTACTTGCAAAATTTCCTTCTATAAAAGGAGAGAGGGGACACAAACCCTACCACTTGCAACTGTTCATCTTCTTCCCTCTCTATAACCGCCGCACAGTTATGAGCAGACTGCCTCGCTTGCCCAGGCGAGGCGACCGGTGACTTTTCTTCCCCAATTTTATTTTTCATTTTTGTGTTTTTGTTTTATGTTTTGAGTCTGTTCTTGTGTTTTTTTTTTCTTGTTCTTACACTTGATAGGGATAAAGTGTAAGGAGGGGGGTGTTTCTTTTTATTTTGTCTTTTGTCTTTAGTTTTAGTTTGTTCTTACACTTGGTAGGGACCAAGTGTAAGGAGGGTGTTTTTTTGTGTTTATTTTGTCACGCCTTCTCTCTTTGTTTTGTCTTTTCTCTCTTGCTCGAGGACGAGCAAGGTTTAAGTGTAAGGAGGGGGGTATTTTGTGTCGAAGCATGCCAAAATTTTTGATTTTTTGAAGTGTCGTTTTCTATGCTCAAGCATGTCTTATTTGTGCTTTTATGTTTCAATATGCTAGCTTGTAGTCTTTGTGAAAAGTAGATCTAGGCGCGTATATGCATGTAATTTGGGATGACGAAAAATAAACTTTGTTGGATCGAAATTTTATAACCACTCACTTAAATTAGATTTGAGCCTTAAAGTAGGACACTTCCTACTATTCTTTTGAGAGTGTTTATCCGCAAAGTCACAATATGTTTGAGTCACTTGTGATAAATGATAGAAGGCACTAGGGATTTTTAGCCACACGGCTGCGACAAAATATTTCCGACCCTACATTATCCCTTAGTAAACCAATTTGAGCCTTGACCGTTTCTTTGATTCGAGTTAGTAAAATTTTAGCCAATGCCTTTTTAAACTTTCTCTTGACCCATGTTATTGCACGTTTTACGAACTCTCTTGTGCATGATAGTTAAAATCTGAAGTGTATTACATATGTCTCCTACCTGCCCAGTCTAGACATGCTGTAGAAAACAGATTGGATACAAAGTCTAAGTGTAAAAACTGCTCTATATATGCAGAATTCAAAGTGTTCTGTCTGTACAGTTGAGACAGTTTGTGCCCAGTTGCTAAAAAAAAGGAAGTATATGCCACAAAAAAAAAAAAAAGAAAAGAAAAGAAAAGAAAAATCTGAATATGAAACGTGGTAGAAAAGAAAGAGTATGGGTGCATAGCATTGATGTTGTAGCATTGAAGTGAATTTTCTAATTGGTGGGAGTTTGACTGACTTGACTGCACAGGTGAGAGAGTTTTACATGCATAACATTAAATCTGAATTTTAATGGAGCTTAGTACCCCTAGGACCCTTACCAACATCAATTTGTCTAAGTCTTAAGCCCCATTACAACCGAATGAGAAAGACCTCCTTGATATTGCTATTGTAATGATCTCTTATCATGATTGCGTGGATTGTTTTCCTTTGAGTAGCTTGAACCGGACCTAGATTAGTTGAGTGTTGAGTGAAACTTGAGGAGATCCACATTGTTTAGATTTTGACCAAGTTGATATATATGTGCTTAGTTTCAAAATTTGCATTGCCTACTCGTTGGATGAGATCATGATTGCATGATTTGACATTGCTTGGCTAGTGAATTGGTGTGGAAAATTTTCGAATTGATTGGTATGGCTTCTTGTCTTCGTTTTGTGACTCCGTTGTTATTTTCTTTCTTCCGTCCGTGTCGAGTCTTGTTTTTGTTCTTGTTCAAGTCTTGAGTCTTTTCTTTTGTGTCTTGGGTCTTGGGCTGTGTTCTTAAAACCGGCCCGGTCATTGACCCAGAAAAATATTTTTTACCGGTTGAACCGATCGAACCGGTTCAACCGGTGGGTTGACCCGGTGTGACGTCATAAATATATGATTATTAAATTATATAAATACATAGGTATTTTAATAATACTAATAAATATTAAAAATGACTTCCAAATATATAAAATAAATATTAGCATATTTACGACTCCCAACCGATGTGGGATGAGAGTAAGTAGTTAGATGGAAAAAAAGTTGATGAAAAAGAAGAAGAAATCATCCCACATCGAATAGAGAAGAAAACCAAACAGAAAATTAACCTATAAATCCCTCCCTCCTTGTTTTAACAACCTGTCAACAGTTGGTAATAATAATTAGTCTACCAACATTAACATAAATGCAGTTTAAATTTATTAAGCATTTCTCATTTATGAAAATAGGGTTTTGCTTTCGGTTATCATATTAATTGAAACCGAACATGGATCGGTTATCGGCCAACAGAAAAACCGATCGGTTTTGAATTTCTAAAATCGAACCGATTTGCAACCCTATTTTTTTCAATTTTGTTTTTTTTTACATTCAAACCGAGTTACCGGCTCACATGTAGTGTAGTTGGTATTCCCACTTCTGCGCAAGTGGTTGATCTTGTGTAAGGTCTTGGGTTCGATTCCCGTTAGGGACGAATTCTAATAAAAATTTTCTTAAAAAAAAAAATCAAACCGAGTTGACCCGGTTCCCGGGTACCGATTCAACTAGTCGAACCGGCCGGGTCGCACCGGGTCGATAGCCAAAACGAGCCAGTTCGTAACCCGGCTCGGATTTTTGACCGGGTCCGGGTCAAACCGGTTAAACCGGTCGGGCCGGGCCGGGTTTCAAAACATAGGTCTTGGGGAAGACCAAAATAATTAGGTACTTATCTTTTGTTCTTCTTATACTCGGGGGCGAGTATAGTTCAAGTGTAAGGAGATTTGATAAGTCGATTTCGTACCTAATTTTTTCTGTCCGAAAAGTCGCTTAACTGTGCAGGCGAGACGTTTTTGTTGGCAGTTATGCAGGAAAATAGACTGATTTGGCACGACACGTGGAGATGATGTGGCAACGAGTTTTCCAGTTGGAATGGCGAGATTTTGAGCGGATTTGGCCAAGAAAAGAAAGAAGCAAAGAAGAAGAGAAGAAAGGAAAAAGGAAGGAAGGAAAGGAGATAAAAAAGGAAGGATGAGATATTACCTTATCTCATAGATCCTTTCCTTATCCAAAAAGGAACCCTAGATGTGATCTAATTCCTAGGAGCATTATAAAAGGATGATGAAGGCACGAAATTCATACCTTCGACAGCTCTCGACCTCCTCCTAACCACAACACATCAATCCTTTTCTGATCCATCCATTTCCGAAGCCACCGCCGCCGCCGACCGAAGCCATCGCCACCATCGCCGATATTCCACCACCGCCGAGGATTAGAACCAACAACCATTCCATTTACTTCATGCAGTTCGTTAGTTTGAGTAGATGAAACAAACACTTTCGTATTTCAACTTTTAATGTTCGAATTTTAGTTTAGTTCGTTGCTTTCAATTTCCGTCCGTTTGAGAGATCGAAGACTAATCGGTACTCTTGATCTTATTTCCATTTCAGTTTTAATTCGGTACTTGTTTAGCTTTCAATTCAGTTCGTGTTTCGTTCTTAGTCTTAGTTCGTATCTTTATATTTTATTTTCAGTTTTCGTGCATGCTAGGATTATGTTTACGAATGATGTATGTTCTATTTTGCAAAGTGTCTTACCTGTGCAGTCAGGACAGTTTCATGAATAGCTAAACTTTTAGTGGTCCGGCAGGATGTAAAACGCACACGTGAACAGTACATGAGGCTTAGGTTCTAATAATTAATTGAAGGGTTTCGGGTTAATTCTGGTTTATTTAATCTGACTAGTAATTTAGGATTGGCCACCCTAAGTTGCGTAGTTTGTAGCTAACTTAGTATTTCCATCGTTTCTCGTGGAATAAGGCTAGGTAAGTAGCAAAGTTATTCATTAGAATAATTGGATTAAATCGGTAGGAGACTATTAGATGCCCAACATACGAGTAGGCTCCTATACTAGTCTCCCTTAGTTCGATAAAGCTGTTTAGCTATTAAATCTATTGATTTCCCAACAACGTAGGTTGTAGCTAAATTAGGGAAGTAGTCATTTCGATGCCCAACATGGCGGTTACCGACTAAGTAAGTGGGAGTGAGGATTACGCAGTTTAAGTTACGGTAATCTATAACTAGTTGATTCTTAAGATTAATTTATTTTATGTACCGATGATTGGAATTACGTGTGTGTGAATATTCTGCTGGACCTATCTCTCAACTGCCTAGTTAAAACAGTTTAAATTCAGTTTTCAGTTTTTACAATTACTTTCAGTTTTTACAAGTTCTTAGTTTAGATAGAATCTTAAAACTTGCGTGGTTGCTAACCAAACTCAAGATAAGTAGAAAATTAATGTGTCTAGTCCTCCGTTCCCTGTGTTCGATACCCTGTGAACTATACTGATATAATTCTCAAGTTTTGCAGGATTATTTGGTGCAATACAGCGATCACCAAATTGGCGCCGTTGCCGGGGAACGATGTTAACTAATTTTATTGTTTTCTACTAATCTTTTTGATATTTTAAGCGTTGCATGAGCAGGTCTTCCAACCCTAACCTCATATTTGATCCAGAGGTCAAGAAAACAGCAAAGAGGAATAGGAAGAGGACAAAGCTGCAAAAGCAACAGATTCTGTCCGAGGCAGAAAATGTCTTAACTGCCCAGTCAGGAGACAGAACAGACGTCGGTGATCAGATCAACGACTCAGAACCAGAAATTGTCTTGTTCGACAAAACAAGGCATAATACTCCAGTAACTAGCTCAGAATCAGAGGAGGAAGAGATAGATGACGAAGTGCATAATCCACAACCCTTGAGGATGAATACCGGATAGCTTGACATGGGACCGGACCTTCCCGGTCCAATCCAAATCACAACTACTGAACAAATTGATGTCAAGCTGAATATGGTCGCTGCCATGCCGATGTTCTATGGGAGGACGAACGAGAACCCAAATTCTTTTTTGGCGTTGTTCAACCAAGTCTGCAACCTGCACCGGCAAGGCAATCTGGATGCATTCAAGCTCAAGGCTTTTCCATTCACACTGCAAGATGGAGCACAAGCGTGGTTCTCAAGTCTAAAGCCAAACACGATCACGATGTAGGCCCAGATGCGTACGGTCTTCTTGAAGAAGTATTTCCCGCAATCAAAGACAAATGCACTTAAGAAGCAGATTTCCGGGATCGCTCAAGAAATCGACGAGACTTTCGGCGCATATTGGGAGAGATTCGGATGACTTGTCGATAGTTGTCCGAACCATGGCTATTCGGACGTGGAGCTTTTACAAATTTTCTATCAAGGTATGACCGACGAAGCAAAAGTCATGGTTGATATCGGTCTAAAAGGGAATTTCCATACAAGTCTCTACGAAGATGCAAGAAACATAATTGAAGGACTTGCGGAATCTACCTCGCAATACAAGGGGTCGAGAACAACAAGGAAAGTTGTCAATTGGTCTCATTCCGACTATATGGACGAGATCGATACTAATGTGGATGCAAAATTTAGCATGTTACAAGACAAGCTAGACCTACTGCTTAAGCAGAACACTTCTGCTTCAAATCGATCGATTGCTGATCATTCATGTGGAGCCTGCGGAGAGAAAGGGCATACGTCACTACAATGTTCGGGAGAAGAAATGAATAAGACTGGAAATTGGAGTGGACAACAAGGGGTTCATCCGAACCTTAGATGGAGGCAGCCGGAAGTTCAATTTCAACCAAGGAATCCGCCTCAACAACAATTTCAACAACCGTACCAACAACAGAATTATCAGCAAGCGTACAAGCCCCCGCATCAAGGGCAATTTCAGCAGCAGAGTGTCCCGCCTGCCCAGTCGGAACAACAGGGTTCTTTAGAAAAGCTTTTGGCCGAAATAGTTTCTTCGCAGAAGGACACCACTACATTTCAACAACAAATGCAGAAGGAGATGATCCAAACTCAAAGAGAGATGAATCAAACGAAAATTTTATGGGATGCTATATTATGAGCGACTAAGGGGTATTTATAGGCCTAAAAATCATTATCCAAACATCCCTAATCAAACAAGGTATCAAATATATTTTATCCATAATTATTTTCGTCCTTATATATTTTATATAGTATTTATTCTATCACTTACCATATAAGACATTCAATCCTAGATAAATTAGGATATGGATAACCACAACTAGACTTTATCCTAAAATATTTATATTACACATAAAATATCTATTTTAATCATAAAACATAATATAAAATTATATCCTAATAATTTAATATAATAATAAATATTATATCCTTTTATACATCCTAGTTGGTTTAGGAAATCCAAAATAAACAAATATTATTATTGCCTAATAATTCTAACATTATTTCTATCTCAACAAAATAATATAATCATAATATGATATAAATAAACATATTCAAAGTTCAAAATAAATTTACATAATAAAAATGATTTAATTGACAAATAAGATAAATGCTTTAATTTTTCATTTAAATTTCTAAGGCGCGACTTACAGAACTAAAACACTTGATAACATGCATGAATAGATATGAAATGCATTTTATACTGAAAATTTCGGGGCGTTAGAATCTTGGCCTCAACGTCCTGAACGACATCAGTGTACTCATTCCAATGCTTATCATGCTCTGACTGAGCCAATTGGAGTACTTCAAATTTTGTAGGTTCGAGCCGTGTCAGGTAGGCTTCAACGCTTTCAGTGGCTTCTTTCTTAATAGCTAGGTCAGCGTTGTGCTATTCCACAAGTGCTTTAGAGACACTCTCAATGGTTAGCTTATTACGCTATTCGGCGACCTTGAGGACTTGATCCAATGTAGTGGCTATTTGATCAAAAAATGTATCGACCGGAGTCTGCAGGATGTGTTGAAACTGAGTGTCCAGACCATTCCTCTGAGCTTCAAGTGCACGGCGGAGGATCTTTTCAGTATCTAAAGCAGTAGATGTACTGATCCTCTGCACTTCAGCATTCAGGTCGCCCAACTTCTGGGTCTGAGCCTCAATAGATCGGCTCCATTTAGAGTTCATGTCTTTGGCAAGAAGACGATTCTTGCGACCCTGACGCTTAAGGCACCTGTTTATAGATGCCACAGATACGTCTTTGATCTCAGCAGCCTGATAACCAGATTGTTTTGGCTTCTCCTGAGACGTAGACGGTGCTGAGATGATGGCACCAGATGAAGGCGGTGGAGGTGGTGAGTCATCATCTCTAGTAGATTTTTCCTCAGCAGATCCTCTCTGGTCTGCATCCTTGGGTGACTCATCAGAATCTAAGTCAGGTTGAGTCTGGGGCTGAGTAGACTGTTCAGCTGCGCCTTTCAAACTCAGGAGCACGAGCATCGCTGAGCGCAGATCGTTCATAGATGCGATATCTACTGGCTCTCCATAGCCAGTCTCGTCTCTCAGTGTCTGCTCCTCCAACATCAGTACAGGGACAATCCTTAAGTAGATGGTCTCATCCAAAAGATCCCATTCGAGGAATCTGAGACGCATTTGGACCCTAGTACTGACTGATATGTCCACTAGATCAGATTGATCTAGGATTTCAAGTATCTGGTCCGCGATCTCTTCAGTAGCTCTGAGCTGAGCTGTCAGTAATACATACTCAGGAATAATTATTGATGGTTCAGCCTTCTTCAGTAGCTTCCTTTTCTTCTATTGAGTAGAGCGGGGGTCCTGAGTGGACGGAGAAGGCCGCTTGTCGTGAATGCCGCGCCCGATAGATTTCTCATGGACAATTGAGATTTCTCAGTTGTTGCCGCGCCCGATAGATTTCTCAGTTCTTGTCATCAGCGAAGGCCACTCTCCCTTGGCAGTAATCCTCGATTAGGATAGAAATCTTGCTGCCATAGAGAAGTTTCCCCTTAAGGATCAGCTGCAATGAGGTCTTGTCCTCATTTGCACAAATTTTTGGAATTGAGCCTTAAATTCTGTAAGGAAGAACTCAGTCCAATGTACCTGCACTCCATCTACTATCGCCATCATAATCTGTATCCTGACCCGAGAGAGTTGGTCGTATGATCCGGCGGAGCTTGTCAATATGTGATTGACTTTATAAGTCAATCCCCCGTATTCAGGGAGCAACCTGTTCTTGAGGAAAGCCGCTTTGAACACAATGTCCTTATGTCCGCTAAATTGGCAGAGGTACTTGTTGATTGATGTCTCCTTATATCCAATATGAGATATCCCCTCGTTGGGAAGATGGAAGCTCTGCTGAAGACAGTCAGCAACATCAATATCTGCTATATTCTCTTTCCATACATTATTACTCGTTTCTTGCTGGTAGGAGATGCAAGAAATATCTTGATGAATATCTTCGTTCTGGCAAAGATTCATGTAGAATTCCGTGACTTGTCTGGGGAGGAAGTGAAGATGAACCCTAGATAATAGGGTCTGAAGGCCTGAAGACTGAAGAACATTGAACATCGGCTCCATGCAGCCTACTTCACATGATCGGAAGGCGAGTGTTGGCTCGACCCAGACTCTCTTGTTACTAATAATCTCGTCCATGTCAGACGGAATCAATACTTCGTTACTTGGAGAACTCACCATTTGAATATACTGAATCTGCAAAACAAGTGTTAGCACTCGAAAATAGAGTAAGTCAGTTACATTGCATATAACGTTTAAGAAATTTACCGAATATAATAGTGCTTCAATGCAGTAGATTTCGTATGCAGTTAGATTGCAGAGCACTAAGAAATTCGATAATGGCGGAAAGTATTTTTTGATCATAGATACATGCAAATATATATCTCATATGAATATGATTGGTTTATTCAGCATGTAGTTGAGATTAAATTGAATTTGAAACATGGACGACCAAGATTTAATATTATAAGAGGTTATGATTATTGTGTCGCATATAATCTCGACCTATGTATCTATCATCTAAAAAGTAAGGTGAGATGACATGCATTTAATGCGCCACAGTCAGTATACGGAATGTCGTGCTTTTAATTAAAACGTTTTTAATTAATGACATCCTATGAAGATTAATGGCGGGAAATAAATGCAATGACATGCTGAATACGATATGCTGAATAAATACTCATAACCAGTAAGCTGAACATAGTAGTCAGCGAATACCACTGTGTAGACACTGAGCATTTCAGCAGTACTGAGAGTAAGTTCCCCCTTACTCAGTACCTCCGGGATTGTCTAACTGAACTGAGTCAGTAGGATCCAGTAGACCTAGTTCTACTGAGAGTTCGTTGAATCTGGTCTCAGCTAGAGGTTAGGTCAATATGTCGGCCCTTTGCTTATCAGTATGGATTTTCTCCATTCTGATATTTTTCTTCTCGACATGGTCTCAGATGAAGTGATGACGTATGTTTACGTGGTTGCATCATGTATGAAGAACATGATTCTGAGTGATTGCAATGGCACTGATGCTGTCGTAGTAGATCGACACTTTAATTTAATAGATATCATAATCTCGCAGCTATTGTTGCAGCCATAGGACCTGGGTGCAACAGCTTCCGGCAACCATATATTCAGCTTTAGGAGTGGACGTAGCTACTGAGTGTTGTTTTTTTTTTTGAAAACCACGATATTAACTTACTGCCTAGGAACTAACATGTTCCTGAAGTCGATTTCCTATCGATTCGATTTCCTGCATAATCAGCATCAGAATAACCAGTTAGTTCAAGATTATCATCAGCAGGATATCATAACCCAACATCAGGTGTTCCTTTCAGGTATCGGAGAATCTTCTTTGCTGAGTCGATATGACTTCGCTTGGGATTCGCCTGAAATCTCGCGCATACACCTACAACATATGTTATATCAGGTGTGCTGGCAGTTAAATATAACAATGAACCAATAATAGCACGATAATCAGTTGAGTTAACAGATACTCTCTGTTTATGAAGATCAATCTTCAGATTTGTGTTCATGGGTATCTTTACTGATTTGCTGGATTGGCAGCCAAATTTCTTGATGAGATCTCTAGTATATTTTGCTTGATTAGTGAATATTCCCTTATTGGATTGCTTCACCTAAGGTCCATGAATATAATTCATTACTCCCATCATTGACATCTCGAATTTATCTTTCATCATCTTTTCGAATTTCTGATACATGGTCACATTCTTAGATCCAAATATGATGTCGTCCACATAGATCTGCACCAGTAGAATTTCATTTTCTGACTTGATACTGAATAGGGTGCGATCTACCTTTCCCTTCTGAAAACCTCTGTGAAGTAGAAAGTCTGAAAGGGTATCATATCAAGCCCTGGGTGCTTGTTTTAACCCATACAGAGCTTTCTTGAGTCTGTATACTTGATGTCCCTGCTGAAAGTCGGGTGGTTGTTCTACGTAGACTTCTTCCTTCAGCACGCCGTTCATGAAAGCTGACTTAACATCCATCTGATATATAATGAACTGTTGATGAGTTGCATATGCTAGGAACATATGAATGACTTCCAATCTTGCAACTGGAGCGAATGTTTCATCAAAGTCTATTCCTTCAGATTGACAATACCCTTTACCAACTAGTTGAGCTTTATTCCTGACAATGGCGTTGTTTCATCTTGCTTGTTCTTGAAGACCCACTTATTTTCTATCACATGTTGGTGCATAGGTCTGTCTACAAGCTCCCAAACGTCGTTTCTGGTGAATTGGTTGAGCTCTTCTTACATAGCAGCAATCCAGTCAGCATCATTCAGTGCATCCTTAATCAATTGAGGTTCTTCATTAGACAAGAAGCAGGAGTATAAAACACTTTCTCCTTGACAGAATCTGGATCTTGTGTTAACGCTTGCTAACGGATCTCCGATAATAAGATCTGAAGTGTGAGCATCTAACCAAGAACAACGACGTCTTGTTACTTCTTCTAAAATTTATTCTGCACAAATAGTCGGATTATAAGGAATTTCAGTTGGACTATTTTGTGCTTGAAGCAATTCAGTAACAAGATCAAGATCGACTGAGTCACTAAGTTCAGGGGAATTCAGCTCCGAAACATTAGTAGCTCCCCTTGAGTTGTTATTCTCAGTAGAGGTTACAGTTACCACAGGGGTTTCCTCATCAACCTGAGTTACCCGAGATTGATTATGTTCGGAAGAATCAATCGGTTCAGCTACATCGCTCGTTGGTTGGTTCTGGATTTCATCATCCCAACAATGCTGGATCTTTTCTATGTTATCGTTCAAGCTTAGATCATATAGCTTGCTGCTGACTTCTTCAGCATCTTGCTGAGAGTTTTGTTTCTTGTTCTTAGAATTTAAGAAGTAAATTCGTTAAATACAACATGAGGGCATTCCTCCACGTAAAGTGTTCGGTAGTTAAAGACCTGAAAGCTTTGCTGACCCTGGAGTATCTTAAGAATACCCTTGGTTTGACTTACTATCGAAGACCTTTAACTAATCCTTTCATTATTGTGGATAAAGCACGAACAACTAAAGATATGGAAATGCAAAATAGAAGGTGTTCTCCCTTTTCCATAATTCATATGGTGTCTTCATGTGCATCTGAGTCAATAAAGACCGATTCTGAGTATAACAGGCTGTGTCAGTAGCTTATGCCCAAAACTTTGATGGTAAACCTGAATCTGCGAGTAAGGTTCTTGCTGCTTCTTTGAGTGTTCTGTTCTTTCTTTCAGCAAGAGCGTTCTGTTGAGGTGTACGTGTAGCTGAAGTTTCATGCTGAATTCCTTCAGCTTCACAGTAGTCTTGCATCATCGAGTTTAGAAACTATGTTCCTCGATCTGAGCGTATTCATTGAATCTCGATATCCTTCTCGACATTCAGTCGTTTTAGTAGTTTCGGCAATTCAATTTTGATGTCAAACTTACTGGCGATGAAAATCACCCAAGTATATCTTGAATAGTCATCAATGACTGCAAGAGCATATTTCTTGCCTCTAATCGTCACTTGAGAGACTGGCCCGAATAAATCCATGTGGAGCTATTGAAGGATCCCATCACTAGAAGGTGACGGAATTAGTGGATTGCTTGATCTGGTTTGCTTTCCCTTCAGGCATGCTTCACAGTTCTTATGTCTCTTGAATACTTCATTGGGAGTCCTCGAACTTTAGCATCTCTTGCTAGCTTATTCGTTGTTTTGAAGTTCATATGACTTAATCTTCTGTGCCACAACCATGTTGTTTATCATCTGACTTTGTATGTGCCAGCAAGCATACTTCAGGTTCAGTAGTATTCCAATCAACATAGTAGATATTTCTTCTCTGCGAGGCTGATAACACAGTTTTTCCTGTAGATTTGTCAAGAACATTACAAAATCCTGCGTCAAAAGTCAATTTATTGGAGTTATCACAGAATTGACTGACTAAAAGGAGATTATGTTGAAGTCCTTCAACATATGATACTCTGGGAACTATGGCAGTTCATATCTTCAGTGTTCCGTATGCCCTTGTGTATCCTTTGGAGTTGTCATTCAATTCTGGCTCCTTGCAGAACGCAGTTGATCAGCAGATTCTTTTGATGCGTCATGTATCTTGAGCATCCGGTGTCCACGATCCAAGGGTACTTTAGCACCTGCAAAATAAAAACAAATTCATGTAGAGGTTAGTGGATTTTGGGACCCAAATCTGTCTGATAACCTTGGTGGTTTAGATATCCTCTTGCCCTTATTGTCAGTTGATCTCTCTGCTGAACTAGGAGATGCTGACTTCTTTAACTTTTGAGGTTCAGGTTTCTTTTTCTTCTGAACCTTACGGCTTTTGTTTCTAGGCTCATAATAAAATAACCCATATTGAGCTGGATGTGTCCACTGTGGGTGGACATACTGTTCTGCCCATCTGACCTTCTTGGTTCCTCTTGAGTTAGATCTTAGTATTCTGGGGCTTGAACCGTGGGTCATCTTCTGGTAGTTGGGCTGAGGTGCTTTCATCTTTTGTTTGTTCTTTGTCCGAGGGATTGAGGATTCGGCGTATTGAATTCCCCTTTGGACAAATCACGTCGGCCACCGTTTTACGAGCTTTTACGTCCGTAAGTAGTTGCTTCATAAGTATAACCAAGTCCTTCCTTCGTAGAACATGGTCTCTGGTGATCTCAACAACTTCTCAAGCTTTTCTTTAGCTCCTATGTATTGCTCAGTCATTAAGGTTCTCCAAACCTCATCGCTTTTCCTCGGAGCTTCATACTCAATCAGTCACTTTTATGCAAACAAAATCAATATGCATAGTAATCAGTCAGAGCTTCTCCAAATCAGTCAGAGCTTCTCCAAACCCAGTTTGAAAGCCCAAAAGTCAGTTTTATGCAATATGCATAGTAATCAATGCAATAGTAAATCTACACAATCAATTTTTAAAGTGGTTCGGATACTCTAGATCCTACGTCCACTGTCATGAACAAAGCAGGAGTTCTTGTATTTATTTATACTGAGCAAGTCTCAATTGATCTGTGCACTGGACATATACAGTTCTTGTTTGCTTATACTGAGCAAGTCTCAGTTGATCTGTGCACTAGACAGATACTCTACTTATAGTCGTAATGACTTGATCTGTGCGCTGGACAGATACTCTACTTATAGTATCCTTCAAGGTTACAATTACTGCTTACTCTAGAAAAATTGTAGGCCTTTGTAAATTTTGGCGACATTTTGTTCTGGATGATTATAATACTACGTATATTGGCACTATAATACTGTGCATAACACGGTTAAACGATGTGCTAGTACTATCTTATGTTCGAAAAGATGACCGCTAACTTTTTCTACTTTTAGAAAATAAAATGATATTTTACATTTTTTGGTTTATGCATTATTTTAATTTACATTTCAATTTCTACGAATATCTTGAATGATGATTATTATTTAGAAAAGATTTTTTAGAAATACGGTAAAACCTTCGTATAGTAATACTTTATTTAGTAATAACCTCCTTATAATAATAAAAAACTGAAATGTCAATTCGGGACCAAATATAAATTATAATAAACTTTACATTGTGATAATACATATTTTTTCTATGTACATCACAAACACACTAACTTCTATATAGAGATAAACTGTATTAAATTTCAAATATATTCATAAAATATCCAAAATTGTAACATAAACTGCATACATGAAATACTTGTCTGAAGTTGTTTGTGAAAATAATTTAATTTCTTTTTGTTTAGTACTTCATCCTTTTAACTTATATCATTATACCAACTTGTTGGTCTAGAGACGAGCTTTCAGGTGAGAGGGGGGGTGAATACACCTAAGTGCAAATTTTAACTCAAACATGAAAGTACGTATCTTGCGAATATTGCTTCTTGAATTAGCCAGTTGGCCAAATTAGCTTTTTAGATCTCGTGGGCAGAGTATTCTTCTACTGAGTCCTATCTACTGACTTCAGTCAGTGAACAATAGTTCAATATCAGATTTTGTGTGTGGAAGTGTAGGCCTAAAAATATGTCCGTCTCAGTTTGAAAACTCGTTTTATGCTAATTGATTTAAAGTCAGTTTATGCACTATGCACAGTAATCAATGCAAAATAATTTTTTTCATCAAATCTCTCATATTTGTATAAATTTGAGATGTGATATAATAAAATGATTGGATTGACTCAATAATTCAACTTATTGAAACACTAAAATTTAATTTTCGAGATTAATATACAGATAGATTTCAAAATATTTAATATAATAAGCATTTAGAAAACACCCTAGTACTCTAATTGAGTATCAAATATTTGGTCAGTTCAATGAGTAAGCATTGCGTGTGATTCTATTATTAACCATATAGATTAATTGAAAAACAAATATAACCTTCCACTATAACAAAACACAATTCTAGCAAAAATGATTCTTTTTTATCTTCAATCATGTCACATCTCACCAAATTATGGTAGCAGTATTTATTTTTTCATTTCAAACGAACAGGGTCGAAGGAGGGCCTATGGAAGAATAAAAAATGTTGTCGAAAATAGTAGTCTGGGCCGTCCCGCGACCCTACATGGGCCGAGGCCGAGTAATTCCATCGGCCGATGGAGGGCCTAAGGCGGGCCGATGGGACGACCTGTACAATTTTTCGGCCCCCACCTTGTCACAACAGCTAAAAGTCAGCAAAAATCGCCCCCATCTTGTCATAACAGCAAAAGTCAGAAAAAGTTGACTAAATAACTATTTATGGGTTTTATAATAATAAATGACTACAATTGTCTTTACTATAACAATTTGGCTAAAAGAGTATATTAACACTTTTCTATTTATATAATTAGGAAAAAATTAATTACGCCCTCGTTTTCAATTATTTTGCTTATTTTATTTTATATTTTCCCTTTATATAGTAAAATGTAAAATATCGAAAAATGACGAGTACGAGGATGGGAGCATTGTCTTATCTACCCCATCACATTTTATCATTATCAACAACCCAAAATAGAATTGCAATTTCTTCGCTCCAACGCTGCGGCAGCAATCTGAACAAGCTTTTCCAATCGTTTTCCACATCTCACATTCAGCGGACAAGTTCGAGCGTCCGAGCTTCGTCGAAAATGGAGCCTCCCAAGCCTGAGGAAGTGAAGCACGAGATGGAGATGTTTGGCGACGTCAGAGTCGACAACTACTACTGGCTTCGCGACGATTCTCGCTCTAATCCCGAAGTATTGGCGCACCTACGCGAGGAGAATGCTTATGTAGACCACATCATGTCTGGTCTGTTCACTCTCGCTCTCTCTATCAGTTCGCTAATTTTGTAGAATTTTTGGATTCTGTCGGTGCTACATTGGGGGATTTCACTATTTGATACCGGAAAACCTACAAATATTCAAGTAATTGGTGTGGGTGAGTGGGTTTTATACTGAATTATTTCAGTTGGATGATTCATTGGGTTTTGGTTCTGGGACAAGGTTAGAAACCAGTTGAAGCAGCAATATTGGTTCATACACTGGTTCTGTGTACTGAGTTTATACTGAACTGTTATTCGTTTTATATTATTACGGAATAATGGATGCATGGTTATTGGTTAAGCACTTGAAGGGATGGTTTCTGGTTTTTGACGGGTTCCCTATTCCTTGGTTTGTTGGTTACAAATTTTCATACACGATCCAATCTAAGAGCCTCAGGAGTGTTGTTTAAAGTAAAGGCTGTCTGCTAAAATTCGGATTTGAATTGATGTGTAATATATAAATTATTTGTGTCATTTTTCAGATATCCAAGTATTGTTCTTTCTTGTATTATATGCCACAAGATTACTGTACACAAAGTTGATGGGTTTATAACTGTTAAGGTACTTGTTTCAGGAACCAAAAAGTTAGAGGATCAGATTTATAGCGAGATAAGAGGCCGCCTGAAGGAAGATGACATATCAGCACCTTTACGCAGAGGACCTTATTATTATTACAGACGCACCTTGGAGGGAAAAGAATACGCCCAATACTGCCGCCGCCTAGTGCCTAATATTAACTCTCAGGCATCTGTTCATGACGCCATGACAATTGGACCTGATGCCCCTCCAGAGCACGTCATTCTTGATGAAAATGTTAAAGCTCAAGAACATGCGTTTTACATCATTGGGGCTTTTAGAGTAAGTCACATTCTCCTCTGGCTATTTAATTTTTTTTCTCTTCTTCTAATATACAGGGAAGTGCCCCTAACAGCTATTTATTTTTTCTTAATTTTATTTCTTTCCCTCTCACTTTGTCATTATGGTTCATTTGTCTCTTTCCCAGGTTAGTCCAAACAATAAATTGGTAGCTTATGCAGAAGACACTAAAGGAGATGAAATTTACACAGTTTATGTCATTGATGCTGAATCTCAAACGCCAGTAGGTAAGCCTTTGTTTGGAGTTACATCAGATCTTGAATGGGCGGGTGATGATGCTTTAGTCTACACCACTAGAGATGAGATCCTCCGGCCCGACAAGGTATGGATGTTCAGTTAAACTAAATAATGAGGTTCATTAACTCAATAACACTGAATGCAAAAAATGAAGACTATGCAGTATTTATTGTCCTTATGTTAATAGACAAGCTCAATGCAACACTATCTATTAAACAAACTCTTTGTGCCTTTATGTATTAAAAAACAAGTGCCAAAATAATTTGTGCATGTTTATTAAGATTTAAGAGAAGGGGAAAGTCCATCTGAACCTCAAACTATCAAGTTCACAAAGTCTCTTCTAGGAAAAAGTGAAATTAAAAGTAAACAAATTAAAACTCGAACCACTTGTGGAAACATTACACGTGGATCCAGAGGAAAAGAAATTGCAATGCAGGCTTGTTGATGATTCCAGGTAGTCTAAGATGCTACAGTAGTCACTCGCTGATATGAAGAGATGACATTGTGGTGATTAAGATTTGGTACAAGTCTTAAGATTGATCAAGTCAGGTGATTGTGGTTGAATGATGGGAACTACAACGCATAAGAGGATGAGCCCTACTCGTAGTGCCTCATCACAGAGAACTGAGAAGGCATAGCATACTCCGGAATATCCTGGGATTCCTTTTTTACTACATGAAGCTCAACCTCATATGATCATATCTAACTAGGAGATGTAAATGTATCTTTGTTTTTTAATGGATAACTGATAACATATAAAGTAATTTCCTTCTGTAGCTGTAGCACAGCCTAGTGAACTCATTGTGAATGTTTACCCCAATATTTCAGACCTATTACTGATCGTGTATAGCTTATGGCAGGTATGGTTACATAAGCTGGGGTCTGAACAATCTTTGGATCTTTGCCTTTATCATGAAAAGGATGACATGTTTTCTCTTAATCTTGCTGCTTCTGAGAGCAAGAAATTCCTATTTGTTGAATCTGAGAGCAAAATTACAAAATTCCTCTTTTACCTTGACGTCTCAAAGCCTGAAGGTGGGCTAGCTGTTTTGACACCTCGATTGGATGGCATAGACACATCAGCAAGTCACCGTGGGAATCATTTTTTTATTAAGAGAAGGAGTGATGAGTGTTTTAATTCTGAAATACTTGCTTGCCCTCTAGATAATACATCAGCTACCATCGTCATCCTTCCTCACCGGCCAAGGTAAAAACTCATGCAGCTAAATTGTCATCTTTGAACATAACATAAATGGTGATATTTTCTCTTAATTATAATCAATTTGTCAACCATTATGAGGTCGAACTATTTTAACTTGGGTGGCACTTAGAAATATACATAGTAGAACCCAGTACCTTCGTGTTTAGTTCCATTATTTATTAAATGTAGATTAAAGTAATGAACCTTTGTTTTTCGATTGAAGCTTCTTAAAAACCTTCAGAAGCTAATACAAGTTGATTGTCCCTCCAATAAATGTGTATGAAATATGCGTATGGAAATATAAACCATATCAATGACTCAGGGATCGCAATATTTCCATTTGACTGCTTTAATTTAATGGTACCTCGATTCTCATCTGCTTCCGGTTATATGTTCATTCATATTGATTTTGCATTTAAGATAATTGTTTGTTGAGATGAAAATGGAAGTGAAGCTATGAGGATTCAAGTTTAGCATTTGTTTGCCTTCAATTTTAAAATTATCATATGTTTTTTAGATGATGTACTCATTGAATTTAACTGCTTTAATATAGTTGTTTTTACTTTTTAGTCAGAGCTGCAAAGCACAAGTATCATTATGTAGTTAGACTTGCCTTCAACTTTTGCATGAATCTGATGAACAACTTAATAGAATACTGTTGATACCCGAAGTTATGTATATTGAACACTTGATCATAATCTAAAGAAAGCTGAATATGTGTTACTCAGAAAGTTGTTTGATGGATATAGTTGTCTAAGGCCCCGTTTGACAAAACAACTTAAATAAGTGTTTATGGCATAAGCACTTACGGTATAAGCACTTAAATTCAATAAGTTAGATGTGTTTGGATGCGCACATTGAAAATAACTTATACAAAATCAAAGTGTTTGGATTCATTTCTACATAAGCAAATTATAATATTGACATTACAACAAAAAATAAGAAACAAAAGCTACTATAACGAAAAAAATAAAAAATATAAATTGTAAAGATAGTAAAACTAAAAATAGAAGACTTTAATTAACATACGAAGCAATAATTGAACAAGAAAAAATGTTAATTTAAAATAAAATAAAATAGCAGACTTACAATTCAAGTTGCGAGAAATTAAAAAAGCAGAGATAGATAATTAGATACAAAACAAAGCCTGCTGGTAGTGTATGAATGGAAACCGGAATATTTCTATATCATTCATTGTGGAAGACGACAGTTGTGAGTGCTATTTGCGTGTATTAAGAAATTTAGGGTTTTGGAATCCTATGCTGGACATTTGGGAATAATTTTGCTAGAGTTATTAATATTAAAGGAGAAAAATTAAAATATAATGAAAAATTGCTCTCATCAGGATCCGATATATGGATCTATTTATAAGCTCCACATCATCTGTTTCTAGCTTATTTTCATAAGTTATTCCCATCAGCCTATGAAAATAAGCCAAAAACAACTTATTTTTTAGAATTCCAAACACGTGGATAAGTGCTTATTATTTAAAATAAGCTGCAATAAGCTGTAGATAAGCTCTTCCAAATGGAGCCTAATTGGATCTTAGACGCCAGTACATCATTAAATTAAAAGCTGAAAAATTATTAGAAGCAAATGAGATTTTAGACTAAACAACCTAAAACATTCCCATGCTTAATCTGAATACTAACTCTTATCAGGAAAAACCAAAATCCGCTCAGTGCTTAGATTCAATGTGGATAACTAAAGGATATTAATACTAAATTTCTAACTCTACCTGAATGTTCCTCAACTAATATCTGCAAACCTATTGTCTTATCATTTATCACTTAATCATGTCGATGTTTAGGACTAACACTCATAATTAATCAGTTTAGCGAAAGAAAAGTGAAAGCTCTTCCTTATTAACCTAAATTCTTCAACAGACTGAATGTACATTCTTGCTGGTGGTGAATTTTAGTATTTTGTGGACAAAGCTATTCCATGTTGCATTTTACTATTGATGATGATTTAAGTTGACATTTTTGTTTAGCTTTCACTTCTGATCATGATTTAAGTTGACACTTTAGTACTTTTACCAGTGTGAATATTCAGGACATGCAACTATTTAGTGATCATTTCGTGGTTTATGAGCGTGAAAATGGTTTGCCCAAGATAACAGTTTATCGCCTCCCTTCCATTGGAGAGCCACTCGGCAAACTTGAAGGTGGCCTGGCCGTGGATTTTATTGATTCTATATATTCAGTGGATCCATCAGAGTCGCAATTCACTTCTAATATTTTGAGATTTCATTATAGCTCGATGAGGACACCTCCTTCTGTATATGATTATGATATGGATTCAGGGATTTCTGTTCTCAAGAAGATTGATACGGTAAGTTAGCTATCTGCTATTGAATCTCCTTGCTCATGTCCTTGCTTTAAATTTGTACTGTTTATTTCCCTTCTATGCACTGGTTTTTACATAATTCTAGATCTATTTTCTCCAATAGCAAAGCTTTGTTTATGATTGCATTTTTCCTCCCCCTGCCTCAATCCTTTTTGCTATTATTATTAAACAAGATCATAGAATAGATAACTTATGCTGGGGTTTTATCTAATCTCGATAGCCTGTTCCTTTTTTTATATGTAGGAAATAGTGTTATTCCTTATTAGGGCAGTTGGGATTTGAGTGCCCCAGGAGATAATGCCTGAGATATAATTTGTCCATCCATATTGTAGCTCCCAAAAGTGTAAGATGATAGTAGATTGAAATATTGAATCTGAAAATTTGGTCAAAAGTAGCTGGAGTCAACAGAGTAAATAATTAATTAATTATTTTTTTTAATTAATTAATTACTTGTTCAACAGTTCAAGAACCAACAATGCAAATCGTAAACTTCCTCACATATTACTACAATGCAAATCACAAGCAGCGGCGACGGAATTGAAGGACACATTGGAGAACACATTGAGAACCCCAATCCCCCCGAAAATTAAACTCAGACAAACTGAAGCAACCAAAAATTAAAATCACAGACACTAACAATGGCGGCGGCAGCTTTCAGGTCGGGCGGCGGCACTTTCAGATGGCGGCGGCGGCGACCGTATTGACAAGCAGCGGCGACGCAATTGTTCAACAAGCTAAATTGTTTTGATTTCGAAAAAATTGGGTTTTTAGTTGATTAGGGTTTGATATAATTTCAAAATTAAACATATAGGTTGTTTGAATTTGGGCTAATTTGGTTCCAATTGAAGAAAGGGTCAGAAAATAAGCCCAAGCTATGTGTCGAACGCCTCAGCTGACGAGTCGAGGCGTACGCCTCGAGGCGCGCCTCGCCGGGCTGAGGCGGGCTGGCGAATTGAAATCAGCGAGGCGTACGCCTCGGAGCTTTTTTCCGGCGCCTCGCTCCGAGGCGCGCCTCGAGGCGTACGCCTCGAACGATTTTTAATTCACTGAAAGTAGTGACTAAGATTCAGTGACTTCTCGTCATTTGCTTTATGCAAGTGGAACTTTTGGGAATAATGGAGTCTCATGTTGGATTTTTTTATTTTTTATAATAAAGGAGTTAGGTGAGGGGGATTATTGAAGAAAATGTCATTTCTTAAAGGAGTTGGCTCATTCGTTTTCTAATAATATTTCTCTTGTAGATGAAAGTGAATTTTGATTTATTTTCAGAACCAGTATTTTCTGAAAATTGACCTGAAGCATGCTTATAAGAAAACACAAAAAGTGTATGTTGAAAGTCTAGCTGAGATAACTAAAGGTCGATTTATGTTAAAATAATATATCTGCATCTATCCATATATTGTAAATTGTAATTATAAGGCTTGTTGGCCTTTTGCCTACTTTGGTGCTCCATTGCATCAAGAAATTTGATTTATGTTCATGAAACTCTTTAGTGTTAATTTATTGAAGACTTGGTGATAGAAATGGTATGCTTGTGTACGCATGCAAGCACTAGTATATTGAAGCTTTTGCATGTTGGAAGAGTACTGTTTGAAATGATGCTCCCTCAAAAGCTTAAGTTTATTAGAGGTCACAACTTATTGTCTGGGGTTTTATGTAAATCTGTGTACAAGTTTGATGCCCATTCTTTTGTTCCATCTTACTCTTCCATGAGATTCATCTAATGCACGAGTAAGATGGAGCCAACAGAATGGGCATCAAATTGGAGTTTACCCTTTTAGTTTAATTGGTCTCGTCTTGGAGTGAAATTTCTTGTGCATTAAATGTACGCACTCTTTGATTGATAACTATAAGATATACATTGTATTATCTCAGAAAAATTGCATGAGGATGCCTGAGCAAAATTAAATAAATATGAGTGCCTCGTATTCTTATTTGCTCACCCTTTCAGGTCTTGGGAGGTTTTGATTCTGCTAATTACATAACTGAAAGGCAGTGGGCTACTGCTGCTGATGGCACTCAAGTACCTATTTCAATTGTATATAGGAAAGATCTAGTGAAGCTTGATGGTTCGGATCCATTACTTCTTTATGGTTATGGTTCCTATGAGGTAATTCATCAAATTGTTGATTAAGGGTTTCTGACATGATAGGCTCCATTAAATAATCTCTCTCCTTTTTGTTCTGCATGGTAGGACATCCACAAATAACATTTATTACTTGAATTGTTAAAAGCATCAATTATCATACATTCTGGATGGAGACTGATGTTTTAAACAGATATGTGTAGATCCATATTTCAAGGCGTCAAGATTGTCTTTGTTAGACAGAGGCTTCATTTTTGCTGTTGCTCACATTCGAGGAGGTGGTGAAATGGGGAGACCATGGTATGAAGATGGAAAACTGCTCAAGAAAAAGAATACGTTCACAGATTTTATTGCCTGCGCTGAATATTTGACAGAAAAGAAGTATTGTACCAAAGAAAAACTTTGCATTGAGGGAAGAAGTGCTGGTGGTTTGCTAATTGGTGCTGTTATTAACATGCGACCAGATTTATTTAAGGCAGCTGTGGCTGGGGTACCTTTCGTTGATGTTCTGACTACTATGCTTGACCCAACAATTCCTCTTACAACTTCAGAGTGGGAGGTTAGTCTGATCTTCTTGTTTCTCTAAAGTTTAGAGCTTGGTTTCTTATGAGATGGTGGTGACACTATGATGTATTAGCCGGTGGGAGAAGTCATAAGCAATTCTTGCTGCAGTGGCTAGAAAAAATGACGCAAACCTCTTAAAGCAGGGCTGGGTAGACCGGTAGAGACATGAGAAATTGAGAAGTTGGCATTTTTCCAAATGAGGAAGATGTAAGAAAATGAATAATGTGAAGAAACTGTATTTATTTTAAATAAAAAATTTAGCAACTTAATGCAGAAAGTTTACATCTTTAGATAAACCAAGTTTAGCCCGAAATTTGGCACTCATAATTGGTTGTGCAAGGGGTCTTGTTGGGAGGTGATCCCCTCCGGATATTCTTTTAGGCCCGGAAGTTAACTTACAGAACCAGTCTTGCTTTCTTTACTTGAATTTTACTTTTGCTATTCGGGTACCAAAAGAAACAGAAAGTTTGATTAAAGAAAAACGAGTGATTCTTATTTGATGGTCTTAATAGGGAAAATCATTTTCATTTCTCTTTGGTTTTAAAGAATTTGGGATGTTGCATAGTGGGAGCATTTGTTGTATATTAAGTATTATTTGGGAAACGGTGAGAAGAAAATAGCTGTTGTGAAGTTAACAGATGGGATGCGAGCATTGCTTTCAGAACTACCTTTTTTAAATGCTTACCAGTTTATAATTATCCACCATATACAGTTCCTTAATAAAATGAGATTCTGGGAGTGGGAGGATGTTTCAGCGGGTAACAATTTATCACTGTGATACCCCTTTTTATACTGTATTTCTTATTTCCATCTTAAACTTATCTTTTTCTTTGCCTCTCTGATTCATAATTCCTCCCTTCACTCTCTGTTTCTCGAGTTTACAATGCTTCGTAATCTTAAGAATTTGAATTGCAAGAGTTTTCCTTTGCTTAGCTTGCTTGAAGGAGTTCAATTTATTGAGGGCCAGGATGACATTAGGACGTGGCCTAGAATAGCCATTGTTGTCATAAATAAATAAACAATTTTTTTATTGATAAGAAGAATCCTCAGATGAGGTGTGTATAGAGTAAAGCTTAGAGTTGCTTGATGATGGGCCTCAAGTTTAAAATTCCGAATATGTTTTGTACATTGTGATATATTGTGTTAGTGATTGTATTTGCATGATGTCACGGGCATAGTAAATCATCAGCATGTCTGCAGTTTCACCTGGGAAATAAAGCTGTTCTCCTTGCTAGGGGTACCTTAGATTCAGGAGTTTTTTCCTCTTTTGAGGAAATGGTCGGGTGTGAATTGCCTATTGCGGCAAAAAACTCATCCAGCTGATGAAACAGATACTTGCCTAAAATTATTTCTTGTGTCCAGTATGGGTTGGCTGAGTTGATTTTCAAGCATCCAAATCTCGTTGTTATGTAACTGTAATTTTATGCCACTTCACTCATGTTCTTTGGGTATTCTTCGCTTGAATAAGTTACCACCGGGGTTCCTTCAATCGTATTCGCACATCTTATCTTTTGATAGTCAGTTTTAACTTGTACTAATTCCTCCTTTTAGTTCTCATCCTACTGCCTACATGTTGCTTTTTGCCGCTTTATCATCAGTTCTTCCTTTGGAAAGGAATATGAGACAAAAACAGCGATATTAACTTTTGCTTCTTACCTGTGCTACAGGAATGGGGTGATCCTCGAAAAGAAGAGTTCTATTTCTACATGAAGTCCTATTCCCCAGTTGATAATGTGAGTTAAACCTAGATATTGATACAAGCAACAGTATGTATCTGGTTTGTTTTCAGCTAATGAGATATACAGTCGCAAGATCTTGGAGTAACTTTTACTGTTCTTACAGATTAAAGCGCAAAATTATCCAGCTCTTCTCGTTACTGCCGGATTAAATGGTAAGTATGGGTGCTAATGTTAAACCTTGCACCTATAATCATGGGAGCCAAAATTATTTACTTCTCTTGGTTAACATACAAAGTCAGAAGCAGGCTAAAGAGTTTGATGTTTCTTCTCTTTCTTTTATCTTCTTCTTTCCAGTCCTACCTTTAAATCACTTCTAAAAATCCAATAAGAGAAAAGGCTTGAAAGTATGCTACGCGTCCAACCTTTTTACTAGCATGGACATGAATTCTATTCGAACGTTGTTCCTTCAAGCTAGTTGAAGGATCCTAGTTACTTTTTCTGATGGAATGACATCTTTAATTGCGGAAAGGTTTATTTGGATCCTTGTCTTTCAGTAACATATTAGATTAGCCAATCTCGGACTTTATATTTCTGAAATGTCACAAGAACATATAAGATTTTGTTCTTGTCTTCTAATCCACAATTTATTCTATCAACTTATATTACTGGGTTCTGCTTACGTGTCTGGCAGATACGCGGGTTATGTACTCCGAACCAGCTAAATTTGTTGCTAAGTTGAGAGATTTGAAGACTGATGATAATGTGCTGCTCTTCAAATGCGAACTTGGTGCCGGGCATTTCTCAAAGTCTGGAAGGTGAATAATACATTCCTTTTTGTGCAGAATTTGCATTTTCTTTTTTTTTTTTTCAAACGGTTCTTATTGAATTTACTCAATCATATGCAACTGATGCTGGTATAGCCAAGAACATATAAAAAGGCATATACTTGAAGGAGGGGCCTCAAATCTGTCCCTTGGAATCTTCAATATTCTTCTCCCTATGTTTGGATCTATCATTGAAATTAAATTTGATAGTTAATCACGGAAAATCTATGATCTGTCCCTCACCTGGTAGCATTGTCAAAATTCTTTTTTTTTCTCTATTAATTATTTATTTTGATTTTTTGTTAGAATTAGTGGAGTTGTGATTTTGCTACTCTATTGCAGGTTCGAAAAGCTCCAGGAAGATGCCTTCACATATACTTTTATTTTGAAGGCCTTAGACATGATTCCTGCCACGGCCTAGACAGATAAATAAAGCTAAGTAGCTCATGAACTGAATTTCAAGAAACCAAATTATGTTACAGTTTCATTTCATTTAAGTTGATTTTCTATCAACGTTGGTTTTATTCTTGTTTGATTAATCTTAAGCAGAAAAAAAAGACAATATTTTCCCTTTGATACTCAAACGGTCCTTACCTTTCATTAGTACGAAATTGTTTCAATGCGCATGCATGGTTTTCTCTTTAAACTATGATTTTTCACTTTGTTTTGATGATTAACGATGGTTACAAAAATTATGGTATCTATTTTAGGCTCACAGTCCTAATTTATAATTTTATTTAGATGTTAAAGATACCTCTCGAACAAGAATAGTACAAAAGCTCTACAACTCAAAATAAATTTAACTGAAAAATACAAGTGTGAATAATATAATTACATGTATGATAGATGTAAATTATAATAGGTATTTATGTGTAGTAAGTTCACATCTAGATATATTGATCGAGTTTTAAAAAAATAAAATTGCATAAGCAAATGGAAGGCACATAATATAATTTAGTTAAAAAGTTCGATTATGTTGTGGGCTTTCAAATGAGTTCATTAAATATTTGCCGAATTTGTATTATTATTCTACCCACCAAATATATATACCTATTTGTCTTTTAATGATATGAAAAATTTAATGATATGAAAGTTAGATATATATTACTATTGAGATTTGAGTAAAGTAAAGTAAATTATTAAAATACATCTTCACCGTATAATTATCCTACCCCTTATTAGCTCTGATACTACTACGGACAAGATCGGTGCATGAGAAGGAATGAGTACCGAATATTTAGGAATAGAACAAAACAAGTTCTAATTACATAATTTAAATAAACGTCATCAGTTTAGAACTTTCAGATCAACACATCACACCAACAATCCCTTAAACGGCCTTCAATAAATCAGCCAAAAAACGGGACAAAACAGTGTGGACAACAGATGTTACAAAGCGCTAAACATATCAGTTATCTCAATTAAAACCTCAATTCAGCATTATTTCTTATCATAACATCGGCTCTCTTTCAAGATACTTGAACCAGTGTTGTTAGATAATTATATAGATCAGACATAATTTATCACACATGAATTTAGCCTATAAGGCTAACCATATATATTATACAAAATCAAATTAACAAACTAAAAGAAGAGATAAGAGACTTACAAGAAATAAACTACGTAGGCTTTCTTCTGACAACTTTGATGAAGAAACTTGAAGGAAATTTTAAAAGAGAGAATTTTGATTTATGATTTTGTCCCCTCACCATACATACATCATTCCTTATATAAACAAGAATAGAATAAAAGTAAAAAAGTCTACCACCTATTAATACAGTAACCTACAAACATAGCACCTAAACAATTCTAGAAAAGTAAACTACTATTATTAATAAGATGACAAATGATTTTATCTATCAACATGACAACTAATTTTGTCGTAAAACAAGATTTTTCTTTGAGGTGGTGTACTATTCCCTCATATTAATATGCCATCTGTCTTCAATTATTTCGATCCAGAAGATTCTTCTTTGTTGAGTTTCTCAACTAAAGCATCTTTCATCGCTTCAAAAATATCTTCGATCGAAGCTTCTTCATTGGGATCTTGGACTTCTTGAAAATCAACATCTTGAGACATTGTGTCTTCTTTAAATGTTATCAACAAATCTTTCTTGACTTGTTCCAGATATTCATGTATCATCTTTTCCTTAGATATAACTCGAGACTTCAATTTTAACTTCCTTGATATATGCTCAAATTGAGAAGGAGATTCCTTCTTAAATTTGAGCTTAATTTGCTCTTCATATTTCTTAATACTAGTATCAATATAACACATAGTATCAATACAAAAAATATGACCAGATTCTGGGTTTTCATTTATCATCTTCTCCTAGAATTTAGAATGTGAAACCCTTTTAATACAAGGGATCGTATCATCAGTATAACCGAACTCTGGAGTCCATTTCCAAATCCAAGGAATTGAGAATTCTGTGAAGAAATACAGGGAAGATATTCCTTCCACACACAACCCCTTTTCTTGAATTTCAAGAATTTTTGGAGAAATGTCTATCCATTTTTCAAATTTCTCTTTAAAATAATCAAGTAAGATTCTTACCGAGGTACCATAATATTGCCACCATTTAATAAACCATATAAGTATATCGAAGTTATAAACTTCTGAACAAATTTTTATAAACCAAGAATGTTTTCTCTTCGGATTTTCTTGAAAATTTCTTAGAAGAAATGTTGGTCCCGAGTCAAACGTTCAGGTGTAGAGGGGGGGGGGTGAATACACCTGAAAACCTTTTTCTAAAACTAGAACGCGAACAGTCCGATTAACGGAGATTGCCTACTGAATGAATTCAGTAGACCAGACAAGTTGTTCTAGATCGCGTGGACAGAGTGACTGAAGATGCTGGACTCTGCTAGCTGATTGATATCAGAATTCATACGCGTTCAGCAACGTTCAGTAGCGTGCGGAAAGTGTATGCCCAAATTAGTTTGGTTTGAAAACGTTTGTTTATAAAAGTTGTTTCAGTAGATTAGTGCAGCCAGTTAAGTTTGTTACTGAAACTCAGTTGAATGATTTTGTAAATGGTTTTTCAGTATGAACAGTTAAATCAATGCAACAGTTATAAACACAACTACTTTTAAAGTGGTTCGGATACGTAAGATCCTACGTCCACTATCCTGAACAAGGCAGGAGGCTATTTTATTATACTGAGTTAGTCTCAGTCAGTTTGTGTATTGGACAAACAACAACCTTGTGATTATACTGAGCAAGTCTCAGTTTACAGGGTCAAACAAAATATGTTTGAATGTATCTCCAACGATGAAGGAGTTCTTAACACTAAGAACAGTTAAAAAAAAAATGAACTCCTTCGGTCTAAGCTATAGATATTACAATTGAGCTTAGGTTAGACGGAGGGGAACAAGAAGGGCTTCTAGAGCGAAGAACAGTGAGGAATGATCTCTCTGGGTTCGTGTTCTTCACTTGGATGCTAGAGACTTGAGTTCTATGTAAGCTTGTGTTCCCTTAGAGCAAGTTGAATGCTTTTCACGTTTAGATTGAGCTCTGAAGTTCGTCGCGTATAGCTTGTGTTCTTATTTGCTTGTTGCTCTCTTCGTATCTTCTTCAATCTTGATTTTCCCTCTATTTATAGACGTGAGCTATGGATAGATCCGTTGGAGACGAACTGTCCATGTGTCACTTTATGGGTAGCTAACGGCTCTTTTGAATTTCCGCATAGTCCACGAACTTTTTAGGAAAGTGGTCGACTTGCAGCTTTTGTCAGATACTTTTCCAGCTGGCTGCTTGTCCTTGGTCGAGGTACAGAAAGTAGTTGAGACATGTTCAGACTTCAAGGTTTACTGAAGCTGACTTCTCACTGACTTCTCTGAAGTACTACCTCGGACAACTCTACTAATTTATTCTCTAAAGTCCACTGTCAGTTAAAGTAATTGACCGACCGTTGCTGAGTCTGACCCAAGGTTCAGTAGTATACTTCTGCTGAGTTCAACTCTACTGAAGGCCAAGACTCTGAGTTCAGTAAACTGTTCCTGCTGAGTCCAGTTCAACTGACTCCTGAACACCTTTCAGTATGCTGCTCTTGCTGAGTCCAACCATACGGAGTCTTCACTTCATGGCATTGCGGCGGATAGTCTATTGAGAGACAGAAGACGGAATTACTGAGCCGACACCATGCTAAAGGCAAGTCTGCTGAGTCTGAAATACTCAAGAGACAAGGGTGATTAACTTTTACATAGAAATGGTTCATCAATCAAAATAGGGTTTTGGGATCAGTCAAATCAACAACTGAATCATATCCCAACAATTTCTCCCTATTTGATGATGCCAAAACCTATCTCTAAATGTCTATGCTGAAAGCTAGACAACATCTGGCGCCTATCTAACACTCTAAAGAATTATCAGATACAGACTCCTTACAACTGTTACAATGAGAATCAGTGGAGTTGTACCTTCAAGTCTCTAGTCTACTAAGGACAGTTTTGAGTTAAAAAATTATCTCAACAATTTCCTCCTAACAAGACATCAACCAGTCTAAGCAAACAGACAAACACAGATAGGTAGTGAGTGTGTGAGTCAGTAATCACTTAGGTGATTCTGTGGACAATGAGTAATTGTCGGGACAAGTAACAATGATGTATATAAGTGATAAGAAAGGATTACAGATACGTCACTTGCTACACTAGGAAGCTGCTAGACCTATCAAGTTGAACTACTGCTTCTTCGTTCTAAAACGCTGGATCCTTGCCTTAAACTCTTTCGATTTGTCCTCTGGAAGGGGGAGTCCGTTGAGCTTGAAAGTGTCCTTCCTCATCTAGAGAATCTCAGGAAGATCATCCGCGTCCTTTCGGTCAAGATGTTTCATTGATGCCGCCGCCCTCACATCAGCTTCGATTTCAACAGTGAATACTGAACTGTCTATTTTCCTCGGAGGGGGTAGAGTTCTAAAAGCCGGAGTAGTAACCTTTACACCTTCATCAAGAGCTTTCTGAACTATTACATAGACCTCATGATCACATTTGTATATCTATTTAGCAAAGGCATATGCCTTGTCTGTGAAGGAAATATGAGGGACGAATCGATTACCTTCCTCCTTCGTATGTTGTTGCAGCTCTGATTGTTGCTCGTATGTCAGATCTTCTGATTTGTGTCTCAGCCTTTTTTCTCCCTCTGGGTGGTCAGAGTACTGGAGAAAATCAAGATTACTGTCTCTCTCTCTAACGTGTATAACCGTGTGAGATTGTATAATTGTGTGTTCTGATTATGAACATAATACTAATATATATAGGCTTCAAGAGCCAATATAATATTAATATTTGTAGCCCATTAATTTAATTACATCCCTAATTGACTTCTATACAATTAGCCCATAATATAATTAATTAATCTATTAGGCTACTAACATTTATCAATTAATAATCTATTTAATAACATTATTAAATAATGTAAAAATGCATTAATCTATTAATAATGATTTTTGAGAGACAATAAATGACTAGGCAACTAATTGGGTCAGATCAGGGATCTAATACAAGAAATAAAGCAGGGCCTCAAATTAATTAATTATCTATGCTCAGCCCAGAGCAAAATTAATTAATAAACACAGATTCATTCCACTAGAGAATTTGTGTTGACTTACCCCTTTATCCCAAATTGAGCAAGGGCTTGTATTTTAGACTTAATCGATCTCCATATTTAAGATAGAAATATCCGTTAATTAATTAAGCTCACTGACAGCTTAAATTAATTAACATCTTATTATATTACTGAGTAGTACCACTCGACCTTATTAACATACCTGAACTTAATCAACCGGCCGGGTTTAGTGTGCTAATCCTTACGAGTTCCTCAGGAGATATTATCAACCCATTTTACTAGGATACAGTTGCAAGATACTGACAACTAGCCTGAACCACAAATAACTACTAACACATACGTAGATCCGGTCGCGATGACGTTCACCATAGTAGGTCAAAGTGATAGATAATCAAATGCACTCAGCTGAAGTCTTATCAAGCTTAAGACCAGCTAAGTCACCGAGATCTTGGTTCTCCACTAAGGTCAGTTAGGAGAACACCTCTCACTGTGATCCATCAATATACCACATTAAGTGTACCAGTAACGACAAGCAGCTAAGACAAGCCACTTCTTATCTAAACTGCAGCTTAAACCGATAACTTATCCTTAAGTTGTCTCAGCTGTGATAATTGTTTATATCTTGTCAGCTCAACCAATTTGTGTTGTCTTTTGTGATACCCGACACACTACACGAATCTAAGTTTTGTACAAGATAAAGGATTGCATGTGCAAATATATATATTTATTAGATAGGAGAATAAAATAGTGGTAGGGACAAAACACATTGTATACAAGCATAAAATTTACTTCCGGTATACAAAATCCCAACAATTCTCTCACTTATACTAAAGTAGACTTTTAGTATAGAATGTGTCAGTTCTAGGTACAAACTAGTACTCAACTATCTATCATATCTATCACCGCATCTTCTCCCACTTATACAAAACATTCTGTAGTCGTAAGTAGGGGCATCTCTACCACTCCTAAGCCACGAACATGCTTCTCGTAAGCCGGGAGTGGTAAGCTCTTCGTGAAAGGATTAGCTATGTTGTCTTCAGTTCCAATTTTGTCAATCACCACGTCTCCTTAATTTACGAATTCTCGTATAATGTGGTACTTTCTATCTATGTGTTTAGACGCCTTGTGAGATCTAGGTTCCTTAGAATTTGTCAGTGCACCCGCATTATCACAATAAATCATGATCGCCTTAGGCAAATTCTGAAAAATATCAAGATCCAGGAGGAAACTCTTGAGCCAAAATGCCTCTTTTGAAGCTTCTGAAGCAGCCACATACTCTGCTTCCATAGTTGAGTCCGCAATGCATTTCTGCTTTGCACTCCCCCATGAAATGGCTCCACCTCCCAAGGTAAACACATAACCCAAGGTAGACTTCTTCTTGTCTCTATCAACCTGGAAATCCGAGTCTGTATAACCCATAGACACTAGATTGTCTGACTGGTAAACAAGCCTATAATCTCTAGTCCGTTTAAGGTACTTGAGAATATGCTTGACCGCAGTCCAGTGTTCCTTTCCAGGGTTAGATTGATATCTTGAGACCATGCCTACAACATATGAGATATCTGGTCGCGTATAAAGTAACATGAGGCTACGGACAACGGAAGCATATAGTACTAGCCTCATACTTTCTATCTCTTCAGGCGTTTTAGGGCACTGATTCTTGGATAGAAAAATGTCATGTCTGAAAGGTACTGAACCTCTCTTGGCAGTTTGCATGCTAAAACAAGCAATAACTGTGTCAATGTAGGACGCTTGTGACAAGCTTAACATCATTTTCTGGCGATCTAGGATAACCTTGATCCCAAGGATGTAAGCAACTTCACCTAAGTCCTTCATTTGAAACTGCTCGGATAATCACGTCTTTACGTCTGATAACACTTCAACATTGTTGCCAATGAGAAGGATGTCATCTATGTAAAGTGCAAGAAACACCACTGATCCGTTAACAAAAATACGGTACACACAACCTCGTTAGGACATGATACAAAACCATAGGATTTGACCACCTCGTCAAAACGCTGGTACCATAATCGGGAAGTTTGCTTAACTCCATAAATGGACTTCTTAAGCTTCCAAACTAGATGCTCTTCTCCCTCCTTCACATAACCACCTGGCTGTTTCATGTAAATGTCTCTACCTTTTTCAAAGTGACCGTTTAGGAATGCGGTTTTGACATCCATTTGCCAGATCTCTTGGTTCATGTGAGCTACTATGGCAAGGAGAATCCGAATGGACTTGATCATTGCTACAGGCTAGAAGGTCTCTTCATAATCGATACCTTCTTTCTGGGTAAAACCCTTCGCCACTAGCCTGGCCTTAAATGCCACGATCTCTCCATTCGGTCCTCTCTTTCTCTTATATACCCACTTGCTACCAATGGACTTGCATCCCTCAGGTAGTTCAGTGATCTCATATACATCCATATCAGTTATGGACTCAAATTCTGAGTCCAAGGCGATTCTCCATGAATCTGCATCTATATCTCCCACTGCTTCGTTGTAAATCCAGGGATCCACAGTGTCTTGTTCATCTGCCGGGAGATTGTCAAACGTCTCCCCAATGAACATATACCGATCAGGTGTAAATATCACCCTCCCACTATGTCGAACAGTGTCAAGCGCTGTGTTAACAGAATGTGTAGTTACTCGTGGAGTAGTATCTTGCACAACTGGCTGTTCAAGTGGAACTCAACTACCTTGTAATTCCTCAAGGATGATGTCGACTCGAGACTTATGGTTACTAATGTAATTCTCTTCTAAGAACCGAGTGTTAGTGCTAACAACGATCTTTTGTTCTTTAGGATCATAAAAGTATCCACCATACGTTTCTTTCGGATACCCTATGAACAACATCACTTCTGAACGTGATTCCAATTTGTCGGCCTGCCTATTTAGCACATAAACAGGATATTCCTTAAAATAAAATATTAAGTTTCCGTTTTTTTTCATCCATTGACCAAGTCAGTACAAGAATGCCTCCGGGAGCCATGTTGTCAACCATAATCTGACACGGTAAGAGCAATCCATTGTAGAAGAACTCATTCAGCATCGCAACCTGGTAATTATGATGTGGATATTGGATGAGGAGTCCCTTGAATCTATCCCAAGCTTCATGGTATGTTTCATTGTCAAATTGGGAGAAAGTAGCAATCTGCTGCCTCAACTCGTGACTCTTGCTTCGGGAGTAGTATCGCTCCGTGAATGCTTTGAATACATCCTCCATTGTCCTCAAAGAATTAGCAGGCAGTGTGTGCAACCAATTCTTGGCTTTATCCTTCAGAGTGTAGGGAAACAATCGTCTTCCCAATTGATCAGTAGTGAGCCCGCTAAGAGGAATAGTCCCCAGTGTAGCATAGAACTCCCTCATATGAGCAAGAGGATCTTCAGTTGCTAGCCCATAGAAAGATGGTAGCATATGGTAGTAGACAGGCTTCAGATCATAATTCCTTGCGGTCTCTTCTAGGACAATGCAGGTAGTATTGGCTCCAAGTATTGGCCTAGTATAGTCTCCCTACAACCTCTCTGGTTCAGGATTGTTCTCAATTTGCTCCATTGTAATTTTGTCTTCCGGTTCCTCCTTCGTAACGCGAGTCCCCACTCTGTGTATATTATCGATAAAATGCGCAAGTTCTGGATTTTGCCGTGCATAAACCTACAGAAAACTCAAAGAGTAAGACTCGACACAGTAAAGAAAAGAAGAAATAGTAGCCAACGTAAAAATAAAATCTAAACAAATAAACAGCTAGTAAAAAGAAAATTCAAAACGACTGAGTTCCCCGGCAACGACGTCAAAAACTTGATGAACAAATATAATTCTCGCAAGTGCACGAATCGGTATAGTACCTAATCTAGCAACTCCCGAGGTCGATCTCACAAGGACTTAGCTGGGTTCTAATTACTCTAATTATTTAACTATCTATTTGGTCCTAAACTGGATTTGGATTATTTAAAACTACTGAATTAAAATACCAAGAAAGTAAAAAAAACAAATAAAAGCGAAGCAAATTAGATAAAGGGTGTTGTTTCAAGATTGATGAAGAGTGCGGAGGTTTAGCAATCACTATGCCTAAGATGATCGATTCATTCCCATTCTCTAGCTAGCATTTATGAATTTATTTTGTTGGTTCATCCACTAAGGCTCTAGGGATTCCGTATGATGGCAGGAGATCTCTAACTTATAATCATAAGGGTCAATCAAGTGATCATATCATGGACCTAAGGATCGTATCGTGCTCAAGGATTTAAGGAACCATCTAAACTATCCCAAACCAATGGTGACAATCTAGACACTTAATTGCAGGTCTAAATAAATAACCGGGTATGATGCGCCGTATTATCTATTACCTATATTCTCTATAATTATCTAAGATGATGGCCAGTCACATTAAAGAATCATAGAGAAATCAAAAGCATGCTTAACAATTAAGAAACAAAACAATTCATTCATTGAAAAACTAGGGTCTGAATCAATTCATCAAAAATATAGATCCTGCTAAACCCCCATACAAGGGGATTTAGCCACTCATATTCGTAGGAAAATAATCACAAAAGATGCAAAAATAATCCATAGAATTCAAGTATCAAAAACCCTAAACAAAACTGAGAAGGAATAATGTTGGTCCCGAGAGTGAGTTCAGGTGTAGAGGGGGGGGTGAATACACCTGAATCCAAATTTCTCAACTTCGAACACGAACGTACCCTATTCGGGAAGATGCCGCATCGAAATGATTCAGCGGACCGCATAAACCGTTTCGAATCGTGTTAAAGGCTAAAAAGTCCGACTCGGCCGAGATCCGCTAACCGACTAGGTCGAATTCGTATCGATCGGCAAGAGTTCGGTGCGCGGAATAGTGTAGGCCCAAATCGGTTTTTATGAGAAAACGTTTTAAGTCTCGGTTCGGTAGATAAGAAGTTCAAGATATCGAGACGGTTAATTGATTTTAAATAAGATGTTCGGTATGCACAAGAAAAATCAATGTAACAAGAAAAGAACGTAAGTAAACGACACGAGATTTTTAAAGTGGTTCGGATATCAACAATCCTACGTCCACTGTCCCGATAGATCGAGGAGGCTATTTATTATACCGAGTTAGTCTCGGTCGCCTTGTGCACGGGACAAAGTCGTGGCTTGGGGATTATACTCGAGCAAGTCCCGGTTACACTTCTATCAAACTTAAAGTGTTTGACAAACTTCTCCAACAGTGAAGGAGTCCTTATACAATAAGGATTGGGTTCAAAAGTGAACTCCTTCGTCTAAGCTATGGATATATCGGTTGAGCTTAGGGTTAGAGGGATGGGAACAAGAATGTAGCTTCTAGAGCGACGAACAGCTGAGGTTTAGCTATAAGTTCGTGTCACGTCGCTTGGATACTAGATGCTTTGTTGACGGTTCAGCTTGGTTCCCTTATGAGCTTAGAGGTAGTCTTTCGCCAGAGATAACTCTTTCGATTCTTGCGGAAGACTTAGGCTTTTCTGGTTCTAGCTCGTTTGAATGCTTGTGTATGTTTTCGTCGTTTAAGCTTATGCGCATTCGTGTCGTTTTTCAAATCTTGAATGATCCCTCTATTTATAGAGAAGAGATTGAGAAAGATCCGTTGGAGACGATCTTCTTCTCTCTCTCTCTTTTTGGTAGCAAACGGCTCTTTTGGCGTAGGTAACAGTGCCTTTTCCTCCTTTTCCGTAAAGTGTTGACTTGCAGCTTTAGTAGGTAGGATGACACGTGTATGCTTGTCATTTGTCGAGGCGGATAGAGTGGTTGAGACAGCACAGACTTCGAGACAAACTGAAGCTGACTTCTCTCATCCTCGTATATGACAATGCTGATTGTCTTTCAAAAGATTCTGACAGTCCTGAAGACTATCTGTCGATGCTGAGTCTGACCTTGTATTCAGTAGATAGACAGTGGAGATAAGTCTACCGAAGATCAGCTCGAGTCCAGTGAACTACTCTCGTTGAGTTCGGTTCGGCCGACGGATATCTTGCTCTCGCTGAGTCCAAAGATCACCGAAGTCTTCTACACCGGTGCCGAGGCAAATAAGCTACCGAGCGCCTTGACCGGAGCAGAGTGTCTACCGAGTCCGAAACCTCGAAAACAAACAACATATACAACGGAATGGTTCACCAATCGGATAGGGTTTTGGGATCTTCAAATCTTCTCAACAGTTCGAGCACATAAAGCTACCGAGCTTGGTTCAAGATAGAAGACGTAATCATTTCCCACCGAGTGAAACAAAGGCCTGAGGATAGAATCATCACCCAACAATTTCCCCCTATTTGATGATGCCAAAACCTATCATCTATGCTAACACTAAACAGACAGAACCAAATCTCCTTACAATTTTACAAGTAAGATCAGAGGAGATGTTCCATCAGTTCTAGACTACTGAAAAACAGGGCAAAAATAATTTCCCCCATTACATAGAAGCAATACTAGCAGAATCTAACAAAGCAATAAACTGACAAGTAATAAAGAAAGTGAGTGTGTGTCAGTAATCCCTTTAGTGATTCTAAGTGTTAAAGCATAAGACAAACACGGCTATTTAGACAACAAGTTGTTGTCAGAGCCAAAAGAAGATTTGTATATATAAGAGTGATTCAGTTTAGTACATTACAAATCTTGCTAGACTAAGAAGAGAGAAAACTAAGACTATGGGCGCCTAAACTGCTGAATCCGGTCCATGAATCCTTGCGATTGTATCTCAAGCAGTGGCACACCATACATTCGGTACGTGGTCTTTCTCAGCTTCAAGTATTCCGCGAAGTCAGCTGGGTTATCATCTTGTAAGAATCTTTGATCAGCAGCGTCCTTCACTTCAGCTTCAATAGTCGCAACATGAATTGAGTCATCCATTCTTCTTGGAGGTGGAATGATTCTGGGTCCGGGAATCTGAATCTCTTTCCCTTCTGAAATGGCATTATACAAGTGGATGTAGATATCCGCTTCAGTAAGCATCATCCATTTAGCATAAGCTTCAGCTCTAGATTTGTTCGGCCAGAATCTCCAGAAATAATAGCGTTTGATGAACTCAATCTTCGAATTTTCCCATCTCTGAGTGAATTGAGCCAGCATCCACTCGTCTGTTCTCGGCTATCTTTGAGATTTCAGATCAGTGGCCTTCTTCCTGAACTTCCTATAATGATAGGGAATGTCAGCTTTAGCAGGAGTTCTGTGCCTGGCTTCTTCCTCAGTACGTTTCCTTAGAGCTTCCAGATCAGCTAAGTGGATTCTGTTTCTCGTAGCCTCGATCTGTCTCGCCTCTTCACCTCTGTATAAGTACCTGTCCATCTGGGCGAATATGGCTTCAGTCTCATCATCTAGCTCTTTAGGTTTCTGGGAGGCATCTTCTGAGTCAGCAGGGGTACTAGATTTTTCTTTCGATGTACCCCTTCTCTCGCACTCGCCGCTTCGCTCCTTCTCCTTTTCCCTATCATCATCGTCTTCGATCCCGAGCTTCCTTGGAGGTAGCTCGGCAGGCTTTCTTCCTCCTCTCGCTTGGAGCTTTAGATTTTCTTTTCACGAAGCTTAGGCTTAGGCTTGTTTGCGGCCTTCGCTTCAAGAATCTCCCTTGCCGCCTTTTCATCGGCCGGCAATCCGAGCCTCCTCTTCATCTGAGATGTATCGTTTCGTTTTCTTTCTTTGGAGGGGCTCGGGAGTTTCGATATCTTTTTGCCTTTGCCCTGAACAGGTGGAGGGAGAGGTGTTTCCTCTTCATCTGAATCTTCAGCAGCCTCCTCAGCATACTCTGCGACTTCCTTAATGATATCAGTGGGAGTCTGAGTCGCATGAGCAGCTTGGGTTCCTGAGCCACTTGGGCCGGTCTCAGCTGTGCTCGCAGCTGGGACACCCTGGGCCTCACCCATTTCAGTCTGAGTCTTCTTTGCTGTACTCTCCTCTTTTCTTTCCTTCTCTTTTCCTTCCCCCTTTTTGGCATCATCAATTGCAGCCGGGGTTGGGATGAGTACTGACCTTTCCAGACTTTTGTAAGAGGTTGACAGATCATCAGGACGATCATTGATCTTAGTCAGAGCCTCATGCAGCTCGTTCCTCTCAGTTGCAAGATCTACCTTGTACTGCTGGTGTGAGAGGTCAGCCGCTTCCTTGAACTCTTTCAGCTTTTCAGAGATCTTATCTTCCATGACCAACTGAATGTTTTCAAGTCTGATCTCAGTGGCCTGGGCTTGTTCAGCGAAGGACTCAGAATGAGTAGACAAAGATGCCTTGAACTCTGCAAGAAGCTTAGCTTGTCCTTCCTGGAAGATCCTGAGCTGATCATCAAATTTCATCTGCTGCTAAGCCAGTGCTTGAGTGACAATGGCAGAGACATCAGGGGCGGCTGATTGGGACATAGAGGATTTCAGCCCCTGAAGCTCAGTAGCGGTGGCTTCAGCAGTCTTCTTCCACACGTTGTGGACTGCCTTGGCGAGGGCACGGTTCTGAGTGCCTTGGCTTTTAATAGCCCTCGCCACATACTTGGAACGTTGACGATGCGGGCTGGGCGCTACCTCGAATGCAGACTCCACCAAGAGCTGAGCGGGCTCTGTGGATGCTGAGGTACCAGCCGTCGACTTCGCAGGTCCAAGGATACTGAGCGGACGCGGAGCTTCTTCAGAAGTGAGTGTATCCTTGTCCTGGGGATTTCCCTCATTAGGCTTTCCAGGGCCTGAATCACTGGGTGGGTCGTCATGGTCTGACCCATCTGAGGGTGCTGGGCCTGAGGCAAGTTGTCGATCATGTACAATTGCCAGCATTGCAGCCCTCAAATTTTCCATTGAGCTGAGGTCTTCAGGCTCTGAATAGCCTATTTGTTCCCTCAATCTCAGTTCTTCTTCATGAAGCTGCTGACAGGAAAAGTGGAGAACTAAGCGTTGTAGACGAGGCCACTCCTGATGTCGCAGCAACATGTGGAGTCTTGCTGATTTGGCAATAAGCATCAGATCGGAGTAGTCAGCAAGCTCCGGAATCAGTTGAAGAATTTCTCGGGATGCTCTGGATAGAATCACTGATGCTTCTATCCTGATTGTTTCTTCTTCAGACGCCGTCTCAGATTCCAAGTCGATTGGAGACGTTTGATGTTCAGCAGGTGGCATACTGCCGAGTGGAGGAACCGTGAGGGGGCCGTGTCAGGCGTTGAATTTCTTCACCGTGAGCTTCGTAGCCTCCCCTTGTTCCATCTCTATTGGTTCTTCGGTGGAGACTCCCTTCTCCACCGATTGAGTCTTCTCGAAAGACTCGGCTCATCTATTAGCCGCAAAGGCCGAATAGGTTGCCGAGTAGCCTTGTTCGGCAGGAGTTTCAGGAGATACCTCGATTCGGCAGGCACGTGCCGGGATGGCTTTCTTCGGTTTCTTAGCCGGTGCCTTAGACATTTTTTTGCCGGAGGTGTTCTCTTCTTTGAAGGTGCACCTGGCGAGGCTTAGTTAGTTGAGCTTGGGGACTCGACCCTATCTCGCCGAAGGGCGCGGCAGATCGGGTTGTGGAAGCGCACCTTTTTCACATTGAAGTACTCTTTATCATCAAAGGTGACTTGATCTAAACCACAGTGGTCTTCAATCATTACTGAGAGCTTCAGCCCATACAGTAATTTCCCCTTCGCGCTCTGGATGCGTGTTGACTTGTCAAACTTGGCCGCTTGGATCATGAATTCTCGGATGAAGAAATCTGTCCAGTTGATCTTAGCGCCATCGTATATCGCCATCATTAATTGGATCTTAGGTCGGGAGACCTGATCAAATGAGCCAGCTTGGCTTGTCAGCAGCTGAGTGACAATGTAAGCCAAGGCTCTGTATTGTGGTAGCATGGCGTTCTTGGGAAAAGCAGCTCTGAAGGTGGTTGGCTTTCCGCAGAATATGGATAGGTACTCGTCTACTGAGTCGTCATTGTAGCCTACGGTGCTGATTCCTTCAGATGGCAAGTCAAAGTTGTTCTTCAGTGCTTCCTTGATAGATATATGTTTCAGCAGTTGGGAAGCATTGTTGATGGAGTAAGTTCTGAACCTCCCAATGATGTCTCCAGAGATGGAGTCTGAGTTGAGGTATATCTCAGCCACCTGTCGAGGAAGGAAGAACGTTGGCTTCCTCGAAAGAAACTTCTCCAGACCGGACTCCCTTAGAGATGCGAAGATCTCATCCATGTAGTCTAGGTCGCACGCATCGAATTCCATGACTGGTTCGCACCAGACACGGCCTTTTGCAAGAATGTCCTCCATGTTCTGAGGGGCATCTACAGTTATGTTCACCATAGTACCTGTTACATAAGAATCTTATCAGTATCGCTTTAGATACAACAGCTTTATATATATTGATATCGAAGAAACAGAGAATACAAGAATGGGCTTCTAATAAGCATACCAATAAAAATGAGATAAGATATGAAGATGAAGTTGTAAGTAAGGATTGCTTTTGCAAATCTCGGATTTTCGGACTTGAAAGATTTGAAGTATGCTAATGGCGGTTTGAGAAGATATGATCAAATATATATATCAAACGTGAAGATGAACAGTTATTTGATCAAAGGTTGTGTTTAAACTGCTTTATAGAATGGACGGTCAAGATTAGAAGTTATATTATAGGTAATGATCGCATATGCCGCCTAAGTCAAAGCCAATTGTAAAATAGCCTAAGTAGTAACTGTGAAAAGACATGCATTAAATGCGCGCAGAGTTCAGCAAGCTTATGTATGGAATGTCGTGCATTAAATGAAATCGGTTAATAATAAAGACAAACCAAGAGATATTAATATCATGCTGAATCTTTGTCATAAATGCAAGGTACTGTTATATAAATTACTACTGAGTAGAGATACGCAAACCTGTCAGCTGAACATAGTAGTCACCGATACCTCGTGTAGATGGTTTCCGAATCTCTACGTGCGAATACATTCGCATCGAGAGTGAACATTCCCCCTACGAAATGGTCCTCTCATGGAACCTTCTTACTGACTGGGGTCAGTAGGGTCCAACAGACCTAGCTCTACTGAAAGTTCTCTGAATCTGGATTCAGCTAGAGGCTTGGTCAGTATGTCAGCCCGTTGCTTGTCAGTATAATGGATCTTTTCCATCCTGATATCCTTCTTTTCGACATGGTCACGAATGAAGTGATGTCTGATGTCCACGTGCTTGCATCTCGTGTGTAGTACAGGATTCTCGAGTGATTGCAATGGCACCGGTACTATCGCGAAGATCGGCACTTCATTCCGAATGACGTCATAGTCTCTCAGCTGCTGTCTCAGCCAAAGGATTTGGGCGCAACAACTTCCGGCAGCCATGTATTCAGCTTCAGTAGTTGACGTAGCTACTGAGTGCTGTTTCTTTGAAAACCATGAGATCAACTTGCTGCCAAGGAACTGACATGTTCCCCGAAGTTGATTTTCGGTCAATTCTACATCCCGCATAGTCGGCATCGATAATAGCCGCTTAGTTCAATATTATCATCACCGGATACCATAAACCCATGTCGGTGTTCCTCGGAGATAGCGGAGAATCTTCTTTGCTTTGAGTCCATATGGCTCGCTTCGGATTCGCCCGAAATCGAGCACGGACACCTACAAAGATAAGTTATGTCGGGACGAGTAGCCATTAAATATAATAATGAACCAATTATAGCACGATATTCGGTTTGGTCTACTGATACTCCATCTTTATCAAGATCTATCTTCATATTCGTATTCATCGGGATCTTGATAGATTTGTCGGATGTGCAGCCGAATCTTTTGATGAGGTGTCGAGTGTATTTGCCTTGGTTGATGAACGTTCCTTTTTCAGATTGCTTGACTTGAAAACCAAGGAAGTAGTTCATTTCTCCCATCATTGACATCTCGAACTTATCCTTCATCATCTTTTCAAATTGTTGACACATGATGACATTCTTTGATCCGAATATGATGTCATCCACGTAGATCTGCACAAGTAATAAGTCTTCTTCCAGTCGAATGCTGAATAGAGTGTGGTCTCATCGTGCCTTTCGAAAACCTTTACGAAGAAGAAACTCGAGACGGGGTATCGTACCAAGCCCTGGGTGCTTGTTTTAACCCATACAGAGCCTTTCTGAGTCTATATACTTGATGTCCCTGCTGAAAGTCGGGCGGTTGTTCCACATAGACTTCTTCTTTCAGCATGCCATTCAAGAACGCAGACTTCACATCCATTTGATAAACTCTGAATCTTTGATGTGTTGCGTAGGCTAGGAATAGTCTAATTGCCTCCAATCTTGCAACCGGAGCGAAGGTTTCATCGAAATCTATTCCTTCACTTGACAAGAGCCTTTAGCCACGAGCCTTGCTTTGTTCCTTACTATAACGTTGTTTTCATCTCGCTTGTTTTTGAAGACCCATTTGGTTCCAATGACATGTTGATGTCGGGTCCGTCTACAAGCTCCCACACTTCATTTCTCGTAACCGATTCAGCTCCTCCCGCATAGCTATGATCCAGCCGATCCTTTAATGCATCCTCAATGGTCTCGAGGCTCTTCGAGAGACAAGAAGCAGGAAAATAATGCGCTTTCTCCTTGACGAATCCGGATCTTGTCTTGACATTAGCCGAGGGATCTCCAATGATTAGATCGAGCGGTGTGAGCATCGAGCCACGATCTACGAAGTTTCAGCTCTTCATCCGAAATTTGTTCTACACGTATAGTAGGTGAGTTAGGCATTTCGGTTGTACTATTCCGAGATTGAAGAATTTCGGTGATAAGAGTATGGTCTACCGAGTCACCAGTTCGGGGGCATTCACTCGGGAACATTACTAGATGTTCCCCCCCGAGTTGTTATTCTCGGTAGTGGTCTCGGTTACCTCTTGGGTTTCTTCATCGACTCCGAGTTACACCGGGATTGATTATGTTCGGGAGAATCAATCTCGCTCGCCTACTTGCTCTGCTGGTTGAGATTCGTAGATTTGTCTTCGGTTTCTTCGTCCGAATCATCATCCCAACATAGCCGGATCTTTTCGGGTTTGTCCTTTAAGCTTAGATCCCGTAGTTGTCTACCGATGTCCTCGTATTCGAATTTGAGTTATTGCTCATGTCTTCGATAGCAAACTCGTTAAAAACAATATGAGGGCTTTCCTCCACGCAAAGAGTCCGATAGTTGAATACTCGAAAGCTTTGCCGACCCGAGAGTATCCTAAGAATACTCCCCGATCCGACTTGCTATCAAAAGTCTTGACCGATCTTTCCCATTATTGTGGATAAAGCATGAACAACCAAAGATATGGAAATAAGATAGAGAAGGCTTCCCGCCGTTCCATAGTTCATATGGTGTCCTCTTATCTTTGCTTTGTCGGTAGAGATCTATTCCGAGTGTAACACACGCATCCGTCTTATACGCCCGAATTTGGATGGGAGTCCCGAATCTGCGAGTAGAGTTCTAGCCGCTTCTTTGAGAGTTCTCGTTCTTTCGTTCGAACTCCATTTTGCCGAGGTGTGCGGGCAGCCGATTTCTCATGCTCTATTCCTTCGTTTCGCGTAACTCCTCTACCATGGAATTAAGGAACTCGGTTCCTGTCTCGAACGTATTTTTCCGATCTTGGTGTTCTTCTCGACACCGAGCCTTTTCAGAAGCGTTGGTAACTCTGTTTTGACGTCAGACTTGTTGGCAATGAATATGACCCATGTGTAGCGCGAGTAGTCATCTATGACCACTAATGCATATTTCCTGCCTCTGATCGTCACTGGGGAGACCGGACCGAACAAATCCATATGTAGCACTGAAGGATTCCATCGGTGGAAGGAGATGGAACCGTTGGATTTTGATTCTTTGTTTGCTTTCCCTTCGTACATGCTTCACACCGAGTGTCTTTGCTTGAATATTTCATTCGGCAGTCCCCTTGCTAGAGTGTCTCTTGCTAGTTTGTTGAGCGTCTTGAAGTTGAGATGGCTGAGTCTTCTATGCCATAGCCACCCCGTTCGATTATCATTCTTTGCCAACAGACAAGCTTCAGTGTTCAACGAGTTCCATCGGCCAAGAACATATATGTTCTTTCTGCGCGAACCTAATAACACTTGTTTTCCCCGTAGATTTATCAATAACATCACGAAAACCGGCCAAATACCACTCTATTTGAGTTATCACAAAATTGACTAACGAGAGAGAAGGTTATGTCTGAAGTCCTTCAACATATGATACTCTTGGAACTTTGGCGCTTCCAATGTTGAGTGTTCCATATCCTCTAATATAGCCTTTTGCATTGTCTCCGAACTCAATTCTGGGTCCTTCTTCAGTGATATAATTCTTCAGTAGACTCCTTTGGTATGTCATATGTCTTGAGCATCCGCTGTCCACATACCATGGGTCTCTCGCGCACCCGCAAAACAAATTATATTCGGGTACCCTTTATTTTTGATTTTGGGTCCTTAGGTTTTAGTTTTAATAACCCAAATCGTCTAACAACCCCGGTGGTTTCGGACATCTTCTTTCCACTAGAGTCAACATATCTCGACCACCGGACCGGTCACAGGTGACTTCGAGGCTTCCGAGGTTCGGGGAGTCCTAATCTTCCGAGCCGTGGATCGCCGACCTTTGCCTTACGTGCGGCTTTCTGTTTCTTCTGACTTTTGGATCCTCTTCTGACTATAGGTTCATAATAATATGACCCATACTGAGCTGGATGTGTCAGTTTTGGAGGTCCATACTGATCGGCCAATTTTGATTTGCTGGTTCCCCCTTCACTGAACTGGGGTACTTTGGCTTTGATCTTGTTGTCAGAATGCTGCTGAGTAGGATGAGGTGCTTTCATCTTTTTTTTGTTCTTTGCGAAAGTCTCTGATTCTCCACTTTCAGGGTATCCAACTCCTGAAGAGTATTGCTGAGCTGCAGACTCATTTGAATTTGTTCATCTAGTAGATCTTCATATGCGGTTGTGATGTCCAAATTCCCATCTGCACCTGAAACAGTGTCGTGTGTGCAGTGTGAAGAGGAGTTGACTGGTTCATGAGAATTTACCTCATCCTCTTCGCCTGCCATCATGCACATTTCAGTCGATTCATCTGCTTCATGCTCTAAGGCCATGAAAGCTGCTTCATCGTCAGATGAATCCATAAAGGAGTCGACCTCTTCTGAGTCGTCTGAGATTTCGCCAGCTATGTAGGATTGTCTTTTCTGGGTGAATTTCTCTCTCCTTGCCTTACGTGCTGCGCGGTCCAGCACTACTGAGCTCAGGACAATCATATTGATAATGTCCCGGCTTTTTGCGGTTGTAGCAAGTGATGACTTTTTCTTCTTTGGTTGCACTATCCCTTGAGGGTGCTGGAGTCATCTTTCTTTCGGCATTCGAAGATTGTGAGTCAGGAGAGCGTTTTGGTGTATATTCTGACTTACCTTTTATGTCTCGGTATGCTTTAGTCGGCCTTTCTACGCCTCTCCTTCTCCTTCGATACTTTACAAGGCAGCAGGCATACTTCGAGCGAGACTTCCTTCTTGTAGATCATTGAGTGAAGGCTCAGTCTTACTCGTCGTCTTGCTCGTCACGTGAGATGATGTGCTGACTGTTGCTTTGAAAGCATGGTCGATCTTTGTGTCAGCTTCAGCTCTCAGCTTTCTTTGAGGTCTGTCGAACTCAAACTCCTATGCCTGTAATTCTGAAAAGATATGGTCAGGAGAGACAACATCTAAATCGAATGTCGCAATAGAGTGGCAAAAGGTGTCCAAGTGTCCGTCCAGGCGGTGCCCTCGGTATCTTTAGATTCATTTATCGGTTCTTCGAATATCTTTCCCACCCGTTGATTGAGTTCATCGATTGGTAAATCTGACGTTCAGATCTTCGATTTTGTCACCAGGCATGAGAGACAAGCTTTCCAGCTTTTGGAGTTCCAGCGCTAGTTTATTCGCTTTAATCTTCTGAGTCCCTCGACTCAGTAGTGCTAGAGCATCCCGAGTTCTTTAGCGGTTTTGCATTCCCGAACCCCTGCCAAGATAAGAATCGCTAAGAGTGGTTAGTATGGCATTCCTGGCGACTCGGTCTAGATTGTGAAGCTTCTTCTCTTCAGGAGTGAAGAGAATTATGTCTTTAGGGATCTTCTTCCCAATCACCATTCCTCCTCCTTCAGCTTGAGTTACAACACTATCGATCATGGGAACGATAGGTCCATCTTCAAGCACTTCACCATCATCGTCATGGAGGGATGTCAGATGTGCTTCCATTCTGACTCGCCACACTCCATAATTCTCCACCGAGAACATGGGTACCATTCTTATACCTGACATATCAGCCATGAAAAATATTGATATGAATGTAGAGTGATATGCAGTGAAAAACGTTTTCCTCCGGATCTGTTCGAATAGATCAGTCTCAAAGTGACAAGAGTCTTAAGGAACTCCCGCTCTGATACCAATTGTTGGTCCCGAGAGTGAGTTCAGGTGTAGAGGGGGGGTGAATACACCTGAATCCAAATTTCTCAACTTCGAACACGAACAGTCCTATTCAGGAAGATGCCGTACTGAAATGATTCGGCGGACTGCATAACCGTTCGAATCGTGTTAAAGGCTAAAAGTCTGACTCGGCTGAGATCTGCTAACTGACTAGGTCAGAATTCAGTATCGATCAGCAAGAGTTCAGTGCGCGGAATAGTGTAGGCCCAAATCAGTTTTTATGAGAAAACGTTTTAAGTCTCAGTTCAGTAGATAAGAAGTTCGATATCGAGACAGTTAATTGATTTTAAATAAGATGTTCAGTATGCACAGTAAAATCAATGTAACAGTAAAAGAACGTAAGTAAACGACACAGAGATTTTTAAAGTGGTTCGGATATCAACAATCCTACGTCCACTGTCCCGATAGATCAGGAGGCTATTTATTATACTGAGTTAGTCTCAGTCAGCTTGTGCACAGGACAAAGCCGTGGCTTGGGGATTATACTTGAGCAAGTCCCGGTTACACTTCTATCAAACTTAAAGTGTTTGACAAACTTCTCCAACAGTGAAGGAGTCCTTATACAATAAGGATTGGGTTCAAAAGTGAACTCCTTCGTCTAAGCTATGGATATATCGGTTGAGCTTAGGGTTAGAGGGATGGGAACAAGAATGTAGCTTCTAGAGCGACGAACAGCTGAGGTTTAGCTATAAGTTCGTGTCACGTCGCTTGGATACTAGATGCTTTGTTGACGGTTCAGCTTGGTTCCCTTATGAGCTTAGAGGTAGTCTTTCGCCGGAGATAACTCTTTCGATTCTTGCGGAAGACTTAGGCTTTTCTGGTTCTAGCTCGTTTGAATGCTTGTGTATGTTTTCGTCGTTTAAGAAAGATCCGTTGGAGACGATCTTCTTCTCTCTCTCTCTTTTTGGTAGCAAACGGCTCTTTTGGCATAGGTAACAGTACCTTTTCCTCCTTTTCCGGAAAGTGTTGACTTGCAGCTTTAGTAGGTAGGATGACACGTGTATGCTTGTCATTTGTCGAGGCGGATAGAGTGGTTGAGACAGCACAGACTTCGAGACAAACTGAAGCTGACTTCTCTCATCCTCGTATATGACAATGCTGATTGTCTTTCAAAAGATTCTGACAGTCCTGAAGACTATCTGCCGATCTTTGAGTCCGACTTTGTATTCGAGAGATAGACAGTGAGATAAGTCTATCGAAGATCAGCTCGAGTCCAATGAACTACTCTGCCGAGTTCGGTTCGATCGACTCTCTCGATATCTTGCTCTCGCTTGAGTCCAAGTATCACTGAGTCTTCTACACTGGTGCTGAGGCAAATAAGCTACTGAGCACCTTGACCAGAGCAGAGTGTCTACTGAGTCTGAAACCTCAGAGACAAACAACATATACAACGGATTCGTTCACCAATCAGATAGGGTTTTGGGATCTTCAAATCTTCTCAACAGTTCAGAGCACATAGGCTACTGAGCTTGGTTCAGTATAGAAGACAGAATCATTTCCCACTGAGTGAAACAGTGCTGAGGATAGAATCATCACCCAACAAATAATACAACCTAGAATCTAGCGGATTGATCCCGCGCTTGGTTCTCGGGTTGTGGTCTTCAATCTTCGTCTTGAATCTTAAACGGAGGGATGTCTTGGGTGTTTCTCTGCCTTGGAGGGTGGAAGAAGTCGAAAATATGTTGTGTGGTTCGAAGAAAAGAAGTCCGGAGGGGTTTATATAGGTTTCGGGCCGAAAAAAAAACTGGTTTTGGGCTGCAGACGACGCGGACCGCGGTCCAGTACAAAGGTGGACCGCTGTCCGAACCCGCGCATTTTCCAGTTTTCCGAGTCAGAACGTATCGGACCGATGTCCCGCACAAAGGCGGACCGCGGTCCGACGTCTTCGGCCGAACGCTTTTTTTTCCTGCACTGTCGCGTTTTGGGAAAAACGCGATATCTCTTTCGTTAGCCGTTGGATCGCCACTAAACTTTGCCACAATGTTCCTAACATATAGAACTACGATGTGGACGGTGGAGATCGGATTCTAAGATCATTAGATCCGCCTGCCACGCGATTTTCCAACTGTCTCGTTACATGAGCTCCGAAACGCGATTTCTTCAACATCCGGCTTCAAATCCTCTTCATTCTTCATCCAAACAACTCCATCTTTGCCAACAATGCATCAATGGTCATGGTTTCTTTCATTTTGGTCTCAAATACCACCAAATATGCTCAAAACGCGTGAGAAACCTACAAAACCAAAAACCATCGAAAGTATACGATTCTAAGCAAAACAAAAGCTAAAAATGAATAGAAAACGATGTAAACAAGCTTAAAAGGAACATGATGAGATGGTATAAAAACCACTCATCAAGTACAGTTTACTGACTTATATCAGTGAACAGTAGTTCAGTAACATAAGTTGTGTGCGAAAGTGTAGACCCTAAAATAATCGTCTCAGTTGCAAAACTGTTTTATGTTGTTTGATTAAAACTCAGTTTTATGTAAAATAAACAGTTATCAATGCAATAGTTAAAATCAACACGAGCAATTTTTAAAGTGGTTCGGACACGCTGGGTCTTACATCCACTGTCCTGAACTAAGCAGGAGTTCTTGTATTAATTATACTGAGCAAGTCTCAGTTGATCTGTTCACATGACAGATTATTACTTGTTTGCTTATACTGAGCAAGTCTCAGTTAATCTGTACGCAGGACAGATATCTACTTATAGTCGTAGTGATTTTACAATTCTCAACCTTGAAGGTTAGAGTTTTCTCCAACAGTGAAGGAATTCTTGCAATAAGAACAGTTCAAAAGATGAACTCCTTCGAGGTTATAAGCTATTGATATTACAATGAGCACGCTTAGATAGAGAAGGGAAACTAAAGGATCTCTAGAGAGAAGAACTAAGATGATCTTCAAATGAGGAAGTTCTTCGCTGTGTTTGGCTTTGAGTTCGCCAGAGTATGTTCGCTTGAAAGCTTGTGTTCCCGGTGTCCATTCTGCATGAAGACTCTTCTCTATTTATAGTCTTCGATTTGTGAATAGATCCGTTGGAGGGAGTCTAGACACGTGTCGAATAACACAAGGAAAACGACCATATTAATTTGAACGTTGTTGTAGAGATACTGTAGAGATTTCCTCTTTTTCCGTCTAGGAGCAGTTTTATGGCAGAGCAGTTAAGACGATGTCGGCTCCTTATTGGTCAAGTTAAGAGAGTAGGTGAGGCTTGTTCAAACTCTAAGGTACGATGAGTTGACTTCCTCTGAATCCTCGAACCTTCAATTGATGTATCCTCTACTGACATTCGTCTGATCAATTCAGTACTCATGCTCGAATTCCTTTGCAGATTCAGTTGGTCGATAGATGTCCAACTGACTTCATCGATATTGAGTTCTCTGGCTGAGCGCAGAATCTTCTACTGAATGCACAGCTACTGAACTCTAGCCTACTGAGTTCCTAACAAGCTGAACTCAACTAAGCTATTACAATATCGAAGGTTCATCATTCAGCTAGGGGTTTTGGGATCTTCAAATCTTATCATAATGAATCTCATCCCAAGAGAGTTCTAATATTTTCACTATTTTCTGCTTGTAAAATATTCTACAATATTTATAACTAGTGTATATACTGCATCTTCTCTTATATTATTTCCTTTTGTTTTTATAGTATTCAGAATATTATCTCGATCATCATGGGATAAATAATTATCCCACTATCCTTTAAGTTGTCCTGTGAAACCTGATATTATCACTTTTGTAATTTATTTATCTGTATTTCCATTAGACTTATAGTTAGTAGAGTACATTAACATTCTATGTATTGTATTATGAATTTGTTGATTAACAAATCCATCAATGTTCCATTCGTATATATGGTGACCACTATAACTATTTGATATAATATCATTATGTTCTTCTATTAGAATATCAACTGGTGTTGGTCTTGGATAATAGTATTTTCCCGTTGTTGGTTTATCTGCCCATTTAGATATTTTATTTATCTGTTCCTCATATAATTGTTTATAATCTGAATTATCAATTAAATTTTTTTTAATTTTTTATCAAATGTACTAATTCATAAATTCTTAAATTTTTCTTATAAGAAATTTTCAAGAAAATCCAAAGAGAAAACATTCTTGGTTTATAAAAATTTGTTCAGAAGTTTATAACTTCGATATACCTATATGGTTTATTAAATGGTGGCAATATTATGGTATCTCGGTAAGAATCTTACCTGATTGTTTTAAAGAGAAATTTGAAAAATGGATAGAAATTTCTCCAAAAATTCTTGAAATTCAAGAAAAGGGGTTATGTGTGGAAGGAATATCTTTCCCTATATTTCTTCACATAATTCTCAATTCCTTGGATCTGGAAATGGACTCCAGAGTTCGGTTATACTGATGATATGATCCCTTGTATTAAAAGGGTTTCACATTCTAAATTCTGAGAGAAGATGATAAAAGAAAACTCATAATCTGGTCATATTTTTGGTAGTGATACTATGTGTCATATTGATACTAGTATTAAGAAATATGAAGAGCAAATTAAGCTCAAATTTAAGAAGGAATCTCCTTCTCCATTTGAGCATATCTCAAGGAAGTTAAAATTGAAGTCTGTAGTTATATTCAAGGAAAAGATGATACAGGAATATCTGGAAGAAGTGAAGAAAGATTTGTTGATAACATTTAAAGAAGACACAATGTCTCAAGATGTTGATTTTCAAGAAGTCCAAGATCCCATTGAAGAAGCTTCGATCGAAGATATTTTTGAAGCGATGAAAGACAATTTAGTAGAGAAACTCAACAAAGAAGAATCTTCTAGATCGAAATAATTGAAGACAGGTGGCATATTAATATGAGGGAATAGTACATCACCTCAAAGAAAAATATTGTTTAACGACAAAATTAGTTGTCATGTTGATAGACAAAATCATTTGTCATCTTATTAGTAATAGTAGTTTACTTTTCTAGAATTGTTTAGGTGTTGACATTATGTTTGTAGTTTACTGTATTAATAGGTGGTAGGTTTTTTGACTTTTAATCTCTTCTTGTTTATATAAGGAATGATGTATGTATGGTGAGGGGACGGAATAATAAATCAAAATTCTCTCTTTTAAAATTTCCTTCAAGTTTCTTCATCAAATTTGTCAGAAGAAAGCTTACGTAGTTTATTTCTTGTAAGTCTCTTATATCTTCTTTTAGTTTGTTGATTAAGTTTGTTAATTTGATTTTGTATAATATATATGGTTAGCCTTATAGGCTAAATTTTTGTGTGATAAATTATGTATGATCTATATAATTATCTAACAACATTGGTTCAAGTATCTTAAAAGATAGAGCCGATGTTATGATAAAAAATGATACCGAATTGAGGTTTTAATTGAGATAACTGACATGTTTAGCGCTTTGTAACACCTGTTGTCAATACTGTTTTGTCCCGTTTTTGGCTGATTTATTGAAGGTCGTTTGAGGGATTGTGGGTTTGATGTGTTGATCTGAAAGTTGTAAACTGATGACAGTTATTTAAATTATGTAATTAGAACTTGTTTAGTTCTATTCCCAAATATTCAGTACTCATTCCTTCTCATGCCTGATCTAAATATTATAAAATTAGATAAAATAATATATATTTTTATATAATATATTAATTGGGTCTATTAAAGTATGTAAAATATTAGTTAGAAAAAAATTATTAATAGACATAAATTTACTACAGACGAAAAAAGAAATAGACATGTATAGGAGAGAATATTATAGTATCGGTAGGAATATAAAAGGGCTATTGTGCTACTATAATTATAGAACATTCATAGTGTATTAATAGAAATATAATGCATGTATATATTTTGAGATTATAATTAGTATATTAAGGTATACGTGGATAGCTAATACCGTTAATAAGAACAGAAATGTGGGTCCCGGCTCGGCCGCGGTTCTGAATGTTATCTACACCCCCACCCCCACCCATCTTTCCACTGCCAAAATCAAACATTCGCACTCACGTCTACACTTTCTCTTTCATCCTTCAACATGCCGCCATCTTCCAACTCTCTAAAACCCTCCGACCATCACCACCTCCAAGCGCTACTCGAATCCGCCCGTCCGTTTCTGCGCGGCGACCTGCTCCACGCCGTCGACGATGACCTACCGCGGCTCGTCTCGGTGCTGCAAGCGGCGGGCGCCGGCGAGTGCTGGCACAAGCACGGCAGCTTCCTCTACCACCTCATCGGCGTCTACAGCATCCTCAAGATATGGAAGGCTCCCGACGCAGTCTGCCTCTGCGGCCTCTTCCACTCCGCCTACTCCAATTCCTACGTCAACCTCGCCATTTTCCCGCCCACCTCCGCCGGCCGCGACACCGTCCGCGCTCACGTCGGCACCGCCGCCGAGCGCCTCATCCCCCTATTCTGAGTCGTTCCCCGCCAGCCTCTCATCCACGACTCTCTCCTGTTCAAGTACTCCGACGTCGAGCTCGACGCGCATCTCCGGTCGTCGGAGATCACGGTCCAGAAGATTCGACGAGGCGAAGAAGTTACGGACGAGATCTGGAGGATGAAACTCCGGAAAATTTGTCCAGCGGAGGGGATCTACGTGAAGCACATTAAAACAGGAGAAAATTTACTGATATCGAGGCGGCTCGTAGCAACCTCTTCCTGTTGATGACGATCGCCGATTTCAGCGATCAACTCTTCAGCTTCCAAGACGTCTTGTTCTACAATCACGGCGGTCGCCTCGATTTCTCCGGAAACAACACTGACATCTCTATGGCCCGGCGACTTGCAAGCCGGGGCTGTGGATGAACTCCGCCTCGAGAATGGCGGCGCTCTACATTTAATCGTCAGAGCAGAGGAGATACACCTAAAATCCACCTCGCAGGCGCAGGGTAGAAAAGACGAAGATCTAGAGCTGGTAATCCCTCCAGTTTTCGACGGCTGCACGCGAGTCCTCGATGTAACGATCAGATTAGGGCTAGGGATCTGTACTGGGAGGCGGTGTGCGGCGCGGCGAAGATAGGGGTGGAGAGCGTGGAGAAGAATCCGTTCGTGGGAGAGGGGTACGTGGTGTTGGGGCAGATATACTTCTGAGATTGCTGGTGGCGTGGGGATGCCCGTGGGATAAGAGGATGACGTGGCAGGGATGGGTTGCATGGTGCAGGGTGGTGCTGATGAAGGCTAAAGACAAATCATGGCCTGAAACCGCTTGGGGTATTCTCAACTTGGGCCTGGTTGCGTAGCCAACTTTCATATTGATTGATTTTATATAATAAAAATATGAGATTTATATAATTAATTTATTATTTTATATTAATTTATGTGGTAAAAAGAGGGGACTCGTATGGTTATTTAACTGTTTAGAGTTGATTTTAAGTTAGTAAAAGTATTATTGAATTCATTTTTTATTTAAAAATTAAACAAATGAGATAAGACAACATGAGAAGGAATATTGGACAAGTGTAATAGTATGGAGAGAGTGTATGAATTCGATTTCGGATTTTTCCAGTCGTATATTTGATAATAGTAAAATCGAAGATGCATTTGAATTCATTTGTTATATTTCAAGTCATCAAGTGGTCTATATTTTGTTATCAATGGGTTTGGTAGCTATTATTGTTATTATTATCAAGAAACTAATACATATGATATCTTATAACATTATATTGTAGGTGAAATTCTGGATTATCTTTATCTAGTGTTGCTCATACTGATTCAATCCGGATCTTCTGGCCCAATTTGTGAGGAACATTACATAGTCCATCAATCAGGTGGTGTCACGTGTATTTTTAAAGTTAAACAAACATTATAATATTAACTACATGGCCCACCAATACAGTCGTGGCACTGCGTGATTGGTGGGTCACTGAGTGGTCCTTACAAAATTGAGCCAAAAGATCCCTGGCGATACTGACCTACTTTAGAATATACAATATGCTGTGCCACGTTCAATTCAACAATACTCATATTTATCCCATCAATCTTAATTGCAATGCTATACCCTATTTAACTCTGGTTTATTGCAAGTTGCAAGTATTGTAAAGAAATAAAGAATAAGAAATAGAGAAGCCAAATTACATGTACTTTTTCTGGCCTTTGCACTGTTAACTTGATACTGTAGAAAGGGGGCCCAAATCATATCAGATTTGCACAAGAGGTGCCCCAGAAGCAACGTTGTTTGATTTTTGTTCTCACACCGATATTGAGATGGGATTCTTGTTCTTAATTGAAAATTTAAGAAGCCTAAAAAATTAAAAAAAAACATACAATTTTTGTCTTTTTTAGTTGGCACACATCTTATATTTTATAATTAAAAGTAAAGAAAAAGACCACATATGGCTGTTGTATAAGTCTACATCATGCACATATCATTTGGAACATTTCGTTTATGAGCAGAAGAGTCGTTTTCAAATAGTGTTCAATTAATTACACATTAATCGATGCTCAATTGATTGGTCTGAGGTTATCGATAAAAAAAACATAAACCTTTGCCCATTGAAAAGTTATATTTTGCATGAAAAAAAATATATATATTGTATTCCCATAATGGGACCAAGAAATATGTACTAGTCTCTCTTTCTCTCTGCTAAATGAGCCCCCCCAAAAAAAATCATTAATCCCACTCATATACGCTCAGCATTCTTTATGTACCACCATATTTCTGTCCTAGCAGAAAAATAGCTCTTCTTAAAGGCCAATAATGAAGAAGTCGAAGTGGATGTAGTTGTTTAATGTTGTTCAAATGCTGCACATGTCGCTTGAATGTGATTTTTAATAATGGTTTGTGATGAATCAGAAAATATGAAATCCGTTGAATCCAAAAGGGGATATAATTGTTTTTACTTCAAAAAATTGGATCGAGTTGGTCACCTGAAAATACTGTTTTGCTCAACCTATACACTGTGACCGTTGGAATCAAGCAATTTATCTTCCTCGTTAGGCATATCAGTCATGGATAGCTGAATATTTGATTTCGAGTTGCCCTTATTCCACTCGTTCTCCACACGAAAGAACACCCACTGGAAACGGCGCAGCATCTCCAGCGCTGTTATCGCAAACACGGTCAGGTAGTTATGGCGAAGATGGGCCGACAGCTTGTACGTCCACGTGCAACGCAGGATGAGATTGCTTCCGATGACCCAAACATAGACCTGCAAAAGTTTCAATTTTTATTAGATGAAGTCAAGACAGATTTTAAAGCGACAGCTAATATATAAAGCTAAGTGAGCAAGTGGATTAATCATAAGAGGGTTGGGCATCCAATTGAATGAGAAAGAGAACATAATAAGTAAGTGATCTAAATAGCACTGTCACATTTTAATGCAACAACTGCTTTAACTTACCCACTTCCTCCCATGAAACAAGTGGGTTACAATGTGTGGTTTGTTGAACTTGAAAATCCGTGTGAAACAGCTGGTGATGGGAAAAAGAAAGTAACAGAGTGAGTTTACCCTCCTTGATAAAGGTAATCTTCTTACCGTAGTTGAGAATACCATAGATTAATCAGTTTATTTCACGGAAAATCAGAAACTGAGTACACGAATTACTTCTCCACATACCTCAAGTCCCAATCACGCGAAATGTCCCAGTAGAACGAGTATAGCGAGTTCAGTACACTGGATAATAGCCACAGGGGGCGATAAATATTTGTCCATTTATCAGGGTAAACATGATACTTGAGGGCTGAAAGAAAAATAACTGGTACTGCCGTTGAATACTTCAAGGCTGAAACAGTATAGGAAGATCAAATTATTTCAGGATGCAAAATAATCGAGCAAATGCATGATTTCACAGCCAGATAAAGTCTAAAATTGACTTCTGCTAGTAAAACCAGTATTTATAGACTTGGAAGAGCACCCACGAACAAGAACAGCACATAATTTGGACAGAAACATAACATCAACAACAGAAAAGAGTACAAAAGCTACACTATAAGGCAACTTTGAAGAGTCTTCCCTTTTCTAATTACAAAAGCGTATATTTAACAAGAGTTTTGACCACAATCCCAACCACTGGATAAGTCAGAACTACCAAGTTTTCCTCTTATCTCCACATGCAGCAGATTTGATTGACCCATAGGTAGGAAATAGGATCAACTTTGAACTGCAAAACCTCTTTACTTCATTATCAAATCTTATAGGTACTTAGGCTTTATTATCTAAGCCAAGAAAATGTGGTCCTAATTGCTGTAATTTCTTCAGGCAAAACGAAGTAGTTTACAATTCATGGAAATAAAGAGAGTACATACTATAATAATGGTTTGCGGGGAAAAGAAACTGATGTTAACCACAAATCCCTGTGCCTCTGTTAAAGGCCCAAAGCAAAGCATAGATTTGGGAATAACGGAGTAAAATATAGGCTCACCAGGACAAATCTAAGTTTGCAAAAATTATGACTAAATATGCCAACAGAAGTCAAATCCACCTGGTCGTTTTCTAAGTCTTGTTAAATTATCTTCAAGTACTGAAAACATGACCTTTGATTTTGCTTCTAGTAAAAGTAATGTGTGGTCCGCACTGATTAATAAGTTCATTTACTAAAGAAGGCCTTCATAGGCTAAAATAAATGAGTGTGTATTATCAGGAAACAGGTAGTCTGAGTGGACCTACGATATCACAATACCATACTCCGGAAATGTTAGTCTAATTCCATTCAGTTCAATGCATACCACAAATTCTAAGAGGAGTGGAAGGGAAGGGGAACAAAGATAATCCATAGCCAAGACATTTTTCTACCACAACATCAGCATTTATAAAAAATAAATGCCACCAAAATATTTACCATTTAAAAGTGATGTCTTTTCTCTGGTGTCCGTGTACTGCCTAAGACATTGGAAGAAACGGAAGATGTACGGCAAAACCAGAACTATTGGTATCGCAACAGAGTGACTCCCGCAAACAGAGTCTGCCTCAAACCATGCAATGGTAGCAACCTGCACATATTGGAATGTAACAGAGCCAAATCGAAAGCTTTAAAGGGAACCTAATGCTTTAGCATTAGATATTAAGCACACAATGTAAGAAAACATTTTCATACAGTTTGACGAGAAACTCTACTTTCAAATATATGAAATGCAGAAAACAAGAGTCCAACATGGTTGAATAAGATGAGACATTGATTTTAATTTCCAGTAGAATCAAATCAAGAGTATAATTTTGGCTGCAATATAACATCTGACTCTTTTAAACCACAACCCATTAGAAACTGAAGACATAATGCAAACTTACATACGAAAAAACTAGGAAAATTATGAAAATATTAACCTGGCGATGGACCATTCTACAAACTGAGCGCTCCAGATCAGAGAAAACCTGAGTCAGGACAAAGTTTAAGAAACAATAAGTGTAGGGGTGAATATAACAAATTAAATTGGTGCAAGAATGGACCAAAATGTAAAATATACATGTGATCATCATCCAAAAAGTTTATCAATGACAATGAAAGGATTTTTTTCAGAAAGGATATTAACCTCAAAAAACATCATCAACCAGTCCATCGTAATTATCATTATAGCCTTCATGGATTAGGAACATAGACGCCCTAGATTATTGCAAAAGATTGGGCTAAAGATTGCCAGCACAAACTCAGTACAACACTGGTTTCATCAATCAAGAATAATCAGCTCGATTTGCACTGAGATTTTGTCAATCAACTCTATATGTTTAGTGTTTACAGGAAGCTATAAAAAGAAAAAGTTCAGTTTCTATTGGGAGAAAGGATAAAAGAGGTAAGGCAAAAAGAGAGCGACTAAACTTAAAACCAAGTTAACTAACAGATAAGAAAATAAATAGTCGCTTGCATATCAAAGCTACAACTAGTCCGAGAGAAATATAACAATCTTGGAACCCAGAGACTTTTGAAAGATGTTATGACAGCATGCAGAATTAAATCTTGGTACTGGTAGCAGAATTACAGTAACAATCAGGTGCAAACCTTTGACATTGAGGTAAATATATCAGCCAAAAAGAAATCAGGAAATGATATTGCCTGTATCAGAATTCAGAAGTAACTCTTTATCAGAAAATATGCAGTCTCCTCTTTAATTTTAAATTGATAATTGTATGCATAAATTTGTTATAAAATTGTGCCATAAGAACTTCTTGTACTGGGTTAGTAACTTCACATTTACAAAGGGTGTATGTTAATAACATAGGTTCCACTTGGGAGCTCACTTAGTTGTTTATTCAACTTAGAAAGATAATCATAAGAACATAAATCATAGAGATATGAATCGAAGCTCTCAAATATAACAGAAAGCCTTAAACAAATGATAGGAGCATAGAAAGATGATAGCAAGACTGATTAGAACTTCTGCATTGATAGATACGCACAAGTTGTTTCGAGTATCAGGACACAACTATGTAAGAAATAATTTGTTGATATTACTCCCTCCGTCCCATTGATCTTGTCTCCTTTCTTTTCGGCACGGTTATTAAGGAGAGTTAAAAGTTGTGTATAAATGAGTGGGTCCCACTGATAGGAAAGAAGAAGGCGACAAACCGTTGATTGTGTATCAACGCCGGAACAGCGGGAAAACGAACGAAGGCAGCAAGGAAGGAAGCAGGGGAAGAATGTAAAGCTTGTTTTGGCCACGTGATCTTACATCGTATTTTGTGACTTTGGTTCGGTCTTTTATATTTATATTTACGTTGTTGTGGGACCTGCGTGTCCTTCTGTTATTGGCCGAGTGTGACCTTTAGGTACTGGTATTTATTGTATGTGGAATGGCTGGGTAGAGGGCTGTTTTTTGTTTATGTAAAACATATTTGCAGCAAGGAGAGTCGCCCTACTCTCGAAAGGGGCTCTCCTTATTTCAATCTATCTTGGTTGTTATCCGATACTTGAGTCATTCATTATCTGTTTCTTCGTGTAATCGGGAGCGCCAGTAAGGTATCGGTGCACTTGGTATCAGAGCACGATTCGGACGGAATGACGAACAATACAAAAAAAATTGAGGATCTGGGGGCTTCGGTGAGGGACAACACGTCTAGCTTACAAGCTCTAAACGAACAGATCTCGGCGCTACGTGAATCGCAGCAACAAAATGTGGTTTTCCAAACCGCCATGCTGAAGGCCCAAGAAGAGATGGGGAAGGTACTTATGCTTCAAAACAAAGGAAAAAGCAAGGAGGAAGAGGAGAAACAGTCGCGGGAACAACATGGTTCCCCATCCCAACACGAAGAAGAGTATGAGGAGGGGCGCTATGTGCGCAACCCCGAGTTCAAGCAACACCCGTCGGAACATAACTCTGAATGGGGGGAGTACGATCAGAGACCGCGTCACCATGACCGGCGCGGCTATGACCGCACGGAACACAGACCGCGGCGGGTGGAGTTAGCCAGCTTTAACGGGATAGATCCCGATGGATGGTTGATGCTCGTTGAGAGGGGATTCAAGGTTAATCTAACGCCTTACAAAGACCGTTTTGACACAGCCGTTCAGGCGTTGGAAGGTAGTGTCCTGAATTGGTTCCATTGTATGGAACGGTTATGACCAATACATACGTGGGAGGAGCTCCGAGCGGGGATATTGATGGAGTTCCGGTCGTCTCAAGGGGGGGACCTCTATCAACAATTTTCGGCAGTGGTGCAGCGGGGAACGGTGGCGGAGTATATCGACGAATTCCGAAGTCGAGCGGCGCCGTTAGCAGAATTAAAACCTAAAGTGGCGCTTGGAAATTTTATTACTGGACTTAGGGCGGACATCAGGGCCGAAGTAAGGTATAACGGGCCGATTGATTTATTCGAGGCTTTTAGGCAGGCTCGGAAAGTAGAGGAGAAGGATCGGGCCCATCACGAAATTAAAAATCACAAGCCCAAAGAATTTTTTTAAATGTCCAGCCCAACTTCTTGGCCGAATAATTTTGGGGAAGGTCCGCAATTTCGAGCCTCTACGGGTAATAGGAGCGGGTTCTCGCCCTCCACCACTACACTCCACAAATCACCGCCGGCAGCCAGCGATCGGCAGTCCACGAATCGGCCCGAGAGAAGGATGACCGACGCACAGATGGCTGACAAACGAAGGAGGGGGCTTTGCTACCGATGCGACGATAAATGGCATTTTGGGCATAAATGCAAGGTGGATTGCAACGTAATCTTGATCGACGAAGAGGGGGACAATGTGGAGAGTAATGAGGACAACTCCGGCGATAATCCCATTTCGGCTGATGCGGCGACACTGAACGTGGAAGCCGAGGTTTCGCTAAATTCTGTGTCGGGCGTAACCTCACCGAAAACCATGAAGATTGGGGGGGAAATCTTAGGGCGGCGAGTGGTGATCCTAATAGACTGCGGGGCATCTCACAATTTCATCTCGGCGAGCCTAGCGAGAGAGTTGGGAATTCCCCTGGCGGGGAGAGCAATTTATCGGGTGCGGATGGGCAACGGCGCACCGGTGTTGTGTCGAGGGTTGTGCGAGGGGGTAGAACTCCATCTACGCGAAGTAGATGTGCGTGACGACTTTATTCCGCTACAGCTGGGGGGCGCGGATTTGATTCTGGGGATGGTATGGTTAGAAGGACTGGGGCATTCCCATCATTATTGGAGGGAGAAAGTCATGGAATTTGTGATTGAGGGAAGGGTGGTTAGGTTGAGAGGGCAGGAGTCGGCGGTGCAAGATAGTGCCGCAACGCAGAGCACATTGCAAAACGTCGAGGGTTCGGGGAAAGAAAGGACGGTTAATACAAATAAAGGGGCAGGGGAGGGTGGAGTGCAGCGGGTCCTGCGCGATTTAGCGGCTGTCTTGACGGATCCGCGCGGGCTCCCACCCATGAGAGGGCATGAACATGGGATTGAGCTCAAGGCGAGTAGCGACGCCATCAGTGTGAGGCCCTACCGTTACCCCCAATTCCAAAAAAGGGAGATCGAACGCTTGGTGGGGGAAATGCTGAATTCGGGAATCATTCGTAGCAGTCAGAGCCCGTTTTCGAGTCCCGCCATCCTCGTAAAAAAAAAGATGGCTCATGGCGATTCTGCGTCGACTATAGAGTTTTAAACCAAGCCACGGTTCCAAACAAATTCCCGATTCCGGTGATAGATGAACTGTTGGACGAACTCCACGGAGCATCGGTTTTTTCAAAGTTGGATTTGAAATCCGGGTACCACCAGATCAGAATGCGACCGGAGGATATTCACAAGACGGCCTTCCGAACACACGATGGGCATTATGAATTCATGGTAATGCCGTTTGGGTTGATGAACGCTCCGGCCACGTTTCAGAATCTCATGAATGACATTTTTCGACCGTTCTTACGGCGGTTCATCTTGGTGTTTTTTGACGACATCCTCATTTATAGCAAAAATGAGAGTGAGCATGAGGACCATCTACGGGAGGCGTTGGCCACATTGGAAAAACATCAGCTATTTCTCAATCGTGACAAATGCGAGTTTGGGAGGAGGTCGTTATCGTATTTGGGGCATTCTATCTCGGCTAATGGGGTAGCGGCTGAGAGCGATAAAGTCGGCACAATGCTGGAGTGGTCGTCTCCCCGGACAATCAAGGAACTTCGGGGCTTTTTGGGACTCACCGGCTACTACCGGAAGTTTGTCCGCGGATACGCCAGTATAGCGGGGCCTCTCACCGCCCAATTAAAAAAGGGGAAGTTTGCTTGGGGAGTGGCAGCTGAAGAAGCCTTCAAGGCGCTGAAGACCGCGATGGTCTCGGTGCCAGTCTTAGCAATGCCCGATTTTGAGAAGGTTTTCGTCGTGGAAACGAATGCGTCGGGTTACGGGCTGGGGGCGGTGCTCATGCAAGACCAACGACCTATTGCGTTTTTTAGCACCGCGCTGAGTGCACGGGATCAGTTGAAGTCGATCTACGAAAAGGAGCTCATGGCGATAGTGAAGGCAATCCTCAGATGGAATCATTATTTAATGGGGCGGCATTTTATCGTGCGCACAGACCAGCTGAGTTTGAAATTTCTATTGGAACGTGTAGTGGGGGCAGAGTATCAGCGGTGGATGACTAAAATACTGGGATTCGACTTCGAGATCCAATACCGATCCGGGGCTAGCAACAGAGTCGCGGACGCCTTATCTCGGAAGGTCAACAACGCGGATTGCACCGCGGTGGATGCCGGAATGTGGGAATTCTGGCCCGAATTAAGAGCCGAGCTGGAGACCGACGCCTTCCTTACGCGTGTTCGGCAAGACTTCGCGAAAAATCCGGAAGGGCTTTGGGGTTTCTCGTGCGACCAAGGACTCTTGTATTACCAAGGCCGATTGGTGCTGCCCAAGGGATCGCCACTCATGTCGAAGGTTTTAGCCATGTATTATGATTCGCCGATAGGAGGCCACGAGGGTGTAACCAAAACATATCAACGGGCGGCGGCGGAGGTTTATTGGCAAGGAATGCATCGACAGATTCAAGAATATGTTAAACAGTGCGACGTGTGCCAGCGCCATAAGGGAATCACCATGGCTCACTGGGACTCCTTCGACACTACCGCCCGCGCGCAAGTTTGGGACGACGTTACTCTAGATTTTATCGAAGGTCTACCGCGCTCTGACGGGTGGGATACGATCTTGGTCGTAGTAGACCGTCTGAGTAAGTTCGCTCATTTCGTTCCTCTCAAACACCCTTTTTCAGCCGCTAGTGTAGCGGCGATATTCATGAGAGATATAGTGCGACTGCACGGGTTGCCTCGGACGATGGTTAGTGATAGAGACAAACTGTTTGAGAGTCAATTTTGGACAGAAATCTTCCGGCTACATGGGGTCAAATTGAAGAAAAGCACAGCGTATCACCCCCAAACCGATGGTCAGACCGAAGTCGTTAATCGATGCTTAGAGACATACCTACGTTGCTTTTGCTCCGAGAAGCCGAAGACTTGGTCCAGGTGGTTAGCGTGGGGAGAGTTCTGGTACAACACCTCCTTCCATTCGTCCCTCCAGTCGACCCCTTTTAAGGCGTTATACGGACGCGACCCACCGCCCTTGCTGCGTTACGCGGGACAGCACACAAGCGTAGGGGCGCTGGACGAGCTTCTAGAGGATCGCGATGCCATATTGGACGATCTGCGGATGAATTTAATTCGCGCCCAACAACGAATGCAGGACCAAGCAAACAAGAAACGGCGTGACGTGGAATACGAGGACGGGGACTGGGTTTTCTTGAAACTACGACCTTACCGGCAGAAGAGCTTGGCAGCTCGGAAGTACGAGAAGTTGGCAGCTCGTTACTACGGGCCATACCAAATTATTTGTCGCATTGGGAAGGTGGCGTACAGGCTAGCACTACCGGAATCCAGCGCTGTCCATCCGATGTTCCACATTTCGCAACTCCGCCGGAGGGAAGGTACGATGACTGAGCACCATCCGTTACCGGTTCAGTTGAACCGAGTCTTAGAACTTCTGGTGCAACCAGAATCCATACTGGATGTTCGACCCAAAACAGGAGCATCGGATAAGAAGCCCCGGGAGGTCTTAGTGCGTTGGGAAAATACGGATGAATCCGAGGCTACATGGGAATCTTATGACAAACTCCAAGCTCACTTTCCGATGTTCCACCTTGAGGACAAGGTGAAAAGTTTGGGGGAGGTATTGATAGGAAAGAAGAAGGCGACAAACCGTTGATTGTGTATCAACGCCGGAACAGCGGGAAAACGAACGAAGGCAGCAAGGAAGGAAGCAGGGGAAGAATGTAAAGCTTGTTTTGGCCACGTGATCTTACATCGTATTTTGTGACTTTGGTTCGGTCTTTTATATTTATATTTACGTTGTTGTGGGACTCGCGTGTCCTTCGTTATTGGCCGAGTGTGGCCTTTAGGTACCGGTATTTATTGTATGTGGAATGGCCGGGTAGAGGGCGTTTTTTTGTTTATGTAAAACATATTTGCAGAAAGGAGAGTCGCCCTACTCTCGAAAGGGGCTCTCCTTATTTCAATCTATCTTGGTTGTTATCCGATACTTGAGTCATTCATTATCCGTTTCTTCGTGTAATCGGGAGCGCCAAGAAGGTATCGGTGCACCCACCCAACAAAGAAAAGTGAGTAGTTGTGTGTAAATATATTGCTATCTTTGGAAGAGGACAAGATGGATGGGACAACCCGAAAAGGTAAGTAGAGACAAGATGAATGGGACGGAGGGAGTATATATAAAGAAAACAAGCATATGGACTTTTTTCTATTTCTTCCTTTTTATTTTTTATTTTTATTTTTTGGCTAAGAGCATAAAAACACTAACTTATTACAGAAGAAAACTTGCCTGTAATGGGAACACTATTCTCCAAACTGTTCTTAGGAAAAAGAAACGAGATGACAGATAGAAGATATCAAAGGGAAATATGATGGTCATTAAGACAAGCAGCATACAAGAGCACCTGCAGTTGCCAAGATGTTACTACAGCATCATCACATAGAAGATTACATATATATATATATATATATATATATATATTGTAGATAAATATAAATATATTATAGAGCTGAAGAGAAAATATCAGCCTTCAGGCGGGTTATTTGAGATCATCTAAACAAGAAAAAAATGCCAACAAAATTTCTAGGAGAAGAAGCATCTATTACACTGGTTGAGATGCAGCCAACGAAACTTCTCCGTGAGAATACAGATAAAGATATGCTGTCATGCTAGTTGGGACAACGATTGTCATCCATGTAGCCAACTGATAAAATGAAATGTAGTGTAAGTAAAATATAATCAACCAGCAGGAACAGAGAAAAGAGGCAAGAACAGCTAATTTGCATCTAGAAATGGGAAGCTATATTCTTAAGATTGTAATAAGATGGAAAATGTATATGAATATTGAAAGGTTTGAGTAATTACAGTTCTAGGCAATCTAATTCATTGATGCTAATCAGTATGTAAACAATTCAAATTCCATGAGGTCTGCATACATTTTCACAAGTTTTATTGAAGAGAAAATACAAAAAAGGTGCATCAATCTAATTCTGGAAGAAACAAACACCCTTTCAAGAGAAATGTTTAGCGATTTCAAAAGCATCAATAAGAAACAATTTTACAAATATACCTACATGCTGTAGAGACCAAAACTAGTCATCAAAATAATGAACAAAAGTGACTCCTTTCTATATAAAATTTGAGACAAATGCAGATGCATAGTATACTTCAAAAGTAGCATTTAGTGAGAAGTATCAGTAGAAATGGATATATGGTGAGGATGTATACACACACAAATCCTTCTAACCAAATGAAGAGAGAATGTATTTTTTTATATTATCACCGAACACAAAATTCAAATTTTATCAAACCAGAAAGTATCATTACGTAATCTGCTTGTAGTAAGCTGCACCTCTTGACTCAATCCTCCCGTTTATTAGGACCATATCAAATAACATAAAAACATTAAATACAAAATATACATGAAGCGCATATAGCCTTAGATGTGGTAATGTTAAGAGCTTAATTAATATCTAAATGAACAGAAACAATTTTCAGATGGCCAATTGAGCCCAACATGGACAGTCCTGTCTGATGCAACGAGTTTTGTAAGTTATCAATAGAGCAATGCAAGAGTATGATTTAATGTGGGATATACTAGAGCACTAACCTCGCAGCAATTAAATAGGCATAAAATTCAAATATAGCATGCAATGCCAATAAATAGCAGTGAGACAAACAGTGAATCAATGATGAAGAATCTGAAATAATTAAGTTTAGCCCAAAGCTAATGAATACCTTCCATATATCTCTATGAGTCAGATGGCTCTGATCTAGGTCAAAGATTTTCACATACCCAATATTAGCCTGCGAGAAAACCCATAAATTGATTCCCCAAAGCCAAACCATCATAGTCTGCAACGCAATCAAAGGAAGTAATAAAGAGCAAGTCCGATAACACATGCATATTTATTCACAATCACTAAATCTATGTCTATTATATCAACTCATAAATATATATCACTAACCACAAGTAGGAGAGGATTATAATACAAGAAAGCCTCATATAAAAATAAATCTCGCAGGTCTGCACTCATCCTCATGACAGAATCCCATCCAATCTGCAAATAGTAGAATAAACACTGGTCATCTGCAGAACAAAATCGAGACAGATGATGGCATTTCCACCCTCAAACCCAGCAATAGAGCTACACAAACATTCATTTTCAACTTGAATGTACGTACATCAAAGTAAAACATATAAGTAGAAAGTAGGTTTACAGTAAAGTATGATACTGAACTGACCTTGCAACAACAGAATCCCCAGATGAAAAACAGTAGCACCTATAGACAAAGTTAGATTAGAGATGGAAAACTATTTCAGAAGAGCAAGAAAGAAGAATTGCAGTTCAAGATTTAGACAACAGTGTCTTATTGAGCCCAATGCAATAGAGCATAAACAAGAATCACAAAAAAGAAAAAGAGAAAGAAAAAAGTGTTACAAAGAAGGGCAACCCATCGAAATATGACACTGTTTCGTAAAACACTAACAAGTTAACAATATAGGAAACCAATAAAGGCACATTTAAATACACAAATCCATCAGACTAACAAAGGCCATGAATAATAAATTACCGTATCTAGATCATGAATAGTAAAAAGGCCGAGGTGCTCATGTTTTAGGGAACTTCAAAATCATATTAGTTTGAGATCTCATAACATTTCATAGAGCAGATCAACAATACTTAGGAGTTAGGAGATTAACTTTGAGAATAAACATATCAAAAGCTTAGATGCATTTTACAGAAAGAAGGGTCAAACTAATTTTTCAGATCTTAAATTTTCACATAGCTTTGATCATACAATAAGAAAATTGTCTTTGTAAACATCTTATAATCTCTGTAAACATTCTTTCAGTTCAGATTCCAATCCATACACATCTCATTTATCCAGAAATGTCTATCACACACTTGTAATTAAGGAACAAATTTTGTGTAGCAAAAATTTCTGAACACATGTGAAAAAATATTATAACAGCAGCATTACAAGTGAAGCATTCATAATAATAATTGTTAATCATCTTTAAATACCGGACTAGAAAATTGCTAGTAACGAAACTGACACCCACATGTTTTCCTCATAATAAACTTCTCCATATCAAAAGAGAAGAAAGGATGATTGCTAATCTGCCACTCTAGGATCGAGTAAAGTATTACCTTAAATCTCCAGAGCAGAAGAGGAGAAGGCACAATAGCTGCATTGCTTAATGGTGTACCCCCACCTTTCATTTCATTTGACTCTTTAGATTGCAAAAAGTCTTCCTCGGAGCTATCTCCCAGATCACTCGAACCTACGAGATAATATAATAGGCTAAAATCTTTCATGGAAAAGAAAATGGACAGTGATGCAGATATACATATGTATGTCTGCCCGCGTGTGTGTTCACTTACCAATATCAAACACAACAGGCCGGCTACCAGACTTCCGTAGATGAGGACTATTCTTGGGGACAGACTCAAGACCTCCAAACATAGATGGAGGCGGTACAAGGTACAAATTTCAAAAAATCAAGTGTTTATCCAGAAAATCACAACTCCACAGAACCAAAAACCAAAATTTAAAAAAGACAAACAAAAGTAACTGTCGATTTATATCGGGCAAAAAACAATCAACACCTTAGATTTCCTGAATCTGTTGCATACGAGCAGCTCCGTCGCCGTGCGTGATATATCTTCTTAGATCTATGAATGTAGTGCGCATCAACATAGATTCTGGAACGATTTTGGTTCGGCGAAACGAATTCGCGGAATTGATTTCGAGAACTGAAAAATCGATCAGAAAAATAAGAGGAAGAATGATAGTTTCAACAAATAAGAAATGTTTGGATATAATTAGGGGAATTATTTTTAATAATCATGGATTTCGAGAGTTTTGGAAAAAGGAAGGGGATATTCCGAGCTAAGTTGTACAAAAATGGGTGTTCTGATTCTGAGAGTGTGTTTTGATGTAGAACATGAAAAACTGGAACGAAAGAGAGTGTGAAGTGGAAGGAAAGTGAAGCAATTAGGGTGCGTTTGAAGGAAATTCCGGTGGATCACTGAATTATGAATTAATTAATACAAATGCCAAAATTATAATAAGCTATTAGTCTATTAGTATTTATTAATCGGCACTAGTCATCTATAATTTCCAAAAAAACATAAATGTTATAATTTCCAAAAAAACATAAATGTTACAAATTATATGAAATGAGAGAATAATAGAGAAGACCTAAAATAGATGTTTATTATTATGAGGGTGGAGACCTTTATTTATAGATTTACATAGTGGACTTTTGGGCCTCTAGGGTTTACAATGATCAAATATATATATATATATATGGTATATCTCGATGTTAAATATATTTACACCATTCTCCCTTGATTGACCATTCCTAGAAAGAAATTGTTTGTCTCGTTAAAACCTTGCCAAAAAAACCCAATGGGGTAAAAACTGGTCGAAGGAAAAAGAGTACAGTTGCTCCCCCTCAAAATAATCATTGTAGATTCTTGAGTCGGCGCATGTCGATCTTGTGTACCAACTTCTTGACTGTTGATGTCGTTAATGCCTTCATAAAAGAATCCGCTAGATTATCACTTGAGCGAATTTGTTCGATATTGATGACGTCACTCTTTTGGAGATCATGTGTTGCATTGGCTCTTTTGTGAATCAATCTCAATAACTCATTTACTCGTGTGTTGCATTGGATGTCTCGTTAAAAATCTTTACTAAAAAAACCCTTTGGGAAAAAACTTAGAAAGGAAAAAAGAGTACAACAATTTAACCTTTAGGGGGTCATCTCATATTCAGGATTATTTATAATTTATCACTCCCCTCAAGATAACAATCTTCAAGATTACCTTCAAGGTCTAAACTAATATGTGCAACACAAGTTTAACTATCTTCATAGAGAATAACATGTTTGTCTCGAAAATAACAAAGGATTGTCAATACCATTTTAAATTCTCCAATTGCACATAAGTAAGGAACTTCTAGTCCTAAAACATCGTTGTTATCTTCTATAGGTCTAAATGAGTCTTCATCCACTTCAAATGATTGAAACAACCATTAGGTGGCTATGTGAATGTAATACAATAAAATCTCTTTAAAGTGTAACTCCATAAGGGAGATGTTCAATCTACGAGTCGAGACAATTTAATAGTTCAACCCAAGTCTTTTGATTCTAAGTCCATCTTTAGGCATGAGTTGATTTCCTCAAGTACTTTTGTATAATGATTCACATATCTTCTTCATGGGGAATTTGGAGTGATGTGTTCTATTCCGCGGACTTTTGATCTTTAGAAACAATAAATCTCTCACGCTTATGGCGCTAATGAGAATCAATTGATTTTTTTTGTCTAGGAAGAACTTCAGTTCTCTCATGGTGCATATACAACAAGTATATGGGATTTTAGTCACTCCTTTTGCACTAAATAACTTGATGAACTTTTGGTTCATAGTGCGTGAATCTAAATAATTAATCCAACGAGATATTTGCGGCATTCTGTCATTCATATTTCATATCTCCCCCTAATGTCGACAATGATGTAAATTAGATTTACAACGTCAACAGATCAATCGATAAAATAGTCCACCCTATATATGACATCTTGACGGAATATACACGTAATATTTCAAGTATTAAACTCTTTAGGAGTTCTAATCAAATTTAAGTAACAATATAAACAGCTTTTCTTCACTTTTGTATTATTCTCTCAAGAGATACGCGTAGTTCTTACAACGATTTTGCAGTTTACTTGAAAATATATTTTTGACTTACGTGATTCAAGCATGTTAAATCCTTAAGGGATTTTCAAGTATATATCACTATCTAGTGAATTATATGGATAGACATTTACTATATCCGTAAGGCGCGTATCAAATCTTTATGACATAACTAGATTAATCAAAACTCTAAAAATTTGCGTCAATTATGGGAGAGTTTTCATAATTGATTCTCGATCTTTGAGAGAGACTTTGTGTTACGAGTATTACCATATATCTCGCAATTTTTATTTCTCTTTCTAACATAGACACATTTATATCATTCGGGGATATTTTTCCGAATTTGAACTACAGGTCCAAATATTTTCCGGCTTTCTAGGGAATATTAATTTACCTTGTATAACTTCCTTCCTCTTTGACCAATTATTTCTATCTTGAAAATCTCTTATAGATCGTCGTTGATAATCCTCTTTTATCATTTTAAGACTTATATTAAAAGGCAAAAATAACGATGTGTGTCTACGACGATATTTGGTCTCTCCAATATTTTGAGATCTCAATATTTTCATACGCTTGTAGTTCTTCAGAAACTTCATTTGATTAATTAATCATTTTCGTCCTTATTTGATTCATATATTGTGCCCCTTTTCTTAGACACAAAATTTCTTTTAGAACCAATTGGTCGACCATATTTTGACGAACTTTATATTAATTTGCTACCATTTGTACTTGTTCTTCAGGGACATTTATTCTTGCGGGGGTATTTACATCAAATGTATAACATTGTCACTTCTCTTATATACAAAAATTAAAAGCATCAAGAAGTTGGTTTGCAATCTTTTGCAAGTGAGTCTTTCGACTTCTTGTTCACATTGATTACTTCGGGAATCCAAAAGTGACTAGTCTTTTTTCTTGTGCTTTTTGTTGGATATAGATTTCACATTGATTACTTCAGGAATCCAAATGTGACATATGTTCCAACTAATGTTGGAAATGTTATTTCATCATAATAATAATCTTAATATGAGACTCGTTTTTAAACGTACAAAACCATTTTGATTATGAATATGAGCAAATAGGTGTTGAATCTCAATCTCAAAGCAATATAATATTAAATCCTCTTCAGGAGGAAGTTGGAGTTTAATAAACTCACTCGTTTTATCAAGACAAATCTTCTTGATGGAATTGAGCTCTTAGCCTTTTTTTTTTTTTTTGAACTTGTAGTTCTAACAAGTGTTACATTTCTTCTAAAAATCAAGCAAATCATGAAAATTCTTTGATTGAGAGATTCTTCAGGATCTCTATGTTGCTCCCATATAAATTTTCAATTATGTTGCGAATTATAGTTGCTCGTAAATGTCCAAAACTATCAAGTCAAAGCATAAAGCCCTTTGAACTTCCGGTTCATGACATGATTTGTCTCACTTGTTTTCATAAATGTGTAATACATTTATGATAGTAGTGTGAAAACTTTTCTTTTGTTAGCTTTTGGCTAAATCCAAATAATTTATACGAGAATCTGTATCAATGTCTTCTTATATTATTTCAATATGGTATCCATTGCAGCAGATATCCTTAAAACTTAGTAAGTTTTTTCTAAACTTACTAGAGTAAGGGCAAAATCAATAGTTGATTTCGTATCATTTGATAGAATGACATATGCTCTTCTGGAGCCTTTAATAATTTCGATGCACTAGATTTTAAAATCTTGCAGTTTAGGATACATCTACTCGTATCGAGCTTTAGGGAGGACACGCAATTAATATCTTTACGCAATCCTGCTATGATGCTTCGTTTAATTCTATTATTATCTCTCTGGTGCCTCTTATTGGCATCGATATCAAGAGTGCATTAATATCAACAAGACATAAATAATGTTTTTCATTCAGGAATAACACATATCATCGAAAGTACGAGTTGCTCTTTAGGAGCATTTAATATTCTTCTAGAATATAAATAATGATACTTCATGAGCAAAAGTTAAATAGTATTTAAAATACTATATATAAGGCATTTCCACAAACATGTGATAATAATGTTACTATCACAGTATGATCATTTTTCAGGAATGTAATTATGCTACTTCCAAAGCAACAATTTAGTTTTATTCAAGATAAATAAAATTAGTAAATTGCAAATTTTGAGATCTACCGGATCTCACATCTATTCTTAAAATGAAATTAAACCAGAATAGGATATTGGAAATGCAGTTGTCAAGCATAGAGGAGCTTTTGCTACCACTCCATGTAATTAGGTAATACTTTAAATTATAACATACCTCTAAATATACATTGTTCTTTAGGAACATGTAATATAATTCAAGAATATTAATTGTGCTACTTCATGAGCAACAATTAAAGTAAGGTTGTTGTGACATATGATTTCAAAATGACAAGTTTTAGTTGTTCTAAGAACATGTAGAGTTAATTGTGTTACTTCACGAGAAACAATTAGAATTATGAACATATAGCATTTTCCAAAATAAAGAGCTTGAATCGTTCTTCAAGAACATGTAGTATTCTTCATGAATACAAATTGTACTACTTCAGGAGCAGTAATTTTAGTCTATATTAAACTACTTTAGGCGACAGACTAATATTTTTTAGTAACTCAATTGCTCTTCAGGAGCATATAGTTTTCTTTGGGTATATCAATTGTGCTACTTCGAAAGCAACAATAATAACAATTCAATAACCAATATTCGCACTTTAATGAATTGCTCATCAAAAGTATGTAATATTCTTCAGGAATATTAATTGTGTGCTACTTTAGGAGCATTGTATGTATATATATAGATATAAATATTACACAATATGTAGGAATTTTTTTTGAGGTATATAGTAAATACATATATAATATTAGCAACTCTTCAAAAGTGTGAAATATTCTTCAAGAATATTAAATTGTGTTACTTCTGGAGCAACAATTAAGTTATTTCAATAAGTTTAAATTGTTATTTAAGAGCTTATGATATTATTCAGGAATATGGATTGTGCTACTTCAGGAGCAACAATCTAGATTCAACATTAAATAAATAAACAAACAAATAAATAAAAGCGTATGTAAAATAAATGCTCTTCAAGAGTATGTAATATTCTTCTGGAATATTGTTTGTGTTACTTCTGGAGCAACAATTTAAGTTGAAAATATGTTTTGAAATTGCTCTTCAAGAGCATGTAATATCCTTGCTCTTCAAGAGAGTGTAATATTCTTCAGGATTATTTATTGTGCTACTTCAGGAGCAACAATACAATCATTTCAAAAATGAATAAATTTAAATTGCTCCTTAAGAGCATAAAGAGATTCTTCCGGAATATTAATTATGCTACTTCAGGAACAACAATTGATTTATAACTATAGATTTGAAAGAAGAAACATGTCCGCATCATGAATATGCAAAAGTAATACTAATAATTTCCTTACGAAAATCGTACATGATTATCATGCTACTTGATTTCCAAATCATGGACGACTTTTTTCTTTATTAAGGACGACTTTTTTTTTATTCTTCTAAATAGGAATCACGCAATACATGCGAAAACAATTAGTCCAAATATACATGTTCGTAGATCAATACTTAATAGTATCAAAAAGGAAATCATATAATGAATATAAATAAGTGTCAAAAAATTATACCTTCAGTTGTGATATCTTCTTTTGGGAGAAGAGCTTTCGTGCCGTGTTATAAACTATATGAAATGAGAGAATAATTGAGAAGACCGAAAATAGATATTATGAAGATGGACACAAAATTACATAGTTGACTTTTGGGCCTCTAGGGTTTACAATAATCATATATATATATGGTATGGATCTAGAGAGATCCATCATTCAAAAGAGATATAAGAATCAATCCCTACCATATATTTCTTCCAAATCAATGGCCAAGATTGCACCACTTATTTACATTAACATAATTAAAAAAGGGTGGAAAGAGCAAAATTGGACAAAAATTACACACAAATTTGAAACATATTTTGAAACAGGAGACGGGTTTCTCATATTCCTCCACACCTCCATTCTCTCTCACTCTCATACCTCTCCCAAAATCGAAAATCCGCTCGATTTCTTTTCCAAAAAACTAGTTCTTGTGGTTTCCGCATGATTTGTTCCTGGTTTCCGACGTTTCCATCCAACTAGAGGTAATTTTAATTCGTCGATATTGAGTTATGCATGAAATCCAAACATATTTGTGCGAAACTGATGCCTTAAATCTCTAATTTTTCAATACCCATTGTGTAAATCGATGTTTTATGGTTCGAAATCATGAAATAGTGTGAATCTAGTGTTTGATTGTGCAAAAATCGTTGGATTTTTAACCCTAGATCTATGAGTGTGAATCCTAAATCTGTGATTTTTAAACATAGATCTATGGTTTTTAACTCTAGATCTATGATTTGTTTTTAGATCTTGTTAATCTTGATGTATTTTTTGGTCTGTTTACAGAGATATACATCGAATTCCGCGATTATTGCCCTATTTTGAATGTCATTTCGCGATTCTTGCCCTTTTTGGAAAATATGCATACGTAGTAGTAATATGCATGAATTTGTAAAATGGTATGCATGAATTAGATGTTATATATGCATGAAAATGAATGCATTGTGAAGTGTGTGAAGGACTGCGTTTCATTTTGGGGTTGGAAGTAATATGCATGAATGTGTTCAATCGTATTTATGAATTAGATGTTATATATGCATGAAAATGAATGCATTATGAAGCATTTGGCAGACTGCGTTTCATATTGTGTTTGAAGTAATATGCATAAATTTGTAGAATGATATGCATGAATGAGATGTTATATATGCATGAAAATGAATGCATTGTGAAGCATGTGACGGACTGCATTTCATATTGTGTTCGAAGTAACATGCATGAATTTGTACAATGGTTTGCATGAATGAGATGTTATATATGCATGAAAATGAATGCATTGTGAAGCATGTGACGGATTGCGTTTCATATTGTGTTCGAAGGAATATGAATGAATCTATTAGATGGTATGCATGAAATTGTGAGTAAGTATGCATGAAATTGAGTGATGATTTGCATGAAAGTGTAGATTATCATACTCTATGCACGAAACAGAACTGGTTATGAGTGAGTATGCATAAATCTAATGTATAAATTGAATACGGTTTATGCATGAAGCTTAGTGCACGGTATGCATAAACACATCATCTACAACCGAAAAAATTGAATCTCAAAAATTTTTCTTGCGAGGCGTATAGGATGAGACAATGGACACATTCAAATTAAAGGTGATGAAAGTCTTGAGCCATTTTGAGGAAAAATGAAGTTGAATACCAGAGAGGTGGAGAATATATTGCTAAACAATGAGAATTGAGATTTCGAAAACAATTCATTGTTTTGTTAGAAATTTTATTTTTATTAGAAACAATTGTACATATCCTTTGTTAGTTAATCTTATTCTTCAATGTTTGATTAGTTAAGTTGCTGAAAAATCGAAAAAAATGAGTATGCATAAATATTTGGAATAAAAAATGAGTATGCATAAATATAAAACAAGATATGCATTAATATGAGCGTAGATATGCATATAATTAAAATATAAAAATATAAAACGGCGAGTGGGCGGCGGGACAATGGAAAAAGTCGCGGATTTGAGTCGGAAGCAGCCGTCGGACTTGAGTTGAGAGACACGATGGAGAGGAAACGAATGATGAAAGCTTGTTAAGGAGAGAATATTAAATGTTTTTATTTTGGGAGAAATGAAAGCTTGTTAAGGAGAGAGAAAATATGAACTTGAATTAAAATAAGATAAGTTTACAAAAATACTCTTAATGAGAGTGATTTTCTCCTTTTTTGATTTATTTTTAAAAACTACATAATGAAAAATGATGGTCATAGATCAACAAAATGGGTGGACTAGATCGAATCTCATATATCTTTTGAATCTAGTATCTCAAAAGATCCATTCCCTATATATATATATATATATATATATATATATATATATATATTTATTTATTTTTCATATTAAATATATTTACAACAATAAACTTATTTTATTTTACCCGATTTAATCAGTATTCACCCTATTCAGATTATTGATCGACTCTCAAATGACGAGTTTTCTGACATTCTAATTTTAGATCTCACATAGTCGGCCCGCACCATCTCTTTCTTTTCCATGTACGGTTCAGATTCATATGTGATTTTCTTTTTTTTTTCGCAGTACAATCAGCCTCAGTCATGATTCATGAATGTAGGGGCGAAGTTGATATCGGCTCTGATAATGTCGAGATCTAAAAAGCGGTTGCCGCCAACAGGACCGGTAATATTGGCTTCTGAGGTTTGACCGAATAAAGGCGAGGAAAGCAAGAAGACGAGGCTCCACAGCAATTGCTGATTAGAGATGGCAATGGATCTTGGACCCGGTCCAGATCCGTGGATCCAGATCCATTTTTATGGATTTGGATCTTAAAAAATTGGACCCATTGGATCTGGATCGGATCTGGACTAATTTTAGAAATTATGGATCTGGATCTGGACTTTACGATCTGAGATCCGGATCCGGTCCAGATACGCAATTTTTATAACTAAAATATTATTTTATTATCATATCTAAAATATTATATTTATATTATTCTACTTAAAATATCACGTTACATTATTTGTTGAGCTTGAAATACTTAACTAGTAATCTAATAAATAGAAAAGAGGGAGGAGATTGAGTACCCACTGTCCACGAATTTGAAAGTTTTTTTTAGAGAGAAGATCATAGTTTTATAGATGATTGTAATATTTTTATAATATCATGAGTAGTTTGATTTTTTTTAATGATAGTAATGCTCTTAAAGATTATCGTGTTATCATAGAACTAATTAAATTAGTTAAATTTTAATTGATTTAGAATTTTTTAATTTTAGCTAAAAAAATTTATGGATCCGGGTCTAGGCCCGAGACCTCGTGGATCCAATGGATGCGGGTGCGGATCTCATTTTTTGAGATCCGATGGATCTGGACCGGATTTGGACCAAAGTAAAAAATTCCGAATCTGGATCTGGACCGAGGAGGATCCGGTCCAAATCCGGTCCATTGCCATCCCTATTGCTGATAGGGAATTAGGGATTTGTTCCAATTCCTCACTGTTTTGGCCAGTGAAAAAAATTAAAGTGAGAATGAATTGGTTATTATTTTAAAAAAAATATATTGATTAACGCTTGATTAATGACAATTTTAAAGGAATGATAATTCATCCAAACTAATACTTTGAAATTAATTAATTAAAAAAAATGTATTAATTCATCCGATTTGGGGACCTACCAATTTGTCTAAACTTATACTACTACTATCGATAACACTGATTTGGTTGTGCATAATAGTTTTCAAATTCGCATAACAAAATACAAGCGACATTGGAAACATCTATTGACAGGTTTGGGGGCCACAACCTCCAAATCATATACTACTATAATTCTGAGTTTAATAAATAATTTTTTAAAACATATTATCTCAAAATTACATTTAATGATGAATCATCTTTTTTAAATAAAAAATGTCTTATAATCTTTTTGCCAAAGTATTAAGTTTGATGTCGTGGTTAAGTGAATTATTTTGCGAATGGAGATTATAAGTTCGATGCACACTAATACTTTATAAAATTGAAAACGAACCTAGTATTTATTTCATACACACATCTTAAGTCTTCGAGTTTCATTAGTTATATAAAAAAAAAGGACAAATTGCGTTTGCTAGTCCTCATCCAATTCATCCAAATAATTGAAATTTTGAGAACAAATTTGATCAAATTTTTTACTGAATTTTTTTATCATTTTAAAAATGAAAGGATAGAAAATGCATGATAACTTATGATTATAATATGGAAATAAGTTTGGACGAATCGATGCTAAAATTCTAATTAACTAGTTTAAAATAAAAAATTAATTTAAAAAGTTACAATTTCTTATAAATTTTTTTTGTTAATTAAATTTTTTCAGTAAATGAAATTGATCAAATTGATCCTTAGAATGTCAACTACTTGGAGAAATTGGTTCTAAATAAATTTATACAAAAAAAAACCTTTTCTTATTTTTTTTTTAAATATTGTTGACTAACGGTTCACTAAACGAAAATTTGACAGAATAGTAATTTATCAAATTTAAGTAGTTTTGGAACCAATTAACATAAATAAAAAATAAGGAACCAAATCAATCAAATATTCATACTTTAACGACTATAAAATTCAATTTACCTAAAAAAACTATGATTGAAAGTTTTATGTACATGCTATGCACGTGAAGTGTGGTGCAATATTATACTCCAAAGAGTTGTTTTATCAAAAGCTGCTAAATGTCGCATCATATTATTTTTTATTTTAAAACATTTCTAGTTAAAAGTAATAATTGCACTACACGCTATTACAATAGGCATGTTAAATATTGAAAATCACAACACAACTTTTTTAGTGAGTTAAACTAAATGTTTCAATTCTAGTAAAGAGCTTCTAAGAGCAACTCCAACCATAACACCAAAATCAATACTCATTTTCCAGTTTCTGTCACATCAAATAGTAATTTATCTCCAACCATCAAACCCAAACTCAAACCCAAAAGAATATTCTCTTTATATCCTTTCACAAAATACCTTTCAATTCTACCTACATATTTTTCTTAATTATACATTGGTACATTCCACTTTCCTACTATTAAAACATTGGATACAAATTTAATATATTTAAAATAACTTGATAATTAATAAATAAAATTAATAATTAAATGATGTATTAGATAATTATTAATTACACACTTTTATAAAAAATAATGTTAAATCTTATAATGATAAAATAGAGGTTTATTATTAAAAAGAAGAACAAAAAAAATCATAAAAACCCTTGGAGATCACATAGCGAAAAAAAATCATAAAAACCCTTGGAGATCACATAGCGAAAACTCGTGGTTTGTGATGTATTTCTAATTTTAATATCGTTGTGTGTTGTGTACTTGTTATGTCTTATGTCTTTCTCAATTCCTAATATGTCATGTATTTTCATTTTCCGAAAAAGTATTATGTACTATGTTATAAATTAATGTTATTTTATATATCTATTTTTTTACTACAAATTTTGCTACCTTATTTTTTTATTGATAAATCTTATAACTAATATGAAATAATATTAAATGTATAAACGATACAAATCTTAGCAAAAGATAAAATATTTACAAATCTTACAATACTTTCACTAATATTAAATATATAATAAATATTATCTTATTAAATGTATATACATGTAGATAAGGATGGCGTTTTGTATGACGCTCCTTCACAATCGAGATAATTTTTCCTCTGACTTCCCCTTCTTCTTCCAGAGTTCATGAGAATGGCCGCCGTCCAAACTCAAAATCCAAGCGATGCCATCGATTAAATCCAACCGATTCATACGGCGCCGGCCTCCGTCGAGCCGGAGAAAATCCCATCCGGATTCAACAGCGAAGGTATGTAATTGCAAAATCCCATCCGATATTGAACGACTACCTCTGCATCCCAAATGAATCTGCCACCTTTATTGGATTTGTGTTTTGAGGGGTTGAATTGCAAAAACTGTAATTGCATTCAACTCCTTTGCAGTTTCCACAGTAAAAACCGATTTCAACCAAATTACTGTGCAAAAACTGCAAATATTTGAGTTTTGCAGTTTCATTTGCAGTTTGCTTGGATCGATTCTTCAACTGCAAAACTCAAACTCCAGTACCGTTGGAGTTGCTCTAAGTCGCAGTCTTCGTCCTCCTCCATTTTTTCCGGTTGCAACAACAATACGGGTGAACGACGACGCTTCATATATTAAATAAACAAACATCCTTTACATGTAAATACGCCCATATTAGTTGGCTGAGAATAATGTTTTATTTAAGTAATAATCCAATTTAAATCATTAATTTTATGTGTTTAATAGAATTAAGAGAATAAGTTGATTTAAAAACTAAAAATCATAGGTTTTGTTTAATTTTTAGTGAAAACAAAGAAAAGTAACATGAATCATAAAAAAATTATTCTTTTTCTTACTCAAATATATACTATTTTTAAGCTACAAGGACGATATATCAATTCACGCAAAAGAAAAAATCTTTTTCAACTACAAAAGAAAAAAAAAAAATCGCATCAATTTCTCAATAAACATGTAATAACAAGTTTTAATATATCCGTACGAAAAAAACAACAATAATTTTATGCAAAACTCTCTATAAGCAGATTCGTCTGGAATTGTTGAAAAGATGGAAAATTGTGATAAACATAACAAGAAAATTTGAAAATTTGAAATTCTGACATATTCAAGAAGAAAAATGTGCCTGCATTGAAACTTGCTCGAGATTTATATGTCTTGGTTTTTTCTTTTTTCTTTTTTTTTTCTTTCTTGATGAAAATGTAGCGAAACATATGTTTCTACTATAATTACTTAAGTAAATTAGTTTGAGATTATTTATTTGGACGGCTTAATTTTTTCAGTTATTTTTTTATTTTTGTGGACCCAATAGCTTATTTTTAACTGCACGCTATTTTGAAAAAAATTCCACATACATTTTTTATTCTTCATTTTGTATTGTGTAAAGTTTAGGGTGTGCGTGGTTGGTGGGTTTTGAGACCCTACTAAGTTTATTGATAAGTGATGAATATACATGCTCATTTTCAAACCGAAACCGGCTCAAACCGGATTTTAAACCAGAACCGGCATAAATCGGAACCGGTGTAAGCCGAAATTGTCTTGAACCGTAAACCGTCGGTTTGCAGTTCGATTTCGGTTTACTCTTTTTCAAACAGTCGGTTCCAAAACTGGTGAAACCGACGATTTCACCTATTAAAATTGTCAAAGACCATATATTTAATGAATTAGATAAATGAGTTTTAAATTAAAAATATTATTGAAGATCTAAATCTTCTAATTTTTACTTATATTTAAAATAAAATATTCATTTAAAATACAAGAATCCTACCAATTTTGATATTTTAAAGTAGTATACAAAGGATAAAACATTATTATATATTTAGTATAATTGCAAATGAATACTAACGTTCCCAAAAAATATATATGGGATAAAAGTACTATTCAAAATTTATCACTGAAATACATAGAATATCAAATATTGTTTAATAATTGCTACACGACAAAGAATCAAAAACAATGATATAAAATTTATTTCTAAAACGATGATAATCATGAAGAATCAACAATGAGATTGTATTAGTATATTTAATTGTTCAATTATTTTATGAGATTGTACAATTTTATTTATAATTTATTATTGACTTGATTCGAAACCGAAAAAGGTTTTTTTAAAAAATTAATTTAGTAATTAAAAAAATAAGATTTATGAAACCTTGAAACCGGTAAACTGGAACCGAAACCGGAACCGACGATTTCAAACCAGAACCGTCAATCGTCTACATGCGGTTCGGTTTTGGTTTTAATTCTTGGCAAACCATAACCGACGGTTCAAACCGTAATCGGAACCGGAACCGAAAATGAGCATGTCTAGTGATGAAAGGTACTGAAAGCTGTTGATTTGAGAATTTATAGGTGTTTGTAAAGAAGTGCTGAAAGCTATTGAAAGTGAGGAAAATATTGTTTGAAAATACTGCTGATAGCATTATCTTATTTTAATTTTTTGAATAAAATGTTTGTCTTACCCCAACATTATTAAATAATTATAATTTATAATAAATAAATGAAATTGAGATTTTTTTTTAATTATAGAATTATAAAATATTATATAAATTCCTAGTATAACATATTAGCATAAGCATATGATACAATTATATTTTAAAATATTATTTATTTTCATAAATTTATAGTAATAATATTTTTATATAATTTTAATGATTATGTAGCTACAAAAGTAATTATTATTAAATAAAAATGGGAAAATATTAATTTAAAAGTTGAGATTCTCAAAATCCACCATTTTAATTCATTTATATTAATTATATTTAATTTTAATAAAAATATTTTATTAAACTTGAAGTATTTATAAATCATAAATAATTATTATTAAATTTCAAACTAATATATTAAAATATAATTATAATTAAGTTTGTAACTAATAAAAAATATTAATTTTAAAGCTAATGACTTTTTGAGAATTATAAAAATATCTAGAGGACAAAATAGTCCAATAAATTAGATAAGCTATAAGCTTCAGCTGAAAGCTAGGTCATAGCAACCCAAGCAGCTTCTCTATCTTGACTATATTTTATAGGGAATTTATGTTGAAAGCTGAATGTTCTAAACACTTAAGCTGCAGCTGAAAGTTGTTTCAAACACCCCTAAGAGAATCAAAACATTTCATACACATATAAGATGTTTAATATGGAGTATAGAAACCTTACTATGTACTCCCTCTGTCCCGCTATTTGTGGCCACGTTCTTTTCGGCACGGGAATTAAGAGAGTAGATGATAAAGTATGAGAGAGAGTAGATGATAAAGTATGAGAGAGAAGATGAGTAGATAATGAGAGAGAAATTATGATAAAGTAGGAGGGAGAATGTAATAAAGTAGGAGAGAGAAGATGATAGAGTAGAAGATATGATAATATATTTTACCAAATTAGGAAAGTGGCCACAAATAACGGGACACCCATTTCGGGAAAGTGAGCCACAAATAGCAGGACAGAGGGAGTACTTTATTACTAAGGAATATGCATTTTCTTATACCCAAGTAGAATAGTGGGTATGAGATTTGAAACCTACATGGGTTGTAACGCCCCAATTTTCATAACTTAACAAGGGACGGTACTTCATACTTAAAATACATATTTAATTCTTTCAAAACATTTTCATGGAAAAAAGTCATTGCAAAACTCATGTTAATTTCATACTTAGCGGAAGTCTTAAATAAAAACAACTACGACTACAAGTTCTCAAAAATAAAATGCACAGTTCATGATAAAACTAGTTTAATGCAATAATAAGTTTCATAAATCCTTCCTTGTGTGACCATCACCACCAACACCTCTACGCATCTGCTGAGCCTTTTCCTGAAAAATGTTAAAATGATAGGGATGAGTACGACTACTCAGTGGGGTGCACACATATATCCAAACTATATAAAATGTTAATAAACACGGATATTAAACATGCATAATAAATAATTTTGATCCTAGGGCCTCCTCTTGACCCTAATGATCCATTTCATTTCACACGGTCTCCTCTTGACCGTAACTTTTCATAATGTCTCCTCTTGACCCCGGTCAAAAGCCTCCTCTTGACCTTGACCTATTTCATTCACATTCTCTTGTTTGTCATAAAACACATAAATACTGTACACAATATATAATAAGGATAACGGTAACTTCCCCACATTAACCTTGATTGAACAAAATAATGGATAACAATGTTTAAGTCCTGCGCGCCGATCCTATACATGGAAATTTATCGTAATGACTCTACATTGAATGTCATGCATGCATCAACGATTTCAACAATTCATAAATAGACATAGATCAAAATAATCAAACAAATGTATATTATACATAATCCACTTATTAACATGCAATTTTAATGGTTTCATATAGTAATAAACTTAAGTATATTAAACATAATCTTACTTCTATTGACAATTCATTCGTGCATCGAGTAATTCGGCAATTCATGAAATAAATTAATAAAATCGTAAAAGTTTTGTCCTAAAAATTATAGATCTCTAACATTAACAACATATTACCTATTTCATCATAATAAAACTTATCATGATCAATACTTCATTTAATATAACATGAAGACTTTTGTTTTTCAATCTACATGCATGTTGACAAGAGAATCTGGCACATCAAGAAACAAATTAACAAATAAAGAGTAAACGTATCCTAAAAATTCATATTTTTAATATAAATGACTTAACATATACTATATCCCATTAAAATTCAACATGGTCGAAAAAACTAAAGAAAACATGAAAAAAAAATTCCTATCAAGCTAATGGACATGCTGTCAAAAACTGGCAGGTTACGATAACAATTTTTAACAAATACTTATCATGCTTGTAAAATTCAACAAACATAATATAGTATAATAGACATATCGAGGAAGACGATTCTAAATTTTCATGACGAGACGATGACGGAAAGATGTGTAAATAATTCTCGAAACAATTCTGAGATACGCTGACAGATTTCCAAAAAATTTATGAGATGCTATATTATGATCGACTAAGGGTATTTATAGGCCTAAATTAATTTATAAAATGACCCTAATCATAAAATGTATCAAATATATTTCATCCATAATTATTTTCGTACTTAAATAGTTTAGATAAAATTTAGTCTATCACTTACCATATAAGAGATTCATGCATAGATAAATTAGGGTATGGATAAACACAAATAGATTTAGTTAGATACAAAAAAATTACTAATAGGCATATAGATTTGGGACACACGAAAAAGGAAAGTAGGCACATATATTTGGGACGGAGGTGTATTCACCCCCCCCCCCTACACCTGAATGTTTGACTCGGGACCAACAATTGTCTTTCTTCTTGGGAATATCAGATCACTCAATCTCGATTTAACAGCCTTCAGGTTAGAGAACAATGATTCAGGTTATTGCGTGCTGAACTCCTTAAATCGTTGGATGGTATAGGTTATGTGCTTCCATTCCTCCTTAGGTAGACCCTGAATGATATTTTCATTCAGCTCATTACTTGAGAAAGTCTTTCCTAGAGCGTTGATCTCACTGATCTGGTTGGTGAACCTAATGTGCATGTCCTCGATCCGCTCTCTATCATGCAAAACAAAATTATCAAGTTTACGTATGGCAGCTTTAAGTTTGTTGTTCTTGATGTTATCATTTCCTTCGCTCAGTTTCTTGAGCTTGTCCCTCATCTCCTTTGCGGCTTTGCATGTTCTGACTCTTCCAAGGTCTCCATCACTTGGGGTGAGCAGAATTTGACTTCTGGCAACTTTATCCAGGTCATTGGTTTTCCTTTCTTCAGCATTAAGTTGAAATTTGGAACTTCGTCGCCAGTGACAGTGGATTTCCCATTCTTGGAGTCAATCTATAATGTACGGATGATGGGAACAGTTATGATAATGGGCCATCAGTAATTACGTCCCACATGCAGTCATGGATGGAGGATAGATGAGACTCCATTCTCAGGCTCCAAATGTTGTATGTAGCAATAGAGAACATGGGCATTCCAGATTTTGCTAACTGTTCAGCCATGATAATAGATAGTGAGAAGCTGAGGTGCAAAGATAAGATATGTAGAAAAGAGAATAGGATCTGATCAAGTTGACCAAGTAAACAGAAACAATAGTCGGTCTGACCACTGCTCTGATACCAATTGTTGGTCCTGGTACGATTTCAGGTGTATGAGGGGGGGGATACATGGTTTATGGTTTAGGGCTTACATGGTGGCCTGGTATTGGTCAATGTTGATCTGATAATTGTCGTTTCCTCTGTTGACCATCTTCTTAGAATATTGCGCCTCGTACCTCGTACTATCTTCATATTTGAATATATCAGTAGGGACTGGTGAAGAGTCTAATATACAGATCAGTACAGCTTGGAGAAGTCAGCTTATCAAAGCTCGACTCAGTACGTTCCACTAGTCTGAGAAAAACTATTAGTCTGACTATACAATTACAGGTTGAGGTCTTACAAATACATCAAACTGGTTCATCAATCAAATAGGGGTTTGAGATCATTCAAAACTTACATTATTTCCCAACACTTACCTACCATTCAACTTCGACCAATGAGGAGCTGTCAGCACTGTACTTGCATTGACATAAAGCTGCCATCAAGACTAAAAAAGAGAGAATCTCTACAGTAACATTCAAATTCGAGATGGTCATTTTTTCTCTCTTTTTTGACACGTGGCTAGTTCTCTTCCAATAGATCTTTTCATGAGTCAATACCATAAATAGAGATCGATCTACAAGCGTTGAAGACACTGGGAACATCAAGCATTCACGTACTAAAAACTATAGCAACCTCAAAGCAAATTCAGCGAAGAACCTTCTGCATAGATAGACATTCATACAGTTCTTCACTCTAGAGTATTCTATGTTGGTTCAGAGACAAGTATCAGGTGTAGGGGGGGGGTTGAATACACCTGATTGCAAGTTTTTCCTCAAACGCGAAGGTCAGTCAAATGCGAGTTTTGCTGCGAACGGGTTCGACTGCGGATAAGTCATCTGATCGCGGGGCAGAGTGATTCAGCAGCTGAGTTCTTTCTACTGACTGAGGTCAGTATTGAGAAGTTCAGTCACAGAATATTGTACAGATAAGTGTGGGGCCCGGTTTAATTTCGTCTCTTTGAAAACGTTTTATGCAAATCAAAACCGTTTTGGTTGGTGCACTTTTCAAGTCAGTTTTATTGAAAGTATGATTTTGTAAATAGTTTGAACACAATCCAATAAAATAGTAGACGACATAAGTAATTTTTAACGTGGTTTGGATACGCAAGATCCTACATCCACGGTCCTGCTGAACAAGAGGTCTTGTTGATTTATCTGAGCAAGCCTCAACAAGGTATCTGTGCACTAGACAGAACCTTCTAAGTTATAGTCCTTATCGACTTTACGAAGTTTTAGAGATTATCTCCAACAATGAAGGAGTTCTTACAGTAAGAACAATTCACTAAAAGTGAACTTCTTCAAAGGTTCTAAGCTTAAGATATTACAATGAATGCTTAGATAGAGAAGGGAAACTAAAGATTCTCTAGAGAGAAGAACTAAACAGAATGATCATCAAAGAGCAAGCTATTCGCTGTGTTTGGCTTTGAGTACGCCAGAGAGTGTTTGCTTGAAAGCTTGTGTTCCCTTGTTGTTCCATGCTTTGCTTGGAAGCTCTTCTCTATTTATAGTTGTGACCCAAGCATATATCCGTTGGAGAGGACGATGCCACATGTCACAAAACTCCAAGGAAAACGACCATATATTTTCGAAATGTCGTAGTAGAGTGGTTGGCGTTCTGTGCATGAGAGCAGCTTTTGTGTTAGAGCAGGTAATCTTTGCTTGCTTCTCATTGGTCAAGGTATGCGACGGTAGGTGAGACTTGTCAGACATCAGTCTTCTACCTGAGTTAACTCTCTGAACCTCGTATACTGAATGTTCTCTGCTGACATTCGACTGATAGAGGTTGGGCAGTCGATTTTTCTTGTACGGTGTGCAACTAAGTCGTAGCCTAGCAGTAGATCAATGCTGATCATACTAAGTCTTCTTTCTGAGTCGGCTGAAGAGGATCTTCTACTGAGTGCTGTCAGCTATTAACTCAAAGACAAACAACTGAGCTCCACTCAATTAGTAGATCAAGGGAGATCGTACTGAGTCTTCTTCCTGAGTCTGCTGAAGAGAATCTTCTGCTGAGTGATTCAGATACTGACTGTGAAGACTACTGAGCTCTACTGAACCGATGACTTGGGGTTCTGGAACTTTAACTTCTCTACTGAAGTTCAGTCCAACAATATACCCCTTACATGACTTAGACTAAAAAATAATCTCACAATCAAACCAAGTCTAGCCTATTACATCATAACGGTTTAACACACACAGGGGTCAGAACGGGGTTTTGAGATCTTCAATTCTATATAACAATACAGTCCAGTATCCCTTCAAATTCCCTTAACTATATTACAATAGCGTCCCTACAGTTCATATAAAATATTGACTCATATCTTATCATAACTACTGAGTCAAGTTTTCTGAACCCCTTAGTAATGGTCTACTTGACCACTGACTCATATCCCTACATTCTAGTTCCCATTCTGTATTCTAAGCTAACCTTGTTTGATCTTACACTTAGATATCGAAGGGGTTCATATCTTGAACTGTTCTTATTGTAGAACTCTTTCTTAGTTGGAGAATCTCAAACCTTGTGTTTGAACCCTTATAAAGTCGCTAGGACTATAACTAGAGATTTGTCCAGTGAACGGATCGACTGATACTTGCTCAGTATAATTAATTCAACACCTCTTGGTAATTTAGGACATTGGACGTAGGATCTTGCGTATATGAACCACTTTAAAAACTGCATGTGTCTTTTACTGTTTTATTGGTTAATTGTTCATCCTGCAAAAAATTGATTTGCAAAACCCATAAGTCTTGATTTTTAGTAAAACCTAAATATACGCACAAGCATAACCGAAGTGTTTTAAGTAATTACGTTTTTCGAAAAGAGACGATAAAATCGAGCCTACACATTCTGTACAAGTTCTTGTACTGAGTTTATTGTATACTGACTGAAGTCAGTAGACAATGTTCAATACCTTGAATCACTTTGCTCACGCGATCAGAAAGCTAATTTGGCAAGATGAGTTATTCAGCGAGCAAATTCAGTAAAAGACTAATTTTTGTGTTTGAGTTTGAACTTAGACTCGGGTGTATCCCCCCCCCCCCAATGCACCTGAAGACTCGTCTCTGGACCAACATATATGTAGGAAGCTATTGTTCGTGAGTTGAAACATATGAATGGCAATAGCCCCTTAAAAGAATCAGAACCATTTAAAAAGCACCATGCTCATATATAATTGAATGATATCAATCTCAGTATCTTTCTTAGTAATGCCTTTTTCAGCTAGAGGGAAGGTTTATGTTATGACAAGTACAGTGCTGGCAGTTTCTCATTGGTCGAGGTTATTTGGTAGGTGAGACTTTGTTCAAACTCCAAGACTGATATTGAGTTGACTTCCTCTGATACCTCGGACACTTTACCAGGAAAAGTTCGCTACTGATATTTAATAATGTCTTCAGTATGTTGACTGCTGCTTTCTTACTGACTCCATACCACTCATTTTGTAAATCCGTTTCGAATCCTACTGAGTCTTCGGACAACTGAGTTCATAGAGTCTGTAGAATAGAATAATATACTGAGTCTATTAACAACTACTGAAAAAGCTATCTAGCTTAATGAGCTCCTAACATGCTAAGATCAACTAAGCTATACATTCATTACAATATATTAGTTCATCACTCAACTAGGGGTTTTGGGATCTTCAAATCTTATATTATAAATCATCACCCAACAGTTCCATACTGAGAACATGGGTACCATCCTGACTCCTGACATATTAATCATGAAGAATACAAAATTGATGAAAGATGAGAGTATGCAATGAAAACGTTTTCCAGGATCTATTCAAATACACCACTAGATACCAATTATTGGTTCATATACGAGACTTCAGGTGTACAAGGAGGAGGGGGGGTGTTAATACACCTGAGTTAAGTTTCAAACTCACGTGGAATTCAGTATAATACTGATTTTACTCTCTGAATTCAGTTCGTCAGATAAGTATCTTGATTGCATTGGCAGCATGATACTATCTACTGACTGATGTCAATTAACAAGTAATTTAGTTTAAGTAAGTGCGAAATGTGTAGGCCCAACTTTTATACTCTCGAAAGAAAAACGTGCGGAATGTGTAGGCCCAACTTTTATAGTCTTGCAAGAAAAATGTTTGTTTACTGAAAATGCTCAGGTTTATGCTTGTGCGTATTTTAGGTTTACTAAAAATCAATACCTAAATGATTTTGAAAGTAGTTTGATGCAGATAGTTTGTAAGAAAATAAAGCAGTAAAGAACGCACAGATTTATAGTGGTTTGGATACGAAAAATCCTATGTCCACTTTCCTGTATTTACAGGAGAGACTTTTATTTATACAAAACAAGTTTAGTCAGTCTATACATAGGATAGACAGTGACTTAGTTATAGTTATAAGCGACTTTACAATGTCAAAAACGATAGGTTTGAAATATTTTCCAACTTGAAAGAGTTTTAACAATAAGACCAGTTCAACAAAATGAACTCCTTCCATTCTAAGCTTAAGATATTTCTCGATTAGCTTAGATATTAGAGAGGGAACTAAATCGCTATAGAGTGAAGAACTCAAGGCATTCAATATGTTCTAATTTCTTTAATGTGTATACCTTTGAGATTTCTAGAGTATGTATGTTTGATCGCTTGTGTTCCCAGTGTCTTCAACACAATGAATGGCTTCTCTATTTATAATCGTGGCTAATTAATAGATCATTTTAGAGGATGACCTACTCACTGTAGCTAGACGACTAGTAAACGGTCTTTTGCAAGGTTTGAATTTCAGTATATAGATTCTTTGCTTTTCAGGAATTGTTGGTCCAGAGACGAGTATCAGGTGTAGAGGGGGGGGGTGAATACACATGAGTCCAAGTTTTTCTCAAATGCGATGGTCAGTATTTTACTGAGTATACTACTGAACTAGTTCAGTTGCCAGTTAAGCCTTCAGATCGCGGGGCAGAGTGATTCAACGACTGAATCCTTTCTACTAACTGATGTTAGTACTGAGTAATTCAGTAGATGAATAAGTGCTCGTCTCTTTGAAAAATGTTTTTATGCAAACCAAATTAGTTGGCTAGTGCAATTTTAAATCTGTTTTACTGAAAATATGATTTTGCAAATAGTTAACAAACATATGCAATAAAATAGTATATGACACGAGCAATTTTTAACGTGGTTTGGATATGCAAGATCTTACATCCACGGTCCTGTCGAACAGGAGTTCTTGTTGATTAATTTGAGCAAGCCTCAGCAAATTTCCGCACGCTGGACAGAACCTTCCAAATTATCGTCCTTAGTGACTTTATAAGATCAAACCGAAGTTTGAAGGGTTTTGTCTCGAACAAGGAAGGATTTCTTATAATAAGAATGTATCACTAAAAGTGAACTCCTTCAAGTGTCTAAGCTTAAGATCTAACAAGGTTAGCTTAGAAAATACATCGGGAACAACTCTAGATTGAAGAATTACTAGGATATCTCTAAGATTTCTAGTTCTTCGCTGAATGTAACAGTAAGCTCGCTAGAGTGCTTGAGTATGTGTTCTTGAATTTCTTGCGTTTCTGTTCCCGTTGTTGTTCTCTTCAATTCTTGAAGATGATATATTTATATAGTTGTGACCCATGCATAGATCCGTCGGAGGGGACCATGCCACGTGTCACAAGACTCCAAGGAAAACCACTATTTAATTTGAATGTTGTTGCAGAGGGTGGTTGACTTTCTGTGCATGAGAGCAGTTTTTGTGTCAGAGCAGGTAAGCTTTTCTTGCTTCTCATTGGTCGAGGTATGGCGGTAGGTGAGACTTGTCAGACATCAGTCTTCTAGCTGAGCTGACTTCCTCTGAACCTCGGATACTAATTGTTCCTCTGCTGGCATCCGACTGATAAAGTCAGACTGTCAATTTCCCTTGTACGGTCTGTAACTGAGTTGCAGCTCATTCAGTAGATCAAGGATAATCATACTGAGTCTTCTTTCTGAGTCGACTGAAAAGTGATCTTCTACTGAGTGCTTCCAGCTACTGACTCGAAGACAAACCACTGAGCTCTTATATTGACAGGGATCTACTGAACCGATAACAGACATGGGGTTCTGGAACCTTAACTTCTCTACTGAAGTTCAATCTAACAATTTATCCCTTATAGGACTTAGACAAACTAATCTAGAAAGATCAAAGTAGGTCTAGCCTATTACTTCATGTCGGTTCATCACACACTTAGGGGTTTTGGGATCTTCAATTCCTCCGTAAAATATTTATACAACATTTACTCAGTATCAGAGGTACTGAATCATCTCCCTACAATCTCCCCCATCCACTGACTCATATCCCTATAATTTCCCCATAATTGATGATGTCAAAACCATTATCCAATAACAACTGAAAGAATTACAACACAAATTAATAGTTACACAATGGCACATCAGAAAAATTAAGTACAGTGAGTGTGTGTTGATCATTTCAGTGATCAGTCGTGATAATGAACAACATAGACATAAGACAATGAGTGGTTGGCTGGCCAAGTGAAGTATTGATTTCATTAATAGAGAAATGGTTACATATACATCAATACTACACTACCAAAAGAAGAAAAGAGAAAGGCAAGGATTGAAAGACTGTTGAGTCTGCTGCTATTGCGATCTGAACTTCTGAATCCTCAATTCGAAGTCAGCAGACTTGGCCTCTGGAAGTTCTAGCCCATAGGATTTGTAGATGGCTTCCCTGAGACTTTTGATCTGTGGAAGATCACCTTTCATCTGGGAGGACAACTCATTGCGATCCATGGCTACCTTCACCTCTTTCTCTATCTCTTTCGGGCAGATGTTACCTTCAAGAGTCATGGGGGGAGTCAGACGTCTGAATGTAGGCGATTTCAGTGACATTTCTTCCTTATGAAGAATTATGATAATCTGAGTAGGGAAGTTAGGATCATACTGATACAAGAACTGATCAAACAGTTTGTCCACTGGAACGTCGCCTGGATAACATTGCCATACATAGTAGCTTTTTATGAAATCTTCCTTCATACTCTCCCACTAGTAATTTAGGTTTCATGGGATCCACTTGTCAGTGCGGCGGAAAGGAGGTTTCATGAGATGTGGCTTCCGTCCACCGCGTCAGTAGAATTTAGTTGTAGTTGGGATCTCTCTGCTCTTAACTGGAACAGCTTCCCTGGCTGCTTTTTCAATTCTGGCAATTTGCTCTGCTAGTTCAGCCTTTCTCAGTCGATCTCTGGCTTCAGCTGTGAGCCTTTCCCTGGCTTTGAAGTCGAGGCCTATCTCAACTGCGTCCCATAAGGCTTCCTCTTCAGCAATCTGTCCACCAATAAGCTTAGGAGTTTTCTTCTTTAGCCTTTCGGATAGTTGCATCTTGTCAGTATCAGACTCTTCAGTAGACTCAAAAGCAGATTTTTCAGTTGGCTTCTGCTGAGTCTTTTTCAGAGTGGTCTGCTTCTCCTAAGCTTTCTTCGGCTGAGCCTGAGTCATTGACTGCCTTGCCACAGGGACTTTCGGCTTCCTCTTCAACTTGGCCACTTCTTCTTTTCTCACTTTGTGATCCAGCTGCGCCTGCAGCTGTTGAGCCATCAATTCATCATAAGCATGTTGTTCTTCCTTATACTTGAACTTAGGCGATGAAGGGGGAGAGCTCTCAGTAGCTATCTCTTTGCCATGCCTCTTCGGCGCAATTGGCTTCGTCCCCTCAATGAATTCGGTTGTTTCATCAATGTGTGCCTGAGCTGAGGATCCTTCACCTGATCCTCCAGCTTGCACTGTCAACTACATAATTTGCTCCTGAAGCTCTGCATAGCCTTCAGTAGCATTTTCCTTCTCCTTTCCTCTGCATGTGCTCTCTCCTGATCTCCTCAATCTCTTCCATCTCTTCCCCCTTTTTCTCTTCCCTATCCCCCTTTACTTCCCCATCCCCCTTTACTTCATCCTTTTTGGCATCGTCAGCCGGGGTCAGTAGAGTCTTGACAGCGACTACATTATCTTGTAGGCTGTAGAGAGAGTTTTTGATTTAGGTGAAGGAGGAGTTGAGGTCCTTGACGTCATCACAATATTTGTCCCAACACCCTTCGTGATCAAGGAGGATCTCCTTGATCAGGGTATCAGTATGAGCTTTGTGCTGCAGTAGAGATGCATCTAGTAACCTCATGGAGTCCGACTGGATGAGTTTGAGAGTTGTGGCTTGTTGAGTAAGAGCTTGAGCCACACTGGATGATACAACTCTGTTCCTCTCATCTATCGTCTTCTGGACTTTAGGCATTGCCGCAGTCAACTGCTCGGAGAATTGTTTGGCTTGAGTTTCAAGCAGCTGCTGGCACTGAGTCGCTAAGTCCGTCTTCTGAGCAGTTACAGCTGTCTCGACGATCTCCTGAATGTTTGGCGTTGAAATTTCAGAGACCTTCTTGACTTCTCCAGCGAGGGCATCAATTCGCTCAGTATGAGCCTTAGTGTACTATGCCCATTTCATGTGCACATCCTTAGCCAAGAGACAATTTTTGTCTCCTTGCTTCTGAATTAATCTATTGATGCTCCTCTCTGATACAACAACTATAGGTTTTATCTGATAAGATCAGCTACTAATCCTTTGCTCTGCTCAGAGGCTGCGAGTTGTTGCTGTCTAGATGAAGACGCAATTGGGGCGACACCAAATTCAGGAGGTGGAGGTGGTGAGTCACCCTTCTCGCTGGGAGTTTTGCCCTCAGCAGAGTCTCCTCGCTCTGTATCCTTGGGTGTTGAGTCATCGTCAACTGGGTCGTCATTGGGCGAAGTGTTCTTGGCAGGCGAGGCGGCAGTCTTTTGCTCAAGCAAATATAGCATAGCTGACTTCAGATCCTCGAAGGAAGCAATGTCTGAGGGTTCCCCAAACCCTATCTCGGACTACAATTACTGCTCCTCTGCCAAGAGAGTAGGCACTGAGTATTACTGGATAGTCTCTCCCAGTTAAGGAACCTCAGCAGAATCTGAGTCGTTACCCTGACTCTTACATCCACCAAACCCTGATAGTTGGCTATCTTAGGAATTTTTTCAGTGACTTCAGATTCAGCTCTAAGCTTGGTCAGCTGAACGGTGGTTGGTAGCTCTGAAGAAACTTCAGTAGTTGGATCAGCATCATGCTCCAACTGAGTCTCTTCAGTACTAACTCTTTGAACTTTATCTTTTATCGTGATACCTTCCATGCCAGTGTCCGAGTCCAGTATTGTCTCCACCTGTGGAGGGGGTGGAGAATCAGCTTAGAAACTTCCTTTTTCGACAGTTTCTTTTGCTTAGGCTCTTCAGCTCGTGAAGGCAAGTCCATAGATGACTTTTTTAGTGCAGTTCCACGACCGATGGACTTTTCAGCAGCAATACTCGTTGTGAATTTTACTTGCATCTTGTCGAAGTACGATATCTTCGAACGAAAGTTTTAAGGACCCTGAAGCTCGATCAGTGCTGAAACTTTAGTCCCATATAGTAGTTTGACTATCGACGATAGTCCTCTCTCATCGTCATCACCATAGACAAATTTCTGCGACTGAGCTATCTGTTATGTAAGGAAGAACTGAGCCCAATTGACTCTGACTCCATCCACTATAGCCATCATAATTTGGAATCGAGGCTTGGACATCTGATTGAATGATCCAGCTGCGCTAGTGAGGATGTGGATGAAAATGTAAGCCAGGCCTCTGTATTCTGGCAGGAGCTGACTTTTGGGGAAAGCAGCTTTGAAGGATATGTCATCCCTCCCGTAAAAACGCCTAATATAATCGTTGATCTCGGCTTCTTTGTATCCGACTAGAGAAATGCCTGAGTCAGGAAGGCTAAAAACTCTCGTCAGCGCTTCAAGAATATTGATGTGGGCGACACTCTCTTCCCACTTCTGCAGAGATGTTTCCTTCAAGTATTTCACTGTTGTGACATCTGCGTCGGTATCCTCAACACGCAGGTTGAAGTAGAATTCAACCACTTGTCGAGGAAGACTAGTTTTCAATTGCTTCGTCAGGAGCATCTTTCGGCCACATGTCTGAAGAGCGATGTAAATTTGCTCCATATAAGGGAGTTCCAATTTGTGAAACACCATCGTAGACTCGAAATAAACTCTTCCTTGGATGATCTCGTTCATATCAGTAGGAGTTTGCACTATGTTTGATTGTGACGCTATTTGATGTAGAATCTGCAAAACAAGTGGTAGCACTTGAAAATAGAGTAAGTTAGAATTGCAGAAAAGATATGAGAAATTTACCGTAGATTGTTGGGTTATGAGTCAGTAGATGGTAGTCAGTTGTTTGTTGTTAAAATAATAGTGGGGGAAATCATAGTAGTACTATAGAATTAAAGATCCCAAAACCCAGTTGATATCACTAGTGTAGTGTCTCGATAGGATTAGATGATGTATAGGTTAGACTTTTTGAGATAGTTTATCTTTTTGTCTAAGTCCTGTACGGGGTAAACTGTTGGACTGATCTTCTGACGAAGTTACTTTCCAGAACCCACGTCATCAGTGTAATCGCTTGCATTCTTACGTCTTCGGTGAATACGTCCTCGATGAAGATTCTTCATCAGCCGGTAGACATCAGCAGAAGAACTTAATGCAAAGCTCAGTACCTTCGCAGTCATCAGCTAACCCACCAAAGCCTTATCAGCTTGTCAGCCGACTCAGTCGAAGAAGACAGAGACTGTCCTAAGTCTACTGTGTCCGACAGAAAATGACCTAGTCGCTCAAGTCATTTCGAAGTTCAGCAGAAGATCATACGAGGATGCGGAATAATCAACTCTGAACACTGACACATTCTCACCTACCACAAACCTCGACCGATGAGAAGCCGACAACGCTTTACCTGCTCTGACCAACTAAAGCTGCTCTCATGTACAGTGTCAACTGCCCTGCTGCAACAATTCGAAAAAGATGGTCATTTTCTTTGGAAGCTTGTGACACGTGGCATCGTCTTCTCCAACGGACATATGCCTGCTCACAACTATAAATAGAGAAGAAAACTGAGCTCCACGCACGGGATTAAAAAAGGGAAAACGCTCAAGCATTCAAACACTCTAGCAAACTTGAAAGATCATCCAGCGAAGAACTTGCCTTCATAGAATATTTTTAGTTCTTCTCTCTAGAGTTATTTTAGATCCCTTCTTCTCTAGCTAAGCTCATTGCCATATCTATAGCTTAGAAATTTCGAAGGAGTTCACTTTCTGTGAATTGTTCTTATTGTAAGAACTCCTTCTTAGTTGGAGATCATCCCCTCCCTTTCGAACTTAGGTTTGAATTGTAAAGTCACTAAGGACTATAACTTAGAAGGGTGCATCCGGTCTGCAGATTCCTTCTTTGAGACTTGCTCAGATAAATCAACAAGTTCTCCTGCCTTGTTAGGACCGTGGACGTAGGATCTTGCGTATCCGAACCAAGTTAAATTGCTTGTGTTGTTTACAGTTTTATTGCACTGCATACAACTGATTAAAAATCATATCTTTGCATAAAACGTATTTAAAAACGCACCAGCTAAAAGACTTTAACTTGCGAAAACACGTTTTCAAACTGAAACGAATCTCCGGGCCCTGCACACTTATCCGCACAACGTCTCCGTTGAGTTTCAGAAATGCGACAAAAGTCAGTAGGAGAGCTCAGTAGTTGGCACACTCTGACCCGTGATCGAAGGTTACTATCTGGCACTATTCATCAGTTGCAACCTACAGCTCAGCTGTCCTTCACGTTTTGAGAAAAGAAACTGTGATCAGGTGTATTCACCCCCCCCCCTCTACATCTGACTATCGTCTCCGGACCAACAATTGGTATCAGAGCGCAGGGTGTTCTTCTGATCCCCTGTTCTGTACTACTGGTCTTCTCGAACAGATCCTGAAAACGTTTTCACTGCACAAGCATCTCTTCTATCATCCTTATACTCGTTCACAATATGTCTGATATGTCAGGTATTCGGATGGTGCCGATGTTCTCTATAGAGAACTATACGGTATGGCGTGTGAGAATGGAGGCACACCTTACATCGCTGCATGACAGCATGACGGACGTCCTTGAAACATGACCCATCATTCCCATGATTGACAGCGTTCAGTTTGCCGCTGTGGGAGGTGTAGGAGCACAGACTGGTGCTAAGATCCCCAAAGAAAAATCTGCCTTCACACCGGAAGAGAAAAAGTTGCACAACCTCGAGTGAGTTGCGCGAAATGCAATACTGACAACGCTCAGTGACTCTCATCTCGGGAGAGTGCAGGACTGCAAAACGGCAAAAGAACTGCGGGATGCCACAGGCATGCGAGAGCCAAGGAACCCCGCAGATCAAAGAGAACAAGCTCGAATTAGAGCTTCAGAAGTTCGATGCCTTTGCTATGGAGCCCAGTAAAACCATTGACGAGCTTAGCGTCAGATTCACAAATCAAGTCAATGTGATCAACGAGCTGGGGAGGATGTTCACCAACAAAGAGATGAACACCAAGATCTTGAGAGCGCTACCTCGACAGAAGTGGCTTCCGTTTGCTACTTATTTACGACGCTCTGATCTTAATGCTCTAACTCCTGATGTTATCTTTTCAGAATTAAAAACAGAGGAATTTGAGCACAGCTTACCCCAAAGATGTTCCAGTGCTCCAGCTGACACTCAGATTGACCATGCTTTCAAAGCAACAGTCAGCAAGACTGGACCCAAACCTATTTCCTCCAGCAAGGCAGTGACCACGATAGAAGCAAAGTCCTCTAAGACTTCAGGCACTGACCAACTCGAACTGATGGCTCTCAAATATCAGAGAGAAAAGGAGAGAGTCAGAAAGCTGAGGAAATACAACAGAGATTCTCCCTCAGGTAAGAAAGACTATCAGAAAAGGGAAGAATCTAAACCTTCTACTGATTGCAAGAACTCAGAACCTGCTGCAAGTCCATCGAAGGACTCGGTTTGGAAAAAGCGGCGGATCATCATGCTCGCTAAAGCGCAAGAAGGAGGGGGGACATTATCAGTACGACTGTCCCGAACTCTCAGCTGCTCAACGAGTAGAACGGCAGGCTAGACGTGAAAAATTTGCCCGAAGAAGGCAGGCCTACATAGCCAGAGAGATATCCGACAACTCAATCGAGGAAGATACATTTATGTATTCTTCTGAGGACGAAGCTGCATTCATCGCAGTTGAGATCGGAGAGACGGTTCCTGAAGATACGGCTGAATACTTGTCTAATAGCCGGAGAAGAGGCTGAGGTGCATAAGGACCCTTGGATAGTGGACAGCGGCTGCTCAAGACACATGACATACCAGAAGAGCCTGCTGACCAACTACGTACAAGAAGATGGTCCCAGAATTGAGTTCGGTGACAACTCAAAAGGCTAGACAAGGGGATATGGAACGCTGAACATTGGGACTGCTTCAGTTCCAAGAGTAACATATGTTGAAGGACTTCAACATAATCTCCTTTCTATCAGTCAATTATGTGACAATCTTAACAGAGTTATCAGGCTCGCGGAAAAAGAATATCTACGTTGTAAACTGGAAAATCGCAGAACCTGAGGCTTGCTTACTCGCTCAGACGAAATCAAGTGACAAGTCAGGATGGCTGTTGCACAAGTGACTCAGCCACCTGAACTTCAAGACTATGAACAAGCTCGCCAAGAACTCTAAAGTCAGAGGACTGCCCAACGAATCATTTATCAAATACATAAATTGTGAAGCATGCTTGAAGGGAAAACAGACAAAGAGTAGCAATCCACCTATTCCTTCACCTTCCACTGATGGAACCCTTCAGCTGCTGCACATGGACTTATTCGGGCCAGTTTCTCCAGTGACTATACGAGGCAAGAAGTATGCCCTTGTCGTTATTGACGACTACTCGAGATAGACATGGGTCATCTTCATCGCCAACAAATCTGATGTCATGACTGAGTTGCCTAAACTGCTGAAAAAGCTCAGTGTGGAAAAGGACATCAAGATACAGAGAATTCGCTCAGACAGAGGAACATAATTTCTCAACTTAGTAGTTAAAGAGTACTGCGAAAAGGAGGGAATTGAGCATGAGACATTAGCTGCTCGTACCCCTCAGCAGAACGGACTTGCTGAACGCAAAAACAGAACACTCAAAGAAGCAGCAAGAACGCTCCTAGCAGACTCTGGACTACCCTCAAAGTTTTGGGCAGATGCTACTGACACCGCCTGCTACACTCAAAATCGCTCACTACTTACACAGCAACACATGAAGACACCATACGAATTGTGGAAAGGGAGAATTCCTTCTATTTCTCATTTTCATATTTTTGGCTGTCCTTGCTTTATCCATAATAACGGGAAAGATCGGTTGAAGGTCTTTGATAGCAAATCTGATCAAGGAGTATTCTTAGGATACTCCCAGTCGATAAAGCCTTCAGAGTCTTTAACTATCGGACCCTTTGCGTGGAGGAAAGCCCTCATGTTGTTTTGGATGAGTTTGTTACTGAGAACAGGAAAACTACAGAGACAGATACTGAAAATGTCAGCAGCAAGCTATAGGATCTCGCACTAACTGATAAAGCTATTGGGATGATGAGTCAGACAATGAAGAAATTCAGACTCAACCAACAGGCGATGTAGCTGACCTGGTTGATTCTACTGAACAAAATTAACAACAGGTAACAATGGTCGATGAGGAAGCCCCTGTGGTAACTGAGACCTCTACTGAGAATATAAACTCAGGGGGAACACAAATTGTTCCTGAGCTAAATGCCCCTGAACCTGGAAACTCAATAGATCCTAACCTTCTTACTGAACTACTGCAATCACGAACGATGCAGTCGAAATGCCTAACACACCTACGGCGTGCGTAAGTAGTATCGAAGAAGAAGCCGAGCTCGGACGTTCATGGCTTGACGCTCATTCTTCAAATCTCATTATAGGAGATCCATCAGCAACGATAAGAACAAGATCTAAATTAAGTCAAGGAGAAAGCTCACTCTATTCTTGTTTCTTGTCTACAGAAGAACCTCAGTCAATAGAGGACGCACTCAATGATGCTGACTGGATCATCGCCATGCAAGAAGAGCTGAACCAGTTGGTCAGAAACGAAGTTTGGGAGCTTGTTGACAGACCTAGACATCAGCACATTATTGGCACTAAGTGGGTCTTCAAAAACAAGCGTGATGAAAACAACGTCATCATCAGAAATAAAGCTCGACTAGTTGCCAAGGGTTCTTTGTCAGCGAGAGGAAATCGACTTTGATGAAACATTCGCTCCAGTCGCAAGATTGGAAGCCATTCGTATATTCCTAGCTTACGCAACACATCAAGGTTTCAAAGTATATCAGATGGATGTAAAGTCAGCATTTCTGAATGGCGTACTAAAGGAAGAAGTCTACGTGGAACAACCGCCCGGCTTTCAGCAGGGACATCAGGTGTACAGACTTCGGAAAGCTCTGTACGGGTTAAAACAAGCACCCAGGGCTTGGTACGATACCCTATCAGACTTTCTACTTCAGAAAGGTTTTCAGAAGGGGACAGTAGATCGCACCTTGTTCAACATAAAGTCAGGAGATGACATCCTACTGGTGCAAATCTACGTGGACGACATCATTTTTTGCTGCAGAAACGTAACCATATGTCAGCAATTCGAGAAAATGAAGGAGAAATTCGAGATGTCTATGATGGGAGAGATAAACTATTTCCTTGGATTTCAAGTGAAGCAATCACCAGAAGGAATTTTCATCAATCAAGCCAAATACACTAGAGATCTTCTCAAAAGATTTGGCTGCGATTCAAGCAAACCAGTCAAGATACCTATGAACACAAATTTCAAAATCGATCTAGACAAAGAGGGAGCTTTTGTTAACTCTACTGATTATAGAGCTATTATTGGTTCTTTATTATACTTAACAGCTAGCCGACCTGATATAACTTATGTTGGAGGTGTATGTGCAAGATTTCAAGCAGATCCTAAGCGAAGTCATCTAGACTCAACAAAGAAGATTCTGCGATATCTAAGAGGAACACCTGACGCAGGGTTATGGTATCCTGCTGATTATAATCTAATACTGACAGGTTATTCTGATGCTGATTATGCAGGATGCAGGATAGATCGAAAGTCAACTTCTGGAACGTGTCAGTTCCTAGGCTACAAGCTAATATCTTGGTTTTCAAAGAAGCAGCATTCAGTAGCAACGTCCACTACTGAAGCTGAGTACATGGCTGCTGGAAGTTGCTGTACCCAAATCCTTTGGCTTCGACAACAACTGAGAGACTATGGTATAATTCAGGATGAAGTGCCCATCTACTGTGACTCCACCAGTGCTATTGCAATTACTCAGAATCCAGTTCTCCATACGAGATGCAAGCACATGGATATTCGACACCACTTCATCAGAGACCATGTCGAGAAAAAGGATATCAGAATGGAGAAAATCCATACTGTCAAGCAAAGGGCAGACTTACTGACCAAACCACTAGCTGAGAACAGATTCAGAGAATTATCAGTTGAGCTAGGTCTACTGGATCCTACTGAATCGTGTCAGTAGAACACAACAATTGGTTGGTATCAATTGGTATCAGTAGAAACCAACCACTGATATACCAACAATTGGTATCAAGTGTTTGGAACCAGTATGACAGGTCAGAAGACTCAGTACATTGATTCAGTCGGGAGAATCACATTGTACACAGTAAGGGGGAACGTGGTCATCAGCACGTCAACCATCCTCCGTAGCCTAAACGGTAACCAGCTGATCGTAAAAATTCAGCTGAAGAGGTTTGCGTAGTATTATTTACTTAAAGTTTATCAGAAGTATGCTCGCATTTATTATCTCAGTCGCTAGCACTCAGTAGTTAATGAGCATTTATTTCCCGCCATTAATTTTTAAGGATAAGTCAGTAGGAAACCGTTCTCATTTAAAATGACTTAGTCTTTAATGCTGCCTGTAGCGCATTTAATGCACGTCTTCTCACTTACCTTAACTGCGCATTATCCTACGTGGGTCTATGGTAGAGGCGGCTTAGGCAATCATTCCTTTTATAACATCACATCTCAGCCGTCGATAAAAATGAGAGATTAAAACCCAGCCGTTCGATCTAAACGGTTTATGACGCATGATCTTACAAAATCTTTCATCTTCTACCTTCTCCTCACTTATCGCCATTTCCGAAATTTTAGAGCTTTCTCTCCGCGATTCAGTTTTCTTCCAAAATCTTAAGACTGCTTTGCATTTTTAGTATCTCCAAGCTCTAAATCACTCGGTAATGTATTAAATCTTGCTTAAAACTCATACTAACTTACTCTATTTTCAAGTGCTAACGAGTTATTTTGCAGATTCTCATGGCGGCAGTCTGATCACCCACCGATATTGACGAGATCATCAAAACTCGCATCCAGTTCGAACCCACTATGGCGCTTCGTCAAGTTGATCTTCCGTTTCTGGAGCCTGTGTTCGAGGCTATTGAAAGTTCTGGACTAGAACTACTCGTCTCCAAGCAACCTCGAGCGTTTTTGCCCAGACAAGTGGCGGAGGTATATTTCAACTGGAGAACCTAGGTTCTGGGTTGGAGGAATCTTCCTTCTCGTTCATGAAGGAGGTTGTACCAAATTCTTGGGATGCAAGTCAGCACGTCATCAACATCCGTGATGCATTAGAGTTAGCATTTGATCTCCCAGCCAGTGGAATCTCTCCTATTGGATATAAGGAGAAGGAGATCAACGCTTATGTTCAGAAGTTCTGCGGCAGGAGCGACATAGTCTTCAAGACAGCTCTGCCAAAGAATCAGCTACAACCACAATACCGGGGGCTCGCTTATATTGTCTCACACATACTCACAAGCTCAGCGGGTTCTTATGATCAGCTATCCAAGCCACGCATCCAGCTGATGATGATCATAGATGATGGAGTCCAAGTCAACTGGACTGACTACTATGTAGACGAGCTGAAGGCTCAGGCTCAGAAGTTCACAGCCTCACCCACTGGAGAGAGAAGACTTATTAGTGTAGTGAAGCAACTGTATGGAACCAAGATGTCCATACTGATCGAGCAGTCAGTCTCGAGGAGTTCCGCATTTGCTGACTCCAAGTATTTCGACAGCAAGCTCATCAAATTTAAGACAAAAGCCGCTACTGAGAAATCCATCGGGCGAGGGCCGCCTGATCAAAAGAGAGATGTATCAGACTTGCCCCCTCACGCCGACCCGCCTAAGAGGAGGAGGCTAACTAAGACTGGACCCTCTGAGGTCTCAGTCGAACCGTTTAGACAAGCCTCTCCTCCACCCACTTAGGAGGAACACATCCTAGATTCTGACACCGGTATTGAGGGTGCCACGATAAAGGATAAGGTTCAATGCATCAGTTCTGAGGAAACTCAGTCGGATATCAGGGAATCGATTGAGGAAACCTCTGCTGAGTGGACTACTCTTCACTCCACCCGTCTCCGTGCCACAGGAGAAATCCATGCTCAGATTCCTGAAATCTCTGAGCACCCAGACTTGGTGGAAATAGCCATAAGGGGCCGGACACAGATGCTGCTGAGGTCCCTCAGCTGGGATATTCTCGAAGACATAATCAGAACCCAGTCAGCTCTGTCCCTTCTTGCCGAGGAGCAGGAGTTACAATCAGCTATAGGGTTCGGGGAACCAGCTGATCTTGCATCTTTTGAGGATCTGAGAGCAGCAATACTTTATCTTCTCAGCCTGCGATCCTCAATCCCTGGCAACAGCCCCTCGCCTCCATCTCATCATGGCGATGATGATGATAAGAATGATGACGAGATGGAACAAGCACCACCCAAGGATACAGATTTGGGAGGATCTGCTGAGGGTTCCACTCCCCGCGAAAAGGGCCAATCACCACTACCCTCCAAATCTGGTGAAGCTCAAGTTGCCTCGAAGCCGAGTCGAGCGCAACAACTCGCGATATCTGAGCAGAGGCTCGGGACCAGTTCTTATCAGATAAAACCTATCGGTTCCGTGACCTCCAAGTCGGTGAATAAAGCTATCAGGCGCAAAGGGGACAAGAATCGTCTCCTCGCCAAAGACGTGCACATCAAATGGGCTCAATATACAAAGGCCCAGACTGAAAGCGTCGACCGACTAGTAGAAGGGGTTAAGAAAGTCTCAGAAGCTCCTACTCCACAGATAAACATTCAGGAAATCATTGAGACAACCCTTGCAGCTCAGAAGGCGGACTTAGCCGCTCAGAGTCAGCAGCTCTTGTTATCTCAGAAGAATTCTTTCTCTGAGCAGCTGACTCAGAGTCTCGCGGCAGTCCAAGCCACCATGGATGAGAGGAACAAAGTGGCCACCTCTAGCCTTCAATCAGCCATCAAACAATAGGCTAAGGCACTGAAGGTCATCCAAAAAGAGATCACGGACTTGCATGATTAGTCTCTGCTGAAATTCCGACAGGAGTCAGCTGCTCAATTGAAATCATTTAGAGCTGATCAAGAACAAGACTGGGAGCGATACAACGACCTGGTCAAGGACTTCGAAGCAACTGCCACCCAAATCAAAGATCTAGTATATAATTTGGAGAATGACGTGAAAGCCATCCGTACTCACCTCTCCCAGGCTCATGATGCCAAAAAGGGGGAAGGAGAAGTAAAAGAAGAACAAACTGAGACGGAATAGGCTGAGGCGGAGAAGAGTCCTGAAGTCCAATTTATTGAGGGAGGAAATCAAGGGGTAGGTTCAGCCACTCAGGCTGGAACCAGTTCAGCACCCCAGGGGGAAGGTTCAGCCGCTCAGGTTGGAACCAGTTCTGCAGTACTCCTTCTGGAGTATGTTCCCCAAGTCCAAACAACACCTACTGTGACTGAGCCAGCATCTGCCTTATCTGCTCAGTACATCGAGGACATTGCTCGCTTCCTCGATCAGAAGGACGAAGACGAGCCACAGCCACTGCCACCGCAAAGGCCGGGGAAGGAGATTAAAACTGAAGCCACTCCTCCACCTTCCCCGACGCCAAAATTCAAAACTAAAGCGGAGCAGGAGGCGTATGATCAGAGAATTGCTCAGCAGCTGCAGGAGGCGTATGATGAGCATCAGCTTGAAGAAGCAAAGAAGGCCAAGAAGCCTAGAAAAGTGATTGGCAAGTCTGCCAAAGGAAAAGCCAAGAAGATTGAGGATGAACTGCAGAAGAAGGCTCGGGAGCGGCTTGCCAAAGCTCTCTCCACGAGCCGATCCGGCCGATAGCTCGGAGTTACTATTCTTCCAATCTTACACTCGAGCAAGAGGCCGAGGACGAGCCACTCGGGAGGCTACGCTGCAAGGACTAAATCTCCATAGAGGAGATGCTAGGGTCGGCGGCCCTCGAGAGAACAAAACGATTGGGCGACATGGCAAAGATGATCGGCTGGCGACAAGCCAACAGTGGCCTGGAGAAAGCAAATACCCGAGCTTCAAAGTACTACGGCGGAGGAGCACTCGGATCGCCGTACATCAAGAAGGCCCCTACTCCTCACATAGACAAATGGGTACCAAATTGAACTAAACGAGCGAGTGGGAGGAACTCAAAGTCTTATTCATCAAGGGATATTATGTATGGGGCTTCTACCCGTCTCGAGGTACTGTTGATCAGTTGTTCGAAGAATTTCTTCGTCAAAACCTTGCTCATATCGGAGCACAAATTCTACCAATCATGGAAAGGGACAAGATACCCATCAGAGCTCCAGCCTTCAGAAGAATCCCACCTCCTACGACTGCTCGCGGCGTGCTTTGCACAAAAGATATAGAAGATGAGATCGAGGCGTTTGCTTATCATCACAATCTTAGCACGATCGGCTCGAGGATCTCGAGGAAATCCGGACTACGAGGAAAAGGATTTACAAGTATTACTTGTCCGGACCCTCCTGCTGATAGGTCTGCTGCTTTTAAGAGCCGAACTCAGAGATTCAGACGTCAGCCGTGATCGTCCTGTCCTTGTCTTTGCAATAGAGATAGGAACCTTATAATCATCATGTTCATATATATATCAGTTCCTATTTCTAGCCAGACAATTACTCATTGTCTTACGGCTTTTGCTTGTGCTTTTCACAACTGATCACTGAAGTGATCTGACACACACTCACATATAACCGTTTCTCTGATTTTACCTATCTCTCACCTGCTGAACTTACTGAAGTTATCTGTTTCAGTTTTATTGAAGTCTTTCTAAGTCAGTAGTCTAGCATTCCTGTCTTTGTTTTTATAATAGTAGAGATTTTGGCATCATCAATTAGGGGGAAATTGTTGGGTTATGAGTCAGTAGATGGTAGTCAGCTGTTTGTGGATAAAATAATATTGGGGGAAATCATAGTAGTACTATGGAATTGAAGATCCCAAAACCCAGCTGATATCAGTAGTGTAGTGTCTCGATAGGATTAGATGATGTATAGGTTAGACTTTTTGAGATAGTTTATCTTTTTATCTAAGTCTTGTACGGGGTAAACTGTTGGACTGATCTTCTGACGAAGTTACTTTCCAGAACCCCACGTCATCAGTGTAATCGCTTGCATTCTTTTGTCTTCAGCTGAATCTGTCCTCAGTAGAAGATTCTTCATCACCCAGTAGACATCAGCAGAAGAACTTAATGCAAAGCTCAGTACCTTCGCAGTCATCAGCTGACCCACCAAATCCTTATCAGCTTGTCAGCCGACTCAGTCGAAGAAGACAGAGACTGTCCTAAGTCTACTGTGTCCGACAGAAAACGACCCAGTTGCTCAAGTCATTTCGAAGTTCAGCAGAAGATCATACGAGGATGTGGAATAGTCAACTCTGAACACTGACACATTCTCACTTACCACAAACCTCGACCAATGAGAAGCCGACAACACTTTACCTGCTCTGACCAACTAAAGCTGCTCTCAGGTACAGTGTCAAGTGCCCTGCTGCAACAATTCGAAACAGATGGCCGTTTTCTTTGGAAGCTTGTGACACGTGGCATCGTCTTCTCCAACGGACATATGCCTGCTCACAACTATAAATAGAGAAGAAAACCGAGCTCCACGCACGGGATTAAAAAAGGGAAAACGCTCAAGCATTCAAACACTTTAGCAAACTTGAAAGATCATCCAGCGAAGAACTTGCCTTCATATAATATTTTTAGTTCTTCTCTCTAGAGTTATTTTAGATCCCTTCTTCTCTAGCTAAGCTCATTGCCATATCTATAGCTTAGAAATTTCGAAGGAGTTCACTTTCTGTGAATTGTTCTTATTGTAAGAACTCCTTCTTAGTTGGAGATCATCCCCTCCCTTTCGAACTTAGGTTTGAATTGTAAAGTCGCTAAGGACTATAACTTAGAAGGGCTCCGGTCTGCGCAGATTCCTTCTTTGACGAGACTTGCTCGAGATAAATCAACAAGTTCTCCTGCCTTGTCGGGGCCCGTGGACGTAGGATCTTGCGTATCCGAACCACGTTAAATTGCTTGTGTTATTTACTGTTTTATTGCACTGCATACAAATGATTAAAAATCATATCTTTGCATAAAACGTATTATAAAAACGCACCAGCTAAAAGACTTTAACTTGCGAAAACACGTTTTCAAATTGAGACAAATATCCGGGCCCTACACACTTATCCGCACAACGTCTCCGACTGAGTTTCAAGTACTGACAAAAGTCAGTAGGAGAGCTCAGTAGTTGGCACACTCTGACCCGTGATCGAAGGTTACTATCTGGCACTGTTCATCAGTTGCAACCTACAGCTCAGCTGTCCTTCACGTTCTGAGAAAAGAAACTGTGATCAGGTGTATTCACCCCCCCTCTACACCTGACTATCGTCTCCGGACCAACACAGATTAAGAGCTTAAGAGGTAGTAGAAGTTTTAGAAAGTCTTAGATGCAGTTATGTGCAGAGCTCTTAAAATTTAGAAATGACGGAAATAGGTGAGAAGAATAAGTGAGAAGATTAAGTATGATTTGAATACCAAGCGGTTTTCAAATCTGACGGTTATGATTTAATCTCGCTTTATTATAGACGGTTAGAATTTAATGTTATAAACAGAATGATTACTTAGCCGCCTATAATCTCGACCTACGTAAGATTTGCAAATTGGAGTAAGGTGAGATGACATGCATTTAATGTGCTACAGTCAGTTCTTAGGATGTCGTGCTTGTAATGAAAACGGTTTTACTGAATGTATCCTTTAAGAATTAATAACGGGAAATAAATACGAAGCATGCCACTGAATGTAAATACTGAATTTAACACTCAAACATGCCATCTGAACATAGTAGTCAACTGATACCACATGTCGGTGATACCAATTGTTGATACCAATTGTTAGTGATACTGAAGGTTCAATATTTATCTCACATTCCCCCTTACTGAGTACTGTATGGTTCACCCTACTGAACCATAATACTGAGTCTGACTAACTGACTTGTTGTAATGATCCTTTTACTGACTCGGGTTAGTAGGATCCAGCAGACCCAGCTCAACTGAGAGTTATCTGAATCTGTTCTCAGCTAGCAACTTGGTTAGTATGTCTGCCCTTTGCTTATCAGTATGGATTTTCTACATCATGATATCTTTTTTCTCAACATGGTCTCGGATGAAGTGGTGTCGGATGTCCACGTGCTTGCATATCGTGTGAAGAACTGGATTACGAGTGGCTAACGATCGCCTTTGGTGGAGTCCCAGTAGATGAGCACTTCATCTTGAGAGATACCATAATCACACAGTTGTTGTCGAAGCCAAAGGATCTGGGTACAACAACTTCCGACAGCCATATACTCAGCTTTAGTAGTGGATGTTGCTACTGAATGTCGTTTCTTGGAGAACCATGATATGAGCTTACTTGCTCTAGGAGACAAGTTTCAGAAGTTGAATTTTGATCTATCCTGCATCCTGCATAATCAGCGTCAGAATATCCAGTTAAAACAAGATATCATCAGCATGATACCATAACCCTGCGTCAAGTGTTCCCTTCAGGTATCGCAGAATCTTCTTCGCTGAGTCCAGATGACTCTGCTTGAGATTCGCCTGAAATCTCGCACATATACCTACAACATAAGTTATGTCAGGCTTGTTGTTAAATATAGTAAAGAACCAATAATAGCTCTATAATCAGTTGAGTTAACAAAAGCTCCCTCTTTGTTTAGATCAATTTTGAAATTTGTGTTCATGGGGATCTTGATTGGCTTGCTTGATTCACAACCAAATCTTTTCAAGAGGTCTCGAGTGTATTTGGCTTGGTTGATGAACTTTCCCTTCTCAGATTGCTTTACTTGAAAACCAAGGAAATAGTTCATCTCCCCATCATTGACATCTCGAACTTCTCCTTCATCATCTTCTCGAATTGTTGACACATGGTCACATTTCTGGAATCGAAGATGATGTTGTCCACGTAGATCTGCACCAGTAAGATGTCATCTGCTGACTTGATGCTGAACAGAGTGCGATCTACTGTCCCCTTCTGAAAACCTTTTTGAAGTTGAAAGTCTGATAGGGTATTGTTCCAAGCCCAAGGTGCTTGTTTTAACCCATACAGAGCTTTCCTGAGTCTGTAAACATGATGTCCCTGCTGAAAGCCGGACGGTTGTTCCACGTAGACTTCTTCCTTCATACGCCGTTCATAGATGACTTTACATCCATCTGATATACTTTAAATCCTTGATGCATTGCATAGGCTAGGAATAGACGAATAGCTTCCAATCTTGCGACTGGAGTGAACGTTTCATCAAAGTCTATTCCTTCTGCTTGAAAATATCCTTTGGCAAATTGTCGAGCTTTATTCTTGACGATAACGGTGTTTTCATCGCGCTTGTTCTTGAAGACCCATTTTGTGCATATGACGTGCTAATGTCTTGGTCTATCAACAAGCTCCCAAACTTCGTTTCTGACAAACTGGTTCAGCTCCTCTTGCATTGCAATGATCCAGTCAGCATCATTCAGTGCGTCCTCTATCGACTGAGGTTCTTCAGTAGACAAGAAACATGAGTATAAAGCGCTTTCTCCTTGACAGAATCTGGATCTTGTCTTTACACTTGCTGAATGATCTCCAATGATGAGATCAGAAGAGTGAGAATCTAGCCATGATCGTCTTCGCTTGATCTCTTCTTCTGAAATTACTTTTGTACAGTCAGTAGGAGTGTTAGGCATTTCAGTAGTACTGTTCTGCGACTGAGGCAATTCAGTAAGAAGGTTAGGATCTACTGAGTTCCCAGGTTAAGGGGCATTTCGCTCAGGAACATCATTCTTTCCCCCTGAATTGTTATTCTCAATAGAGGTCTCAGTTACCACTGGGGCTTCCTCATCGGATGTTAGCAGAGGTGCACTTAGTGTCCGATGTTCAGTGGAAGTCAACTCAGCTAGAAGACTGATGTCTGGCAAGTCTCACCTACCGCCATATCTCGACCAATGAGAAGCAAGCAAAGCTTACATGCTCTGACACAAAAGTTGTTCTCATGCACAGAAAGTCAACCACCCTCTGCAGCGATATTCAAATTAAATGGTTGTTTTCCTTGGAGTCTTGTGACACGTGGCATGGTCCCCTCCAACGTATTTATGCATGTGTCACAACTATATAAAGAGATCATCTTCAAGAATTGAAGAAGAACAACAACGGGAATAGAGACGCAAGAAATTCAAGAACACATACTCAAGCACTCTAGCAAGCTTACTGTTACCTCAAGCAAAAAACTAGAAATCTTAGAGATATCCTAGTAGTTCTTCACTCTAGAGTTGTTCCCGGTCTCTTTTCTAAGCTAACCTTGTTAGATCTTAAGCTTAGACACTTGAAGGAGTTCACTTTTAGTGATACGTTCTTATTGCAAGAACTCCTTCCTTGTTGGAGATAAAACCCTTCAAACTTCGGTTTGATCTTGTAAAGTCACTAAAGACTATAACTTAGAAGATTCTGTCTAGCGTACAGAAACTTGATGAGGCTTGTTGAGATTAATCAACAAGAACTCTTGTTCGGCATGACTGTGGATGTAGGATCTTCTGTATCCGAACCACGTTAAAAATTACTCGTGTCATTTGCTGTTTTATTGCACTTTGTAAAATCATATTTTCTGTAAAACAGATTTAAAACTGCACTAGCCAACTAATTTTGTTTGCATAAAAAAGTTTTTCAAATAGACGAACTTAAACATGACCTACACAATTCCGCACTTATTCCTCTACTGAATTACTCAGTACTGACATCTGTCAGTAGAAAGGATTCAGTCGTTGAATCACTCTGCCCCGCGATTAGAAGACTTAACTGGCAACTGAACTCATTCATTAGCATACTCAGTAAAATACTTACCTTCGCATTGGAGCAAAACTTTGACTCAGGTGTATTCACACCCCCCCCCCTCGTCTACACCTGATATTCGTCTTTGGACCAACATAAATGCTTTCAAAAATACTATTAAATTCAGATAAAAAATTAGAAGATACTAGTAATACTAGTATAAGTGAAAACTGTGAAAGGAAATTGGATGTTCTTGAAAATGAATCTATAATATCAGATTCAGAATGTTTGCCATGTATTTTAGGACAATCTTGTCCTACAAAAGATAATAATAGTGAAGTTGAAGGAAAATAATTTTATAATATCTATCATAATTTCAAGATCTGAATGTTAATGTTTTGACATATAATAATATTAAAGAATTATTAAAGATAATTAAAGATCCATAATTAATATTTAGAATACTTGATCTTTTGGAGAATAGTCCTACTACTTCTCAGAACAATGAAAAATTTAGAAATAAACCTTTAAATCCAGAAGATCCCTATATGATGCCTGAAGTTTATAAACGAATTAGAAAAAATAAAGTAGAAGAAAATCATACTTCTACAAATGACTTAATAATAGAAATTAATAACCCTAAGGATGAGATAAAATATTTAAGGGAAGAAAATAAGAATTTGGACTATTGAATTTCTAGATTAGAAGATAGTTCTAATACATCTCCTTTGGAACAAGGAGTAGAAAATAAAATATATGAAGATTTTTTATCTACATTGAAAATGGTTATATCCCAAAAATGGTATACTAAAATCACTCTTTTAATTGATAATTATTATTCAAAAGAATTTGTAGCTCTTGTGGATAGTGGAGTTAACTTAAATGTTATACAAGAAGGATTAATACATACTAGGTATTTTAAGAAAACAACTCATACTTTGTCCCATGCAGGAGGTAATAAATTAAAAATAAATTATAAATTGGCAAAAACAAATATTTGTATTAATAAAAAGTGTATTCATACAAGTTTTTTACTTGCTAAAGATATTACTAACCAAGTTATACTTGGAACTCCTTTTTTAACAAAGATTTACCCATTAAAAAGAGTAGACAAAGAAGGAATCATAGGAACTTTTGAAATAAATAATATTTTTCTAAAATTCATTTATGAACATTTCACTAAAGTTTTACATGAAATTTATGATAATATCTCTCCAAAAGAAAATCAATTATATTATTTGAAGCAAGAATTTAATTTTATTACTATTGAAGAAAAACTTCAAAATCCTAAATTAAAGGATAAAATTGAATTAATTAAAAATCAGTTTTCATTAGAAATTTGTAATGAGCATCCCAATGCTTTTTGGGAAAGAAAGAAGCATATTGTTTCTCTTCCTTATGAAGAAGATTTTGACGAAAAAAGAATTCCAACAAAAACTAGACCTTGTCAGATAAATTCTGAATAGTTAGAACTATGCAAAAAATAAATTGAATCTTTATTACAAAAAGGATTAATGAATCCTTCAAAATCTCCTTGGTCTTGTACGACTTTCTGTTAATAAACATAATGAAAAAGAAAGAGGAGTACCTAGATTAGTAGTTAACTATAAAAACCTTAATAAAGTTTTAAAATGGATTATATATCATATACCTAATAAAAAAAGACTTATTAGACAGATTATATGATTCTGCTATATTTTCAAAATTTGATTTAAAATCAGGATATTGACATATTCAAATTGATAAATCTGATAGATATAAAACTGCTTTTAATGTCCCAATAGGACAATTCGAATGAAATGTTATGCCATTTAGATTAAAAAATCAACCTTCTGAATTTCAGAAAATTATGGATGATATTTTTACTCCTTATAGTGAGTTCATTATAGTTTATATTGATGATATATTAGTATTTTCTAAAGATATAGAGATGCATTTTAAGCATTTAAGGATATTTAAAGATACTATTGTTAAAAGTGGGTTAGTTATATCTAAGCCAAAAATGAATTTATTTCAAACAAATGTCAAATTTTTAGGACATAATATAGAAAAAGGAAATATGATTCCAATTAATAGGAGTATTGAATTTGTTGATAAATTTCCCAATGAAATTACTGATAAAACACAGCTTCAAAGATTTTTAGGAAGCTTGAATTATATTTCTCCATATTATAAAGATATTGGCAAAGACACAACTATCCTTTATGATAGGCTAAAAAATGCTCCAATCCTTGGACAGAACAGCATGCTAAGGCTGTATAATAAAATAAGAGTAAAGTTAAAACCTTACCTTGTTTAATGCTTAGTAACCCAAATTGGGATAAAATAGTTGAAACAAATGCATCAGATGTTGGTTATGGAGGTTGTTGGTTTATGAGTCAGTGGTTGACCTTAATAACCACGTAGAGGGTACTTAGTATTATTTTATCAGTAGTTCTTTTAATAGGACTTATCTGTTTATCGGTAATGGGAGAAATCATAGTGATTTAATGCTATAGAATTGAAGATCCCAAAACCCATCTTGTATCCTTTGTGTAGTGTCTAGATGATGTAATAGGCTAGACTGATTGTATTTTCTATTATCGTTTTCGTCTAAGTCCTGTAAGGGGTAAGTGTTGGACTGATCTTTAGTAGGAAGTTACTTTCCAGAACCCCACATCATCATTGTAAGAGCTTATGTTCACAGGTCATCAACTGACTTCAATCAGTAGAAGATCTCTTTTCAGCTAACCCACATCAGTAGAAGAACACAGTATCAAAGCTCAGTACCTTCAGAGTCATCAGCTGACTTCGCTCAGCAGAATATTCGTTATGAGCAGACTCAGACGAAGAAGACAGAGATCTTATTAGGTCTACTGTATCCCACAGGAAACGACCCATCTTTTAACATCATTCGAAAGTCAGCAGAAGATCATACGAGGATGAGTGAGAGTCAACTCTGATGAAGACCGATGTCTGACAAGTCTCACCTACTACAAACCTCGACCAATGAGAAGCAGTCTAAGCTCTACCTACTCTGACCAACTAAAGTTGCTCTCATGCACAGTAACCAACCACTCTGCGACAACATTTCGAACATATGGCCGTTTTCCTTGGACGTTTGTGACACGTGGCTTCGTCCTCTCCAACGGACAAATGCCTAGGTCACAACTATAAATAGAGAAGCCTTTCCGAGCTCCACGCACGAGATATCAAAGGGATTACACGCTCAAGATTTTGAAACACTCTAGCGCCTTTCACGAAGATCCAGCGAAGAACTTGCTTTATTAGAATATTTCTAGTTCTTCTCTCTAGAGTTTTCTTCTTTAGATCCCTCTTCTCTATCTAAGCTCAACCGTTTATATCCATAGCTTAGAACCTTCGAAGGAGTTCACATTTCGTGACTGTTCTTATTGTAAGAACTCCTTCATAGTTGGAGAACATCCCCTCCCTTTCAAACTTCGGTTTGATTTGTAAAGTCGCTAAGGACTATAACTTAGAAGGGTTTGTCCAGTGCACAGATACCTTGCTGAGGCTTGCTCAGATTAATCAACAAGACCTCCTGTTCAGCAGGACCGTGGACGTAGAATCTTGCGTATCCGAACCACGTTGAAAATCGCTTGTGTCATTTACAGTTTTATAGCATTGCATTCAAAATCATCTTACAAACGCATACCTTGCATAAAACGTATTTGAAAGTGCACTAGCAAAAATTATTTTGTTTGCGAAAAACACGTTTTCAAATCGAGACGAAGTCAATCGGGCCCTACACACTTATCTGCACTAAGTCTCCGACTGAGAATCAAATACTGACAAAAGTTAGTAGGAGAAACTCAGCAGTTGACTCACTCTGACCCGCGATTAGAAGGTTACTATTTAGCACTGTTCATCAGTTGCAATCTATAGCTTAGATGTCCTTCGTGATTGAGAAAAAGAACTTTTACTCAGGTGTATTCACCCCCCCTCTACACCTGACACTCGTCTCCGGACCAACAATTGGTATCAGAGCATCGGTGTTCTTCTGATCATCATTTCTGAAACTCTGGTCTACTCGAACAGATCCTGAAAACATTTTTCACTGCACAAGCATCTCTTCATACATCCTTATACTCTCACTCATAATGTCTGATATGTCAGGTATTCGGATGGTACCGATGTTCTCTGTGGAGAACTACACAGTATGGCGCGTGAGAATGGAGGCGCACCTTACATCGCTGCACGACAGCATGACTGACGTCCTAGAAACAGGACCTATCATTCCCATGATCGACAGCGTTCAATATGTAATTGTGGGAGGTGTAGGAGCATAGACTGGTGCTAAAGTTGCAAAAGATAAATCAGCCTTCATGCCTGAAGAGAAAAGGTTGCACAACCTCGATCGAGTTGCGCGGAATGCAATCCTAACTACGCTCAGCGATTCACACCTCGGGAGGGTGCAAGACTGTAAGACGGCAAAGGAACTTTGGGATGCCCTGGCCGTACTGGGCCAAGGAACCCCGCAGATCATAGAGAACAAGCTCGAGCTAGAGCTACAAAAGTTCGACACTTTTGCCATGGAGCCCAACGAGACCATTGACGAGCTTAGCGTTAGATTTACAAATCAGATCAATGTGATCAACGGGCTGGGGAGGACGTTCACCAACAAAGAGATGAACACCAAGATCTTGAGAGCATTGCCTTGACTGAAGTGGCTTCCTTTTGCTACTTACTTACGTCGCTCAAATCTAAATGCTCTAACTCCTGATGTTATATTTTCGGAATTAAAGACGGAGGAATTCGAGCATAGCCTACCCCAACGATGTTCCAGTGCTCCAGCTAACACCCAGATAGATCACGCTTACAAAGCAACAATCAGCAAAACTAGAACCAACCCCATTTCTTCCAGCAAGACAGCAGCTGCGTCAGATGCTAAGTCCTCAGAGACTCCCGCTACTGATCAGCTTGCACTCATGGCTCTCAAATATCAAAGAGAAAAGGAAAGAGTCAGGAAGCTGAAGAAATATCACAGTGATTCTCCCTCAGGTAAAAAGGATTATCGAAAAAGGGAAGAATCTAAAACTTCTACTGATTGCAGGAACGTAGAACGTGCTGCTAGTCCATCCAACGACTCAGCTGGAAAAGGCGGCAGAACCTCTGTGTGTTACAACTGCAAGAAGGAGGGACATTATCAGTACGACTGTCTCGAACTCTCAGCTGCTCAACGAGCAGAACGGCAGGCCAGATGCGAAAAATTTACCTGAAGAAGGCAGGCCTATATCACCGGAGAGATATCCGATGACTCAATCGAGGAAGATACATTTATGTATTCTTCTGAAGACGAAGCTGCATTTGTCGCTGTTGAGGTCGGAGAAACAGATCCTGAATCAACAGCTGGATATTATCTGATGGCCGGAGAAGAGGCTGAGGTAAACTTGAAACTTAATATAACCTCCTCTTCACAAAGCACACACGACACATGCTCAGTCACAGATGAACCTCTAGACGTGGTACAAGCATATGATGATCTACTAGAGGAGCAGATTCGGCTAAGCGAGAGTTCGGCGAGAACTATTCAGGAATTGGAACAGGTAAAGGCTGAGAATTAGAGACTTTCTTCTGATTGTCAGGTCTCTACTGATTCAGAGAATCTGGTCGCAAGACTCAAGGAAGAGATTGAATCTCTTATGACTAAGTCTCAGCTTCAAGAAACTCAGTTATCAGTTCTGAGCAAGGACAATTCTGAGAAAGATACTGAAATAGCCCGACTCAGTCAGAAACTCGCAGAAGTTGAAAATGATTATGAATCACTTCGGAAAAGTGATGAGGTCTGGCGAGGACTGATGACTGAATAGTACCTAGGAGCTAAAGAGAAGTTGGAAAGCATGCTTAGAGCTCAAAGACCATTAGCCATGAAAGAAGGACTTGGCTACACTCATGAAGCTTCCACTTCAACATCTAAAAGCTCAGAAATGCTGGCTGATAGGTTCGTCAGAGGGAAAGTTCAGATTGTTGAACCAACAACTCAGGCGAAAAACAAAAAGAAGATGATTGCACCTCAGCCGAGCAACAAGAATCAAATGACCAAAGGTTCTAGCCCCAGGACACCACGATCAAATTCAGGGGGAACCAAGAATGTCAGGTGGGTAGAGCAGTACAGTGAACCACTGTATGAGCATCCAGCACAGTATGGTTCGTACTTCTATGCCCAGGGTCAGGAGGAACATAAAGCCTCAGAAGAAGAAAACTCATGAACCCAAAACTGTTAGAAAGTCAGTATCTCCCAGTCCAGTGGAGAAGAAAACTGATAAGGTTCAGAAGAAGAAGTCTCAGACTCCTAAGGTCCCAAGATAAATCTGGGTCCCGAAATCACCCACTAACGCTTAAGGACCCAAACTGAACCAAAGGGTACCTAAAAATGTTTTTGTTTTGCAGGTGCATAAGGACCCTTGGATTGTGGACAACGGCTGCTCGAGACACATGACATATCAAAAGAGCCTGCTGACCAATTACGTACAAGAAGATGGTCCCAGAATTGAGTTTGGTGACAACTCTAAAGGCTATACAAGGGGATATGGTATAACGCCCCAATTTTCATAACCTTTTTAAGGGGACGTCACCTCTCTTCTAAATTTAATTTTCAAAAAAAATAATAGATATATAAAATCAATAAGGTTTTAATGCATTTCATAATAGTGAAAGTATTGAATCAAAAACATGTGCACCTACTAGTTCACGGAATTAAATAAAGACAAATGCATAGTTCAAGATAAAACTAAATTAATGCGTTTAAAAAAAACATTTTAGATCCTTTCATGTGTGACCATCACCATCCGCCACTTCAAGCACCTGCCGAACCATGATCTGAAAAGGTGAAAATATAAGGGGTGAGTACGACTATTCAGTGGGGTCAAACATTATCCAAATTATAAACTATAAAGAATTTAACATGAGAAATTAGACATGCTAGCCCGGAAGCTTAACCCGAAGGTTTTACTGCGTGAATGCCCGAGGGCTAACCCGAAGGTTTTACTGCGTGAATTGCCCGAAGGCTAACCCGAAGGTTTTACTGCATGAATTGCCCGAAGGCTCTGCCTGTACTGAAGAACGCATGAGAAAAACAGTATAGTGTATAATAAAGATAAAAGAAAAACCCCACCTTAACCTTTTTGAGTGAATGCAAGGATGTATATCAATGGATTAAGTCCTGCGCGCCAATCCTAACATGAAATAATTCAAATCTTAATGTCGTGGTATGCATGAAACAATTAATCATTTTGTACATGGGATGCAGATAAGTATATCGATACTTACTTCTACTTCTCGTTTCTAAATAACTCCGAGTTCTAACGACTTATTCTAGTATTAAGCTTATAACATGACATATACAACGATACCTTATAGTTATTAGGTTGCAAACAATAACATATCTATATACTAGGTTTCTATGTTCTATTTTAACTCGTGCAGAATACCTATTTTAAAAAAAAATCCACAGAACATGAATTCATTCCATAAATTCTAATTTTCTATATGTAGATTCTTTAATGAGTAAATCATTCCAGATTTGTTTTCATATAAAAATAATAAGTCATCTAAGAGTTATAACCAAAACAGTACCTACTGCATCGATAGAGGCGATTTCTGACCTACTTACCTTTATATATTTTAAATATTCTAATATTTTAAAAACATATAGGGACCATACATAGGGATATCATATCAAAAATGCACCTTTGTTGGATAAGGGATGACTTCTAAAAAACATAGAACGTTTCAACCAAAATCCGAATACAAAAATGCATGCTCCTACTAACTACCCGGAAATTTGTATTAAATTGCTTTCATACACATACGTTAAAACTACAAAATAAATATGTTTACAAACCCCAACGTGTGTGGAGTATTTAGGAAAAATAATCAAGTCAAAATCAGTTTTGTGGAGTGAGATATAAATATTTTGCTAAACCCTATCCCGGATGCATGGTTTTTCGGCAGTGTAAAAGTAAATATTTATTAAAAATATATAAACTTGTCTAAAAATCACCAAAATTTACAGAGATCTAAAATACATACTGAGGAATCTTCGCCTAAAATTTCACCACGATAGGATACCGGGAAGATGTATAAATATTTCTTGAAATAGTTCGCAGGTATGTTGACAAATTTTTCGAAAAGTTTATGTGAAACTATTTTATGGACGACTAAGAGTGTATTTATAGACTTAGGATAAATTATCTAAAGATCCCTAATTATAAAAGGTATCAAATATATTTTATCCATGATTATTTTCGTCCGTATATATTTTATATAGTATTTATTCTATCACTTACCATATAAAACATTCAATCCTAGATAAATTAGGATATGGATAGGCACAATTAGATTTTATCCTAAAACATGTATAACACTAATATAATATCTATTTTATTCACAAAATATAATTTTAAATTATCTCCTAATAACTTATATAATATAAATTATTATATTCTTTCATTAATCCTAGTAGGTTCAGGAAATTCAAAATAAATTTACATAACAAAAATAATTTAATGAAAAATAACATAGATATTTTAATTTTCATTTTCATTTTTCTAAGGCGCGACTTACAAAACTAAACTCGTGATATTATGCATGAAATGCAAATGCATTTTATTCATTTATTTATTTATTTTTAGGTAAAATTTCGAGGTGTTACAATCTCCCCTACTTATAAAATTTTCGTCCTCGAAAATTAATTACCTTTATCCATTAAATTTGGGTATCGTAGCTCCATGTCTTTTTCTACTTCCCATGTCGTCTCACTCGCATCATGTCTACTCCAGAGAACTTTAATTAATGGCACTTCCTTGTTCCTAAGTTGAATAACCTTCCTATCTAAAATGGCATTTGGCGCCTCTTCATACGACAGATCCTCATTCAACTCCAATCCTTCATAACTGACTACATTGTTTGGATCGTGGACATACTTCCTCAAGTTCGCGACGTGAAAAATATTGTGAATGGATGTCAAACTTGGCGGCAGTGCCAACTCGTATGACACTTCTCCTTTTCTCTTAAGTATCTCAAATGGTCCAATGTATCGAGTCCTAAGCTTCCCTCTCTTTCCAATTCGCACTACTCCTTTCATTGGTGACAATTTGAGGAACACTTTGTCACCTTCTCAAACTCTATATCCTTCCTCTTCAAATCAGCATAAGACTTTTGTCTATCTTGAGCTATCTTGATTCTCTCTCGAATCTTTGCAATTACTCCCACAGTTCTTTCCACAATCTCGGGTCCCAATATTCTTTTCTCGCCAACCTCATCCCAATGCAGTGGTGATCTACACTTCCTTCCATACAATGCTTCAAAGGGTGCCATCCCTATGCTTGCTTGATAGCTGTTGTTATATGCAAATTCGACTAAAGGCAAATGTTTCTCCCAATTGATTCCAAAATCCATGACACATGCTCGCAACATATCTTCCAAAATCTGAATAGTTCTTTCAGACTGTCCATCAGTTTGTGGATGGTAGGCGGTACTAAACTTCAACTTAGTACCCATAGCAGCTTGCAAACTATTCCAAACCTCGGGTCGCGGTCACATAAAATATCGGTAGGCACTCCGTGTAGCCTAACAATCTCATCTATATAGATTTGTGCTAAACGATCCATGTTGTAAGTCATCTTCATCGGAAGAAAATGAGCTGATTTCGTGAGTCTGTCCACAATTACCCAAATTGAATGATTTCCTCTTCGGGTTTTTGGTAATGCTACCACGAAGTCCATTGATATCTCCTCCCACTTCCATTGAGGTATATCAAGCGGCTTCAATAAACCGGATGGTCGTTGGTGTTCAGCCTTCACTTGTTAGCAAGTCATACAACTTTGTATGAATTCTGCAATAGTTCTCTTCATATTCCTCCACCAAAAGCGTCTCTTCAAGTCATGATACATCTTTGTCCCTCCAGGATGGATAGTGTATGGAGTGTTGTGTGCCTCTTCTAAAATCTCCCTCATCATTTCACTTCCTTTTGGTACACAGGTCCTTCTCTCAAACATCAGCATCCCGTCTGCTGCAATCTCAAACCCCTTATTCTGCCCTTCCAGAACTTGATCTCTTATCTTGCACAAAAACCTATCTCTCTTTTGTGCTTCCCGAATTCGGTCCCTTAGCAAAGGTTGGATCTTCATAGTTGCTAACTTAGTAGTAGTGTCTTCTGTCGCAGTACAACTTCAATTTCCATTTTTGCAAACTCTTCAATCATTCGGGAAGTATATAGGGCGGTCAAACTCCCTTTTCTGCTCAGAGCATCAGCTACGACGTTTGCTTTTCCTGGATGATAATGAATTGTGCAGTCGTAATCTTTCACTAGTTCGAGCCACCTTCTTTGTCTCATGTTTAATTCCTTCTGTGTGAATAGATACTTGAGGCTCTTGTGATCAGAATATATCTCACACTTGCCTCCATAAAGGTAATATCTCCAAATCTTCAAGGCATGGACCACAGCTGCCAATTCCAGATCGTGTGTAGGGTAATTCAGTTCATGTGTCTTTAGTTGTCTCGAAGCATAAGCTATGACCTTCCATGTTGCATCAAGACACATCTTAGTCCTTGTTTTGAGGCATCGCAGTAGATTACATACCCTTCATTTCCGTCAGGAATAGTGAGTACTGGTGTCGTGGTTAACTTCCCTTTCAATTCTTGAAAGCTTCTTTCACACTCTTTATTCTACTCAAACTTGATCCCTTTTCTATTATCGTTTTCGTCTAAGTCCTGTAAGGGGTAAGTGTTGGACTGTAGGAAGTTACTTTCCAGAACCCCACATCATCATTGTAAGAGCTTATGTTCACAGGTCTCTCTCTAGAGTTTTCTAGTTCTTCTCTCTAGAGTTTTCTTCTTTAGATCCCTCTTCTCTATCTAAGCTCAACCGTTTATATCCATAGCTTAGAACCTTCGAAGGAGTTCACATTTTGTGACTGTTCTTATTGTAAGAACTCCTTCATAGTTGGAGAACATCCCCTCCCTTTCAAACTCCGGTTTGATTTGTAAAGTCGCTAAGGACTATAACTTAGAAGGGTTTGTCCAGTGCACAGATACCTTGCTGAGGCTTGCTCAGATAACAAGACCTCCTGTTCAGCAGGACCGTGGACGTAGGATCTTGCGTATCCGAACCACGTTAAAAATTGCTTGTGTCATTTACTGTTTTATAGCACTGCATTCAAAATTATCTTACAAACTCATACCTTGCATAAAACGTATTTGAAAGTGCACTAGCCAAAATTATTTGGTTTGTGAAAAACACGTTTTCAAATCGAGACGAAGTCAATCGGGCCCTACACACTTATCCGCACTAAGTCTCCGACTGAGAATCAAATACTGACAAAAGTCAGTAGGAGAAACTCAGTAGTTGACTCACTCTGACCCGCGATCAGAAGGTTACTATTTGACATTGTTCATCAGTTGCAATCTACAGCTCAGCTGTCCTTCGCGTTTGAGAAAAAGAACTTGTACTCAGGTGTATTCACCCCCCCCCCCCTACACTTGACACTCGTCTCCGGACCAACAGATGTATTCTTAAACTGGTAAATCCTCAAACAAAAAAGAATATCTTGTAAGATTTCATTCAGGAAAATGTAATAATTCTCAAAAATAATTATTCTACTGTAGCTAGAGAAATTTTAGCTATAGTAAAATAATATTGGCAAAAATTTTGGTGCATCCGGTTGCAGGTGCAACCGGATGCTTAATACTAATGTAAAGTCGTGTGTTATATAGCAACAATGTTGTTGTGGCGCATTCGGTAAGACTATTGGGCTCTTACCCTCTAGATGCGGGTTTGAGTTCTGGCAACATTTTTATTTTATTTTATTTTATTTTAATTCCAAAAAATTATAAAATTAACAAACTCAAACACTCACCTCGTTTCTCATCTTTACACTTTGATACCAGATTGAGGTAGCTCTACCAAAAAAGAGATTAAATAAAATTATTCAATTAAATAAAAAATATTATACTTAAATCAGTTCTTACAGAGTGTTGACCACTAAAATAAAGTTTTTCTATCTTCCTCCCATTATTTTCAATTCGAATTTGGTAAGAAATTTTATTATGAAAAATATATTAATTATTCATAATATATCACTTGATCCAAATAAAAATATCATTTCTTATTAACTAATGTATCACTTGTCACAAATCAAAGTATCATTTGCTAAGAATAAAAGTATCACTTGTTCTTAATAAAAGTATCACTTTTCATGAAAAAAGTATTAAATTATTTTGAATATATCACTTGTTCTGAATAAGAGTATAACTTGTTATGAATCAAAGTATCGCTTGTTCTTAACAAAAGTATCAATTTTCATGAAAAAAGTATCAAATTATTCTGAATGTATAATTTGTTTAGAATAAGAGTCACTTGTTATTAATCAACGTATCATTTGTTATTAATTAAAATATCATTTGTTCTTAACAAAAGTATCACTTTACGTGAAAAAAGTATCAATTATACTGAATATATTACTTGTTCTGAATAAGAATATCACTTGTTATTAATCAAAGTATCACTTGCTATGAATAAAAGTATAATTTATTATGAATAAAAGTATTACTTGTTTTAACAAAAGTATCACCTTACATGAAAAAAATATCAATTATTTTGAATATATCATTTGTTTTGAATAAGAGTATCACTTGTTATTAATCAATATATCACTTGCTATGAATAAAAGTATCACTTATTATGAATAAAAATATTGTATTGTATCACTTTCTTAAAATGAATGTTTCAATTAAACTGAATACATTATTTTAAAGAAAAAGTTGATCTGAAAAAATATCAATTGGTAAAAAAAGAGAAAACTAATAATAAGTCAAACTTCAAATGTATCAATTAAACTGAATACCTGTTTTAAAAAAAATTAATCTGAAAAAATATCAATTGATAAAAAAAATAATTCAAACTTCACTATTAGGACTCGAACCTAAGTAGCTCAGATGAGAGCCCCAATGACTCAACCAATTACACTACATAACACTATTATTATATTTACGAACCGGAATGTATAAGTAATAAGCATCCGGTCGCAGATGCAACTGGATGCACAAGAGACCAACTCAATAATATTTAAATCCAAATAATTATTATTTAAATAATATTATTAATCAATTTTTTATTATTCAAATGTAATTTATAAAAAACTAGAATAGTAAAGTATACTTTGTTAATATTGATAGACGAAGGAATGAAAGTGTGTATCTAAAAGAGTTTACGAAAAAAAAAAGAGGGACGTGCAAGAGAGAGTAATGTATGGATGATGGATAAATGATAATTTGATTTTTTTTCTCTAGAAAATGAGATGTACACTACACGTGAAGTGCAAGTGCGTAGACTAAGTTTGAGAAGAATTGCCAAAATAGCACAAGAAAAGTAGAAAACCAACCATCCTGGCGGAGCAATCAATCTGCTAAACCTGCCACTAAAAACCTCGTTATCATCGACGCCCATTTCTTGAAATCTCCCCCTCCCACTCTCTCTCTACGATTTGTTCCAGGCATTCCGCATTCTAGTGAGAGAGGAAGGCTGAACCCGATCAAGATTCGATTAGATTGTTCCCACTCTATTCTGAGGTACATGCTTGGTTAGAGAAAATCAGGCTGCTGTGCTGTATCCAATCTCAATACCTCATTGCTTACTGCATTTTTGAGTTACTGTCAATGATTTAGGTTCTGCTCTATCTTCCTTATTTCAGGTGAATTAACTCATTGGTTTAATCTGAAAATGGACTCTGCGGCCATGACATTTTGCAGTAAATCGGTCTGCCCGCGTCCCGTAAGTAATCTGATTTATATATCTTTCCCTGCTCTTCAAATTTCCTATAAACTTCTCCTTTTGTTTTCTTCTGGGCTTTTTGTTGCATGTCGACTAATAGATGCGTTTTTATCATATGATTTAGATTTAGGAGGGCCTCTTTTCTGAATCAGCTATTTTTATTGTTTTTATTTGATTGAGAATTATTTGCATTTCGTAAGTACTTAGATTATGTAGTGTTTGATCAGTCTCGAATAATGGATAATCCCAAGGTTACCAAATTTTTTTAGATCCTTTTGCTTATGCAGCTTCGAATTGTGTGCTTTTTGCACAGGAACGTTTGCTTTTGTTGCCTGTTGGCTGTTGCATCAGTTTTTTCTTGCACCTTGGGATGTTCATTACTACTGAGATACAAAATCACTTAGCTATTGAGTAAATGCTGTGGCTTGGCCGATTGAAAACATCTGCAGTTTTGGGAGTAGCTAGAAGGCAGTTTGATTGATGGATATAAATTGTATAATGAAGTCATGAAATTTCATGTCCACAATATAAACGCCAACATTGTTATCATTCATGTCTGCTTTATCCTGTCTTGCACAATCAGGTTAATGGATCCTTTTTCCATATTTGTTTTGAGTGTCAAAGTGATGTACTTCTTCCCTAGTAAATGTATTATGCATGTATGTCTTGTTGTTTTATTCTGTATGTCCCATCATTAAGCAGCAGCATGCTTTCTTACTGAATTCTAATCATCTTCCTTCTGACCGTGCAACTTTTTGGTTATATACAGCACGTTTCTACCATCCTCAGGGGTTTTCAGTTATTATGTGCACGACACATTCTTTCTATTCCACTATTCTGATCTAATTTAATTCACGGCCTGGAAGCTTAACTTCTGTTATATTGTGTGCCAAAGGGTTTATTCATGGAGGTTACACCTGGAATTAGGAGCTCCTATTGTAGCTTAATGACAGGGAGTAGATTTAACTTTCCTCGTCAGAAAGTTCAGTCTTCTCGTGCTGGTAATAGATCTGGGAAACGTGGTGGAGCACTTGCTGCGACATGCCTCGATGATAAGATTCTAGTGGCTAACAGAGGAGAGATTGCTGTTCGTGTCATTCGGACTGCCCATGAAATGGGAATCCCTTGTGTAGCAGTTTACTCAACAATTGATAGAGATGCTCTTCATGTGAAAATTGCTGATGAATCTGTTTGCATTGGAGAAGCACCAAGCAGTCAATCGTAAGACATATTGGTTTTTGCACCATCTACGATCTCATGTTGTTCCTAATATTTATAGAAGGTATAAAACACAATCTTCAAGACCACAGTGAATAAACTCGTTTCTTTTTAATACAGCTACTTGGTGATTCCAAATGTCCTATCTGCTGCTGTGAGCCGTGGTTGCACTATGCTACATCCTGGATATGGGTTCCTTTCTGAGAATGCTGTTTTTGTTGATATGTGCCGAGAGCATGGGATCAACTTTATTGGACCACATGTAAGTTATCAGATAATTTCCACCAAGTCAACATTATACTGTCTATCATTAAACGTGTAAATCTTTATTAATGTTGACCGCTCTTTCTCCATACCGTCGACACAAGTTGTGGTCAGATATCTTCAATAGCAAGAAGTTAGGGTCTTGTGATTATATCATTTTATGCTGGGCATCTAAGAGCTCGATGTGTTTATAATTAGTTATGTATCCCAGAATTCACAATCTTCTAAACTGTATCTTTCTACTCTCCTAGTGCCAGACATATTGGAGACTCCATGACCATAATTTGTCAGTTAAATAATGCATGTATGCTGCTTAACCTCATTATAGATCCACAACTCAAGCTAATCAATGGTTAAGAGTACATATTTCCCATTCTGGAATGCGTCGTAAATGTTCGTAGGATTAATGCTGTCCACCTTTGACTATTAGGTTTTTGCTTCGTAAAATTAAACCTTTAAATTGAACAAAAGTGGTCTTATTGTGGCCTCATATGGTTACCTTCTTCCAAATGAGATACGGCTCTTCCAAGTTATGTCATTGTATGCACGTTCTTTTTAAAGTCCCTGACTCATTAAAACATGTACTATGAAACTTGAACTGCAGCCTGACAGCATTCGGGTGATGGGTGATAAATCAACTGCTCGAGATACAATGAAGAACGCTGGAGTCCCAACTGTCCCTGGAAGTGATGGTTTGTTACAGGTACTGTTTTTTTGTGATTGTTGTAAAAATCCTTACTGTCAATAACCAATATTGAACATGTTTTTCTTTCTTCATCTTTTTGTTTTTCTTCATATAACCTGAATTTTCTATTTCAGAGTACTGAAGAAGCAATTAGAGTTGCTGATGAGATCGGTTATCCTGTCATGATTAAGGTAAGTTTGTCATCTGGACATATTAAAAGTATAAAGTTGATTGCTCTATGTTACTTGTGGACAAGATTTTAACTTGAGGCTCGTTTAAAAGTAGGATAGCTTTCTTATGATGGCAATAATAGTAAAACCCCTGTTTCCCTAAATCTAGGAACCACATGTCAGAAGATTTATTTTTTTCATTTCTTTTACCATCCTAGTAATTAGTATCCATCTGCTTACTTCTGTTTGTATAAATTATCTTTTATCTTCGTTTGACGTTATGCACTGCTCATTTCTAAATACATCAAAAAGTCTCAAATAGTTTCAGATGCACTTGCATAATATGTTATCCATAACATTGACATGGATCTTTTTATTGGAAAGAATCTGATGAAAAATAAGATATGCTAATGTAAGGCTTTTCTTCTTCCGAAGGCAACAGCAGGTGGTGGGGGACGTGGAATGCGCCTTGCTAAAGAGCGTGATGAATTTGTGAAGTTGTTGCAGGTACTCAATTTTGAACTGAATCTCCCTTCACCTAATATTTTGTTAAGTCCTCGGTTGACTATTTATCTTTCCTTAACTGGTTAATAACATTTTCCTAATCTTTTGCTTAAGCATTTCTATTTGTGGAAATGATTGCTCTTCCGCATCAGGTCTACTTCCAGATGCCTTATATACTCTGGATGTATAAACCAATTACTTAATATTTAAATTTCTGGTTTATATAATGTGAATAACTAATTGTTGCTGTCTGAAGCACGCCGTTCTTTACATCTGTTTTTATTTAGATTTAGTAATTGGAAAATTTATTCCGTAAGCTTCTTACTTATATACTATTTCCAAATTACGCATTGCATGTCCACATCTTCCAAACAATATTGTTTAGGTTTATATGTTCTCTTAGAATTTATTAAACTACATGAGTATGGTTTTGGTTAGAAACCTGTACAATTTGTTTATTTGTTCTCAATATGCCTTGGGTTTTGGATATATTTGTTTGTTGTTTGTTTTAGAATGTGGTGTCTCTTGAAACCTAACTATAATTTCTGTAAATTCTTCATTGTAATTCATGGTGAACTATTCTGTCTCTTTTTTACAGCAAGCTAAAAGTGAGGCTGCAGCTGCATTTGGAAATGATGGTGTTTACCTGGAGAAATATATCCAAAACCCAAGGCATATTGAGTTTCAGGTACGTTTATACTTGAAACATTAACATCATTCAGTTTATGAACCGTAAATTTAAGTTTGATGAATTTTAACCGAAATACTCTTAGTCAAAATGTGGATAAACTGCTTGATATATTACCTGATTATCCAATGTATATTCAAAGAATTACATAACTAAACGTTTCCTAGGGTGTATTTTTAAATGTATGACATTTGGTCCTTCCAGACTTTCTTGTTTAGATAATCTTTTTAGTTTGCTGAAATTGGATTAACTACATAAGTTGACATTTTATGACATAGACAGTAATACATGAAGCATCTTCTAGTAGTTTTTAAAATAAATTCCCTGGTAATTGACATTGGGTGATAGTATGATAGTACTCTAAGTATCGAATAAATTCAGGTTACTAGAAAGAAATAGAAAGGTTGGTTCTGATTAACTTTCTCAGTTTCTGGTAGTATCTAACCAATAAGAGGATGACTGGGTGTAGTGCGCCTCCTTGTACGGCTAACTAGTTAAATTAATAATATTTCCTTTTATTGTACTCACTCAGGTGCTTGTCATCCATTAGATGGCTCTAATTTACATTGGTTTCCTTTCTAATTTAGTCTCCTTTAATAGATGGATCGTACCTCCATTGGACAATAAACATAGTAGGTAATGAGTGTACTTATCATGTTTACCCAAATGTGCCAAGTTTTGGCTTTTCTATTCAAATTCTTATATTTTATTTCTCTGGCTTTGTATCATTTGTTTACATATTTGTGCTATGTATTACAGAGTTGTGGACGGATATTAAAATTTGAAACTAACAGTCACACCTTATGCTGCTTTGCAGGTTTTGGCTGATAAATTTGGTAATGTCATACACTTCGGAGAGCGTGATTGTAGCATTCAGGTAATATAACCTTTGTTCTAGTTCAGACTTTTGGAGCTAGGCTTCATTTTCACATAAAGAATGCTACATTCTAATATCACCAGTATCACAGATTTCTGCTGTTTAATGAAGCTAAAGATGACATTTAGATTTTTCTTCGCACACGATAAAAATAATTTTTTTTTTTAAAATTCGTAACAAACTTCATATTTGTATGTATTTCTTTCATCTTCTCTTCTTTTTCCTCCCATATCATAAACACAGCCCTCTTTCTGACCATTCAAATTTAATCAATAAGTATAAGATATAGCATCTTTAGTTTGGGTCCAGTTGAGCGGTTGACACTAGCTTGGTGGAATCAGGATTTACAAAAGAAAATGCTTTGTTTAGTTATTTAATTATAAATTTATTTTTGTTTTTACAGAGGAGGAATCAGAAATTGCTAGAAGAAGCACCTTCTCCTGCATTGACAACTGAGCTTCGGAAAGCCATGGGCGATGCAGCAGTTGCAGCAGCCGCATCGATAGGTTACATTGGTGTTGGTACGGTTGAGTTCCTTTTGGATGAAAGGGGGTCATTTTACTTCATGGAGATGAACACTAGGATTCAGGTGAAAAGATTGAGGCTTGGATGATCTACTAGAAAAACTACTTGCATGATTTCATCCTTGGCATTCTCAGCTAATCTCTCGTTGATATGATGTTAGGTTGAGCACCCTGTCACTGAAATGATATCCTCTGTGGACCTAATTGAAGAACAAATCCGTGTTGCCAGGGGTGAGAAACTACGTTACACACAGGTAAATTTGAAGTACATTTCAGACAACGAGAAAGTAAAGTGCAATCTTCAATTGATATTATCTTTTTGTCTATAGGACGATATTGTGCTAAGAGGACATTCTATAGAATGCCGTATTAATGCAGAAGATGCTTTCAAAAATTTCAGACCTGGACCAGGTATCACTCGTTTGTGTTGCATGGTTTTATGTGATTGATATACACCATCCTAAAACTAATCTACCTACTAATGAAATTCATTGTCCCCCAAGTAGAAATCCATTTACATGTTGATCATAGCTTGTCCTTTAATGCGATCATGTTACTTGAGCAGGGAGAATAACTTCTTATTTGCCGGCTGGAGGCCCATTTGTACGGATGGACAGCCATGTCTACCCAGATTATGTGGTTCCTCCAAGCTATGATTCTCTTCTCGGAAAGGTTTGCTAATTATGTGTTTCAAATGCACGTAATTGAAAATCTTCTATATATTTATCGTGTATTTGTTGAACATCTGGCTAAACTAGTTCTTATCTTAGAGAATGTGCATCAGTATAATTTACTACTCCCTCCGTCCCATTTGAAGCGACGCGTTTTCCTTTTTGGGGTGTCCCATTTAAAGCGACACATTTCCTAAAAAGGAAATAACTATTCAAAAAAATTATAAATTATCTCCTGCTTTATCATCCCTCTCTCCTACTTTATCATCTATGATCTCACTATCTCGCTCATCTTCTCTCTCTTACTTTTATCATCTACTTCTCTCTCATACTTTATCATCCACTTTCTTAATTACCGCGCCAAATAAGAACGCGTCGCTTCAAACGGGACGGAGGGAGTACTTGTTTGTGATTGTATACATGTTTTGTTCACCAATTTAGTAGTGTAATCTTCGAGATGTCCTAATATGAGTGATAAATTCTGTACTTCAGCTCATTGTCTGGGCTCCAACAAGGGAAAGGGCAATTGAGCGCATGAAAAGAGCTCTCAATGACACCATAATTACAGGTAAACGGGTAAACTTATTTCTTCACTTGTGCAACATGAACCTGATCATCTGATAGGTCACATGACATTTTATATATGATACAAAATAATGGTTATGATAAAAGTTGAATAAAGAATAATAGGAAAAAGTTCCGGAGTGCATCTCTTTCCAGAATCTTTTCTTAGTATATATTTGAGTAGAAATTTTGCCCTACATTGTTCGGATCATAGTTTGAGATCAGTCAATTATTTTTGTAGATGTCTCATTTCACCTCAATTTGTCTTCTTTCTCGTCAGACCCTCTCTTTAAAATATGAACTTGTCAATATTTACTTTCCACTTTTGATTGATATTATGTTTGTCTTCGAGAATATTGAAGAGTCCTCGTGATTCTAGTATTTTTTGTTATGGTGCAAAATATGAAATTTGCAATTTTTACAAATGTCCAATATCTTGAACTGAATTTTGTATTCATAACTATATGGATATTTCTCATGTCTAGATCTTTAGTATAATTCCTAAAATAATTCTGTGGGCAGGGGTTCCAACGACGATTGATTACCATAAGCTCATCCTAGAAGTTGAGGTATTCATCTGCTACGATTCTTTAGCACTTGTTTCCATTTACAGTTTAATTGAACTTAAATATCCATTCAATCAACCTCTACCGTACTGTAGGATTTCAAAACTGGCAAGGTGGATACTGCTTTTATCCCAAAACACGAAGAAGAGCTCGCTGCGGTAAGCATCATAATTTAATCAAACCCGAAGACCCTTCTTAAGAGAAACCCAAAGGACTCATACACTTGAAATAAGAAAATCAACAAGACAGAATGCTAAATATTTCCTGGCTTGATTGGTTTCTTACTTGTGATTGCAGCCACTGCCTACTCAATCTACAAGCGCGCAGAAAGAGTTGGTTAACACCTCTTCTTAAGGTAGTCTCAGCTGGTCTGTTACATGTATTCAAATGTTTGAGTGGACGCCATAGTTTTGTTTCTTCATAACTTTTGGTAGAAAACTAAACTTGAGCAGTTCATGAAATGAAAAAAACTGCTGCTCCTGTAACAACATTGGCTGCAGCACTTCAAATTCTTTCTTGATTCTGTTTTCGTTTTCAGACTGTTTAAAATAAGCTTGAAATGGTTTTTTTTTTTCTTTTATGAATATAGTCTCTTCTTTATAATTATGATGATTTCATATAATCAATTAGTGAAGTGATTGGGCTGATGATGTACATATTATGAGTGTGCTTGGCGAATATTCTACTTATATAGAGAATAATTCTACCTTAGATCCATGTCCATAATTTGAAATGATGAGATACAAGAAAGGAGGACAATAATGCAATGGAACACCAAATATTCAATTTGATATTCAATTTCCCTAACATCCTAGTATTTGATAAAATCAATTAAATATTTATTGGAATGAGTATGCACAGGACAAACATTTAACGTGGTGATAAATTTGTACAACTCATGCCACATGAGTTGACACAGTAAAACGGTTGGCTGGCCCTCAAATTAATACATTTTGAAATATTCCCATATTGTAGACCTTATTTATTTTGCATAAATCTTGCACCTAAAGATATGGGAACTATTTAAATTTGAATTTAAAAATTGTTTGAAATTATTACAAAAAGTATTATAGGTGGGGCTACTGAAATTTAAAAAATATTATAGTAAGTGGTGATGATTACCCCCCCCCCCCCGGTCTGTATTTTCTCAATCAAATGAACATCACTACTATTAGAGGATGCGGTAGCTGCATGATCGGCACCCTCTGATTTGCCACTGAGTTCATTTGCTTATTACGTGGAAAGTCTAATACTTAACCTTTTGATTATACGTCGACTTCAATTATTTACTTTCGCTGCATTGAGTCAACTGATTTTTATTTTGTATGTCAATATTTTTTTAAGGCTCTACAAATAATGTACCTACATTTCAGAATAGATAATGATTACCATACATCATGACCATAACTAAAGTACTGAAATTTAGCATCAAGATTAAGATAATGGTAGTAAAAGTATGAAATTGTAGTGTATAGGTGTAACGCCCAAAATTTGTAATATAAAATGCACTGCATATTTATTCATGCATATTATCAAGTATTTTAGTTCTGTAAGTTGTGTCTTAGAAATTAAAATGAAAATTAAAGATCTATCTTATTTTTCATTAAATTATTTTTGTTACGTAAATTTATTTTGAACTTTGAATGTGTTTATTTATATCATATTATAATTATATTATTTATTGTTGAGATAAAAATCATGTTAGAATTATGAGCCAAGAATAATATTATTTATTTCGGATTTCCTAAACCTATTAGGTTTCATGAAAAGATATAATATTTTATATTTATATTAAGTTATTAGGAGATAATTTTAGATTATGTTTTATAATTGAAATAGATATTTTAAGTGTGATATACATGTTTAGGATCAAATATAATTATGTTTATCCATATCCTAATTTATCTATAACTGAATCTCTTTTCTGGTAAGTGATAAACTAAATTCTATCTAAATGATATAAGTACGAAAATAATTATGGATAAAATATATTTGATATCTCTAGATAATTAATTCTATGCTTATAAATACACCATTAGTCGATCAATATAGAGTCTCTCATAGAATTTTCTGAATTCTGCCAGCATATCTACGAATTATTTACAAATCTTTCCGTCATGAAAATTTAGGAGAGTCTTCCTCGGCATGTCTAGTATACTCTATTAGTTTTGTAAAATTTTACAAGTATGATAAGTATGATAAGAGTTTTACAAGTATGATAAGTATTTTTTTACAAGTATGTTGTTTTCGACCATGCTGAATTTTAATGGAATATACTATATGTTAGGTCATTCATGTTAAAAATATAAATTTTTTAGGTTACGTTTACTATTGATTTGTTAATTTGTTCCTTCATGTGTCAGATCTTTTGTCAACATGCATGTAGATTGAAAAACAAAAGTGTGCATGTTACTATTAAATGAGTTTTTGATCATGATAAGTTTTAATGTGATGAAATATTTATTATGTTGTTCATGTTAGAGATTTTAGGAAAACACTCTTATGATTTCATTAATTTATCCCATGGATAGTCGAATTACTCAATAGAAGTAAAATTATGTTTAATATATTTAAGTTTGTTACTATGTGAAACCGTTAAAATTACATGTTAATACATAGATTATATAAAGTATACATTACTTGATTATTCTGATCTATGTCTATTTGTGAATTATTGAAAATCTATGTTTATTTATGTATTATTGAATTGTTGATGCATCTATGGCATTCCATGTGCGAGTCATTAAGATAAACTTATATGTTTATGATCGGTGCGCAGGACTTAAACAATGATATCCATTATCTTCATCAAGTTAAGGTTAATGTGGGGAATTTTATGTTTATCCTTATTATATTCTTTACTTGAGTTTTCATGTGACTATAGTACATGATTGATGAATCTATGAACGAGGAATATAAGGTCGACGGGCCTGTATTAGCGAGGGACCTCCGATATGAATCTATGAACGAGGGATATAAGGTCAGCGGACTTGTATCAGCGAGGGACCTCCGGGTCAAGCTTACGGGTTGTTATATCTATGAGTCTTCGGACCAACCATGCTATGTTACCATGTGTATGTTATCATGTTTAAATTTGGTATCGTTTATAATTTGGATAAATGCATTTCCCCACTGAGTAGTCGTACTCATCTCTATCATCATAATATTTTTCAGAAAATGGCACGACCGATGCATAGAAGTATTGGTGGTGATGGTCACACGAGGGAGGATTTATAAAACTCATAATTGCATTAAACTAGTTTTATCATGAATTATGCATTTACGCTACATTTTATTCTCGAGAATTATTAATCGCATTAGTAATTATCTTAAGACTTTCGTTGTTTATGAGATTTTACAATGAACCTAAGTTTTGCAACGATTCTATTCAATAAAAATGTTTTGAAAGAATTAAAATATGCATGTTAAGTATGAAGTAACGTGCCCTCTTTATTATGAAAATTAGGGCGTTACAAAAGGTATAAAATTATGGATCCACTTATTTGATTTAATTATGGTCTACTAATTTATTTCTTTACTTGTATAAGACATAAATAATGAGACAATCAAAAAGATAAATATGACATTAATAATGGAGGGAGGGAGTATAAAAAATGTTTGTATCCAGTATGACAAAAATAAAAGTGCAAGCAAATAATGTACTACAATAATCGTTTGAAAATTTGATAAAATAAATAGTAATTACCGTTTTATAATTTACTGGTGAGATTCTAACATTTTTGGTGTCCTAATACATATACATATATAAAGATTATACTCACTTTTATATATCTATGACCCCAAACCATTTTATTGATTATGATATTAGGCGCTCTAAATTAATGTATAGCGAACGCGATGTAAAGCTATTAACGAAATTATCAATATATATATCAAAGTAAAATAATTAAAAAGAAAGGAAAGTAGCCTCTCAAACCCTTGAAAAACTTAATTTATAGTTGCGATTATATTTTTTCTTAAAATTAATCTATCATTGCTAAAAAAAAAAAGCACAAAAATTGACATAATAATCTAGAAAATTCTAGATTGATCTAAAACCAGTCTATACTTTTAGAATAACATAATTTTCTTGTATATCATAGAAAAAACTCTAGAATGTTACCATCTAATATATTTTAGGACATTATATTATGTCTATATAATAGACACTCATATACTCATAAATATAAAATTCTCTTAAAATAAATAAAAAAACATAAGTGTGATATTGACTAGTCCACCCTAATCGAGTTTTATTCCAACTTTCTTAATGATACAAGAAAAATATATTTTACACTTCGAAATCTAACCTCTATCCAAATGAAACTTTCTAGATGATATAAGAAAAAATATGTTACACTTCGAAATCTAACCTCTATCCAAATGAGTGTTTAATAAATAGTAAAAAACTTAGCAACACCAATATCCCCAAACCTTTAAATGCGGAAATAAATAATCCAATTTATAATACACAAAAACTTGTGTGAGTCGGATATAATATACATTAGGCCCATTTCGCGACCCATATTCACGGCCCATTTACCCATCTGACTCGGATCATCATTCCATTATTTTTTATTATTATTTTTTCATTTTTTTAAATTTTTTTTCCTTTTTTCCCTTTTTAAATTTTTTTTAATTGAGTATTATTTGTTTCAAAATAAAAGTGTTATTTTTATTTTTGAACCATATCTACCATTACTTATGGAAGTATCATTTGCTTTGAACAAAAGTGTCATTTGCGTTGAATAAAAGTGTCATTTGTAAAGTATCATTTATTTTTGAAGAAAAATATTATTTGTAGAGTATCATTTACTTTAAACAAAAGTGTCATTTGCATTGAACAAAAGTGTCATTTGTACCGGAGGAGAGTGTCAGATTTTTATAGAGTGTCATTTGTAATGAATAAATGTGTCAATCGTAGCGAACAAACGTGTTATTTATCTGAAAATGTCCATCGTAATAAACAAAAGTGACAATTGTCTCAGATGAAGTGTCACATTCTCATAGAGTGTCATTCGTAATGAATAAATATGTTAATTGCAACGAACAAACGTGTCATTTATCTAAAGTGTCAATTGTCTCAGATGACAGTGTCACATTCTCATAGAGTGTCATTTGCAATGAATAAATGTGTCAATTGTAACGAACAAATGTGTCATTTATCTCATAGTGTTAATTGTTGTGAATAAAAGTGTCATTTCTTGGAAATATGGATACAAAAACAAATCAATTAAGAGAAGTTACAGTCTACTTGTACGAAATTCGTTGAAAATATATGAAAGAAACCACTTCATAATGGACAAGCACAATTCTACCAAGGAATCTTATAAACTAATAACGATTATGCTAATTCTACAACCACCATTATGCACAAGCAAAATTCACCCAAATTTTAGAAACGATTTTGATTCAATTGACCTAAAGCTTTAATTCAAAACACACATTCTGCCTAGGGGTGTTCGGTATGGTATACCGTACGATTTTTTTCATACCGCATACCGTACTGAAAATGTTCGATATGGAAAAATACATATCGTTGCCATATCAATAATTTCGGTATACCGTACTTCTGTATACCTTACTTCGGTATACCGAAAATTCGGTATAAGCAATCTCCATACCGTTGTCATATCGCTCTTTCGATTTACCGTATCGTACTTCGGTATACCGAAACAGACGACATACAAAATAGGCGATATACCAAAAATATAACATTATACCGAAGCAAACGGTATACCAAAAAAAACCTGTCATGAAACAAAATATGACAATGTAGAAAACATGCAAATCATATCCAACAAAAGTGTTTAAGATAATTAGTAGAACATGTTGATACAGAAAACAAAACACAGTCCATCAAGTAAATTACATTCAACATCTCAAACATTAAGATTGGTATAATGAATAGTTCGGTATACATCGGTATAGTTCGATACGAATCAACATAGTTTGGTACGATAGTTCGGTATATCATTTTACGGTATATACCGTGGTTTGGTAGGAATCGGTATGGTTTGGTATACGAACGATATGTATCATGGTATATCGGTGCATGATATATACCAAGGTTCGGAATGAATTGGTATACCGCAGTATATTGTATGTATCGCGGTATATCGATACACGATATATATTGAGGTTCGGTATGAATCGGTATACCGCGATATACGGTATGTACCGAAATTTCGGTATGCAACGGTATACCGCTGTATGGAAAATCTCATACCATTGTCGTACCGAAAAATTTCGGTACGGTATCATACTGTACCGAAAATTCGGTATTTTCGATATTTTTTCGGCACGGTATGTACGGTATATCGATTTTTCGACATATCGTAACACCCCTAACTCTGCCAAGATTTGCGTATTTGGTGTCTGAGAGAGAGAGACACATGAGAGAGAGGAGAGAAGAGAGAGAGAGAGAGAGAGAGAGAGAGAGAGAGAGATGCACCAATTTGGCAAAGTACTACCCTGGCGGCTACTGGAAAAATCCGGTTAGCGGAGGCGGACAACGGAGGTGGGGAGAGCAGAGGCGGAGAGAGCGGAGGCAGAGCGAGAAGATGGAGAGGCAAGAGAGAGAGAGAGAGAGAGAGAGAGAGAGAGAGAGAGAGAGAGAGAGAGAGAGGTAGTAACTGAGCGGGAGGTGGAGATAAAAGAGCGAAAAATGAGAGAAAATGTAGGGTTTCTCTCTTTTATTTTTTATTTTTTTATTTTTTTTGTTTAAGTGTTGGTCAGCGACCCTGACGTACAACTCACTATGAAAACTACACCGGAACTTTAGAAGTTAAGTTTGTAAAACGTGATACATGATATTAGATCATTAGACACAAAATAACTTGATAATTAGAATCCTTTGACTGAAAATGGCTTAAGAAAATCATTAGTGCAAGTTCTGCTTCTTCAAATATGAAATATGTTCAAAGGCATTGACCAAAGTTTCTTTGATAACTGATAATAGAATCTTGAAAATAATTGATTACAAATGCTATGAATTTGTAAGAGAAAGCAAAATATTCTTTTTTCCACCATTAATTAATTCGTAATCTTGTGAGCGAGCTTTGCTAAAATGTCAAAATATGGTTATAAAGTAAAAAATCAGTTGAAAAAGTTGTGTTTTTTTCCGATGAAAACTCTTACGATAGATTTGTACGTTTCATCATGTCTCTTTCTTTCTTGTTAAAATAGGCGTTGGTAAGAAATGCGAATCATTTGGGATTCCTTCATGATTTAAAAAAATAAAAAATGTATCTCTTTAAAGAATTTCTTCTATCATCAACCTGCTCTCTTGATTCTTGAATTCTTAATATGAGTTTTATTTCATTTTCTACCTAGTTGTGTAAAGTCTGTGCTTTTTGTGTTTTTTTTTTTTAATTTTTTCTTCAGATAATTGGATGGTTCCTCTGTCTAGTCAGAAAAGAGAGAGTGTAAAAGTTTGGTATAATTGTGGGGCTGTGCAGTGAAAAGAGGAGGAGGAGGTATCAGAATATGGGAGTGGTTGGGTATTGGGAATTTGTAGGGATGAGTGATTGCAATTTGACTGGTGTTTTTATCCCATTTTAGACGCTTTTTTTTTTTTTTTTATTCATGGAACCGCAGCCGCTAGGGTTGTAAACGAATCAAATAATTTTGATTCGATTCGGTATTCGTATTCAATTTTTGATATTCATATTCGAGATTTTGAGATTCGAATTCGATTATAAATATTCGATTCGATTCGTTTACTAATCAAATACAAATACAAAATTGTAATATTCGATTCGATATTCGTAAATATTCGATTAAATACAAATTATATATACAATAATTATTTATATATATAGTATACTTTTATAAACTTATTATAATTTTAATTTAAAATATTTATGTTAAGGGCCTAAATCAAGATCTAATAACTCATCCCCTCTTTTTAATATATGTGTTTTTAATATCAATTAAATGAATAAATTAAATATTAATTTCATAATATCACAAAGCCTGAAAAGTTTATATTTGTAAACGAATCAAATAGTTTTGATTCGATTCGGTATTCGTATTCGATTTCTGATATTCCTATTCGAGATTTTGAGATTCGAATTCGATTATAAATGTTCGATTCGATTCGTTTACTAATCAAATACAAATACCAAATTGTAATATTCGATTCGATTCGGTTCGTTTACAACCCTAGCAGCCGCTACCTTCGGTGCGCACTGGGTAAACCACGCTCCTTGTGCAGTAGCCTGCAAACCACACAGGAGGGTTCAACCACCCTTAATGTGACAGGGTGACAGGCAACACCTAGCGGTCTTGGTGGGAATTGAACACAGGACCTATCGGTCCCGGGCCACCCACCTCGACCGCTAGGCCATCCCAAGGGGACATTGTTTGGTACCACATTGGCCTAAGGGTAACTCCAACCCTAAACTCACATTCCCAACTTTTTACTTGACACGTCAGCTTTTCAAACCAACCAACTTTTTAATATTTTTCACTCTAATCATAAACCTATCAAGTCAACTTTTTTATGGGTCCCACTACTATATACACACAACTATTTATCAATATATCTATATTTATCTATATATATATTATACTCACATTTTTTTATTCATCATATTAATAATAATAATAATAAGTGGCGGAAATTCCATATTGCGAAAATTGATGATATTGTGGTGGAAATTGAGAATGTGGTGTAAGTGGCGGAAATTGTGAAAATTGTGGATATTGAGGATATTGAGAAAATTGTTGATAGTATTGTGGGTTGGGACTATGGGAGAAGTGAGATTTTTGAGAATCCGAATTTTGAGAACTGAAATTTTCGGCCATTTCTAGAGAGAGAATATTAAACTCTTAATTTTTTTGGAATGTAAAAATTGGAAATGTGTGATATGATTTTGTGAATTAAACTAAGTATATATAATTTTTTTTTACCGTTAGATTTTTTTAATGTTACAATTTGTAACGTTACAAATTTGTAACGTCAATGAGAAAGAATTGAATGGCTATAATAATGATATAATTTATTGAAGGATGAAATAATAAATGTTTTTTGTCAAATTAATATACCTCAAATAACGTTCAAAGCCAACTATTGAATTCAATAGTTGATTTTGCCTCGTAGACCCACAAATTCACGCTCCAATGTTGCAAAGTTGGAAAACCAACTTTTTACAAGTATCAAAGCTGCCGTTGGAGGCACTCTAATTAAAAACTCTCTCTCTCTCACTCACTCAATCTTATTTCCATTATTGCAATCTCACTAGTAAGTAAATGTTTTGGAATTTATGGTTTTCAGATATTTCTGATGCGCATTTCCCTTTGCTCTCCTCTTCTTCTTCTTCTTCTTCTTCATTCCGTTAAACTAGGGTAGTGTAGATGCCGGGTGTTGAATGCAGCAGCAGTAGGTGTGTGTGGAGTAGGGAGCAGGACAAGCAATTCGAGAAGGCAATACTTCTTCCGGTAGATGGGAGAAGATTGCAGGTGAAGTGGGTGGGAATCTGGCATTGTTGAGCTTCCTTGTTATAACTCCTCTTCAGATGCCTCAGTTAGCCTTCCCGCTGATGATGACCAGTGACCCAAGTCTTGGCGCTCGGAAAGGGGATTGCTTAAACAGAGGATGAACACCGGTGTGTAATTAGTGACTCTCATTTAGATGGTTTAGATAGATTAAGAATGCTTAGTCTTTAGCTAGAGTTGTTTGATTATTTCAAAGTAATTTGCGGATATGGTTTTCCTACAGATTATTTCTTCTTGGTCAGGACAAATATGGAAAGGCCGACTGGCGAAGCATCTCCCGCAACTTCGTGGTGACAAGGACTCCGACGCAGATGGCCAACCACGCCCAGAAGTTCTTCATCAGGCTCAACTCCATGAACAAGGACCGGAGGCGCTCCAGCATCCACGACATCACCAGCGTGGCCGGAGGGGACCCCCAAGGCCCCATCTCCCGACCAAGACCACCAAGCAGCCGCCCAAAGTGTACATGGGCCACCCAGCCCTTGGGACGCCGGTGACCCTTCCGCCGCCGCCCCAAATGCACATGGCCTATGGGATCACTTATCCACCGGTTAGTTAATACTACCTCCGTCCCGTTATTTCCGACACACTTTATTTGGGCATGATAATTAAGAAAATAGATGATTAAGAATGAGATATGGATAAATGATAAATTAGGAAAGAGAAGATGACTTAGAGTAGATAATAAAGATAATAAAGTAGGAGAGAAGATGATAAAATAAGAAAAAGTAGGAGAGATAAGACGGTAACGTATGAAATAGATGATAATTATTTCTAAATTAAGAAGTGTTCAGAAATAGCGAACGTTTATTTTGGAAAAGTGTGCCAGAAATAGCGGGATAGAGATAATATGTGACTTGGAGTTTCATTCTTGAATCATTTTTGTTGTTAGTTTCGGAATAATTTAAACTGTAGAGGCGATGGTGGAGTTTACTAGGAAAAATTGTACATTCATAATCTCTTCCTGCTACTAAATTCTCTCAACCCAATAAACAACTGCAACAAATTTCTAATCTCACTAATGCTTCTACATTTATTTATATTTTATATAGATAGATAGGGATAAGCTTACAATGGATTTTTCTTGAGTCATCAAAACTTCAAAAAACTAATGAAACTATAAATCTTGATGATTGGATTTTTGTTTACTCATAAAAGGCTAATGATTTCTATATTTAGAGCTAATATCTTAAAATCATAATAGGAAAAGAGTTCAACTAGAAAGTTTAACTAAACAAGAATCCTAAATATAATAATAATCAAGAAATATTAATCAAATACGGACTCAAAGTGTTATTATTTATTATTATTATTTTATTGAAAATAGCAATCTATTATTTCATATCAATATATAATTCTGGTTAATGATTGTCGGGTTATTCATCATAATTTATTTATTTTTCATAATGCAACTGATATATTAGTAGAACTGTAGAAGGGTATGACACTCACGATAGAAGCAAATTAAAATTGAAAATAATTATCACAATTTTGATTAACTTTATCGACATAAAGATTTTTACTATAGATTCGGACGTTAATTTTGATACAGAAATAAATAAATTTGTGGTAGTAAAGGCATGACAATGACAATTAGAGTATTGTGGGGCAACAAAAGCAAAAAAGCAACTTCACTAATATTTTTATGACATATTTTTCGACAATCACCATATTGTGGTTGGACGTTCACTTTTAGAATTTTGTCATAATTACTCATTAAACCACAATTTTTTAAGTATCAAGACAATAATTAACTATAGCAAGGGAAAAACATTTATCTTCTGAATTGACCATTTTGATTTAGGTCCCGTTTAGAAGAATTTATACATAACTTATTTAAACTCATTTTAAATAATAAATTGTTTTATGCATGTTTGGGAGAGCTTATCGAAATAACTAATGAGCTCTTAGTAAGTTACTTTTAATTTATTTTTTTAAATGAATAATATTAAATTCTGATAACTTTTAGGCCCTATTTGGAAGAGCTTATAAACAATTTATTTCAATTTATTCTAAATAATAAGTCATTTTATGCGCGTTTGAAAAAGTTTATCGAAATAATTTATTTAAATAATAAGTTACTTTTAACTTATAACTTATGGCAACGATCAAAGGGAACCGAGCTGAATCAGACTCTAAGCCTCTAGTATCCAAGCGACTGAATACGAACCCAGAGTTTATACTTTACAGTTCGTCGCTCTAGAAGCCTCATTCTCGTTCCCTTCCCTCTAACCTAAGCTCAGCAGACCATATCTATAGCTTAGATCGAAGGAGTTCATCTCTGAACTGTTCTTTATTGTAAAGAACTCCTTCTTAGTTGGAGAATTTGTCAAACGCTTTAGTTTGATATCTTGTAAACTGAGATTTGTGCACAAACCGAATGAGACTAACTCAGTATAATAAAATAGCCTCCTGATCTTTTCGGGACAGTGGACGTAGGATTGTTGGATCCGAACCACTTTAAAAATCGTTGTGTTATGTGTGTTTTGTTTTACTGTTGCATTGATTACTGTTCATACTGAAAATATCTTTCAAATCATTCAATTGTGTTTCAGCAAAGCCTAAAAGACTGCACTAATATACTGAGACAGTTTTCCTAAAAACGTTTTCTAACTCAACTGAATTGGCCTACACATTTCCGCACTCTACTGAACTTCTACTGAACGGTACTGAATTCTGACCTAAGTCAGCTAGCAGACCTCAGTGAAGTCGGTCCCACTCGCCACGCGATTCGTAACGGCTTATCCGGTCTCATCGAACCCCGTTCGCACGGCATCTTCCTAAAAATGACTGTTCACGTTTTAAGTTGAGAAAGTTTTCAGGTGTATTCACCCCCCTCCCCCTTCTACACCTGAACGTTTATCTCGGGACCAACAGCTCCCTACTATGGGTATCAAACCCATGTGGTTATGAATTTTTTGATACCCGAGTGATTTGGTGGGTATGTGTTTTGATACACATGGGTATCAAAATTATACTTTATGTATTTTTTTTAAAATTTTATTTTATTTTTATAATATTATTTAATAAGAATAATGATATAAATATATATTTTCAATTTTATAAATAACAAGTACCATTAGTTAGAAACATTTTAGCATGAATATAAAAATGTTTTTTATAAAAAAAATATATACACTTATGTTTGAAATAAATAATTTTATAAAAACGTAACTTTATAATTATTTTCAAAAATACTTATTTATTTTTTGTAAATACTCAAATAAGAGATATTGTATTTTTTATTAAAATATGTTTGTATTAAATTTCACAAAATAAAAAAAAATCATATTATTATTATTTAAAATATTAAAATATTCACAAGATTATACATTCCCATTGAGGTCTAAATACAACCAAAAATCATATTTAGTTATCATACCCATTCACTAGTAAATGTCAAACACCATTAAAGGAATCAGCCATATCAATACCCAATCACCCAACTATCATACCCATTCTCATTGTCATACCCGAATTCTTACCAAACGGCCCCTAAGTTATTTTGTTAAACTGGGGCCTTAAGGAAGTTTTAAGGATTTTTACATATCGAATCCTGACAACTACATTTTTTAAATATTATTTTTATTTTTTAAGTTATTATTATTAAGTGTATTCAAACACAATTAACTTATTAATTTTAAGCGTTTATACCATAAGTTTTTATCGTAAGTCATTAAATGAGTAGTTTTTCCAAACGGAACCTTAATCCAGTAAAGCATTATTAAGAAACATAAAGTGCCATGACATCACAAGATCCATTAAACGATAATTATATTTAGATCCACTTTGTATTTCACGTAACTATAGAAATATGTTTGGAGTTAGACTTGAATATAAGTGCCTTATAATTAATTTTTGCCTATGAAACAGTACGATGAGAGAGTACATATATAGATAATATAGAGAAAAACACGTGGCTACGCATGCAAATTTAACTCAAATAGGGTGTAAACATGCAAGCCTTTTTTAGATTTGGGGAATTTGGCACTTTAAGATTGCTGAGGTTATTCAATACTTTACACATCAAGATGAATTTGATTTTGAAATATTCAAGATTTTGCCACTAGTTTTCTGAGATATCACATGATATAAGATATTGCCTTTTTGTGACCCTACAATTAAAGTTGTGACTTACATGTTAAGCAACATTTTCAATTCTTATCTCATATTATTATTATTATTATCATTATCATTATCATTATCATTATCATTATCATTGTCATTGTCATTTTCATTCTCTTGTCATTGTCATTGTCATTATCATTATCATTATCATTATCATCATCATCATCATCATGTTGGTAGTTCATTTGTTTTCAACTCTAGAAATAATATTTTCCAAGAACCACCTAAAATTCGTAAAATTTCATTTCAAATAAAGGGATAGATAAATAGACACATCTAATTACAATGATCGTATACGTTTAATAGTGATTGGGGGGATCGTAGATCAAAATATGAGTCATTCATGCTCAATATAAGATTCAATCTCCTAGTCCCTGCAGAAATGGAAAAAAAATTCACGCTCTTCCTTTCAGGAAGGGAGAATTAGAGAATTCCTATTGATTGCAACTTTCTCGAGACCTCTTCGAAAAATATGAAAACTAAAAAATGGATTGGATGATATGATCCCCTCGTCACCCTCTATATAAAGGTATGATCTCGTAATTCTTGGTCCGTAAAGATGCGTTGTTAGCTCTTCACTTCAGTTTCCCGTTATCTAACTTCCCAAATCTATGCTTATCCCAACTAACTTACTTTTATAGTCTATTAATTATTATGACTCTTTAATGTATAAATACAAAAACAGCCTACCATAAAAATTAGCATATGAATCCCACATCTATGATTCATCCAACACATCACATGGCTTTGTATTTTTTCATCCCCAAGTATATAATATATTGAAATAAAAGACAAGATACCCTTAATCGATTTGCATGCAAGGTTTGCTTGCATCAGAAAGGAGAAAAGCCAGCTCAAAAGGTGGTGATAACACAGTCAGAATCCCAAATCCATGCAACATGTTTGGTCTCATCACATTTGGTAACACACTTTCTTGCTATCAAAATAGTCTCTACACATAATAAAAAAGTTTTCATTTGCATCACAAAATCTCAACTTTTTCAATATTATCCATCTCTTTAAAGAAGCAAAAAAGAAAGCATAGAAAACAAACTTTTAGTATTTGATGACCCAAGGCTGACTCATGCAGATTGAAAAGTTGAGATTAGGCTACTCTTGTTCTGTTATATATTCACTCCAAAACATGCTTGTATTGGAGCAAGTTCTTCGAGTTAGTTACCGGTTTATCTACGACAAACATTCTAAAGCTTTTCGTCCCGTTTACAAGCAAAGGAAGCATGATCGAGCTAAAACACAGTAGGCTCAGATTTGGGAAGACAAGCATGCTTAAGGATCATGCATTGGGTGTTCCAATCAGCTCGGCAAAGTATGCATTCGCGTATAACAACACCTCGAAAGAACTCATGTCTACTCCTTCCAATCATTACTCCAAAATAAGAACTGGTTAGCCCTTTTCTTGACTAGTCATGTTCTTTAAAATGTTAAAGATAAGTCTGAATCTGAAGTTAAATGCAAATTTGATGATATTGCAGATAGTGGGAATTCAGTAGTTGCTAAGATGATCAAACTAGGCAAAACAATGGATGTGATTGCTCAAGGAATCCGAGAGCACGGTATGTAACAACACAAGTCAGATGATATGATCGCACATATATATTATCACTTTTTTCTGATAAATCTTTGATTAATCGTGCAGTGAGATTAGGACCAAAGTTGAGTGAAACAGTGAAGGGGAAGCTGAGCTTAGGTGCAAGAATCCTCCAAGTGGGAGGCGTCGAGAAAGTGTTCAAGAAGAAGTTCAACATCACAGACGATGAGAAGCTGCTGAAGGCCTCTCAGTGCTACTTATCAACAACAGCAGGGCCAATAGCAGGACTCCTCTTTGTTTCAACTCAGAGAGTTGGCTTCTGCAGTGAGAGATCCATCAGAGTCTCTTCTCCAACTGGGAAAGTGGCGAAAGTTCATTACAAGGTTATGATCCCTTTGAGGAAGGTGAAGAGGGCTTATGAAAGTGAAAACGCGAAGAAACCGGCTGAGAAGTATGTGCATTTGGTGACTGGGGACAACTTTGATTTTTGGTTCATGGGGTTTTTCAGCCATGAAAGAACATTAAAGGTTCTCCAACAAGCAATCCATCAGGCAACATGAGAATCCATAGCATGCTATAGGGTTGGTGTTTTTTCCTCTATTCTCTTAGGATGTATAGTGGTGTTATACTCTCTAATGTGTAGTGTACAATTTTGTGAAAATACTTATTTAGTATCAGTTGATGAAATGCACTTCTTTTTTTCTAAATGTATAACCATGCTTCTTCAAGAAACAATGGAAATGAGATTGTTCCAGTGACAATAAGGCAACATGAAATCAAGTAACAATTTCCTTCTTCTTTCTCACAAGTACAAACTTTGGATTCAGCAAAGTCAATACCTAGTTATTTACATGAGGAGCAATGAATCAATACTGTAGTCACTCCCCATGCCATGGTATTTATTATATATATATATATATATATATTCTCATTATCAACTACGTATTCCTGTGGAGTACTAGTGGGCCATAATTATAATTTAACTTAAAACAACAAATATATTCCCTCCGTCCCATCTCACTTTTCCAATTTGGTTTCGGCGCGGTTATTTAGATGGGTTGGTTTTATATAATCAAACTGAGGAACCTTCTCCTCCTCAGCCTACCCCTGTTCTTACTACTACCTCATCCAGCAGTAGCCCAGACCTCTCCGCGATACAAGAAAAGCTCACGGTACTGACTGACAAAGTTGAAAGTCAGGCCAAGCTTCTCTCCGCTCATACTCGAACCACAACCGATGCTCTGAACAAGTTGGGTGCCACATTCACCTTGGCTGAGATGGCTCTCCGCACTACTCTCAACAATCTCAGTAAGGAAGTATGTGCAGTAGAAGATTTTCATACTTCTCTACACAAGATAGCCACTTCCAATGAGGAGATGTCCGATCGAGCTGAACGACGCATTATCCATTCCATCAGAGGTCTGGAAGATAAGATTGATGATGATCTCACTCGTCTGGGAATCATTGACTAAATTAGCCGATGAAGTGTCAATGATTCCTTGATCTCATATAAAAACGTATCCCAGTGATGATGCCAAAAAGGGGCAAGATAAGGTGGATACTAACGAAGAAATCCAGACCGGCAAACGACTGCAGAAAGGTCTAAAGAAGAAGGGATTATTCATTCGTGGACTTCCTGACGAAGAACCTGACCAACAGCAGAAAGTTCTCAACGAAGCCGACACTTCAAGCAACAAGAATGCAGAGGCTCCTGAAAGCAACAAGGTTGCAGCTACTGAAAGTCAAAATCAAACTCAGCCTGAGAAATCCTCTGGGCCTGCACCTTAGAATATGGTTGACCTAGAGGTCGAACCCGAGGAAAAACAGAAAGATGCAACTGATGCAACAACCTCTATTACTGCGGAAGAAGCTGCAAAAAGGGCAGAAGAAGAAAAGTTGCACAACTATTTCAAGAGGCTCCTGAGTGGCTTGAAGTCTTTAAAGCAGCTAGGGAAGCTGAAGCAAAAGAAAAACAAGAGCGTGCTGAACGACTCAACAAAGATGAGGAGATTGCTTAGAGATTTGAAGTCACAGAAAGATGAAAGCTGCATACAAGCCCATCAGCAAGGAGCCAGCAAAGAAAACTTCTGAAGAACAGTTCAAATCCTCTCACATCCCTGAACCAAGTTGGTCTAACTTCTCAGGAGAGACTTTAGACCGATTCACAAGAGCTTGCTAAGCCAAGAATCTAACAAGTTTGAACATGAAGATGAAGATATGATTGCTCAGGACATGTGTTTAGATCCTGATGGGACTAAAGCTAAACTGAAAAGAGGCTAGACAGGAAAGTAGCCAGGAAAAAGAGGCGAGACAAATGATGGAGACAGAGTAACTATGACATCCTTCAACATAATGATAAGATATATGCTAAAATCGAGAAGAGGAAGGAGATGATGCATCCTAAAGCAAAATCTACTGCTCTTACCTCCTCCGAAAAGAAGACAGGAACAAAAATGAAATTGTTCAAGGAGCCCCTGAAGCTTCACTTTCCCTGGACTAATAAATGGGTTACTATGAATCAGTCTGATCTATGGGAGCTACTGAAGATAGGGTTCATAAAAAGATACTATTGATGGAAAATGTTTGGGTTTGAGCCTGCTGATGAGGCCTTCAACCGATGGGGGTTGGGACACGATAATGGGGCATGCACGTCAAGCGGGAGTTCAAATCAAAGCCCCGGAAAAGCGTTTGTTCCAACCCCTAATCCTGAGCGACGACAGCATAGCTCACTCAAAGCTTGAAGAAGAACTCTATGATGCTGCTACTAAGATGAAACTCGCTGAGAAAGAGAACTTTATGAAATAATTGGATCGACTGAGGGATGCGATCCGCGTTCAATATGGTATTCAACCTCTCCGATCATCTCGCACATCCTTCTTAGAAGTTCTCCGTAAGATCAAGCAGAAACTTCTCTTCTTATTTTTCGTTATTATGGGATGTAATCGACTTTGTAACTCTTCCTAATTATAATGAAAATTCTTTTTCCTGCTCATTCCTGAAAACAATAACTCTTTGTCCGGGAATCTCTTATTATGACCTAGTTATATACTAGGTTGCACGGACACGGACACGGTACGATACGGATACGGGACATGGGATACGATATTTTTTAAAAAATTTAAGACACGACACGGGCGCTGATATAAATAATATTAAATTATTAATATTATCAAATGATCAACTCAAAGCATATAAGTCATAACTCATAAGTCATAATCATAGCATAAAAGTGTGAAATACTAAGATAAGTAGATAACAACAATAAACATTAGTCTAAGTCATAATTCATAAGTCATAATAATCTAAATAAAAAATATTAGGGTTGTAGCAAATCAGAGTTTACTCCATTTATTGAAAAATTTAATTTAGTTTATTTAAAGTGAAAGATTGAAGGTTTCGATGATTTAATAATCGTTGTGAAAGAAGTGGTCAAACAAACGTGTCCAAATCAAAAAAACGTGTCCCGTGCGTGTCGGACACATAAATTGCCGTGTCCGGGAAGTGTCCGATTTTTTTTAATTTTTTTTATTATGGACTCTTTTTTCCTGTGTCCGACACGTGTCGGGCGCGTGTCCGAGCGTGTCAGTGTCCGACACAGTACGACGGCATTTTTCGGAGTGTCCGTGCAACATAGGTTATATATCTATAACTAGGGGTGGACGCGGGTACCCGCGCGGATACGACACGGGTACGGATTTACCCGCAAATATTACCACCTATTTATAATATATTTAAATTCATAAATAAAAATTAAAAAATACCAATAAATGAAATTTTAAAAACATAAATTAAAATTAAAAAATACCAATATATTTAAACCACTAAATAGGACTATAGGAGTAGATAATCTGTTTTATAAACTATGTTCCAATGGTGTTTCACCATAAATTATAATTATAAAACCGCCCATATGATTATCAACTATGAAACCATAGATTCTTATAATTAAAATTACCGTAGAAAACTGTTTAGTCACACTCTAGTGCTAGCACAAAACATGCAAACGGGTACCCGCGCCGTCCCGTGCCCACCTCTACGCAAGAGGACCTCATGTAAAAAAAATTGTATATTAATGCGGGTATCCGTTCGGGAACGGGTATCTAAGAATAAAACCCGTTCCCGACCCGCTTGATTTTTTGCGGGTACCCGCGTAACGGGTACCCGTACCCGTTTTTCCCGACCCGAACGGGACGGGTATGGGCGCGGGAACCCGAATTGTTTGCCCACCCCTATCTATAACTATCTCTACTCCTTATCCTTATTTACTTTTGTCTTTTATTGCTAGTCAATGTTTTGACATCATCAAAAAAGAGGAAATTGTTGAGATATGATTTTAATAATACGGTTATGATATAGATCTCAAAACCTTAACTGATGATGAACCATGTCATAGCATGTATTTAGGATATAGAGTCAGTTGTCCTTCATGTTTCTCACTTCAGTATGTCACCGCACGCCTCCTGATGAACAAAAATTAGTATCCGTCCTTATTTCTGATAGATACTGTTGGGTTATGAGTCAATAGATGATACTCAGCATGTTATCGGGTTAAAATAATATTGGGGGAAATCATAGTAGTACTATGGAATTGAAGATCCCAAAACCCAGCTGATATCAGTAGTGTAGTGTCTCGATAGGATTAGCTGATGTATAGGTTAGACTTTTTGTATTTGTTTATCTTTTCGTCTAAGTCCTGTACGGGGTAAATTGTTGGATTGATCTTATGTCGAAGTTACTCTCCAGAACCCCACGTCATCAGTGTAATCGCTTGCATTCTTCAGTCAATAGCTGATCTTTTCCTTCAGCCAATAGAAGACAGCTCATTAGCTGATAAACATCAGCAGAAGAACCCAATGCAAAGCTCAGTACCTTCGCAGTCATCAGCTGACCCACTAAAGCCATATCCTTTGTCAGCAGACTCAGACGAAGAAGACAGAGACTATCCTAAGTCTATTGTATTCGACAGAAAACGACCCAGTCGTAAAAGTCATTTCGAAGTTCAGCAGAAGATCATACAAGGTTGAAGAATAGTCAACTCTGACCACTGACACATTCTCACCTACCACAAACCTCGACCAATGAGAAGCCGACAACGCTTTATCTGCTCTGACCAACTAAAGCTGCTCTCATGTACAGTGTCCAACAACTCTGCTGCAACAATTCGAAAATATGGTCGTTTTCTTTGGAAGCTTGTGACACGTGGCATCGTCTTCTCCAACGGACACATGCCTGCTCACAACTATAAATAGAGAAGAAAACCGAGCTCCACGCACGGGATACACAAGGGAAAAACGCTCAAGCTCAAGAACAAACTCTAGCAAACTTAAAGACCATTCCAGCGAAGAACTTGCCTTCATAGAATATTTCTAGTTCTTCTCTCTAGAGTTCTTTAGATCCCTTCTTCTCTAGCTAAGCTCATTGCAAAATCTATAGCTTAGAAATTTCGAAGGAGTTCACTTTCTGTGAATTGTTCTTATTGTAAGAACTCCTTCTTAGTTGGAGATTATCCCCTCCCCTTCAAACTTAGGTTTGAATTGTAAAGTCGCTAAGGACTATAACTTAGAAGGGTCATCCGGTCGGCACGTATTCCTTGCTGAGGCTTGCTCAGATAAATCAACAAGTTCTCCTGTTTCATCAGGACCGTGGACGTAGGATCTTGCGTTTCCGAACCACGTTAAATTGCTTGTGTTATTTACTGTTTTATTGCATTGCATACAAACTGATTAAAAATCATATCTTTGCATAAAACGTATTTTCAAAGCGCACCAGCCAAAAGACTTTAACTTGCGAAAACGCGTTTTCAAACTGAGACGAATCTCCGGGCCCTACACTCTTATCCGCACAACGTCTCCGACTGAGTTTCAAGTACTGACTAAAGTCAGTAGGAGAGCTCAGTAGTTGGCACACTTCTGACCCGTGATCGAAGGTTACTATCTGGCACTGTTCATCAGTCGCAACCTACATCTCAGTTGTCCTTCACGTTTTGAGAAAAGAAACTGTGATCAGGTGTATTCACCCCCCCCCCCCTCTACACCTGACTATCGTCTCCGGACCAACAATTGGTATCAGAGCACACGGTGTTCATCTGATCACCGGTTCTGTACTACTGGTCTTCTCGAACAGATCCTGAAAACGCTTTTACTGCACAAGCATATCTTCATTCATCCTTATACTTGTTCCCAACATGTCTGATATATCAGGTATTCAGATGGTACCGATGTTCTCAATAGAGAACTACACGGTATGGCGTGTGAGAATGGAGGCACACCTTACATCGCTGCATGACAGCATGACGGATGTCCTTGAGACAGGACCCATCGTTCCCATGATCGACAGCGTCCAGTTTGCCGCTGTGGGAGGTGTAGGAGCACAGACTGGTGTTAAGATCCCCAAAGAAAAATCTGTCTTCACACCAGAAGAGAAAAAGCTGCACAACCTCGACCGAGTTGCGCGAAATGCAATACTGACTACGCTCAGTAATTCTCACCTCGGGAGAGTGCAAGACTGCAAAACGGCAAAAGAACTCTGGGATGCCCTGGCTGTACTGAGCCAAGGAACCCCGCAGATCAAAGAAAACAAGCTCGAATTAGAGCTACAGAAGTTCGATGCCTTTGTAATGGAGCCCAGTGAAACCATTGACAAGCTTAGCGTCAGATTCACAAATCGAGTCAATGTGATCAATGGGCTGGGGAGGATGTTCACCAACAAAGAGATGAACACCAAGATCTTGAGAGCTCTACCTCGACAGAAGTGGCTTCCATTTGCTACTTATTTACGTCGCTCTGATCTTAATGCTCTAACTCCTGATGTTATCTTTTCAGAATTAAAAACAGAGGAATTTGAGCATAGCCTACCCCAAAGATGTTCCAGTGCTCCAGCTGACACTCAGATCGACCATGCTTTCAAAGCAACAGTCAACAAAACTGGAGTAAAACCTGTTTCCTCCAGAGAGAAAAGGAGAGAGTCAGAAAGCTGAGGAAATACAACATAGATTCTCCCTCAGGTAAGAAAGATTATCAGAAAAGGGAATAATCTAAACCTTCTACTGACTGCAGGAACTTAGAACATGCTGCAAGTCCATCGAAGGACTCAGCTGGAAAAAGTAGCAGATCATCTGTCTGCTATAACTGCAAGAAGGAGGGACATTATCGGACGATCGTCCCGTGAACTCTCAGTGCTCAACGAGCGTAACGGCGAGCCGTGCGTGAGAAATTTGCCCGTAGGAGGCAGGCTTACATAGCCGGAGAGATATCCGACAACTCAATCGAGGAGGATACATTTATGTATTCCTCTGAGGACGAAGCTGCATTCATCGCAATTGAGACCGGAGAAACAATTCCAGAAGAAACAGCTGAATATTGTCTGATGGCCGGAGAAGAGGCTGAGGTAAATTCTAAACATAACATACCCTCTTCTTCACACAGCACACACGACACGTGCTCGGTCACAGATGAGCCTCTAGATGTGGTACAAGCCTATGACGATCTACTAGAGGAGCATATTCAGCTGAGCAGAGAGTTCAACAGAACTATTCAGGAACTGGAACAGGTAAAGGCTGAAAATCAGAGACTTTCTTCTAATTGTCAGGTCTCTACTGACTCAGAGAATCTTGTTGCGAGACTCAAAGAAGAGATTAAATCTCTTATGACTAAGTCTCAGCTTCAAGAAACTCAGATTTCAGTTCTGACTAAGGACAATTCTGTGAAAGAGACTGAAATAGCCCGACTCAGTCAGAAGCTCGCAGACTTGGAAAAAGATTATGACTCACTAAGGAAAAGTGATGAAGTTTGGCGAGAACTGATGACTGAACAGTACCTAGGAGCTAAGGAGAAGTTGGAAAGTATGCTTAGAGCACAAAGGCCGACGGTCATGAAAGAAGGACTTGGCTATACTCATGAAGCTTCCACTTCAAAGAGCTCAGAACTGTTGGCTGATAGGTTCGTCAGAGGTAAAGTTCAGACTACTGACTCAACACCTCAGACGAAGAATAAACAGAAGATAGTTGCACCTCAGCCGAGCAACAAGAAGCAGCTGACCAAAGGTTCCAGCCCCAGGACACCACGATCAAACTCAGGGGGAACCAAGAAGGTCAGGTGGGCGGAACAGTATAATGAGCCACTGTATGAGAACCCGGCTCAGTATGGTTCATACTACTATGAGCCCAGGGTCAGGAGGAACGTAAAATCTCAGAAGAAGAAAGCTCCTGAACCTAAAATCATCAGAAAGTCAGTATCTCCGAGTCCTGAGGAGAAGAAAGCTGACAAGGTTCAGAAGAAGAAGTCTCAGACTTCAAAGGTTCCTAGGCAGATCTGGGTTCCGAAATCACCCACTAACATGTAAAGACCCAACTGAACCAAAGGGTACCTAAAAATGTTTCTGTTTTGCAGGGGCATAAGGACCCTTGGATAGTGGACAGCGGCTGCTCGAGACACATGACTTATCAAAAGAGCCTGCTGACCAACTACATACGGGAAAATGGTCCCAGAATTGAGTTTGGTAACAACTCTAAAGGCTATACAAGGGGATACAAAACACTGAATATTGGGACTGCCTCAGTTCCAAGAGTAACATATGTTGAAGGATTTCAACATAATCTCCTTTCAGTCAGTCAATTCTGTGACAATCTGAATAGAGTAATCTTTGACGCTGGTTTCTGTGATATTGTTGACAAATCTACAGGGAAAACAGTGTTATCAGGTTCGCGGAGGAAGAATATCTACGTTGCAAACTGGAAAACCGCAGAACCTGGGGCTTGCTTGCTCGCACAGACTAAATCTAGTGACAAGGCAGGATGGCTGTGGCACAAGAGACTCAGCTACCTGAACTTCAAGACTATGAACAAGCTCGCCAAGAACTCTAAAGTCAGAGGACTGCCCAACGAATCGTTTATCAAAGATAGAAATTGTGAAGCATGCTTGAAGGGAAAGCAGACAAAGAGTAGCAATCCACATATTCCTTCACCTTCCACTGATGGAATCCTTCAGCTGCTGCACATGGATTTATTCGGGTTAGTTTCTCCAGTGACTATACGAGGCAAGAAGTATGTCCTTGTCATTATTGACGACTACTCAAGATATACATGGGTCATCTTCATCGCCAACAAATCTGATGTCATGACTGAGTTGCCTAAACTGCTGAAAAAGCTCAGTGTAGAAAAGGACATCAAGATACAGAGAATTCGCTCAGACAGAGGAACAAAATTTCTCAACTCAGTAGTTAAAGAGTATTGCGAAAAGGAGGGAATTAAGCACGAGACATCAGCAACTCGCACCCCTCAGCAGAACGGACTTGCTGAACACAAAAACAGAACACTTAAAGAAGCAGCAAGAATGCTCCTAGCAGACTCTGGACTACCCTCAAACTTCTGGGCAGATGCTACTGACACAGCCTGCTACACTCAGAATCGCTCACTACTTACACTGCAACACATGAAGACACCATACGAATTATGGAAAGGGAGAATTCCTTCTATTTCTCATTTTCATATTTTTGGCTGTCCGTGCTTTATTCACAATAATGGGAAAGCTTTGATAGCAAATCTGATCAAGGAGAATTCTTGGGATACTCTCGGGTCAGTAAAGCCTTCAGAGTCTTTAACTATCGGACCCTTTGAGTGGAGGAAAGCCCTCATGTTGTTTTTGATGAGTTTGTTACTGAGAATAGGAAAACTACAAAGACAAATACTGAAGATGTCAGCAGCAAGCTACAGGATCTCGCACTAAACGACAAAGCTGAAAAGATCCAGCATTATTGGGATGATGAGTCAGACGATGAAGAAATTTGGACTCAGCCAACAAGTGATGTAACTGACCTGGTTGATTCTACTGAACGGAATCAACAACAGGTAACAACGGTCGATGAGGAAGCCCCAGTGGTAACTGAGACCTCTACTGAGAATATAAACTCAGGGGGAACACATACTGTTCCTGAGCTAAATGCCCCTGAACTTGGAAACTCAGTAGATCCTAACCTTCTTACTGAACTGCTGCAATCACAGAACAGTACAACTGAAATGCCTAACACACCTACTGACTGTGCAGAAGTTGTATCAGAAGAAGAAGCCAGACTCAGACGTTCATGGCTTGACGCTCACTCTTCAGATCTTATCATAGGAGATCCATCAGCAACCATAAGGACAAGATCTAAATTAAGTCAAGGAGAAAGCTCACTCTATTCTTGTTTCTTGTCCACAGAAGAACCTCAGTCAATAGAGGACGCACTCAATGATGCTGACTGGATCATCGCCATGCAAGAAGAGCTGAACAGTTCGTTAGAAACGAAGTTTGGGAGCTTGTTGACAGACCTAGACATCAGCACGTGATTGGTACTAAGTGGGTCTTCAAAAACAAGCGTGATGAAAACAACGTCATTGTCAGAAATAAAGCTCGACTAGTTGCCAAGGGATACTGTCAAGCAGAAGGAATCGACTTTGATGAAACATTCGCTCCAGTCGCCAGATTGGAAGCTATTCGTCTATTCCTAGCTTATGCAACGCATCAAGGATTCAAAGTATATCAAATGGATGTAAAGTCAGCTTTTCTGAACGGTGTGCTGAAGGAAGAAGTCTACGTGGAACAACCGCCCGGCTTTCAGCAGGGACATCAGGTGTACAGACTTCAGAAAGCTCTGTATAGGTTAAAACAAGCACCCAGGGCTTGGTACGATACCCTATCAGACTTTCTACTTCAAAAAGGTTTTCAGAAGGAGATAGTAGATCGCACCCTGTTCAACATAAAGTCAGGAGATGACATCCTAGTGGTGTAAATCTACGTGGACGACATCATTTTCGGTTGCAGAAACGTGACTATATGTCAACAATTCGAGAAAATGATGAAGGAGAAATTCGAGATGTCCATGATGGGAGAAATGAATTATTTCCTTGGATTCCAAGTAAAGCAATCACCTGGAGGAATTTTCATCAATCAAGCCAAGTACACTCGAGATCTCCTGAAAAGATTTGGCTGCGACTCGAGCAAGCCAGTCAAAATCCCCATGAATACGAATTTCAAAATCGATCTAGATAAAGAGGGAGCTTCTGTGAACTCTACTGATTATAGAGCTATTATTGGTTCTTTATTATACTTAACAGCTAGCCGACCTGATATAACTTATGTTGTAGGTGTATGTGCAAGATTTCAAGCGGATCCCAAGCGAAGTCATCTAGACTCAGCAAAGAAGATTCTGCGATATCTAAGAGGAACACCTGACGCAGGGTTATGGTATCCTGCTGATGATAACCTTATACTGACAGGTTATTCTGATGCTGATTATGCAGGATGCAGGATAGATCGAGAGTCAACTTCTGGAACGTGTCAGTTCCTAGGCAGCAAGCTAATATTTTGGTTTTCAAAGAGACAGCATTCAGTGGCAACGTCCACTACTGAAGCTGAGTACATGGCTGCTGGACGTTGTTGTGCCCAGATCCTTTGGCTTCGACAACAACTGAGAGACTATGGTATAATTCTGGATGAAGTGCCCATCTACTGTGACTCCACCAGTGCTATTGCTATAACTCAGAATCCAGTTCTCCATACGAGATGCAAGCACGTGGATATTCGACACCACTTCATCAGAGACCATGTCGAGAAGAAGGATATCAGAATGGAGAAAATCCATACTGACAAGCAAAGGGCAGATATACTGACAAAACCACTAGCTGAGAACAGATTCAGAGAATTATCAGTTGAGCTAGCTCTACTGGATCCTACTGAATCGTGTCAGTAGAACACAACAATTGGTATCAGTAGAAGCCAACCACTGATATACCAACAATTGGTATCAAGTGTAAGGGATCAGTATGACAGGTCAAAGACTCAGTACAATGATTCAGTCGGGAGAATCAAACTGTACATAGTAAGGGGGAATGTGGTCATCGGCACATCAACTGTCCTCCTAAGTCTAACGGTAACCACCGATCGTAAAATCAGTCGAAGAGGTTTGCGTAGTCTTAATCTTATCAGAAGCATGCTCGCATTTATTATCTCAGTCGCTTGCACTCAGTAGTTAATGAGCATTTATTTCTCGCCATTAATTCTTAAGGATAAGTCAGTAGGAAACCGTTCTCATTTAAAATGACTTAGTCTTTAATGCTGCCTGCAGCGCATTTAATGCATGTCTTTTCACTTACCTTAACTGCGCATAATCCTACGTGGGTCTATGGTAGAGGCGGCTTGTGTAATCATTCCTCCTATATCATCAAATCCCAGCCGTCAATTAAAATGAAAGATTAAACCCTAGCCATCCGATCTTAACAACTTGATACGCATAATCATATAAGATCTTTCATCTTCTACCTCTCGTCTTACTTCTCGCCATTCTCGATACTTAGAGCTTTCTTACGCAATTCAGTTCTTCAAGTTAACTGCTCTGCATCTGCTTATTTCAAAGCTCTAAATCTTTCGGTAATGTACTAAATCGTGCTTAAAAACTCATACTAACTTACTCTATTTTCAAGTGCTAACGAGTTTTTCGCAGATTATCATGGCGACGTTTCAGACACCCACCAACATAGACGAGATCATTCTCTCTCGAATTCAGTTCGAACTCACTATGGCGCTACGGCAAGTCGACATTCCGTATCTGGAGCCAGTATTCGATGCTCTAGAAGAATCTGGCTTAGGGCTGCTTGTCTCGAAGCAACCTAGAGCGTATTTACCCAGACAAGTGGCGGAGGTTTACTATAACTGGCAGACTCTAGATACAGGAGCCGAGGTCTCCAGATTCGCGTTCATGAAGGAGGTTGATTCACTGTCGTGGGACGCGAGTGAACACGAGTTCAACATCAGAGATGCTCTTGAACTAGCTTTTGACCTGACAAACGATGGAATCTCTCCTATCGGATATAAGGAGAAGGAGATCAATTCTTATGTCCAGAAATTCTGTGGAAAAAGGGACATAACTTTCAAGACAGCCCTGCCGAAGAATCAGTTGTTGCCACAATATCGAGGGCTCGCATACATTGTGTCTCACATCCTCACGAGCTCAGCCGGTTCTTATGATCAGCTTTCCAAGCCCCGCATTCAGCGATGATGATTATAGATGATGGAGTCGAGTGAACTCGGATCGACTATTACTTAGCCGAGCTCAAAGCTCGGGCTCAAAAGTTCACAAACCTACCCACCTGGAGATAGGAGGCTAATTAGTGTGGGTAAGCTGCAGTATGGGACAAAGATGTCCATACCGATCGAGCGATCGGCCTCGAGGAGTTCGGCTTTTTGCCGACTCCGTATTTCGACAGCAAGCTCGTGAAATTCAAGACGAGAGCCGCTGCTGAGAAATCAATCAGGCGAGGGCCACCTGATCAGAAAAGAGATGCTTCAGATTTGCCCCCTCGCGCCGAACCGCCTAAGAGGAAGAGGCTCCGTAAGCTTCGGACTCGCTAAGGTACCAACCAAAACTCGCCTCTCCTCCACCCACTCAGGAGGATCCACCCCTGGACACAGATACAGGCATAGAGGGTGCCACGCTGAAAGATAAGGTTATCAGCTCCTCTGAGACTCAGTCTGACATTGCCAGATCGACTGAAGAAGTCTCATCTGAGTGGACCACATTGCACTCCACCCATCTCCGTGCTACTAGAGAAATACATGCTCAGATTCCTGAGATAGCTGAGCATCCAGACTTGGTGGACATTGCTATTAGGGCAAGGACACAGATGGTGCTGAGATTCCTCAGCTGGGACATACTTGAAGATATTATCAGATCTCAGTCAGTTCTGTCCATACTTACTGAGGAGCAATCTTTACAGTCAGCAATAGGGTTCGGGGAACCAGCTGACTTAGCTTCTCTGGAGGATCTGCGTGCTGCTATGCTATACCTTCTCAGCTTAAGATCAGCAGCACCAGACCACAACCCTTCGCCTCCATCTCATCATGGAAATAATGATAATAATGATAATGATGATGATGATCAGGCTACACCCAAGGAAGCAGATTTAGGAGGATCTGCTGAGGGTAACACTCCCCGCGAAAAGGGCCGCTCACCACCAACCTCCACATCAGGTGAAGCCCTTGTTGCCTCGAAGCCGAGTCGAACGCAACAGCTCGCGACGTCTGAGCAGAGGCTCGGAACCAGCAGTTATCAGATCAAGCCAATCAGTTCTGTGTCCTCTAAGTCGGTAAACAGAGCTATCAGGAGATAGGGAGACAAAAATCGTCTCCTTGCAAAAGACATACACCTCAAATGGGCTCACTACACCAAAGCCTAGACTGAGGGCGTCAACCAACTTGCCGACGGGGTTAGTAAGGTCTCAGCTCCTACTCAAATCAATATCAAGGAGATAGTCGAGGCCGCCCTCGAAGCTCAGAAGGCGGACTTAGCCGCTCAGAGTCAGCAGCTCCTTATCTCTCAGCAGAAATCTTTCTCTGAGCAGCTGACTCAGGGTCTTACGGCAGTCTAAGCCACAATGGATGAGAGGAATAGAGTGGCCACCTCCAGTCTTCAATCTGCCATCAAACAACAGGCTGAGGCCCTGAAGCTCATCCAGAAAGAAATCACAGAATCTCATGATCAATCTCTGCTGAAACTCCGACAGAAGTCAGCCGCTCAACTCCGAAGATTCAGAGATGATCAGGAAACAAAATGGGACAGATATTGCGATGCAGTCAAGGATTTCGAATCCACCGCCAACCTTATCAAAAATCTTGTCTTTAATCTGGATAAGGAAGTCACTGCCATCCGCACTCGCCTCTCCCTGGCTGATGATGCCAAAAAGGGGGAAGAGGTTGAGGAAGAAGCCAAGGTACATGAACAGGCTGAGGCGGAGCAGAATGTGGTGGAGAAAGTCTCAGAAGTCCAAGAGACTAGCAAGGGGGAAGCTAATCAGAAAGAAGGTTCAGCTACTCAGGCTGGAACTAGTTCAGCAGTACCTCTCTTCCAACTTGTCCAGTCCCTGAAGTCCAAGTCCAACCTACTACGACTGAGCCAGCAGCTGTTTCAACTGCTCAACTCATTGAAGACATTGCTCAGTTTGTGGATGCAGAGGATGAGCCACTGCCACTGCAAAGGCCGGGGAAGGAGATCACAACTGAAGTCACTCCATCTTCCCCGTAGCCTAAATTCAAATCAAAAGCGGTGCAGGAGGCGTATGATCAAGAAGTTGCTCAGAAGCTTCAAGATCAACTAGATCAGGAACATCAGATTGAGGAAGCGAAAAAGGCTAAGAAGCTTAGAAAACTAACTGGCAAGATCGCCAAAGGAAAGGTTAAGCAGATACTGGATGAACAGCAGAAGAAAGCTCAGGACAAGCTAGCTAAAGCATCCACTCCTGCAGTCCAGTCCCTAGCTCAGAGTTCTTATTTTCCTACTCTAACACCTGAACAAGAGGCCGAGGACAAAGCCATCTGGGAAGCCATGCTGAAGGGACTAAATCTCCGAAGAGGTGATGCTAGATCAGCGGCTCTCAGAGAGAAGAAAAGATTGGATGACCTGGCTAAGATCATTCAAATGACAGATAAGATAGCCAGTGAGCCAACTGTAGACTGGAAGAGGCAAATCCCAAGGTCCTATAGGAAAGGAGCGCTCAGAGCACCTTACATCAAGAAGGCTCCTATTCCTCATGTAGACAAGTGGGTGCCAGTCGAACTAAACGAGCAGTGGGAGGAACTTAAAGCAGATTTTATCAAGGGATATTACGTATGGGGCTTCTATCCTTCTGATAGACCAGCTGATCAACTTGTCAATGAGTTTATTTGTCGATTCGATGCAGAACTCAGAGATCAGCTCCGTCAGATTATGGAAAAGGAGAAGATACCCTTCAAAGCTCCAAACTTCAGACGCATCCCTTGAAAATGAGATCGAAGCAGCTGCTTACCATCTTGGCCTAAGTATCCATCAGCCTGCGGATCACGAGGAAGTCTAGATTCTGCGTGCAAGAATCTACAAGTATTATTGTCTGGACCCTCCAGCTGACAAGTCTGCAGACTTCAAGAACAAGACCAAGAGATTCAGACGTCAGCAGTGATCTTCTCTTCTTCATTCCTTTGTAATAGAGATAGGAACCATGTAATCTTCATCTCATATATACCAGTTCCTATTTCTAGCCAGACAATTACTCATTGTCTTACGGCTTTTGGTTGTGTTTTCGCTATCACAACTAATCACTGAAGTGATCTGACACACACTCACACATAACCATTCTCTGATTTTGCCCCTCTTAACTGCTGATCTCGTTGAAGTTAACTAATTCAGTTTACTGAAGTCTATCTATGTCAGTAGTTTACTATCCTCTCTTTATATTTCATAGAAGTTTTTAGAGATTGTGTTTTAGAGGTTTTGCCATCATCAATTAGGGGTAAATTGTTGGGTTATGAGTCAGTAGATGATACTCATCATGTTATCGGGTTAAAATAATATTGGGGGAAATCATAGTAGTACTATGGAATTGAAGATCCCAAAACCCAGCTGATATCAGTAGTGTAGTGTCTCGATAGGATTAGCTAATGTATAGGTTAGACTTTTTTATTTGTTTATCTTTTCGTCTAAGTCCTGTATGGGGTAAATTATTGGATTGATCTTCTATCGAAGTTACTCTCCAGAACCCCACGTCATCAGTGTAATCGCTTGCATTCTTCGGTCGAAGGCCGATCTTTTCCTTCGATGAAGACGGCTCATCAGCGATAAACATCGAAGAAGAACCCGACTGCAAAGCTTCGTACCTTCGCAGCATCACCGACCCACTAAAGCCATATCCTTTGTCAGCAGACTCAGACGAAGAAGACAGAGACTGTCCTAAGTCTACTGTATCCGACAGAAAACGACCCAGTCGTAAAAGTCATTTCGAAGTTCAACAGAAGATCATACGAGGTTGAAGAATAGTCAACTCTGACCACTGACACATTCTCACCTACCACAAACCTCAACCAATGAGAAGCGGATAATGCTTTATCTGCTCTGACCAACTAAAGCTGCTCTCATGTACAGTGTCCAACAACTCTGCTGCAACAATTCGAAAATATGGCCGTTTTCTTTGGAAGCTTGTGACACGTGGCATCGTCTTCTCCAACGGACACATGCCTGCTCACAACTATAAATAGAGAAGAAAACCGAGCTCCACGCACGGGATACACAAGGGAAAAATGCTCAAGCTCAAGAACAAACTCTAACAAACTTAAAGACCATTCCAGCGAAGAACTTGCCTTCATAGAATATTTCTAGTTCTTCTCTCTAGAGTTCTTTAGATCCCTTCTTCTCTAGCTAAGCTCATTGCAAAATCTATAGCTTAGAAATTTTGAAGGAGTTCACTTTCTGTGAATTGTTCTTATTGTAAGAACTCCTTCTTAGTTGGAGATTATCCCCTCCCCTTCAAACTTAGGTTTGAATTGTAAAGTCGCTAAGGACTATAACTTAGAAGGGTCTGTCCAGTGCACAGATTCCTTGCTGAGGCTTGCTCAGATAAATCAACAAGTTCTCCTGTTTCATCAGGACCGTGGACGTAGGATCTTTCGTATCCGAACCACGTTAAATTGCTTGTGTTATTTACTGTTTTATTGCATTGCATACAAAACTGATTAAAAATCATATCTTTGCATAAAACGTATTTTCAAAGCGCACCAGCCAAAAGACTTTAACTTGCGAAAACGCGTTTTCAAACTGAGACGAATCTCCGGGTCCTACACTCTTATCCGCACAACGTCTCCGACTGAGTTCAAGTACTGACTAAAGTCAGTAAGAGAGCTCAGTAGTTGGCACACTTCTGACCCGTGATCGAAGGATACTATCTGACACTGTTCATCAGTCGCAACCTACAGCTCAGATGTCCTTCACGTTCTGAGAAAAGAAATTGTGATAAGGTGTATTCACCCCCCCCCCCTCTACACCTGACTAGCGTCTCCGGACCAATAGATACTGATCTCCTTCCTGTGGACAGTGACGGTCCTTGACTGACGCAGCGCTGACCTCTCATAAGTGGGACTTAATTGCTTATGACTGACTCATAGTAGTACGAGGTATTCACGCCATGTTTGATCTGGAGTCAACAACCATATATTCTCCAGCAAATCAGCTTGTGACATGTTGACATATGCATAGTCCGAGGAATAGTAGAAAACAGTACTTTTAATCATTACAGTAAAAGGCAAAAGGTGTTGCAGCTTTAATTCGAATTATATCTGTTGCCCCAACCCTAGCTCACCTACCTTAGTAGATCTCACTCTAATGGATCTATTTAGGAAGGATACTATATATATGAAGAACCTTGGATCAAACAAGGTTACAGAACCGTTGCATATCATTAAGCCTTCAAGAATCCAAGCTCTCATTCTTACTAAGACCCTTATTATTAGTTGTGTCTATATCTTGAAGCTCAAGAGTTCCAAGAATTGCTAAGTCATAATCCTCATACTTGCTTAGGTGAGAAGGTCCAGAATCTTGTAAGGACCTCTTTTGTTAGATAAACCAAACCTAAACCCAACCTATAAGTGTTGAAGAGTTTGTAGTGTTTGTTGGAATCTTTGTAGAAGTTGAAGTAGATGACTACGAAGAAGACGTGTAACATAACTCAGCCAAGTTTTGTTATAAGGGATATCCCTGACTCTGTTAGGAAGAGTGGACGTAGGAGTTATCTCCGAACCACTATAAATCGAGTGCATATGTTACTGCTTTATCTTGTTGCTTTCTGATATCATTTCATTCTATACTCTTAAACTGTTTTACACACGAAAAAGAGTTTTTCAAACGAGAAGAAAGGGTTTCACTCACATCCGCACTTACGCATCTTCAAAATCAGTAAAAGTTTTACATATGTATATTCCCCCCCCATTTCTCGTTTATTGGACCATCAAAAGTGTGTAACAGAGGCCATTTGCCCAGCTAAGAAATCACCCACTTGGCCACTTCTTCTTCTCCATGGATATTTGTAAAGAGAAACAGAGGGGTCGACGTCGGACAAGAGGAGCAGTGGCGGGAGGGAAGCTTTGCGGCTTATACCTTTCGCTCCGACGGTCGGGGGGTCGATCGACCGTCTTGACCCTCCTTTGGGTCCGCTGATGTTTTAGACTATACTATTTGTTGGGAAATAATATGTTTTGAATAATCTTAAACCCCTATTGTATTTATATAAGTAGACTGATGTAGTTCAGATTAGTGTAGTTCAGCTTAGATTTACGCTTTCAGAGTTCAATCAGGCTGGACTTAACTCAGGCTGAGGACACAAGCTTGAGTTCAAGTGTGTAATCAGTCCTAGTCTGTGGATTGATGTATGAGGTACAAGGCACGGATCTCAAAGACGATGGTCAACAGAGAAATCTAACTACCAAATCAGGACCAACCGCAGAGCGGCACATAAGCCCTTGTCTGTCAAGGCATCTATAGTACTTCGATGACCTGCAGAAAGCAAGCTTCAAAAAGCAACTTGTCCACGAGCATTCAATGCTCAAGACCATTATGAAGCAAGGAGCAAATAAGAAGACGATCCTTGTCCAGCGGATCTCTTCTTGCTCGCCTATAAATACAGAATACCTCTCATTCGAGAGAGGTTACGGAATTTCGAACACGCTCATACTCAAAGCAAGAATAAAGCTCTTAGACTTCATACCTTCAAGTGTTCTTCTTAGAAATTCCTCTGTCCAAATTCAAAGTTAATCCCGTTCACATCTAGAACTTCGAATCAAGAGTGTTTTGATACTCTTGTTAGTTGGATAACACCTCTGAACTCATAACCCATAATAGTTTGTTTGAGAGGTTGATAGATTGATAGTTTGCTAATAGATAGTTTGTTGTTTGATCCTTTGTAAGATCTGTACATTGACAGTCTTCAAGAAAGATAGTGAACATCGGTAGAGGTAGAGAGTGGACGTAGGATCTTGAGTATCGGAACCAATATAAATTCATATGTTCTTTCCTTCTACATATTTATCTTATTTGACATCTGTATAAAACTGATCTTTGAAAAGCATAAATTTTTATCAGTTTGAATCAATCAAGCTAAGTTAATACCTACAGCACTCAGATAATCACTCTATAATCTTAAGGATTTAGGAGCTTTTTGTGGGACTCGGGTCCATTTTCAGTTCCCCCACCAAACCCATACACCTGAAACCGTATATGAACCAACATTATTTTTACGAAGCCTAAAGTCTGTAATATGCAGATTCTCGACCTTTTGTAATACAAATAAAAATAGGATTCTCAATTTTTTTAGATTTATTTCTGTAAATTCAATATTGGATGTCATTTACCTATTAAGTTGGTGAAAGTCATTTTCCGGCATTCTATGAAATCAATTCTTTAATTTAGCTATCCTATGTACTTTACAAGAAAGCATTATGAACATGAGTGGATCTACATATGGGCTGAATATGGTTACATCTCAAGGTAAAATTTATTTTTATAGTAATACCCTGTGTTTGCAACAACTTTTTTTTTTTTATCACGTAAGCAATTTTTAGTATTTGACAAATCTACTTTATGCAGTAACTTATCTAAAATTAAACCGTCAAACTGCTTAAATAAGTATCAATTGAGATCTTTTATTTGTTAAAGCACCTTAATTTCTATACATACCAAAAATATCTTCTTATAATATTGAAATAAAAGACTCTTGGTTTTTTTTTAAACATTTTTCAACTTTAAACAAAAATAAATAAGAAGTGTTTATAAAGAAAATAAATTTTAATGATTTAATCCAATCCATACCTATATTCAAAGATGAGATTGAAAAAAATAATAATAAAAAAAAACTATTTAATCAAGCATACACCATTTAATAACTTTGTTCGGTACAAAATAACTGCAAAACGACTTAATCATGCATACACCATTTAATAAAAACCAACGAGTCCAAAAGGCCACAAATGTAAAAATCATTCCATGTCATTCGAATGATTCTTGTGGTAATAAATTTATACATGTTTTGCTTTAGTTTTCAGGCACATGGATTTTTGGTGATAAGCAAATTTCCATCATAACTGCACTGTGGAAGGCTTGAATTCCTCACAAGTTTAGGGCCGATAGGCACACCCGTCGTTTTGGGACGTATATCCTACAAATTAAAGAGACAACTAACTCAATTTATTCATAGTAGCTTATGAATTTTTGAATGTTACAGTAGGGAGTATGCATGCTCTTTATATTTTTTATGCATAATCCTTATTTTGTATAAATCCTATAATTTTTACACTTTTACCCGTATCGATAAAACATATAAAGAATATGTATAATGGATATTTCAGAACATATTCAATCTAAATCATCCAATAAAATGAATGGTGCAGATGACTTCTTATTTCCTATGTTAATGAGTCTTACCTGGTCGAAAATGGCAATTGGAATTGCAAGAGTGGCAACAGCATTGGGAGCATCCACTATCCCTGAAATCCTTCCTTCACAAGGACAGCACGACAGTAGAAGATACACCTGATTATTCATATACATATAGATATACTTTGTGCTGTCAGAACTAGTGGGTCTAGAGAGAGAGAGAGAGAGCGGTGTTTGGGATGGACCTGTTCTTTGGAGTATCCAAATCTTGAGAGATAGTCAACAGCGTTGAGCACAGCCCGCTTGTAAGCAACGCTTGCGTCCAAGTAGTGCTGCCTGCCGCTCTCATCAACACTAATCCCCTCAAACACCAACCATTCTGCGAACCGCGGCTCGACCGGCCCTATCTCGAATATCGGGTTCACGTGCAATCGAGTTGGCCCCATTGGAGTTAAGTACTTGTTCATGCCATCCCTTATGATCTCGCACCTGCACCATATATAACATACATATATGTAACAATTAATTAGGCCTCGCTTGTCTGTCATGTGGCTTACTTGAGTTCTAGAAAGCCATTCATCTCAATGGCCCCGCAGAATGCTACTTCCCCGTCTCCTTGTGAAAAATGCATATCACCCGTACTCAGATTCGCTCCCTCTACGAACACCGGGAGGTATACCTTCGAACCTCTGCTCAAATTCTTGATGTCACAATTCCCTCCATTTTCTCTCCCGGGTATCGTTCGTGCGGCCTCCTTTGCTATCCTCTCCCACTCGGGGCTTCCTTCCTTAATCTACAAATCAGTCCATTGGAATGAAGACTCATTTCCATTCATAGTATGAATTGTGTATGTTAGCGTATATACCTTGCCAAGAACACATCCCTTGGTTGATGGGAGATTTGCCAGAGGACGAGAATGCAACACCTCACACAATTTGAAGGAGTCGAGGCCGGTCTCCTCGACTTCTCTCTCCCTCTCATTCCATATGTTGAGCAGTTCCATTGAAGGTGCCGTTCCCACGATCCCAGGGTGTGTCAAACCCGGGAACCTTACGCCTATTAATCGCGTCAGGTTGGATCAAATATATATATATACTTACTACTGATGATGATGAGTTTTCATTACCTGGGATGTGAGGAGAGTAGGCATATATTCCTTCAAAATGCCATATAGCTTTGGTTGCACAAGGAAAGTGATCAGTCAGAAATCCGCCACCGTTCTCCCTGTCAAATATACCTGTGAAACCCCATTCATCTCCTGGTAGAGGCCCTAAATTGCATATCTCCACCGAAAGAAGATCGCCGGCCTGGGCCGCAACCCCATTCGTGTCCACCACTCGAATAGGGCCGCTTAGATAATGAACCTAACATAGTAAATATATCCAGAGATTACTCCCTCCTCCCATTAGTAACATCTTCAATTCTTTATTGAAATGTCCATTAGAAATGTCATATTTCTAAAAAAAATAACATAACTATCCACAAGCAGTGTTCTCAACTCCGGTCCGGTAATTTACTCGGAAAATTGAAATTTAGTTGTTCAACTGATTGAACCGATCAAACCAGTGGGTTGATCCGGAATAAAATTATATAATAATTTCTTAAATATATCCCACTATTAATAATACTAACAAAAACTTCTCTATTAAAAATGCATATAAAATTCCACAAATTAAATTTTCTTTTTAAAACAATTGAAATTAAAAGATTTAATAAAAAGTTGTTTAATTCAAGAATACCTACTGCAAATTCAATTCAAGATTTAATAAAGAGGTTTTTATAGAGAGAGTAAGAGGAGAGAAATCAAATAACAATTAACCAATTAGAGATGGTTGCAAGAAACCACCACTTCCACGAGCCGCCGTCCACCGGCAGCCCCTCACCACCAAAAGCCTACCTCCAACTTCTTACAACCACGTTCTTCATTACCTCCATTTTTCTCTACTCGTTGTTCTTTCTGATGCCCAAATTGTAGTATCAACCTACCACCAAAATTTAATTTGATTTTTTGCCTGAATTTTTTTGATACTGGCCTTCGAGAGTTCAGATCTAACTTTTTCTTTTATTATGCACCGGGTATAACCGGGTTCACTCAGCACCGGGTACTGGGTGACTCGGCGGACTCGGCCAGGTCACACCGAGTCGTTATAAAAAACGGGCCTTTGGTGAAACGGCCCAGATTTTCCAACAAATCCTGGTTCAACCGGTTTTCATAACACAACCACAAGTCAAATAATATACACCAAAAGAAACAAGACTTTACGACCAGGACGAAGGGAGTAATTGCTTGCATATCAATTATCAAAAGCAGCTAGAAATTCTTATAGTTTGTTTGAGGAGGGAATTAGATTATGTTCTTGGTAGTGTTTGTAGGTAATAATTCTTATTCTTTTTATTAGGTGAAATTAATTTTTGGAGATTATTGTTATTTGGTTATAAGAAATTAGTAGTACTTACCGTTGATAGGTCTACTGTTTTTACATCAAGTGCAGAGTTATCATCTGAGATTGCTCCTCCAGTACAGTCCACCATCTCAACCCGGAATACCACACCGGTTTCCACCTCCGCCACGGGCGGTATCTCCGGGTGCCACCGATTGTGGAGCGGCAGCTTCTGCTGCCATGGCTTCTTCTTTAGGTCTACTGGGACTGTGAGTCTTGGAGTAGGAGGGGCCATGATGAGATGATTTAGGGTTGTTTATTCACCTCCTGCTTTTGATGATATATTTTCAATATGAAGATTCTTCAAACAAAAGAAGACAATAATTTTTGTTTGATTGAAGAGGAAACTTTTCCTTTGGTCCCAAGTTGTCCTTTCCTATTGTCAAATGATGTTGGAAAATGGTAAGGTGTAGTTATCATCACTAGATGATGAAATAATGGTGGGGTTTTTCATATAACCATTAACAATCTTATGATATTAGTTTGATAGAAGAAAACCTCGTCTCAAGATAGAATATTATTTTAAAAGGTTATGAAAGATATCAACAATATTACTTTAGGGTATATTATTTGGCCAGAGGATCTTCTGGCCAAAAAATGGTGGCCCTTCGGTGCCCACCAATCACGTCCCGCCACACGTGCATTAGTAGGCCACTTTTTTTAAAATCAAATATTAATTTAATTGAGTGGAACCCACCAATACACGTGTGGCGGGACGTGATTGGTGGGCCACCGAGTGTTCTTCCCATTTTGGGACAAAAGATCCTCTTTGTATTATTTGATGTCCGAAAGGAGTAAAGCAGATGTAGGAAGGACCGATTGCAAATAATTGTGTACAGACAAATAAAGACAAGTCAGTGTCTAGCTAGTAGACAACCTGACAAAATATAAGTAACAAAGAGTCCCACATTAACTGCCTAAGACAAAGACAAATGAAGCACAATACAAAATACATAATTGGAAAAGTAAAGGCAATAATGAAGCACAACACAAAACATTGAAAATAGGTGTATGATATGAGAGAGAGAGAGAGAGAGAGAGAGAGAGAGAGAAACATGCTGCTACAACTTTACAAAATACACCAGAAAATGAAGTCCCAAAAATCAAACAATTTTTCATCTTTCAGAAAAGAAAAAGAAAAAACAGAGCTTCCTCAGCATTTAAACCCAAGTAATTATATATGCCTTGCTTGGGAATGCCATGAGGCTAAGGCATTCTAACCTCTTCTGCTCAACCTTTACAAAAACTACTCCGCTTCCATAACCAGCAGTAGCACAAATTTCCAAATCTCACTTCATCCTCTTAAGCTGTTTCTCCTCCCCCAAGATTTCTTTCTGGCCTTATCAGCTGAACTACCTTCTTTACTCCCAAGCTTATTCAGTATCACCTTTGTCTCCCTCAATCTCGACCCGTAATCCTTCTTCCACGCTTCGAACATCTGTTTCAGCCTCCTGAGCTCGTGATCCGGGTCCAGACTTGCCTCGTTCTGCCCCGATTTCACCTCAACAAGGAACTTTGCATCATCTCCAAACACTTGACTCCTCTGCTCGAATTCCTCAGCCAATCGACCGATGACACTCAGCCCAGCAGTCGACGATCTTCTCCCGTTTTCTTGGATTCTCAGATTGTTACCTGTGTCCCAGCTCGAGTCTGGTTCATCGGTCCCGTTCACAGAGGCATCCGAGTTTCTTTGGGAATCGTCGAAAGCAAGGCTCTTCTTTGCAATGGAAAGGCTAGACTGGAGTGATCTCATTTGCTTCTGCCACACCTCCTCCATGGACTTCATCTTTAGCTCGTATTCGGACCAACGGTTCTCGTACTGTTGCAGCCGCTGGTGAAGGATGTCGTTCTCCTCTTCTTTCTCTCTTAGGGACGCCTCGGCTCTGAGAACGCGACGTTGCAGTTCGGCAAGGAATGATGATTTTACCAGAACATCTTCTGGCTCATTACCCTAATCCACAACAAATTCCAAGTCAAATATAACAAACCCCAAGAAAGTTACGCAAAAAAAGTGAAGCAAATTGTAAATTTGTAAGCACAGAATATTACTACCTTTCTTCCAAATTGCAGCAAACCTATGTCTCCTGAGCATCTTCTCACCAACCAGCCACGAATAACTAGAAAAAGCCAAAAACGAGGAACACATAAGGTCTCACAAGGGGCACAGTCACAAACATGAATACTTAGTTTTATCATTACCTGATTGCATTGACGTAGATGCATTTCTTAATCTTTTGAACTTTGTTCTGAAAATCCTTGCTCTGGCATGCTTTTGGATAGATATAGCTGCTCTATGCCTGCGAAGTACGCGTGCATACTCCTTTCTAGCTTTTTCACCACGGATAACTGCATCGAAAGGTTATACGTCAGAGATTGGCTGTAGGGTTAGAGAAAGCTTAAACATGCCCAATAAGACATACATGATTGGAGGGTGGCAATCCCTCTCCTAAACTCCTTGAGATGGCATCGAGCTTGATGGCCTCTAAAGCAACTTTGGACGCGCAGTATCCCATGGAGAGTTTGATTTCTTGTATCTTCAAGTACCCCAATCTATGCACACACAATATCAGTGAATTACAAAATGAAATGATTGAATAAATTTCTCAAGTATGTAAGCAAGGTTGCATTGCATCGGGATCTTGTTCCAATGATTATAAAGAAAGCAAAAAACTCAATAATTTGAAGCTAGTCTCTGATGTTAATCTCACTTGGATGCAAATAACAGGATAAGAATAAAAGGGAAAGTACGAAAGAGTACTTTTAACACTTGATCATATGCACAATTGTTTTACGCGTTTTTGAGAATCCATAATAAGCATTTGCAAAGAAAAGTAGGCAAACTAACCATTTTTCTCAATAGACATAAAAATTGCAACTATCAATCTTAACGAAATGTAATTATCAAATCTTTTAGTTTAGAACAAAATAATCTTTCAAGCAGGCATAAAATGATCAAGTTCCTCCAAGTATAAACAAGAATAGAAGGGCAAAAAAGAAAAGAACTTTGTAAAGCAGAAAAGGTGTACAACCAGGATCACGTGGAAGGATTAAAACAAGTAAGTACTGCAAGTATTATAACCTGTCCGGTTCGGAAAAACAATTTCGTGTATCCAACTTGGTACATCTCGGGGAGAATGTTGAACTGATGAAGAATTGCCACTGAAACACTGAGTGGGTCCTGAGATGCAACATGCTCTAATAGAAGAAAACCGTACCTGATGACAAAAGGGTATTGGACAAACGTCGATCAAAGATACAAGAGAACAAGAAAGAAGGAAGTAGCACAGTGGTAATTTGTACTTTCCCTTTTACCTTCTAGCAAACTTTTGATGTGACATTCTGGTAGGAAAACCAGATCTTGATATCCTAACAACTTCTAAGACTCCACAGCACCGTAACTGTTGCAGTATGAGTCCTTGATTATAGCTACCAGGAGATTGGGAGTTATTGGGCTTTATACATCGTATGAAATGTGGAGTTGTGCTTTCAAGACGTTGCATCAACTGAAACAGTTGGCCCTGAAACAAACATTGACAGTAAGAAAAACCATCATGACAAACGAGTATGGGATAGAACACAATAAAATAAAAGAAAACAAAACTACCAGACAAAGCACTTGGACATACAACATACACATCCCGCATGGTGGCTTGGCTTCCCTTAGTTTGAATATGTTAGGAATAGGACCTACTACTATGTGCACAGTCCAAAAGTACAAAGGATCTAAAAACACAATAAAAAATCTGAATAATTGGAATTTCAATTGACAGTAACTCATTTTGTTTATGTATTTAATGTTCATATTAAAATAAGCATCGAGCACCCCCAGACATCTTAGCGGTATAAAAATCCAAATCACATGACCCGTGAGAATCTTTTTACCTTGAATTTTGTCGTAACACTTAACTTTTGTGAATCTGCTCCACCAGATTTATGCAGAGCCCCTACTACAGGCTTCTCAGATTGAAAAAGCATGCTGGACGCAAAAGCCTGGGGGAGGGGGCATGTACAAGAGGAAAGAAGTTCAATGGAATCCATACGAAGTACATCTCGGTTCTTCTCAAGAAAACCAGTAGTGTCATATGTAACCTGACATCAGAAACGAAGTTATTGAATCTTCACAGACAAAAAAAGGAAACTGAAATTAGAATCAACTGAACTGATGAAGCTAAATAATATTGATCTGTTTCTATTCCTTCTAGCAGTGTCTCATCTTTATTGAAAAGCAAGAACGAGATCAGAGTCATTAAGCAAAGTGTCAACAATTAAGGGATGGCAGCAGCCAACCTAATTCTAGCAGTAAACTAAAAGCAGTTATACAAATTAGAATAAACAACTGGATGTCATTGGATTAGTTTTTTCAAGCTTCATAGTTAAAATATTACACACCAGCAACTGATATTAACCCAGGTATTGGGTTTTATTTTGCACAATTTCTTAGTAGTATGAGAGGGGAGGACCATCAACTCCATGAGCAGTTTCAATCATCAAGAAATTTGATAGAAGGGAATACCTCTCCGGCATAATGGCGAACTGTAAAAGCTTTCTCTCGTTCTCCTTGAAAACAAGGATTAGAACTTAGATGTTGCTTGAGCTTATTAGCGAAGCTCAAATCTGTACCATTTGGGAAGGTAGATTCCTCATCTAGCAACGACTGCAACCCTAAAGGTTTCTGCACAAAACAAAAACAAACTCAACAGTCTAACAGAAAAAGGGAACAGAATAAAACTACAAGTCCACTGCATAAAGATCATTTGTTGATCACATCCAGCCAGAAACATAATACGTCAGTTGCATAAGATGATGACAGATTTAGTATCAGACCTTCTCAAACAGATTAAGACAATCTTGATTGTCTTCAAAATCAACTCTTGCCCAGTCAATGCCATCTTGAATGTATTCCTGGAGAAATGTAAAAAACAATCAAACCATACCCCATCCAGTTAAGTAATAACCATGCACAACACATTAAGGACGCCACCTTTCAATACCAGAGAGTTCATTTTATTATATTGAAGCTCATGGATGGCTGGTAAAGGCTTTGAAGGGAAGGGACTTCTAGCGAATATATATATTGAATTGATACGGCAAAAGTGTGTGTCTGAAGTTGAGGAAAAGTAACCTAAACTTAATGATGCAAAAATCTAGACTTGCAGAGTGACAGTATGGTCATCCCTTGACCTTCATCATGTTCGCCAGTACAAACAAGGGACGGGCACCAAGATTGTCAAGTTATTCACATGGATTATTTACTTTTACAGGAAAGAAAACAGAAAACATCACGCATGCGCAATGGAGAGTTCCAGGGCATTTAGGTCATTCAGTTTGATAGAGGTAACGAATTCGTTACACTTACTATATTCACCATGCTGAAATGAGAAGTGGTTTCAGGCAATTTCGAGTTACTCCAACATCGACAATTAGACAAGTCAAGTTACAATAAATTATGAATAAATTGAAAAACTACATTTAAGCGGAGATCTGACATGCTTACCTCTTGCTCCAATTTAAACAAGTGCCGATTGAAATGTTGTTGTAGTCTTTCATTGGCATAATTGATGCAGAACTGCTCAAAACTATTTCTCTAGTGAATGAAAATAAAACATTAATCAGAACATATAAGCAAAATAAAGAGAGAAGTTGAAAGTATATACAAAAACACACACCTCAAATGATTCAAAACCATAAATATCAAGGATACTGATGGATCTTCCTGTACGCCTTTTGCCTACTGCTAGTGATTTATTTATCTGCTCAACTAGCCAGTCAAACAAACAAGAATAAATCGATTTTGCCAACACATCTCTTGCGTCCATGGCCTGAGATATCAATGCAAGTATAAGCAATAAAAACCAGGAGACTTGTCATGTATAAAGGTTAAAATTACATGCTTATGGCATTTCAAAATAAAGTAGTTTCACACAAACTATCCAACCTGCGCTAGAGTGAGTTTTTGAACAATCGTATCATTTCTTCTCCCGACTCTCATTTTTCGAGTTGATAATGCCAGCTTTAGTTCCTCCACTTCGCAGCCAATTAATGTAGCAACAGTAGTTAGACCTGAAATCGAACACGCATTATTATTTCGTACAACTTTCAGGAGTTGAGACTGTTTCATACGTGAATACATGCTTTTAAAAATAGGAACAATCCAAGCATGTATACATTCTCTTCAACCTATAAACATAAACTAAAACTTACAATACCCAGTGACAGTGAAATAATATGCTCCCGCATCCATATGGCCAAGCTTCAAGCAAATAGATCTCAAAATAACTTAAATTTATGACAAATGGTTTATATAGATGGGTAAAGGTTTCCTTTATTCATGAAAAGACAAGCACAAAGATCAGTTTTGGCTCACAACACTGTAAGAAATACATCAAACAGAATCATTTAGGATTCACCCCGACACATTCTCACCTTCATCAATCACTGGTTCAACATGATTTTCACCATCAATTGGAGTAAAAGAGACATTCCCTAGCCATAGTACTGCAGCCAGCATTGCAAATACACTATCTTGGTCTTCCTTTCTTACGTGAACAATATCAAGGGCATCCTATATTTAAGGCAGATGATATAGCTAAGTTGGTTTTAGTCCGCAATGCAAGAAGCCAAGAATAGAAAAGGGATGAATAGAATAAATATTAGGATACCAGTACTACACGGAACTGTTCAGCATCATCAACCCCAGAGATCATAAAGCAATTGCTTTGCCTCAAATACTTGAACTCATCTGCATTCTTTAAGTTCAGTTTTTCTGCAAAAACGAACAAAGAAAATGCAGCTGATTGAAATTTTTTATAACTACGATGGAGGAAGGGCAAGCTAGTGATATATAAACAAAAGCAATCAGATATAGGAAGAGGCAAGGCAATGTGATACATAACCAAAAGCAAGTGAATATGGTGCAATTGTTGATCTGTTGACTAATGCCTAATAAAGCACACTTACATCATGTGGAATAAGGAAATTTATTTCAAAGTATTACAAATTGGTGATGATCATTTGAAAGAAAATGGATAATGGTGTGTTTACCTCTTAGACTAGGAGAAGCCCCAGCACAAAGTTGATAAAATATATGATATGACCTTTCTCCCTCTGAACATTGAACAACCCTCGACTGTTCACCAAAACACTCTACATGAGTTTTTGAATAGATCTAATAGGAAAGCTGAAAGTAGATCAGTAATTACCTTCTCCAGTAAAACTGTATGGAACAAGGAACCACATTTGGAGGAAAAACACGAAATAAATAAATTAGACGGCTTTTTATAAGTCTGCAGCAGTATTCAACAACTTTTATAAAAGATATACATAGTAGTCGGTAGATGTAATCTTACAGGTTTGGATCTTAGCGCCCGATATTTTTCCTGTTTCACTGAAGTGGATTTCAATCAGCTTTCCCTGCAGATAGTCTCCATTATGTTAACTTACACAGCAAACTATCACACTTTGAACCAAGTTTCACTACTAATATTTCATGCAAACCAACCAAGAAATAGAGGGTGACAGAATAAGCAACTTACGAATCGACTTGAGTTGTCATTTCTTAATGTCTTGGCATTACCAAAGGCTTCCAGAATTGGATTTGTTTTTAATATCTCATACTCGATACCACTACCACCTCCTAGGGTAGCCAAATATTGCATAGCTATCTTTGCAGTCTCCGTTTTTCCAGCTCCACTTTCCCCACTGGATAAAAAGAGATGGATAGAAGCACAATTTGTCAAATATTACAATTACATGAATAAATTATCAATTAAGGGACTTGCTTCGGTAGTGAAAACATAGTTCTAGGCCATCCCTCCTCGACCAAGTAAAGTGCAAAAGATAGATCCCCATGATGAACACATAAATATAAAACTTATAAAACCAGAATTGTAACAGGCACTGAAAGCGAATCAGCTAAGCTTCTGGAAATCATGCTAGGTGCTAAACAGTGAGGGGGAACAAAATTGTATGTGCAACATGGAGACCAAAAGAATAATGTATTATTCCACTGACCTTATAATGATAGATTGGTTTACTTCATCTGCAGACAGGGAAAACAAAATGCTTGAGTTAAATTACATTCAGCAAATTATTGCTTAGCAGTTATTCGGGTTTTATTACCTCGGATCATTTCACGCATTGCTGTATCTGTGATGGCATATACATGTGGGCTATCCATAGATTTGCGCTTGTAAGCTTCAATATAATCATTTCCATATAAAGAAACTTTCTTAAAGGGATTAACTGCCACCAGCACTGGACCTGCTTTGGTCTGGAATCAACCCAAAAGTGAGAACCAAGTGGTCCAAACAAGGAAATCTCATAAAAATCTCAACATAAGATGATAGCTTACATAGATCATATCTCGTTCATATCTGTATTGGAGATTGTACAAGACCGAGGGTTCATTTAGGTAACTTAATTGCATGAGATCATCTACACCATCAAGAATATCAGGATTGGCTGGTACCAGAGTTTCTGACCTCAGTTTCAGTACCTAGATGAGGAAAATGGTAAGAGAACACAAATAAACAGTTTTTGAAAACACAATTAGGGAAACCAAAACTTTGCTCACTTTTCCCTCAGGCAATGATATCACTGAATCGTTGCCAGAAGTCTGAATAAGTGTCCCCAGCTCCCAATTACCATCAGGTAGCTGAACCCAAGACTGAATTTTCTGTAGAACAAATTCACAAGTCAAGATCGGACTTAACATAAAAATGACAAACATTATCTTCATATATAGCCAATTACTATAAGAAATAGTTTCTACTATTATGAGCCTAAGCCTTGAGCAGATCAATCAGTGGTGCATTTCAATAGCAAACAAAGTCAATTAAGCAACCACTATAAGTAATGCATTCTCAAAGAACACAGATTAAAAAAGAGAGTTACATATCAAAACAGAGAGAATCAAGATATGTAATTCAAAATGTCATCTTGATATAAACAGATTTTTGGGACTGATCCTCTCAGTCTCAACTGGATGACAATTGACAAGCCATGCATTGTGTTCATTTCGAATTTTCAGTTAACAATAAGGTCTTACAGTACGTTAAAGAAAGAAATGAAGTAAATCTTGTTCATCAGGTTGAATCATACCACAAAGGCATATGATTGTTCGGATGTGTATATGCAACTCAGAGCATGCAAGACCTAAAACATATAAATATTTTTAATCTCATAGCTAAAAATTTGAATTAACGCCCTAGAGAAGCAGACGCTACTCTCAACTCTCAACTCTCGACAGTATATTGCAAAGAGATTTCAAAGAAGCCACATACAAAATACCAAAACTTATTGAACTTCAGCTAGTCCTTCAACCAAACCCTCTGACTCTAACCGTTTACACATCTAATAACACTGGACACAATAATGGTTTCATTAACACATCAGATTGCAATTTGGATTACAGGATAAGAATTTTTATCCAAAAATTTAATAAAGAGTGATATTCTTGAATTTCTCTTGCATTTCCATTTACCCATTCATTGTATATTCCAAAAAATAAAAGATGTGACAATAAGCATGACTTCAGTTAAACCATAACTAGATCAAGAATATAATTGATAAAAGAACAGATAGCAAGACAAACAAATGTAGAGATATATTGCTTCACAAGACAAGATTTGCATTTCAAAATACATAAGGATATCAACAAATAGAAAATGCAGTACTCCATAAGTACCTTCTTTGATGTGTATGGAGTGGTGTCGCTCCACTTCGAATCAGCATATGATTGTTTAACCGACCGCACAGAAGCAGTGCTTTCCTTAAGATCATCGCCATCATCACCTAAAGAAGCCGCTTCTTTGGTTGCCACATTCAAACTACAATAGGGTGATTCATCACTATCTGAAACCCTACCATTCGCTGCACCTTCCGAGGCATCCCTCGACTCTTCAACATTTTCCGATATAGAATCCGGCAAAATCATCCTATCAACACCTTGATCACCCGCATACCTAAAATCCACGGGCAACGACTTGATCGACTGAAAGGAACGCTTATCCTGAACCTTTTCAGGCAACATTTTGCTCAAGACTCAAGAGGGGTTCCTTTCCCTCCTCCTCCAATTCAATGCACCGCAATCAACACTCCTATAATTGGATAAAAAGGGAAGCTTTTTCCCCCCTTTTTGTTCTTCAAAAGTGATTTCTGCTTTAATCTCACAGACCCACCGACTTAGCTGCCGAACTTAATGGAGGGGACCATACAATTGCCGAACAACAACACCATAACTGACCTTTCACAAACCAGTCACAGCATTCACCATGTCAAAAAAACCAACAAATCTTATACCCCACTTGCCCTATTACGAAAATTCCTCAATCCAAAACCTATCTACCTCAAAAATCAGTCCAAGAAGATTGGGCAAAAAAGATCGAGTTTCCCAGAGCAGAAAACACACAATTTAATCCCTCGAATAAATGGGATCCCACAAACTCAAAATCCAAGCTCTAACAGATCTTCGCCCTCACAAAAGCAGGAAGAAAATCTAAAGTAGAAAAGCAACTCAAATCTTGAATCACTTTATCTCGTCAAGAGAAGCCACAGTACTGCGTTTTTCTTAAAGACCTGCAGCAGGCCCCCGATCGGTCAGTTGTCGTGAAAAAGACAGCAGATTTCGACTATAAATAATGAACAAGAAATACCAACTGCGTAGCGGATGAATACAATAAAGGAGGCAATTTGAAATCAAAAATGCATGCAGTAAATACCGAGTCAAGAATTGAAATTACATGCGTTACGGAGAGTGGGGAGAGGCCCAATATAATAATTTGATGAAGTTTCTCAAAATATGGGAAGAGAAAACTCAAAGATATGGAGGGGAAGAAAGCAGAGAGCAGTAGCTTTTTGCTTTGCTAATTCCTCTTTTTCTTGTTTGGTGCTTTACCCATGGACGCTTTCAAAGCCAAGTATATGTGAACTGTATGTAATCTATTAGTGGGGTGGGGTGGGGTGGGGTGGGGTGGGGTGGGGTGGCCCCCTATTTCAACCAGTTAAATTTTCAAATTTTTTGGCACCAAATAAATTATGTTTTTATTTTTTGAAGCCAACATTTTTCTTATCTTTTCTGGAGGCAAAAATAAATTTTTGAAGCTTATTTGGGATTTGTTACTAAAAATTTTCTTTAACGTTTCCTAATGAGGTTAAATTGACACTTTATTGGTATAATTTATAAACATTATTATTACTATGAAATTTAGATCATATTTCAGTAATCAAATTATTCAACTCTATTATTAATAATAAATCATCACTATTAAAAGTCCATTTGAATTTACGAGTTGGGACAATTCATATGGACTCTAATGTTAATTCAGAAATACTATAATTATAAATTACATTTCATATGTATGTACTACACTACTATATACTGATCCTCATGTGCGGTGCTCCCACTTTGTCGTTTGATTTTGTCGTCGACCTTTTTATTAGTATAATATTTTTATATAAATTCTTTAAATTTTCAGAGAAAATACCATTTCACATTTCGTTTGCCGAGTCGCCGTAACAGCTCCACGTGTAAGGAGAAACAGCGTTTTATGTGGAATCCAACGGTGGATATTCGAAAAGAGTCAAAACAATCAGTGGCAGCTCTAACTACCTACCACCGTCTTTCCATGTTTATTCACATTAATTACATAGTATTAATTGTGATTATTTGTGTTAGTCATTAAAGACAAAATAGTGCGTATTCTAAATGTATCCCAAATTTGTATAAACACGTTTTGAGAAATTTATCGGTAAATTAAGATAATTTCTTTGGATGTGGATCAAATGAAATTTTTTTTACTCGACATATAAATTAGGCACTAATATACACTTTTCATTTTATTATTAAATGATTTAGATCGAATATAATTTAAAAATTCAATCAATTATAGCTCTTATATATTTTATATATAATAGTAAATTGTAAAATTAGAACGTCTTATTCATAAAAAATAGTGTTATGTACTCTCTCCGTCCTATTACTAATGTTCCACTTGTCTTTTTTGGGTTGTCCTATTATTTAAGTCTCATACCAAATAAGAAAATAAATGAGTAGACTACAATTAATCTAAGTAAGTGGACATGGTCCCTTTATACTTTTACACCACAACTTTACACATTTACTTTCACTGTCTTAATTATCGTGCTCAATCCTAATGGGACGGATGGAGTATAAATTTATGTCTTTTTATGTAAATTTGGATTTTTACTAGGCTTATTTCTTTTATATAGATCGCGCTTGTGAATTGACAAATAGTTTATGATGCAAATTCTTATCAGCATCGACAATAAAATATTCCCCCTCCCATATGAAATACTTTTCGTCAACTTTATTTATGAAAGTTGTTAATTCTAAATAAAGTTGTGTAAAGTTGCAGATCCCACAAATAAAGCATGTATAGTAATCTGTCAAAATAGAAAGAAAAAAAGACATTTTTATATGAAACGGCCCGAAAAAGATGGGGCAATAAGTTATGAAACACTTTTTATAGGACAGATGGGACAATAATTTATAAAAACACAACAGACTAAGGTGGTATTTGGAACAACTTTCAGTTGCAGCTTATAGCTTTCAGCTGCAGTTGAAGTGTTTGGAACATCCAGCTTTCAGCAAAATTTCCCTACCAAATATGATCAAGATAGAGAAGTGTTTAAGCTGATATGACCCATCTTTCAGTTGCAGCTTAGCTTATCTAATTTATTAGACTATTTTATCCTTTAAATATTTATATAATTCTCAAAATATCATTAATTTTAAAATTAATATTTTTATTAGTTATAAATTTAAATAGAATTATATTTTAATATATTAGTTAGTAATTTTAAAAAATGATTTTATATTTATTATATATAAATTCTTCAAGTTTAATGAAATAATTATTACTAATATAAATAAATTAAAATAATGGTTTATGAAAATTTTGAATTTTGAATTAATATTTTTCTATTTTTATTTAATGATAATTATTTATTAGCTACGTAGACGACATTTTATTTAAAAATTAAAATAATGTATTGATATCAACAGTTTTTCAAACACTATTTTCCCACTTTCAGTAGCTTTCAACACTTATTTCCAAACACCTATAAAATCTCAAATCAACAACTTTCAGCACTTATCAATAAGTTTCAGGTACTCCAAACACTCACTAACTAAAACGCACCTAATCTCCCATGATTCATCCAATTTTAAGCTAGTATTATTGGTTGAAATTAGGGTAAGGAGACAAAAGACAGAGATCCTCGCAAGTATACTTTTTTTTTTTTTTTTGTAAAATTGTATTAAAACACTTTTCTAATATTTTCAGCCAACGTGTTGTTGACCTAATTAGTAGGAGCTTAAATCATAGTAAAAATAGGCTTGAAAAGGGGTGGAGTCACATGTCCAATAAATCTATGTTCAATTGATATACGATTCATACGTAATTTTGAATTAAAAACTGCACTCTTATTTATGTATTTTTATCTCTCTTTACAGCTTTACAATTAGTAAATCAAACGGATAAAAATGATTTTTTTTTCAATTTTCTCCTTTCAATCTGTAGTTTTTTAATTCAAAACTATGTAGTATTAAATTATACATCAATTGGACAAGTGATCTTATCAACTTGAAAATGGGTACTATTCTCAATAAATTGACGAGACTAGTTCTCCGTTAGGTTTGACAAGAGAATGAAATCTATGCGGAATATATGAAAGGTGTGAAACGAATAATTATTGCGATAGGTTATTTAGTTTAGTAAATGTGATATTTCCTTTGTTTAGTTTACTAAATGAATAGAATCAAGTATATTTACTTATTAAATTAATATTCTCTCCGTTTCGGTTGGCTTGTCTTGTTTTTTTTTTTTTTTTGGTTGTCCCACTTGACTTGTCTTATTTTCTAAAAAATGAAAATAATTACTACAAAACTCTCACTTTTTCTTTGTGGTACCTACTTTTCTATACGTAATCACCTACTCATTTACACACAACCACTCACTCATCTTAATCTACGTGCCGAAAAAAATAAGACAAGTCGGATGGGACGGATGGAATATTAATTAGAATATTACATTTATATTATTACTTCTGAATTTTTCAGATTTTATTTTTATATTGTTAGATTTCTTGAATTTATCTTATTTAAAATATATTTTCATTGATTAATTCTAAATTAATTAAATTTAAAATTAATTAATGAACAGATTTTTTTTAAATCACTAACTTATTGGTTTATTATTTAAATTTACTATTAATTTTAAAAATTGAATAAAATCTTGAATAGGTTATTTTAAAATTATTTACACTTAAAATTTAGTTAATAAATAGAACTTGAATTTATTAATTCACTAATAATAAAATTTAAATTTAAAAATGTTAATTTATTAATTTGTTATTCACAGTATTCATTAATTTTTGAAATTAAATAGATCTTGATGAATTTAAAATTAAATTTTTATTTTGGAAGGAATCAAACCTCATACCCTCCCCTCCCTGTGAAAACCAAGAAATTCCCAACTTTGATACCAACTCGGTTTTGTGGTAACTAAACACCCGAACCTAAGACTTTAAAGTTTATACCAATTTTATTTTAAAGTATATTCATTGAACTGAATTGACAATTAAGCTCTACAAACTGATAGTCCATATCCGATTATAATTAAAAAATAAAATACTCAAACGGGACAATATTATTTGATCAAAGTGAACCCTCAAAATTTCAAAATTGCCATGATTAGAAATTTTAAATTTTGAATTCTCCATTAGGTATTGAGAATATCTTTTCTTTATTTTGCTTGGTAAGTGTACATTTATGTAGTTACTAGCGTATCTTATTAACCGGTTTCGCATGGTTTTTTGATATTGCCCTGTGTGTAGATTATTGTCCAATATATTTAATCAATATACTACGATGTTGATTGAAAATATACATATTATACAACTACGACTACATTGATTTGTTCATTTATAGTTTAATTCGGTAATATCACTTGCGATTATGTACAAAATCATAAAAATATAAATTCAATCAACAACATGCCGATAACCCATTTTCCGAGGTGTAAAGTGGGAGAGAAGGGATGTCATAATTGGTTTTTGAATAAGACGACCTTTTGATTTTTCATTTTATTCGTTGAAAAAGCTGCACTATTTACATTCTACCAGGAGCAGGTTTAGCACTTTTTGCTTGCGACTTAGCCAACTGTTTCTCAACTTCAGGATTCCGCATTTGCTCATCGCCAATCGGTTGTACAGTTCTGGTAGCTCGGATTGTATGCGTAAATGCTGCAAAAATCGCCCTTTTCTAAAATACTTTGTACTAGTGCCTAATAAAACAGGGATGCAAACTGCAATTCAACAAAATAGATCAAAGACTAAAACCTTTAAAAGGTTGGAAACTTATGCAAGAGATCAAGTAAGTTAGCAACCATAAAGAACTCGTGTAATCAATCAACTTAGAAACGGTAATGAAGACAAAGAGGTGAACTATTTCAAATGCAAGAATTAAAACGATTCCTAGGGAAACCAACATAAGCATAGAACAAATAATAGACTAATATTTCAGATCAATATCAGAATTAAACATCATTTGATCACTTTAGGAAGATCAAAATAATACTCCGTATTTATGGTGTATGTCAGATGTTCCCTCGTTCAAAAGTATCAAGAAAATATATAAAGAAAACCTAGGAAGTTTGCATCCATAAGCCTCAAGTAAGTTAGCAACCATAAGTGAACTCGTTAGGAGTAAAACCACCCGATATCATCTTACTGAAAAGATGTATAGCTTCCTCATATTGACCATTGCATCCATAAGCCTCAATAAGAGCAGTCCAAGTAATTGATCCTTTTACAGGAATGGCATCAAACGCCAATTTGGCCTTATCGATCGCTCCCAAGTTGCCATGCATACGAACGATTCCAGCAGCGACATAAGGGACAGATGCCAAGTCTTTCTTCATAGCTTGAGCATGGACTTCCTTCCCATATCTTTGAACCTTGAGTTGGCTACAAACACTCAATATTCTTGCTATTGTAACGGAGTCTGGCCTCTGCTCGGATAACTGCATTGATCGGAAAATATCAAGTGCTTCATGGAGGTATCGACCTTCTATATAGCACTCAATCATGGCAGTCCATGCAATCAATCACATTCTTCCTCTCCATGTTATCAAACACTCTCGAGCAATAGTCCAAGATGCCATTCTTGGAATACATCATCATAAGAGAAGTTGTGACAGATATTCCTAGTGCAAATCCATTCTTTATTGCGAAAGAGTGGATTTCTTTACCTTGCTTCAATGCCCTTAATTTTCCACAAACAGGAAGGACTGTGGCAATCGTATCCAACTAATGGATCTCAATGCCTGCTCAAGCCTCCCATTTTCGATATAACCAGATATAAGAGCAGTCCAAGAAACGGTGCTTCTCTCTGCCGATCCATAAAATACCTTTCTTCCTGAAGCCATATCTCCACACTTGCAATACATATCAATCAATGCAGACTGGATGAACGGCTGCTTTGAATAATCTTTGGTCTTGATTATGTTAGAGGCGTAATCTTATGATTTATTTTGAGTACTTATTTAGATTAGGACTCTTATTATTAATTAGGACTTTTGATTATTATTAGTGGCCTAAGTAATTAATTAAGCCCATGCAAGAGGCTCGGCCATGTGAGGCCTATTTATATCCCAGTTTTATTAGTAAGAAACTATCTAGGGTTTTGATATTCTTGATCTAAGAACGGCGCTCGTCGCTTGGCCGAAGAATTAATTCTTCGTGGGACTCGGTTTGAGTATTATTTACTTTTCGTTATTGAACTTTATTTCTATTATTCTTCAATTTGTTCTTCGTATCCCTTTACTCTAACAAATTGGTCCGACCTGTCGGATGGCAAATACGAGGCAACAACAAATGGAATCGAGGATGGATGAGTTGGAGAAGGGATTGAAGGCTATGGACGCGCGATTGAGTGGGGAGCTGACGACCGTGAAAGACTCGATTGCTTCAATTCACGACTTGCTCCGAGAATTGGTGGCGGAGCGGCACAAGACGGGAGATGGTTCCGCCGTAGGGTCGCAGACGAACCCTAGCTTGGAGGATAATCAATCGGCCGAAGGACCGATTTCTGGCGGTCCTGAGATGGCAGCCGGTGCGACGATTTCTTCGCCCGGTGCGCCGCAGGTTACTTTACCGATGTTCGACGGTTCCGGCGCGGAGGGCTGGCTCACACGGGTTGAACAGTATTTTCAATTGCACAATACGTCGGATGCGAGAAAACTGGAGGTGGCGCTTGTGGCGATGGAGGGTGACGCCCTGCCATGGTTTCAGTGGGTACGGGCGACGAGCCCGACCATGGGGTGGTCGGGATTTAAACTTGAAATGGTACGTATGTTTGGCTCGAATCCGTTGGCCAATCCGTTTGAGGCACTCGTACAAACTCGACAAACTCACTCGGTGGGCGAATACGTCACTTTGTTTATTGCGCGAATGGTTCATGTGTCGGGCTTGGACGAGAAGTATTGTTTAGGGTTATTCCTTAATGGATTGCGGGATGAGATTCGACTTAAGATTAGGTCACGGGATGCAAGGACTCTTTCGGACACTATTCATCTTGCGAAGGAAATTGAGCAGGAAGTCAAGATTTTGGGAGGGCTTGGTCATACGCGGTCCGGGAAGTGCATCGAGCGGGAATAACGACCGTATCTAAGACCGTTGGACAATTTGTACAAGCTTACTCTTCTTCGTCTTCGGCGTTGTCCAATACGGGGTTTTCGGCGGGGAATTCTGAGAGTGGGTTCGTCAAAGACAACGCTAGAGCATCAACACCTTCGGTGGGTTCGGCGGAAAGGACTGGTGACGCGGGGAAGGCTCGGCCTGTGCGGCAGATTACGCACCGAGACTATCTAGCCAAGCGGGCTGCGGGGAAAGTGTTTCCGCCGTGACGAGAAGTGGTCGCCTACCCATCGTTGCGCGAGATAAAACCTTTCGTGTCCTTATTATATCAGACCCAGAGGAGGCGGATGAGATTATATTGGAGGGCGAGGGGAATGTTGCTGTGGGAGGACGTGACGGATTTATCGAGTCAATTTCTGAATTTCAACCTTGAGGACAAGGTTGTTTGAAAGGGTGGAGGAGTTGTTAGAGGCGTAATCTTCTGATTTATTTTGAGTACTTATTTAGATTAGGACTCTTATTATTAATTAGGACTTTTGATTATTATTAGTGGCCTAAGTAATTAATTAAGCCCATGCAAGAGGCTCGACCATGTGAGGCCTATTTATATCCCAGTTTTATTAGTAAGAAACTATCTAGGGTTTTGATATTCTTGATCTAGGAACGGCGCTCGTCGCTTGGCCGAAGAATTAATTCTTCGTGGGACTCGGTTTGAGTATTATTTACTTTTCGTTATTGAACTTTATTTCTATTATTCTTCAATTTGTTCTTCGTATCCCTTTACTCTAACAGATTACATAAGCATGAACCTCCTGTCCTATTCTTCTAGCGGAGACATCTCCTACAGTTGACAAGATGCTAGTCGATATTACGGAATTCACTTCAACACCCTCCTTCACCATCCACCTAGTGTATTCCAATGCTTCTCGTTGCAACCTATTATGAGAAAAACCCGATATCATTGCTCACCACAGCACGACATCCCTCTCCTCAGCTTCCTCAAATACACGACACGCCAGCTTAATCTTGCCGCACTTGAAATACATGTCAATCAAACTAGTCATAACTACAATACTTCCTAGTAGACCATTCTTTATCAACATTCCATGAGAGAAGCTATAGACATTCAATTCTACACCAGAAGCCCGCATTTCCTGGAACGAACCCAACACTTCGCAATGGTTGCGCTGCCCCAACACTACGTTACCCCTAAGCAGTGCATTCCAAGGATACACGCTAGACACATTCATACTTTCAAACACACTCCTTGCATCCTCAATTGAACCACAACCTGCATACATGCGAACTAGCCTCATTTGCAAGAACTCATTCTTATCAAGGCCATTTATTCTAATATGTGCATGCACTTGTCTTGCTGCTTTAATGGATTTCACCCTCAAGCAAGCAGCAGTAAGCGCGGAAAATGTCGTGGCATTGGTGGGAATGCCACGACGGTCCAAGTAGTCTAATATGCCAAGTGCTTCTTCAAGCTTGCTCTCCTCGGCAAGCCTCTGGATATCTCTGTAAAGGACATGTGGGTTTTTGCTTTGGAGTGGTATAAAGTTGCGGGCTGCATTCTTTTCATGGGTTTTTTTCGGTCTTCTTCTCCGGCCTTCAAGTGGAAAATGAGGTGCTGGTGATGCTATGGTTTTGAAAGAAGCAATACTATTATTTTTCAGAGGAAATTGATGAAAAGGGTGAAGTAAATGTGGAGGAGTTCTTGGTTGAGGTTTAGAGGTGAGATTGCAGCTGCTCAGCCCCTCCATCACTCTTCAGCAATGCATCTACACGAATAAATATACCCAGAGTTGATAAAACTAGAAAGCAAGACTATATTTCTCGTAAATACAAACATAATAGTTCCATGAGGCATTTTATCAAACAATGTACGTGCAATCATATAGTTGCAAAAAATTGAATAAAGTCTGCCATTTACTCAACAATCTTCCGCAACTCACCAAGATCTGAACGCAACGCGAACTGGGTTGATGGCGGATGACAGTGGCTACAGTTTTTGTTGAGTGGTCAGCAATGGGGCTTGTTTCAGGAAGAAAGCTGTGAGTTAGATGATGGAGGAAACCATAAATCAATTTCGAATATGTGATAAATCAATTTCTTATAAATATATAAAATTATAATATATATATATATATATATATATATTTCAACACTAGATCAATTCAACGGGAAAAAAATATCAACTACACTACAAGTTATCAATAATTTATTCAAAATCAATATAAATATATAATATTGATATTTTAAAATTATTTTATTTATTTAAAATAAATTAAATATAGAATCTATATATATTGTACATGTTGAGTTGTGTCGAACATCTCCAATGGTTTACACTATATTTTTAATGTCAAATGTAGTATATAAACCAATTTTATTTCTAAAAATCTACTTCAAATGTTACACTAGATATTCCATTTTGATGTTTGTAATATTAAATTAATTTTAATAAATTATTATATATTTATATATTACTTATGTTTAGCGATAATACTTTAAATTATTTATACTGTTTAGTAAAAAAATTCATATATCAATATTTAAATAATATTATAAATACACGTAAAAAACATTTTGATTAAATTAATATAATGTAAATTAATTTAATTATAATTATTTTTATATTTGAAAGAAAAAAGAAAAAAAAGAAAATATTTAAATTAAAGTAATGTAGTGTGAAACAATGCTACATTATAATTATATAGTTTTACGACCAATCACAAGTTTCATCACAGTATTCATACTGGAAATTGTGATCTGTTTAAATATACTAAAATAGTAGTATACGGTTGAACAACATATTCATGTCAAAATGTTGTAAAAAACTTACTTGTTATTCCATCCATCCCAAAAAATTTGTCTGCTTTCTTTTCGGCGCGATTTTTAAGAAGATCTATTAGTTTTGTGTAAAGTTATATAATTAAACTTTGATAAAGTAATATTCGATAGAGTAATAATCTCGCTTAGATAATAAATTTATGCACTAAAATAATACTACCTCCGTCCTGCTATTTCTGACACACTTCCTAATTTAAAAATAATTATCATCTCTCTCATACTTTACATCTTATCTCTCCTACTTTTTCTTACTTTATTATCTTATCTCTCTTACTTTATCATCTTCTCTCTCTTACTTTATCATCTATTCTCACTCATCTTCTCTCTTCTACTTTATAATCTACTCATATCTCATTCTTAATCATCTATTTTCTTAATTTTCGTGCTGAAATGAAGTGTGCCGAAAATAACGGGCCGAAAGTAGTATTCGATAAAATAATAACATCGTTAAATGAGTATTTTTTTCCGATTCCAAGATTATTACTTTATCGAGATTTAACTGTATAAAGTTATGGATCCTACAAAATTTAGTGTGTAATAATTTATTAAAAAGGGAAAATGACAAAAATTTTAGAACAACCTAAAATAGTATAGCGGACAAGAATTTTGAAACGAATTGAGTATTATTTTATTAATTAATAATTATTAATAATCGACCCAATTAATTAACTGTAAAAATTGCCATACCGGACCTTCAAACTAATGTAATCTCCAAACTAGAGAAATCAGAAAACCCTAAATCTTCGACGCCGCTCCTTTTTCACATTCATTCTCATCTTCTCTGCCAACGCACAATTCAGCCAAGGCAATATAACAGACAGGGCGACAAGGCGAATCTACGGTAATTGAATGCTCATCTATTCTGGTTTTATATATAGAATAGATTTTGGTTTTAATGTAGATTTAAATATTGCGGGATTTTAGAGAATCCAGCAGCAGATGAAGATATCGGGACGCGGCGTGTCCAAAAGGCATATCTCGCTCAATCGAGCGGCGAAGCTCATCTCCCGCTTCGCCGCCGTGGAGAACGGCTCCTCCCCTGCTGTGTCTCTCTACTTGCAGCGCTCCGCCGACGCCTTCAACCACTTGGTCCAATTTCACTCGAAGCACCGGAATCTCAACGGCGTTGAGATGGTAAAAGATTCTGAAAACGCAGTGAAGGTAGATAAGAAGAAAAAGAAGAGGAAGAGTGAGAAAGAGAGGAACAGCGACTCGAGTAGAATCACTTGATTCATGAGGTGCTAACTCTTCTTATTGGTTGTAGTAGTAATTAAGTAGCCAATTAAAGAGAATTTGTAATCCCTCCGTCCCGCTATTACTGTCTTACTTGTCTAATCGGGCTGTCCCGCTATTATTGTCATTTTTCCTAAAATAATAAAAATTACTTTTAAACATAAAATAAAGTGGATCCCCTTATTCACTACTCAACCCCACATTCTTATACTCTCTGTCTTCAAAAATCTATCTCCCATTCGATTATGTTTCGCTCCGAACTCAAAAAATTATAATTTTTATCTTTTTGAAAATTTTAAATTATTTCTTCAAATACAATATAAAAAAATATAAAAAATAAAAATCGATTGCCTTTTACTAGTCTTGCAAAAATTTGGATAATTCTCATTTCTTTCCACCAACTATTCCTCGAAAACTGTGTCATTTTTTTTATACAATTAAAACTCATAAAATACACACTAAACTAAAATTTCTTAATCTCCGTGCCGAAGTCAACTGAGATAAAATTAGTGGGATGAAGTGAGTATTTGTTTGCATCTATCGACTTATTTAAACCTGTATACTCGCTCGTATGAATTGATTAAAACCTTGAATCACGATGAATTAGATAAAATAACTAAAAAAAAAATCTTTCTTTTTTCAAACTTTTTGCCGCCGGATACGAGGTCAAATATTAAATATGAATCATAGTTCAACTATTTCTTAATCTAGTTCATATAGTTCGTGTTCCAGATACTCGAATAAATATCCGACGAAGTAGAACCATCTTTATCAAGGTGACAGATCTATTAATAGTAGGATGGTTAAGAATGGGAAAGTAAGGTTTTAAAAGAGTGAGTATTTGGTAAAAAGGCAGAGATATTTGTTATATTTACATGAAATCATGTAAGGGTTGAAACATTCTTGTCATCTTAAGTAGTTAGTACAAGGTACAACAAAAACATACCCTATCATCTCCTCTTTTTGTCATCAGGCTTCACAATCTCAACAGGAGCTGCCGGAATCCTGATCCACCATTCCTTTAACCGTCTCATCCCTCTTTCCGTACCTTCCCTTCTCAAAGGCATGTATCTTGTGAAATACTCCAGAAAACATAATAACAGCAGAGAGTTCAGTGGCAGGAACATAAGTAACATTGCCATTCCAACCAACAGGATAGTCAGCTTATCGGTTGCCTGAGAATCAGAATATCAAATATAACCAGTTCAAAATGTCCCTCCTGTCAGTCACATCTCTGTCATAACATGTAGTATGAAAACAAGTGTATGTTTGCTCTCACTGTATATGTCAAATCCTGCCTAAGAAAAGTCCGAGGAGAACACTACTCAGAGATGTTAAATCATATATGAAAGAGGGATATAAAATTGAAAAAGAAAATGTTTCCAGGAATGAATTCTCAATCAAACTCAATTTTGATTTATCAAATTCTCAATCAATTGTTTGTTGTTTTTCTAGAAACACAGTAACAAGCTGAGCCAAGCCGCAACTAGTTTAAAATGTTTAGTTCTTAAGGTGACTTCTTTTGAGGAGTCTTGCACCAGGAACTAAATACACGATCCCTAATTTTGCTCAAATTATTTAGAGCAGAACCACTCCAACATCATAGGACCTAGGAATCTTAGAAGGTGCTTTCCCGATTATATTTACTATTTCCTCAATTCTCAGATCTGAAACATGCTAAAAAAGGGTTGCACAAGTGAAATATAAATAAAACAGTGATGGATTTGAAGTAAATATTGTTCTACTACCAAACTGAAGATTGGCCAGATACCCTGAAGGCTATAACACTTTCTTCATGTCCCAACGGTCAAAATCATGAGGAGGAAACTCATTTATTTTAGTATGATCACATTACTTGGAGCAGCAGAAAGATAAATGAGACTAGTTAGTGGCTTTTACTTATTATTAAGCTAAGACTGTTGTATTAGATAGTTTTGATTTTGAGCCAACTCCAGGAAAATAGATTGCTATGGCTGAAATAGAACTTATATTCCTGCCATACTACAGGGTTAAACAAACAGATCTTTCCTGGTTTAGTGGACAGAAGTGGCAATTGTAACCAAATAAAGCCTCAGCGGAAGTCTTCAGCAATTATTATTACGTATACAAACCTAGGATAACAATAAATTTAAGGATTTATCTAAGTCACCAAGAATAGTTTGAAGCTGTTTTCATGAGGCAGTGGTAATTAACAGAGAATATCAACATAGATCCAAAAAAGCCATAACAAATAGTAAATGATGACAATAACAGTGAGAGTAATGTAATTAAGCAAAAAAGAATAGCAAACATTATGTAACTAGATGTTTCCATGCTACTTACCTGACTTCAGCACAAACTTAGAATAATATTTTTCTAAAACAGAACAAGAAAATAGGAAAGGACAGGAAGGTATTTGTGACATTATCATCCAATAGATAAAATTAGCAGAGAATGCAGAACTTAGAAGGGTCATACCTGTGGTGCAACAGCAAAAAGAAGTGCTCGTATTTTTAGAAGAGCAACATTGCCACTTTGGATCAATGACTCAATTTCAGTTATTGCTTCTTGTAATAGTAACAACTGCTCCACTGCATTCTTGCCAGGGGGAGCTACAATTTTAAATGCCTCCAGTTGTCTCGTTCTCCCAGCATACTTGCGATAGAGCATCACAAATGCCAAAAAGACAAAAATGGATGGTAATATATACTTGGCCCAACCCCTGAAAGTAATAATGTAACTCTTTCAGATGCTAATATACTAATCATGTGCCTCCTTTAGATGCTAATATCTTGAAAAATTATAATTTGCATTTATTAGATTACACTCCTTCCGTCCCATTTAACATGACACGTTTCTTTTCGGCGCGGGAATTAAGAAAGCGGATGATAAAATATGGGAGAAGAGTAAATGATAAAGTAAAAGAGAGAAGATGAATGAATTTGTGAGAGAGTAAATGATAAAGTATGAGAGAGAAAAAAAAGTAAAAGATAATTTAGAAATATTTTTGAAAGTTAATTCCTTTTAAGGAAACGTGTCATTTTAAGTGAGACGTCTTGAAAAGGAAAACGTGTCATTTTAAATGGGACAGAGGGAGTACATTATATCACTTTTAATAAGAAGGATGCAACCAGGAAGATTAAGCAAACAACCCTTCAAACTACTCAAATGGCCTAGTTACAACAGTATAATAATTATTGATTAAGTTTGTAAATAGCCACTCAATCTGAAAGCTACAAACCTCAACTATATCCAATACTGAAAGATGAGAAAAAACAGTTAGTTCTAACAACTCAAGTAGAAGGGCGAAAAGGAATGAAAGAAGCCTCCTGAATGCACTATTGGCTAAAAGCATTGCTGGTGACAGAACACACCCATCTCATATATACTCCCTCCGTCCCGTTATTTGTGGCTCACTTTCCCGAAAGGGGTGTCCCATTATTTGTGCCCACTTTCCTAATTTGGTAAAAAATTACTCCTACTCTATCATCTTCTCCCTCCTACTTTATTACATTATCTCTCCTACTTTATCATCTTTCTCTCATACTCTCTCATTATCTTACTCATTTTCTCTCTCATACTTTATCATCTACTCTCTCTCTCATACTTTATTATCTACTCTCTTAATTCCCGTGCCAAAACCAATTGAGCCACAAATAATGGGACGGAGGGAGTACTGAATATCTTCAAGCATCATAGGCCAACAAAGTGTCAAATTCCTGGTTAGGATAATATTTTTCTCATTTCTTCCTGGAAAGTAGGAGTATAGGACTACTAGAGCAAAACTAGTTGTGTCCTTAAAACTGGCATTCAAGGAAACTATGAGCAGTTTTTGCTAAAATTCTCAGAACAAAGATCAATTAGAACAATGAGCAAAATTTTCCCTGAGAACTGAAGCCCTTGGAAAGGGATTCAATCAAGATAATACAATTTCAGCATGCAAGCTCACTTTCAGATAACTAATCAGTTAGGAAAAGTGAAACCAAGTTGAAAAGGGTACATCTGCACACTATGAAAGACAAGATGAGCAATTATTTCCCTACTTCAAAAGGCAAAGGCATTCTAATTTCGTAATTAACTCACTATGAGTGGATCATCATTGTTATTTGCCGTTCAACATTTCCGCTAGTTGATAAGATGTTAATTCTACAGTTAACCATAAATATAAATATTTCTAATTAAACAATGTATCAGTAATATACTGTATTTATGTATAGATGAATAATGATTGAAACCATAGCAAAAGGTATTATGGAAGAAGTTACAGCAGCAGTATAGGAAATAGAAATGGTACGTTTCTTACCTTAGTATCACATAGCTAAATAATAATACAAACATCACTGACTTGTAGGGATCATTCCAGGAAGCCAAATGTTCAAGCCAGTTATATGTCCCAATAACAGGGAAAAGCAACTCCTACAGAAAAAGGGGTATCACTTATTTGGAAAAAAACAAGGAATGGCATACAATAGCCCAAGAACATCGTTGATAGTAGCCACAAAAGTTGTATAAGTATTAATCCCTATGCCACAAAAATCTTTTTAGGAACACTACAAACAGTTCCATCTAGAATAGCAATATCTCTGACAATAAGACTTCTTACTCAATACCTTTCGGAAAAATCAGAAACATAAACTAGCAAAAAAATAATTCCATCAAGAACACCTAGTTAAACTTGAGGCATTGATAAGACAATCGAAGGAGCATAGTTTATTTAATAACTAAACAAAATAGAAAATTGACGTTATTAGTTTTTAGTAGCATGTACTTTATTGTATCCTACATTACCAGCTAAAAGGATCGAGCTTTACTTATATGCTGAAGCATGCATGAAGAAAAAAGAAAATGGAACACCGGATGTAACTGGCAGAGAATATAATGAGAGAACCTTCATCACTGCTAAGTTAGTATCAATCCCTTCAACTTTCACTTGATCAACAGTGGCTTGAGCAGCTTTAGCCTTTCCAGTGTTTTGTTCCAACTGCTTCACAACAGCTTCTAGAGTATCCAAATCACCAAAATGAAGATCTCCGACCAGATATGTTGCTTCTCCAATTACCTCTCCTTCGTTCAGAGGACCAATTTTGAGTCTAGTAAGCGTGATAAGTGCAGTTGGCAATATAGGCCGTCTATTTGCATTTGGAGAATTTAAAACCTCTTGTTGACCAGTAGGAGTTATGAGGGTCATTCGACTTGCTACAGTTTCCATTATCATATCTCCACCTGGAAGACTCTCAGCCAAGTTAAAACACAACAAAGTTTTGTCATTGGATGATGAGACACGGAATGCTTCTCTAACTGCATGAAATTGAAATATTCCAAGAGTCGCCCGAGCAAGCACTTCATATTGCTGATTTCCTTTTAAACTGTACTTTCTATTGAACCTGTGGGCGCGCAGAATCTCTAGACAGATATCTAACCAGTAGTCTCTCCTCGAGCAACCTTTGAATTCAGGAAATTCCAGATAGACAGGCTCTGCTCTATACAAAGACTAGAGTCAAGACTCACGAGATAATTACATAGTTTGAGACTGCAGTTACAAATGAGCTAGAGACCATACATGGATGTTGACTTGTACATAACAGCTTTATCAAAGAGACGAGCACCAAGGGGTCCAGTTAATTCAGGTCTTATAACTTGTTTCATGTCGGTAGCTAAATCATATTTTACAGCTTTGTCATATAAACCAACGCCACGCTCAAAGTACAGAGCATAGTTTGTCAATGTCAACCGCCCTGAAATGGTCAAACAAGATGGAGAACAAATATATAATAGTGGAAAATGGGAAACAGTTTGAAAGATCGAAATAGCCTACAGAAAATATATAAATATATGTATGCAAACCATATCATAACCTTCTAAAAATGCGAAACAATTTAATATATATACCAAAATTTCTTAGTAAGTAATGAAATATTTCAGTTTTTACTAGTCAACAATTATAATCGTGTTTGCCGTGTACACAGTAGAAAGATAATACAATTTACCATATAATGCACTGCCACTGAGGAAAGCCTCAGGTTATTCATTCAGGCAGGTATTATAGAGAATCTTAGGGAGTTGACAAAGTCACAAAGGGATTAAATGGGTTTGACCAACTAATTAAATCATCCCCCAAAGGAAAAATTACAGCTTACCTGGCCATGCAGACATCCCAATATGTTGCAAAACTGGTTGCGTAGGAACTGTGCCATCAATATCTAGAATAATTTCATCATCAGCAAGTGAAAGAGTGGAAATGACTTGTGATCCCACTGCACTCTGTGCAGACTTTGCAACCCTACATCATAAGTAGGAGTTACTAATGTTTCCAGACCGTACATAATCCATTCATCTTCGGATTTCATGCTTCCATCAAATTCTAGCTATTAATCCAGTAAAACTTAAAGGAAAATATACAAGCACCATACACATTGGAGAAATACAGATATTCTTCTTCTTCTTAACTGAAGGTGAAACAATGAGCCTAAAAGTGCACCTACAGAAAATACTTTTCACTTATTGCGCTTGCTGCTTAAAGTACTCAACAATTCTATCTTGAAGGCACTGCACGTAAAAACCAATAAAGATAGTTTCCTGATCTTTCTGTCATTCAATGCTTTACATGCATATACATCTTCAGATTTAACAGGCCAACCTCCTACGATCTGCTAGAAATCAAATTCCTTTAACAAAAGTAGGCAAAGGAAAAGGAGAGTCTATACAGGAAGTTAGCTGAAGGAAATAATGTTATACCTTTCAAGACTTCTGAGGTATTTATCATATATCAGAAAATGAAGTCGAGGGCCTGCAGAACTGGTCAGAAGATCAAAAAGATTGTGAACAGTGGTTGCATCTGCAATAACCGGACAGGCACGAGCTATCCGAGCAAAAGCCTCTGGTCCAACTGTTTTCTTATCATCAACCTTATGTTTTCAACAACGTAACCGACAAAAATGATATTGGTCATAATGAAATTAAAATTTCATAAAATATCAGAAGTAACACTGAAGTTTTTTTTTAGTGAATGAAAAAACCACCTCAACAGCCGTTTTGGTCAAATTGGAATAAAATAATGACCAACCATCTTCACTCTCCACATCCTGATTGCTGCAAGCAGTGTCCTGTATTTACATATCACTCATGACATAAGAGCCCTACATTAGTAGAAAGAGTATGTGTACTATATCTATTGACAGACATGATATTCATGGAAAAGAAAAGATCAATTCACCATACTTTATCGATGAGGTCAGTATCAACACCAGGATCTTCCCATGCAACCATCATGTCAAATGTCAGACGACAAAATTCTTTGTCACATAAAAAATTGGGTCTTGTAATGGCCAAATGTAGTGCTTTATATGAGCAGAACTCAAGGAAGTTCCTAGCATATGATGGAGGTTGCCTAAGATTATCAGGCACCTTTACATCAAACAGGGCCTGTAACTCTTTGGTTGATATGTCGAGAATCCTACAAGAAATTCATACAGAGATATGAATGTTCATATTGCATATGTATGTATGTGTATTCTACAAGCAGAACTCATGCACAGTATAAAGAGTTAAAGGAAGTGTCATATAAAGAACACTAACCATCATTTTATGTTTAGTCTTACTAAATGGGAAAAGTTAAACTTGCATCAAGAATTCATCTTTCAATCGATGATGGGGGTTTCTGTGTAAAACAAAAACATACAAGAAAATAGTAACAACATAACTCACAGCCCCGATAAAACATAAAATTAACACTTGTCACACTTTTAAAACTCTTGGTAAAAGAAGGTAATAACATGAGAAACCAAAGTCTGTCATATAAGCGATGGTGTTCGCAAGTTTTTTATTAGTACCAAGCTTAAAGACTATAGAACAACATGATGAGGCGAAACATATTTCAATCATTACAATATATGGTGTTCACATAGTCACTGTGTTATTCCATTCTTGACGCGTAGATAAGCACAATGCACAAATAGTTTGATATTTCTAAAATAACCAGAAGGTGGATGTTGAAAAAGCTTGAATTTAAGTCTGACGCCTATCTAATTTCCTTATACCATTATATTGCTTCATCATAAGGTATCATTACTCCATATTATTCTAAGGGTAAGAAACCGAAGTTCATTCATTAACAATAATAATCAAAATAGTAAAACACCTGTAGACAATCCAAGTTACAATAACAAATTCATGATCCTGTTTAAGTCCCACGTCCATAAATTAATTCATCGAAACCTCTTCCTTCAAGCTAGCTTTTCCCGGTAAACACTGAGAAATTGTAAAATGAATAAAACCAACTGTTTCCTAAATCACATAGCACATAGCAAATCAAAAGCTGCATACCTTAAAAATAGAAAAAAACAATTCCAGGAGATAAAACAGGCACACGGAATTATAATGCCACAGAACTGTGAGAAACAAAGTCGATATTAATTACTTAGAGCAACGAGCAACAACGGAGTTGGCGTGAGGCGAGAGGAAAGGAAGCGGAGGATTAATCTCCGGCGAGGTTTTGGAACCGGCGTCGCCGCTGCTCTTCTTGGAGAAAATTGATTTCAAAATCCACAGGCTGTCGTTTCTCGGCGGAGTATCGGCATTCTCCGGCTCCATTGATCTCGAATTCGTTCGCGAAAACCGAAAAACCCCTATAGTTCTTGACAATTTGGGGACTGATTTTCAATTTATTTTGAAAGAGATTCTTTTCTTCGTAGCTGCACGTATGAATTTGCTAATCTAATGCATCATATCGAGGTTCAAAGTTTGCTCAGATGATAAAAATTACTTTAAATAGAATTTATCACGTCAGTACGAGTTATTTAATTTCTAATTAAATTAGAATCTTTGAATATTGTGTGTTATATATACAGAAACATAATTAGGGATGGCAAAAGGACCCGGAACCGTTGGACCCGACCTGGACCCGTACGCGTAGAACCGGGTAATACCCGCCCCGCACGAGCGTGGGCGGTTCCGGACCCGACCCGTGCGGGTCCGGGCGGTTCCGGTTCCGGCCCCGACCCGCCCCGCCCCGCCCCGCCCCGTGTAGACCCGTCCGTCCGGACCCGTCCCGGACCCGTCCCGACCCGCTCCGGACCCGCCCCGTAATAAATTATAATTTAAGAAGTGTAAAAATGTTACTTAGTGAGATTCGAACCCGCATCAATAAATTCTTTACACGCACTTATACCGTTTGGAGCTTAATATTCACCTTTGTTAATATTTTTCATATATATATATATAGTTATATATAAGAATATGATATACTAAAATTAAAAAAAATTAATACACCTAACAAAAATTAACTTATAAAATATAAATATTAATTTTCTAGATTTCAATATACTATATTCAAATTGTAATTACGGGCATGTATTTCGAAAATGAAATTAATATTTTTATTTTCAAAATTTAAATTTAAAATTATTAGTCATGCTTACTACAATCATTATATTTGATTAAAATTATTTGTGGTTTATTTTTATTTTCCACATGAAATATTAGTCATGCTTACTACAATCATTATATTTGATTAAAGTTACTATATTTTTATTTATGTTTTAAATTAAAATTAATAAAATAATAGTTTAACATTATATATATTTTATGTTTATCTAAATTTAACAAATAAGTTGTTGGTCTAGTGGTCAAGAGTATTTATAAATTTTCGATAACCCGGTTCGAATCTTGGAAACATAATTTTAAATTTATTAATACCTAAAATATTTCATGGGCTACACGGCCAGGCGGGTCTACCCGCCCGCAGGCCCGGGCCGGTCCTAAAATCTGACCCGTACGGGTCCACGGGGCGGTTCCGGGTCCGTTTTTTAAGGGACGGGGCGGGTCCGGGTCCAGTGATACCCGGCCCCGACCCGTAAAATTGCCATCCCTAAACATAATCATATCCATTGGGACTGAATAAATTCATTTATATTCAACTAGTACAGCATTTTCTTCACAGTATTCTCTCTCTACATATTATATGAACACGTGTACCAGTGACAACTGCATAATTATTGATTAAAAATAATTTGAGATTCCGTCAAACTGGGATCACATTGTTTTCTCATGTTAACACCTAAGCATTTCGACTTTCTAAGATAAGCAGGGGATAAAGGTTTAAAATGACAAAATTATTGTATTTGTGTTATTTGTTCATAAAATAGATTTTTTATGTTATGTGTTGTGTTGGCAAATTGGATTATTTAGTTCTCAAATTCTGAATGTTTGGCTACTTTGGTCCTTTATTTATTTTTTCTTAGTTAATTGATCCACAAATTATAAAATTTGGATGAATTGGTCATTTTGTTAAATTTTTTGTTAGTCAACGATTTTTAAAGAATATTTTTTGGTATAATTTTATTCATATCCAAATATTGAAAAATTGAGAACAAATTTGACCTATTTTTACTTTTTTTTAATTTGAAAAAATCAAAAGATATTTTAGTCATTTTGGTTTTTTTAAGGACTAAATACGCTATTTTAAATAGATTGAGGAACAATCCCGCCGATTATAATATATTTTGGGATCATAATCATCAAATTTTATAGCTCCGTGGTCAAATTCTGTTTAATACTCCCTCCGTCCCATTGGAAGCGTCTTGTTTTCCATTTTTGGCGTCCCATTGGAAGCGTCTTGTTTCTAAAAAAGGCAAGAATATGTGGACACGATTTAACTATCCGAAAGTCAAACAATATACACCACACATTATCATTTTCTTAACATCCGTGCCCATTGGAAACAAGACGCTTCCAATGGGACGGAGGGAGTATATTACTATGATAGCGAAAGATTAAAATGCAGAATATTTAAAAATCAATTAATAAAAATTATACTAGATTTCTATTCAGACCCTATATTTTCAATACGATATGATTTATTCCTTAATTTTTCATATATTTTATGTTTAATATCTTGTTTCATAGTAAATTTTGGAAAAATTTATTCATAGAGTAATAAAATTTGGCGTTTGTGATCCGCAAATATATTCTAATTGGCGGGAATTGTCACCATCCTATTTAAAATTGGCATAGGTGGTTATTAAAAAAAAATCAAAATGACTAAAATATCTTTTGATTTTTAATAAATTAAAAAATTTAAGTAAAAAAAAATTTGGTCGAACTAGTCCTCAATCTATCAATATTTGGAGGTTTTGGTCCTCTATAAAATTATACTGAAAATATTCTTTAAAAATCTCTGACTAACAAAAAATTTAACAAAATGATCAGTTCATCCAAAATTCTATAGTTTTAGGACCAATTAACTAAAGTAAATAAATAAATAAATAACCAAATTGGTCAGACACTCATAATTTGGGGACTAAATAATCCAATTTACCTGTTATGTTTGAATTGCTTGAATGTGGTTAAGTATGTATGATTGTTCGTTTATGTTCCCGGATTACCTAATCATTGTAGTTAGACGATTAGCAAGCTATCTTCTGCAAGGTTTGAATTCCATAGTAGAGATTCCTTGTTTTTTAGGAATTCAGATATTTACTGCAGCTTTATATCATGTCGGGTACAGTGTCGGTAACTTCTTATTGGTCAAAGTTGATCTGGTAAGTGAACCTCATACACTTTACTGAATTGATAGCTCAGGTACAGAGTTGACATCTTTTATTGGTCAAGATTGATCTGGTAGGTGAACCTCGTACACTTTACTGAATTGATAGCTCTACTGGCGCTCTTTTTGCTCTACTGAAAACGAACTAACTACCTGGAATAATATTGGGCATCACATATCCTAACAATCCCCCCCCCCCAAAAAAAAAACCTGTCAGTTGCAACATGCTCAAGGGATTCAAACTTGTGACCTGTTCTAATACCAAATATTTGACCTCAAACGCTTACTATTATGCCAAAAATAATTGTTGGTGGTGAGACTGCAACTTTATTCCTCATTACATAACAATCAGAGCGGTTACAGTTCAAACGTTGTTCCGCCACGCAGGGGCGTGGTGCCTATGCACAACCCAACATCGTGCGGCTAGAAAAATGTTAGATATCACATATCCCAACATAGTTCATTATTGAACTGTTCTTATTGTAAAAACTCATTATAGTTAAATAAAACTCCGGACAAACCCCTACCTCATGCAAGAGTTAGGTGTGAGTTTGATATTGTAAAGTTGCTTAGAGCTATACTAAAATACAATCTATCTAGCTATAGTGTGACTGAATTTGTCAGTATAATACAAGAATATCTATGTTGAACAAGAAAAGTGGACATAGGATATTGTTGCTTCAAGCCACTCTAAATCCGTTTTCTTAACTCTTTATATATTTTACTGACACATGGATTAAAATCGTTTACAAAAACATATAAGTGTTTTCAGTAAAAACCTAAAACGTGCACAAGCATATAACTTGAAAGTTTTCTAAACAAACGTTTTTCAGTAACGTGAAATAAAATTGTACTCACACATTTCACACATATACTAGTATTTCGTTACCATACGAGCTGACTCAAGTCAGTAAGTAACTTTCAGTACATCACATTCCTACTGATTAGAAAGCTCATTTGACATACTGAGTTAATCACTAGTAAGTATTCTTCAATATAATATTGATTTCCACGTTCAAGAAGAAATCGATATTCTCCCCCTAAACCTAAACAACACGCTTCCGGAAAAACATATATTATCTTCAGTTTACTTGTGAAATGCAATTTGTCCACTTTTTTCGATGCAGTTTTTAAGGGGAATTGTTTATTGTGCATAGAGTTGTATAAAATTGTGGGTTCATCAAATAAAGTGTGTGTAATAATTTACTATAAAAAAAACTGAACAACTCCAATGGGACAACTCGAAAAGGTTTACTAAACACCTTCAATGAGACGGATGGAGTATAATTTATAGAACTAACAATATACTCCCTCCGTCCCACCCATTTTGCAATATTGGGATCTCGGCACAGATTTTAAGATAGTGAATATAAAGATATAAAGTAATGGTGTAAAGTAAAAAAATTGTGAGGCCCACTTGTTTAAGTAAATGTAGTCCACTCATTTTCTTTCTATTTTAAGTATGTTGCAAGATTGGTAGGACAACTAGAAAAGGAATTGCAAGATTAGTGGGACGGAGGGAGTACTTATCTATACCAAGCCTGTTCGATTGCATGGAGTACTATAATTTTTAATTATTCCACAGTATATAACAAGAAATGTGCTTTATTTACTTATGATTCTCAATAGTTTGTTCATCATAAGAACTATAGCAAATATTGCTATATAAAAATAAAAATACTCTCTTGGGGACTGGGTTGGTCTGGTCTCTATTAGAATGTTGAAGAATCAAGCTTCTAATACAACAAAAATGTAGGAAAACTGTATTAAAGGAAGACGTGATATAGCTATCTACCTCTCCTCTTCTCACCTTGGCTAGTTCATCTAAAGTCCGCAATGACCTAAAATGGAGCAACAGATGCAGCATCAAGATGCCTTGGCTGAGTCGTCGCTTGTTTCCTCCTCATCGGATCCACCGATCATCTTCTCTAGCGAGTCCAGATCCCCGACTTCTGAGACAGTATGCAGCCTAAGCTTCTCAGCATCCTCACTGAGAAGAGAGAGAGGCATAACTCTTCATCAGTACTGATGGTAAATTACAAATTATGTATGTAAGTTCAAGGAAATAGTACTTACTCGGTTACACCAAATGTCGTTTTAACATTTAAGGCGCTATCTCTTGAACATAACTCAGGGAGCTAGTCAATGACACAGAAATAGATAATCAGTCAACATACTGACATTCAGAACCATCTTACACTGGCTTCAAATTAGTTATTACATCTATGGTATCCAAACAAATAATCTTGACAGCAAGCTAAAGTGGTTTCACGACCATCATGGAGGGAAACTGCGTTAATATGTAGGTACCAAGTAATCTATGGGAGACATAAATTTCCCAGAAGTATCCATATCCGAGTGGCAGAAGCTCGAGGGTTTGAATCAAGGCCCTTATACTTTCTATTCATCATAAGCAGCAAGAGTCATGTTAAACTTATATTATTATTATTATTATTTTTTGTAATTAGTTTTCCATGGCCACACACATACAACTTTCTGAAGTAGAAGCACAGATGGATCAGGTACTGATGAAATGGGGGCCATACTACATTGTCTAAATAGCAGACGCAGTTTTTTGGGAACTAGTGATGATGCAAATATTTTCCTACATCAAGTACCTAAGAAAGGAAACATATTTTTTGGGTTAATCAAAGAGGCATTTAAGAGCTATTCTTGAAAACAGCTATATGAATCTTAAAAGTTAAAACAAATTTTTACTTAGTATGTACACTGAACAAATTTGTTCATCAAACACTGAGTTCATAGGCTCTCAGTTGTGTCCCTTCAAGGAAATCAACTCCGCTGGGATACCAGATATGCATCGCCTAATGGGTCAGAGTTCTACTTTCCTTACAACTCTACATTTCACCTTATTTTACTTGTCATGTATGTATTTTATGCAATGCAAACTTAAGTACAATAATATGACAATATGTGAGTATCAGTTGAGCACAAAACATTCATATGCCTTAAATATTGGAATGACAATATAAGCATCTCTTTTACAGTTTTACCCATTCAAAGCAATTTACAGGACTTTCTTTATAAGGAACTCGAAAAGGGGTTGTGCACACTGCTGTAAAGAAACAAATTTGTATGCAATTTTTTATTTTTCACAAACCAATACATACATATTCCAATTGTAAACAGTTAATTCTTTTCTATTTTGTAACATCTTATATTCTTATTACTTTGAGATTATTATACAGAAAGCGCCGTGATACATGAAGTGCTATAACTGGGTACAGTGTACACAATAATACGATATAAAAGTACAAACACAGGCAACAAGCATTTTAGTAACTTAATAAATTTGCAAAACCCTAGATCCCTCCTTTTAACAACAAACATAAATGGAGATTTAGTTTACATAACTAAACAAAAATGCCACTACTAGCAAAGCAGAATAATACCTCAGAAAGATAATAGATCTTTCCAAAGAGAGCTTGCACCGCAAGTTTTCGTTTGAATCCCTTCTCAGAATATCCTGTCATATCCATGACCACTGGACCTGAATATGCATGCACATTCTAGTTATAAGTTATAAGTTGCAACTTATAAGTTGTTGCAAACACCCCCTTAGTAAGAAAGTTCAAAGGCTTTATGTTAATTGCAAAATAATAGCCGTGTATATAATTGCATTAGCTTAATAAAAAACAAGATATATCTTGTACAGTTCATCAGAGGGCAAGTTGCAACCACTTCACGTATTGTTTTACCTTTATCGTTCACGATCCTTCCTGAAATCTCATTTAGAATTCCAGCGACTTGAGAATCATCCAACTGTGTCTCTTTCCTTAGATGGATGAGATTTGCTATCAGATCTGGATTAAATGGCTTCTCATTCAACACATAACGTATGTATTTACGCAAAATCTCATTCGTTTCAAAACCTGTCTGCAAATAAAACACCATGAATACATCAACCAGTTTGCATAAAATACAGGGTGTTCTTTGAGCACACATGACAAATAATTGATGCACGGGATATTTTAATTGGCACTCCCATGGAAAATTGTACTAATTGATACTAACTACTAATGCAAAATTTAATTTTTTGGGTAGGGAGTGGGAGGAATGTTTCGTGGTTTTTAATAATAGAGTCCTTCAGGATTTAGAAATGCTGAAAGGCATGAGAGGACGGATAAATATTCTTTAAACAAAAATCCATTATCTACTCCAAAAAATCGAACCAAGTTTGATTTCCATTCTTTCAATTAGATAGTTTTATGGGAAATAAGTCATCCACCACCTATAATGCATGCTCTACATGACTCACCTTTTGCATCAGGCCCTTCAAAGCCAACTTGTTTACTTCACTCATTCCCTTCTCAAACAACTCATCTAGGGATTTGCATAGCAAAGCATTTTTGTTGACCTGAAAAGTACTACTCTTGTCAGCAAATAAACAGTAAATAATGGAAGTTTCACAAAAAACTACTAATCAAATTCAGAACAAATACAAGTAGAGGAGGAAGCTCAGCACAGAACATCTTGGCTGGACCAGAGCCTTGTAATTCTCTCTTCACATGTATAGAAATTCGGACTGTTTCCATTACACGGTATACATACTAGTAAGTCTTTGTAGCATTTGAGCAATTCCAATCCCTATTTTTCATCAACCACTAGAGAACCAATGTCCAAAGTAATAGGGTAGATTGTATTTCAGTCCAAGAGCTCAAAGCAAATTTAATGTATAGTCTACCGATTCATATATCAAATGGTTTGCGAATTTCAACTATTCCCTAACATTCTACATATAGCAACAAAGGTCATTCTAGAACGAAACAATCTCCGCCTAATTCACTAATGCTTATACTCTGATAAACACAATGTAATTGCATCAAGTAAGCCAACATCAAGTTGCAATTAAAACGAAGAGAGGGATCTAATACCAACCAATTTGTGGCGTTTCTCTCGAGGGGAATTGAACTTCTTGACAGTCTTAACGACGGCAATTACGAAAGTGACGCCGAGATAAGCCAGTGGGACGGCGAGCATCCAAGGGAGCGAGCTCTGCCCCACGCGTGGCCCCGGAATCGCCTGCGTGACAGAGCCTGTGAACTCGACCAAATCCAAAGCCTTCTCCTGTATCCAAGGCAACTCCTCCTCTACTTCCTCCTCCTCCTCCACCACCTCCACTTCTTTCTTGGCATCCAAATTGCTTCTACCACTATTCGCCCCCGCTCTTACTAAAATTGGGCGAGAAGGTGGAGAAGATATCGACAACAATGGACGGGTGCAAGGAAATTGCAGCGCAAAGGGATTTTGTTTGCGAATTAAAGATAAGGGTTTGGGAAATAAGGTTGTGACGGCGTCATTGGAAGTTTGTGAAGAGCTGCAGCAAGTGTAGAAGCTGCCATAGCAAGTCGCCATATGTTGAGTGAAGATGAAAGGATTATAGATTATGTCTTAATGCCGGAACCCAAAGAATGCGTATAACGGCGGATATATGGGCGGCGCGGTGGGTGGCGGAGACCGAAATCGGCAGACTGCCGTCTCAGCTAGGGGTCAGGCTTAGATAATTTCTAGAAGTGATTGAAACATTGAGGTGTATACTTGTCATAAACAAAAAAAAAAAAATCACTATTATGCGTCCTAATATTTTTTATTTTTTATTTTTTACACAAAAATTAGAAAAGTGAATAAAAGTGTGTTAAAATGCTAAAGTCCACTTATTTAAAATAATTATGGTTCACAAATTATTTATACTTTAGTAAAAAGACAATAATGAGACCATCCAAAAATGAATAAAAGTCAAACTGTTATAAACTAAATGGAACGAGAGAATAAAAGAGAGAGCGGAAATGAGATGTATATTATTATGAGGGTGGAGACCTCTATTTATAGAGTACAAGATGGGCTCATGGGCTTTTAGGGTTTACATGGTCATCACAATATATGGTAAGTATATATATAAAATATATTTACAACACTCCCCTCGATTGACCATTCACCAAAAAGAAACTGCGCCTCGTTAAAACCTTGCCAGAAAAACACATTGGGATAAAAACTGGTCGAAGGAAAAAGAGTACAGCTGCTCCACCTCAATATAGTCATTCTTGATCCTTGAGTCGGCGCATATCGATCTTGTGTACCAACTTCTTGAATGTTGACGTTGGTAATGCCTTTGTAAAAGAATCCGCTAGGTTGTCACTTGAGCGAATTTGCTGGATGTTGATGCCGTCACTCCTTTGGAGATCATGTATTCCATTGTCTCTTTTATGAATCAATCTCAATGACTCATTTACTCGTGTGTTGCATTGGATGCCTCATTAAAAACCTTAACTAAGAAAATCATTTGGGAAAAAACTTAGAAATGAAAAAAGAGTACAATCATTTGACCTTCAGGGTCTTTGACCTTTAGGAGTCAGTCTAATCTTCAGGATTATTTACAATTTGTTACTCCCCCTCAAGATAACAATCTTCAAGGTTATCTTCAAGGCTACACTAATATGTACAACACAAGTTTAATTATTCTCATAGAGAATAGCATAGAATATGTCAATATATCATTACTCTCATAAATAGACCAACACCATATTTGTCTCGAAAATAACAAAGGATGGTCAATATCATTTTAAATCCTCAAATTGCACATAAGTAAGGAACTTCTGGTCCTAAAACATCTTTGTTATCTTCTATAGGTCTAAATGAGTCTTCATTCACTTCAAATGATTGAATCAACCATTAGGTAACTATGTGGATGAAATACAATAAATCTCTTTGAAGACCTTTCAGGTAGGTCGACTAGCGTAACTCCATCATGGAGATGCTCGATCTACAGGTCGAGACAATTATTAGTTCAACCCAAGTATTTAGATTCGAACTCCGTCTTTAGGCATGAGTTGATTTCATCAAGTACTTTTGTACATAATAATTCACATATCCTCTTTAAGAGGAATTTGGAGTGATATGTTCTAATTTTGTATTCCACGGACTTCTTATCTCTTAGCACCAATAAATCTCTCACGCTTTTGGCGCTGATGAGAATCAATTGATTTATATTTTCTATGAGGAACTTCAGTTTGTTCGTGGTGCATATACAACAAGTATATGAGATTTTAATCACTCCTTTTGCACTAAATAATTTGATGAACTTCTGGTTCATAGGGCGTGAATCTAAATGATTAATCCAACGAGATATTTGTGGCATTCAATCTTTATATTTCATATCTCCCCCTAATGCCGACAAGGATGTGGGTTGGATATTAAAATCAACATATCAATGAATAAAATAATCCATAATGATTTGCTCTATGTAAGTCATTAGGACGGAGTATACATATAAGTATTATGCTCTTCAGGAGTTTTAATCAAACTCAAGTCATCATTTATGTGTCCGTCTGTCAAGGAATACTCGTCCTTCTTATTATAGCATATACGGCTGTACTATTTCAGCCGTTACAATGACTTTTACAGTCTAATTGAAAACATCTTTTTGACTTACATGCTTTGAGCAAGTTAAATCCTTCACGGATCTTCATATATATATCACTATTTAGTGAATCATATTGATAAATATTTACTACATTCATAAGGAGCATAGCAAGCCATTTGTGACATAAGTAGATTAATCAAATATAATGGCGTCTAATATGGGAGAGTACATATTTAATTCCCGGTCTTTGAGAGAAACATTGTATCCTTCGGAGATATACTTTCCGGATTTTGGAACTACAGGTCCAAATATTTCCGGCTTTCTAGGGAATATTAATTCACTTTATATGACTTCGTTCCTCTTTGGCCAATGATTTCAATCTTGACAATCTCTTACAGATCGTCGTTGAGGATCCTCTTTTATCATTTCAAGAGTCATATTAAAAGGCGAAAATACTGTCGTGCGTCCACGACGATATTTGATCTCTCCAATATTTTGAGATCTCTATTTTCAGACGCTTGTAGTTCTTCAGGAACTTCATTTGATTGATTAATCATTATCGTTATTGTTTGGTTCATATTTTGTGCCCCTTTTCTTAGACACAAAATTTCTTTTAGAACCAATTGGTCGACCATATTTTTGACGAACTTTTAATGCATTTGCTGTCATTTATACTTGTCCTTCAGCGACATGAAATCTTGTTGGGGGTTTTTGCAGCAAATGTATGACATTGTCACTTCTTTTATATACATACTAAAGCATCAAGAAGTTGATTCACAATCTTTTGCAAGTGAGTCTTTTGACTTCTTGTTCACATTGATTACTTCTGGAATCCAAATGTGACTAGTTTGTTCTCGTGCTTTTTGTGGATGTAGATTTCACATTGATTACTTCAGGAATCCAAATATGACATATGTTCCAACTAATGTTGGAAATGTTATTTCATCATAATAACAATTTTAATGTGAGACGCGTTTTTATACGTATAAAACTCATTTTGAGGATGGACATGAGCAACTAAATATTTAATCTCAATCCCAAAGTCATATAATATTAAGTCCTCTTTAAGAGGAACTTAGAGTTTAATAAACTTACTAGCTTTATCAAGATAAATCTGCTTCAGGGAATTGAGCTCATTATTTTTGAACTTGTAGTACTAACAAGTTCTACATTTCTTCTAGAAATCGAACATTCATGGAAATTAAGAGATTCTTCAGGATCTCTCTGCAGCGCCTATATGAATTTTCAATTATGTTGCGCATCAGAGTTGCTTGCAGATGTCCAAACATATCATGTCAAAGCATAAAACTCTTTTGAACTTCCGGTTCATGACATGTTTTGTCTCACTTATTTTTATGAATGTGTAATACATTCAAGGTGGTAGTGTGATAAGTTTTCTTTTGTTTGCTTCCGGCTAAATACAATATTATTTTAATATGGTATCCATTGCAGCGGATATCCTTTAGTAAGTTCCTTCTAGACTTACTAAAGTAAGGGCAAACTCAATAGTTGATTTAGTATCATTTGATAAAATGACACATGCTCTTCTGGAGCCTTCAATAATTTCGATCTACTAGATTTTAAAATCTTGCAGTGAAGATGCAACTACTCGTATCGAGCTTTAGGGAGGATAAACAATTAATATCTTGACGCAATCCTGCTAGGATGCTTCGTTTTATTAGATTATTATCCCCCTATGCCTCTTATTGGCAGATGAGCATCGATATCAAGATTTCATTAATGTCAACTAGACATAAATAATGTTTTTCATTCAGCAATAAACATATATCACTCAAGATACGAGTTGCTCTTTAAGAGCATTTAATATTCTTCTAGAATATAAATGATGCTACTGCAGGAGCAAAATATAAATAGTATATAAAAATACTATATTTGAGGCATTTCCACAAACATGTGATGACAATGTTACTATCACAATATGGTCATTCTTCAGGAATGTAATTGTGCTACTTCCAGAGCAACAATTTAATTTATTCAAGATAAATGAAATCAATATATTACAAATTTTGAGATCTACGGGATCTCACATTTATTTTTGAAAAGAAATTAAGCAACAATAGGTATTGGAAATGCAATTTTCAAACATAGAGGAGCTATTGCTACCACTCCATGAATTAGGTAATACTTTAAATTACAGCATACCTTTATCTATACATTGTTCTTTAGGAACATGCAATATTCATCAAGAATATTAATTGTGCTATTTCAGGAGCAACAATTAAAATAAGATTGATGTGCTATACGATTTCAAAATAACAACTTTTAGTTATTCCAAGAACATGTAGAGTTAATTGTGCTACTTCAAGAGCAACAATTAGAGTTATGAACATACAAAATTTGCCAAAATAAAGAACTTGAATCGTTCTTCAAGAACATGTATTATTCTTTAGGAATACAAATTGTGCTACTTCAGGAGCAACAATTTTAGTCTATATTCAACTGCTTTAGGCGAAAGACTAATATTTTCGAGAAACCCAATTGCTCTTCAGGAACATATTGTGTTCGTTGGGAATATCAATTGTGCTACTTCGGGAGCAACAATAATAAAAATTCAAGAACCAAGATTCGCCCATCAATATAACAAAATATATGAATTGCTCATCAAAAACATGTAATATTCTTCAGGAATATTAATTGTGTGCTACTTCTGGAGCCACAATAATAACGATTTAATAACAAAGATTCGCCAATCAATAAAACATAATATAATTGCTCATAAAAAAATATATAATATTCTTCAAGAATATTAAATTGTGCTACTTCTGGAGCAACAATTGAATCATGTCAATAAATAATTTTGACTTGCTCATTTGATATATTCTTTAGGAATATGGATTATGCTACTTCTGGTGCAACAAGAAGTTAAGTAATATTCTTCAGGAATATTAAATTGTGCTACTTCTAGAGCAACAATTAAATTATTTCAATAAGTAAGATTGAATTGCTCTTTAAGAGCTTATGATATTCTTCAGGAATATGAATTGTGCTACTTTAGGATCAACAATCTAGATTCAACATTAAATAAATAAACAAATAAATAAATAAGCAAGTATAAGCGTACATATATGTATAAATATTAATTGTAAATGTTCTTCAAGAGCATGTAATATTCTTCAGGAATATTAAATTGTGCTACTTCTGGAGCAACAATTGAATTGCTCTTTAAAAGAATGTAAAATTCTTCATAAATATGGATTGTGCTACTTCTGGAGCAACAAGTTAGATTGAAAATATTTTTTTTTCAATTGCTCTTCAAGAGCATATAAGATAAGCGAAATGCAGATATATGCTTATCGGATCTGAACTAACTTTGAATTGGAGAAATGTACGTCATTAAATTTTCCTCTTTTCTCAGCATATGAAACATATCAACTAAAGTAAGTAAGCACATGTTTACCATTGACCCCTTTTGTGACTTCCGTAAGAAAAGTCATCGCTACTATATATATTGTAGTCTCTTACGGTTCAAGCAGTACTCGGAGAAATAGCTAATAATTCCCCAATACGAATGAAAAAAAAAAAACTTCTTCAAACAATTAATAAGCAAAGCTTACTACCCACCGCCTTAATCTTCAAAAGTACATAATATTATCAATTCAAATAACAAACATGCGGAATAATGATTTCAGCAAAAATTTAAGAAAAGCAAGACCGATTCATATTATAAATTAAAAGCATGACTGCATACCTTCAAAAAAAACTTGAACAATGAGAACGATCGTGCTTCGGTAGAGGCGACATGAAAAAGAAATTTAATACTTTCGGTAGAAGCAATTGGTGCTGATAACGTGTTATAAACTAAATGGAACGAGAGAATAAAAGAGAGAGCGGAAATGAGATGTATATTATTATGAGGGTGGAGACCTCTATTTATAGAGTACAAGATGGGCTCATGGGCTTTTAGGGTTTACATGGTCATCACAATATATGGTAAGTATATATATAAAATATATTTACAACACAAACAACAATAGTACTTGACAATAATATAACATTATTGAGAGAAAAAATCGCAATTGGTCATTTAATTTGTTTGCTTTTCAATTGTGGTCCTTTATTATGGTTCTGTCCAATTTTAATCTCTTAACTTTGAAAACTATCTGATTTTCGTATTATGATCGAGATTGCTCAACGAAAATTGGCACATCTACTTTACTCTCTAGAGAACCAAAATCGAACATAATTATAATTACATGATAAAAATTGGACAATTGTTACATTAAAGGACTAAAAATATATAATGTCCACATTATAGGAATTCAAGTAATAGACTTTTGGTAAAAAGGAAAAAAAAAACCTATTTAAAATGTCCTACTTCCAAACCCGTTGGTTTGATGAAAGAGACTCCTAACCTGTTGGTCCCGAGATAAAGTATAGGGGGGAGGGGGTGAATACACATGAAAACTTTCTCAACTTAAAACGCGAACAGTTATTTTCAGGAGAGTCACTACAACAAAAACGCTAATAGATAACAGTTAAAAACCGTTATCTATCACGAAATATCGCGTTATCGTAGGTACCGTTATCGTAGGTTTTCGCTGATAGACAACGGTTCTTTAAGGTTTTTGACAACGGTTGTAAACCGTTGTCTTTTAATATTCTACCCGTTGTCGTTTGATCTTTCGACAAAGATTTAAAACAGTTGTCGTATCATTTTTCTAAGCGTTGTCATATGTGTTTTAGACAACGATATGAAACCGTTGTCGTATCATTTTTTTCCGTTGTCGTATGTATATTCAACAACGGTTTTCTATCGTTGTCTTTTACTTTTTCAGCTGTTGTAGTATGTATTTATGACAACGGTTTGTAATTGCTGTATTTCCGTTATTTTTACCGTTGTCAAAGGTACTTTAGACAACGGCTAAAAACCGTTGTCGTAAACATTACCACCGTTGTGGTATGTCTTTTTTACAACGGTTTCAACCGTTGTCGTAGACATGCATATCTACCATTATCGTATATAATTTTAACAAGCATTTTCATTTTAATACACAACGGTTTTTACCTGTTGTCGTATTTATTTACAACAGATAGCAAAAGACAACAGTTATATACAATTTACCACCATCAATAAAGCCAATAAAATCCTATAATATTTCCATAAAATACTTATCAAGAAATTTCATACTGTAATAATAATTCATTGTTCTACGACATACAAAATATAACAAAAGAAGTTCATTACAAAACAAACTACCAATTCTTCGACGATTGATTGAAACATTATTTACCAAGAAGTTGGTTGCATTCGCACCCAAGTACTTGAGCCGAAATCATACACGACCTTGCCGCCTTGGTCTTTCTTGTCATATCCCCTGCAAATACGAGCGCACATGTCCTTTTTTACTCCAATGAAAAATAAAAACACAAAAATAATATTATATATTATTTCCAACGTGTCCTAAGATGTGTTATGTGGTAGTTTGTTCTTATGATGTAGAATAAGTGTGTCATGTTATCTATTTTCCTTCTTATATCTAATATAAACTAAAATCGAAAAGCAAACAGAAAAATAATATTATATATTGGAGAAGTTCATCGAGGCAAACCTAGAACAATGTTAGTTGTGCAAACAGAGTAGTTGCTTTAGTTTGAAGAGGGTGTATTTGTCACAAGGACTTGCTGCAAAATGATATAACCATTAAATCATTAATACCTCAAATTATCAATCAAGCATGAAGCATAGAAATTAACTAGAACCCCATTGGACTTTAACATCAAAAAAGCAAACATCACATTCTAGAAAATGAAAATTTGGTGGTAGATGAAATTTTTTATGTAAGAAGCCCTTTTCCACAAAGGCTCATCAATATGATCTTGATCTTAATCTCAGCCTCCCTCCTGTACCACATCATCATGTTCATGAAAGTTGGACTTAGCACAATAAAAAGCAATATATATATAATCCTAAAACTCCAGAAACAGGACACAATTTTTTTGAAAACATGAAAACACATTTTAGTATAATATCTAATTTTATCCAATCAATTCTGAAGGAAGACCTATTAGTTACGTATCTACAACTATTATTGACAACAAAGATTATGATTTTCACAATCAAGAATTTAATGTGAATATAATAGCTAGGCAGAGTCCAATTCTTCAAGATTGCGCCTTGTTCTTTTCCCAGTTCTCTCCTGTAAACCTTGGGTGTGATTGCTAATAGAAGGGAGTTAGTTTTTACAGCGAAGCAGGAAACTGAAGTTCGAAGAGGGCATGCACATACCAAATGACTTTCCTAAGGTACGTTTTCCACAACTTTCTTCCCAGCAAAAAGCCCACGACCAACAGGACAGTATGGAACTATACCGATCCCAAGTTCCCTGCCATCCATTTCAAGGGGTGAAAAATCCATGTAATTTGATGGAGCTCTAAATATGAAACAAAGTAACAGAAGTTCAGCGAGATAAATGATACTATAATGTGCATTATGATGGATATCGTTGAACATATTATAGTAACTAATAAATGAATTAGTACACAACATTTTGCATTGAATGTATTTCAAATTCAAAACTTTATCCGTGGAGCAAAGTTAGAAAGTTCAGGATATAATAGATTCAGGTTTAGATCTCCCCATTCGAAACACTTTGACTAGACTGTTTTCTCTTCAATTCCAAGCAAAAGATAATTTTTCAGGTATACTTGTATCATAATCTTACATCATCGGATCCAACCCCATCCAAAATGAATTATAGGGATAGAAACTGCAGGTTTCGCTGGACGTACAAACAAAAAAAAATAAGAAATAGAAGATGGACAAGACTAGCAACACCAATTGTGCTAGACTAAAGTAAACTTCCAAAACAAAAAGGATAATCCATACCACAAATCAAAACCTATCACATCTCTAGAACAAATAAAGATGGGAATTTAATTTAAAATCCATCATTACACAACATTTATACATTAAAACTATCAGCACCAATTACAGCCGCCAAGATAGTGCATTAACACACCAAAAGTAGATCATTAAAGCCTAATTAATTACCGAAACAAAAAGCAAATTATCTTCAAGAGTTCAAGATCTATGACCATAAGTGATACAAGCAGAAGAATATAAGTAATATATACAAATACCAGTTCCTGAATTCTTCAACGAGAATAGAGTTTATAGTATTATTATCTGATAGTTGGTAATAATAAATTGAACTCTTAACATATAAAAGGCATATTCCGACCATAGGCATTTAAATAAACCAGATTTTTTCTTTAAGTAAGAAAACACAATATTATCTTCAAAAAACAATGCAACACATATTGTGAAGCAAATTTTCAACCTCCGTACTTGCATATGATAAAAAAGGGGGAAATTTTCAATCATTTTGTGATGTTATAATTAAGTAAACGGATTTAGTTATCATATCATACATTACTTCAAAAATCCAAGTGTTTACTACTATAATGGTCTATTTATATATTTATATATTGCCTTGTTACCTTCAGCGTACCCCCATATACAGGTCTTCAAGTGTCTCATCCAGATCAACAATTACATCATCACCTTTGACAACCCTTTCTTCCTCTTCGGCAGGACCTCCACTGAAAAAACTGAGAGATATTTTTTCTTTATAAGAAAGGCATCTTATGGAATCATGAAGAGATATAAGAAAACCAGGCTAGAATTTTTGAAACCCCCGGTGAGACACAAAATGAGATCAGGTAGTTCTGGCGGAGCTTACCAGTGGGGCTGGGGCCGGTGAGCAGACGACGGACGAGGGACGGAGAGGGAGACCAGTGGGGCTGGGGCCGGTAGCAGAGGGAGACTTTGTGATGAAGAGGGTTTCGATAATCTTAAGCCTAATTTTTGTATTAGTAATAAAAATATCTAAAACTTATTTAATTTTATAATTAATTTAAATTATATATTAAAATATTCATCTTTACCTCCTAAGATTAAAACATGTACATCTCGAGTATATATATATATATAAGATCATGTTTTTATGTAAACATATATTTAAGATATTGTTAGTCCCGAGATAAACGTTCAAGTGTAGAGGGGGTTGAATACAACTGAAAACTTTCTCAACTTAAAACGCAAACAGTCTTTTTCAGGAAGATGCCGTACTGAACAAGTTCAGTAGACCAGATAAGCTGTTCTAAATCGCGTGACAGAGTGACTGACTTCACTGAGGCCTGCTAGTTGACTTAGGTCAGAATTTAGTACCGTTCAGTAGAGGTTCAGCAGAGTGCGGAAATGTGTAGGCCCAATTCAGTTGAGTTAGAAAACGTTTTAGGAAATCTGTTTCAGTATATTAGTGCAATCTTTTAAGCTTAGCTGAAACACAGTTGAATGATTTGAAAGATATTTTCAGTATGAACAATAATCAATGCAACAGTAAACAAAGCACACAGAACACAAGCGATTTTAAAGTGGTTTGGATCCAACAATCCTACGTCCACTGTCCCGAAAAGATCAGGAGGCTATTTTATTATACTGAGTTAGTCTCAGTCGATTTGTGCACTGGACAAACACTGGTCTTGAGATTTATACTAAGCAAGTCTCAGTTTACAAGGTATCAAACTGAAGTGTTTGACAAACTCTCCAACTATGAAGGAGTCTTTTACAATAAAGAACAGTTCAGGGATGAACTCCTTCGATCTAAGCTATAGATATGGTCTGCTGAGCTTAGGTTAGAGGGAAGGGAACGAGAAAGTGGCTTCTAGAGCGACTAACGGTAAAGTATAAACTCTGGGTTCGTATTCAGTCGCTTGGATACTAGAGACTTAGAGTCTGATTCAGCTCGGTTCCCTTTGAGCAAGTATGTCGCCTTTCGCTTGGAATAGCTCTTTGAAGATCTTGCGGAAAGCTTTAAGTCGATTCTGAGTTGCTCGTAAATGCTCGTGTGTTCTTAGTATGTGTCGTGAGCTTCGATTTGAATTCTTTCCTCTATTTATAGATGAGAGGCATGGAAAGATCCGTTGGAGACGATGATCCATGTGTCTCTCTCTTTTGGGTAGCTAATGACTCTTTCAAAGTATGGTGGCAGCGTCTTTTCCCTCCATTTTCGGAAAAGTGTTAACTTGCAGCTTTAATCAGAAAGTAGACAGCTGGCTTTGGGTAGCTAACGACTCATTGGTCGAGGCTGAAGAAAGTAGGTGAGACAAACAGACTTCAAGGCAGATCTGAAGCTGACTTCTCTATACCTCGTATGACTCTGTTGATTTGACTTATAAGATCTCTAACAGTCAGGAGACTGTCTGGCCGTTGCTGAGTTTGATCCATGTTCAGTAGCATACTCCTGCTGAGTCCAGCTCTACTGAAGATCAACTTTGAGTTCAGTGAACTGTTCCTGCTGAGTCTAGTTCTACTGACTCCTTTCAGTATGCTGCTCCTGCTGAGTCCATCACTACTGAGTCTTCTTCTCATGGTACTGAGGCTGATAGTTTACTGAAGAATCAACAGACAGAACTGAACGCCTAAACCATGTAGGAAGGATGTCTATTGAGTCTGAAACTCTCAGAAACAGAGACAAAATAAATACAACTGAATGGTTCATCAATCAAAGTAGGGTTTTGGGATCATTCAAATCTACTGAGCACTAGGCTACTGAATCATCTCCCAACAAATATAAATATATTTATAACTAGATATATTATTAATATTCTATCTAAACATACATACATATATATATATATATATATATATATATTAAATTTAATGTTTAGATATATTTCAATATTTAAATATATAATTATAGGTTTAAATAAAATATTTAAGATATAAATATATTTATAACTCGATATATTATTAATATTCTATCTAAATATATAGATATATTTTAAATTTAATGTTTAAATATATTTCAATATTTAAATATATTTATAGGTTTAGATAAAATATTAATATATCTAAAACTCATTTAATTTTAAAAATTATTTTAAATCATATATTAAAGTATATAATTATTGATTTTTTTATTTTATTTAATTATAATATTATATTTGAAAAATATATACAATTTGTAATTAATATATACCAATTTCGGTAAAAGACAGAGACAACGGTTCAAGACACCGTTGTCTATGAGTGAAAATTTAAACAACAACAACGGTTAAACGACAACGGGTACAAAAATCGTTGTCTATACACGCATTAGATAACCTACGACAACACATCAACGACAACGGTTAAGCGAAACTGTTGTCTATTAGCGCATCCTTCAACTACGACAACACATATACGACAACGGTTGTGACAACCGTTGTCTATTAGCGCAATTTTCACCAAAAGACAACTCAACAACGACAACGCTAGTCAAAATCCGTTGTCTATTAGCGCACTTATGGTATAAAAGACAATTGTTTTGGCTACGACAACAGTTTTTTGAGCTACGACAACGGTTTTTTGTCAAAAACATTGTCTTTTTAGTGTTGTTGTAGGTCAAATTTGTAGTAGTGAGTGTCTAGCTGAACAAGTTCAGTAGACCAAATAAGTTGTTATGAATCGCGTGACAGAGTGACTGACTCTTCTGAGGCCTGCTAGTTGACCTAAGTCAGAATTCAGTACTGTTCAGTAAGAGTTCAGTAGAGTGCGGAAATGTATAGGCCCAATTCAGTTGAGTTAGAAAACGTTTTAGTAAATCTGTTTCAGTATATTAGTGTAGTCCTTTAAGCTTTGCTGAAACACAGTTGAATGATTTTGAAAGATATTTTCAGTATGAACAGTAATCAATGCAACAGTAAAACAGAGTACACAGAACACAACGATTTTTAAAGTGGTTCGGATCCAACAATCCTACGTCCACTGTCCTGAAAAGATCAGGAGACTATTTTATTATACTGAGTTAGTCTCAGTCGGTTTGTGCACTGGACAAACACTGGTCTTAGTGATTATATTGAGCAAGTCTCAGTTTACAAGATATCAAACTAAAGCGTTTGACAAATTCTTCAACTATGAAGGAGTTCTTTACAATAAAGAACAGTTCAGGAATGAACTCCTTTGATCTAAGCTATGGATATGGTCTGTTGAGCTTAGGTTAGAGGGAAGGGAACGAGAATGAGGCTTCTAGAGCGACGAACGGTGAGTTATAAACTCTGGGTTCGTGTTCAATCACTTGGATACTAGAGGCTTTGAATCTGATTCAGCTCGGTTCCCTTTGAGCAAGAATGTCGACTTTTGCTTGGAATAACTCTTTGAAGATCTTGCGGAAAGCTTAAGTCGATTTGAAGTTGCTCGTAATTGCTCGTGTGTTCTTCGTATGTGTCGTGTTCGTGAGCTTCGATTTGAATTCTTCCCTCTATATATAGATGAGAGACATGGAAAGATCCGTTGGAGACGATGATCCATGTGTCTCTCTCTTTTGGGTAGGTAACGACTCTTTCAAAGTATAGTGGCAGAGTCTTTTTCCTCCATTTTCAGAAAAGTGTTGACTTGCAGGTTTAATCAGAAAGTAGACAGCTGGCTGCTTGTCATTGGTCGAGGCTGAAGAAAGTAGGTGAGACAAACAGACTTCAAGGCAGATTTGAAGCTGACTTCTCTATACCTCGTATGACTCTGCTGATTTGACTTACAAGATCTCTAACAGTCAGGAGACTGTCTGGCCGTTGCTGAGTCTGATCCATGTTCAGTAGCATACTCCTGCTGACTCCATCTCTACTGAAGATCAACTCTGAGTTCAGTGAACTGCTCCTGCTGAGTCCAGTTCTACTGATTCCTTTCAGTATGCTGCTCCTGCTGAGTCCAGCACTACTGAGTCTTCTCTTCATGGTACTGAGGCTAATAGTCTACTGAAGAGTCAGCAGACAGAACTGAGCGCCTGAACCATGCAGAAAGAATGTCTACTGAATTTGAAACTCTCAGAGATAAAGACAAAACAGTTACAACTAAAAGGTTCACCAATCAAAGCAGGGTTTTGGGATCATTCAAATCTACTGAGCACTAAGCTACTGAATCATCTCCTAACAATTTCCCCATATTTGATGATGCCAAAAACTAACACTACAAACTGTCAGAAACAGACTCCTTACAAATATTACAAGTAGAATCAATGGAGTTGTTCATCAAGTTCTAAACTACTGAGGGAATACAAGAGAGAAATATTAGAACCTATACAGAAATCTAACAACAATTTCCCCCTGAACATCCTTATACAATAAATTCCCTCATGCTTCTAACACAGACATATCTATCAGCTAAGCAAAACAGACAGACACATATAGCAGCAGTGAGTGTGTGAGTGAGTAATCACTTAGGTGATTCTGAGTGTTAAGCTTAAATAAACTAGGCCATGAAGACAATAAGGTATTGTCGGGCCAAACAACAAAGATGTTTTATAGATAAGAGAATTCAATACATTACATCACTTGCTATTCTAGGAAATAAGAACAAGATACAAAGAAGCTATCAATCTATCTCCTGAACCGCTGGATCCATGCTTTGAAATCTCTGGACTTCTCCACTAGCAGCGGCAATCTATACATCTGGAAGGTGTCTTTCCTGAGCTTTTGTATCTTCAGCATATTAGCAGGGTCAGATTCATCAAGATCTAAGGCTATGACAGCACTGCTGACTTCTCCTTCTATAGCTCCAATATGCAATGATCCATCAAGCTTCTGTGGAGGAGGCAGAGGTCTAGGAACTGGGACTCGGACATTTTCCTTTTCAGCTAAAGCTTTCTGGACTCTGGCATAAATTTCAGGGTCGCTCACCAGAAGCCATTCAGCAAAGGCATTTATCTTGTTCATGTCAGGCCAGTACTTCCAGACGAAGTACCTCTTAATGAATTCTGCTTTGAGAGTTTCCCATCTCTGAGTCAGCTCCCATGGCATCCAACTGTCAATCCTTGGCCATCTGTGAATTTTCAGATCAGTGAGCTTCTTGCCTCGTCTGTACCTATAAGGAATTTCAGCTTGCTTGTCAGGTACTCTCTCCCGAGCCGCTTTCTTTGTCCTCAGTCTCAAGGCTTCTAAGTCAGCGAGCTTGAGCCTCTCTCTAGCTTCACTGATTTGCCTTGCTTCAGCAGTTCTGTATAGAGCCCTCTCCATCGTATCCCACATCTCTTTCATCTCCAATTCTTGTTCCTTAGAGGGGACATAGGAGGGAATGTGCTGTTCTTCTTCTTACTCAGCAGGTGATTGAGATTTAAACTTGGTTTCACCCTGCTGGCCAGTCTCCTGCTGTTGCTGTTGTTGTTGTTCAGCTTCTTTCTCCTTGTCGGCCTCATCGCCGATTCTGAGCTTTCTGGGGGGAGGCCTAGTACCAGACTTCTTTCCCCCCTGAGACCTTGGTCTTACCCTTTGTAGGAGCTTTCTTAGGTTTGTTGGCAGCTTCTGCTTCAGCAATCTCCCGGACAAGCTTTTCATCGGCCTCAATCTGAGCTCTCTCCTCAGGGCTTATATACCTCTTGGCTCCTTTCTGTGGTGGGGTTGGGAGTTTAAGCTTTTTCTTCCCCTTACCCGCCACTGGAGGAGGCAGAGGAGTCTCCTCCTCGTATGAATCCTCCTCAACGAAATCAGCAACCTCCTGAATGTGTTCAATGGGAGTTTGGGTTGTTGAGTCCTTCGGTTTTGAGCCGCTTGGGCCGGTCTCAGCAGGCTCTACATCACCCGCTGCTGAGATACCCTGGGCCTGACTTGTGCCTTGGGAGTCAGTGGGAGCTAATTGTTGTCCAGCTGCTCCTCTTGCTGACCTTGTTCCCTTTGGAGTCCTCAGTGTCCTTTCCCCCCTTTTTGACATCATCAATTGAGCTAGGGGTAGGGACCTGAACCTTCTTATTCAGACCGTCATATGCAGTGGCCAGCTGATCCAAGGTTGTCTGCATTTTCTCAAGGCGTAGGTGGAGGTCATTCCTCTCTTTGATGAGATCAGCAATGTACTTCTTATGAGAAGAATCCACAAAGGTCTGAATGTCCTACAACTTGGCATCCATCTTTTCTTCAAGAGTCTTCTGATGGATTGGAGTCTGAGTTCTGAAGCTTGACTCAATGAAGAAATTGATTCAGTGTAGGCTGAGTGAGCTACCTTAAAATCTTCCAATAGTTTCTTCTGGGCAGCTTCCAGCGATGCTTGTTGCTTTTCGAACTCTGCTCTCTGAGTGGATAGGGCATCTGTGAGTATAGTTGAGAAGTCAGGAGCTGCTGAGTTTTGAATGGAGGTTCTCAGCTCCTTCATCTCCTCACTCTGAGCTAGAGTAGACTGTTTCCACGTGTTGGTCCCGAGATTAAACGTTCAGGTGTAGGGGGGGGGGGTGAATACACCTGAAAACAATTTCTCAACTTAAAACGCGAACAGTCCTTTTCAGGAGAATGCCGTACTGAACAAGTTAAGTAGACTAAATAAACTGTTCTTAATCGCTTGGCAGAGTGACTGACTTCACTGAGGCCCGCTAGCTGACTAAGGCCAGAATTCAGTACCGTTTAGCTGAAGTTCAGTGTAGTGCGGAAATGTGTAGGCCCAAATTCAGTTGAGTTAGAAAACGTTTTTAAGAAAACAGTTTCAGTATATTAGTGCGATCAGTTAAGCTTTGCTGAAACTCAGTTGAATGATTTTGAAAGATATTTTAAGTATGAACAATAATCAATGCAACAGTAAAAACACAGAACACAAGCAATTTTAAAGTGGTTCGGATCCTACAATCCTACGTCCACTGTCCCGAAAAGATCAGGAGGCTATTTTATTATACTGAGTTAGTCTCAGTCGGTTTGTGCACTAGACAAACACTGGTCTTGAGATTTATACTGAGCAAGTCTCAGTTTACAAGATATCAAACTAAAGTGTTTGACAAACTCTCTAACTATGAAGGAGTCCTTTACAATAAGGATCAGTTCAAAGATGAACTCCTTCATTCTAAGCTATGGATATAGTCTGCTGAGCTTAGGTTAGAGGGATAGGGAACAAGAAGGTGGCTTCTAGAGCGACGAACGGTTAAGTATGGACTTGGGTTCGTATTCAGTCGCTTGGATACTAGAGGCTTTATGATCTGATTCAGCTTGGTTCCCTATGAGCAAGTATGTCGCCTTTCGTTGGAGATTACTCTATGAAGTTCTTGCGGAAAGCTTAAGTCGTTTCTGAGTTGCTCGTGAATGCTCTTGTGTTCTTGGTTTTCTAGGTGAGCTTCAATTTGAAATCTTCCCTCTATTTATAAAGCAGAGACATGGATAGATCCGTTGGAGACGACGATCCATGTGTCTCTCTCTTTTGGGTAGCTAACGACTCTTTCAAAGTATGGTGGCAGAGTCCTTTCCCTCCATTTCTGGAAAGTTGTTGACTTGCAACTTTAATCAGAAAGTAGACAGCTGGCCGCTCATCATTGGTCGAGGCTGAAGAAAGTAGGCGAGACAGAACAGACTTCAAGGTGGATCTGAAGCTGACTTCTCTATACCTCGTATGACTCTGCTGATTTGACTTATGATATCATGACAGTTAGAAGACTGTCTAGCCATTGCTGAGTCTGATCTATGTTTAGCAGCATACTCCTGCTGAGTCAGCTCTACTTAAGATCAACTCTGAGTTCAGTGAACTACTCCTGCTGAGTTCAGTTCCACTGTCTCCTTTCGCATATCTTGCTCCTGCTGAGTCCAAGATATGCGAGTCTTCTTCTTCTTACGTGCGAGGGCGATAGTCTGGCCAAGAACCGGCCGGACGTAACCGAGCGCCTGAACCATAATGAAGAGTGTCTACTGAGTCTGAAACTCTCATAGACAGAACAACAAATTACAACAGAATGGTTCATCAATCAAAGTAGGGTTTTAGGATCTTCAAATTTACTGAGCACTAGGCTACTGAGTTATCTCCCAATAATTTGTGGAGCTACTGAATCATCTCCCAACAATTTCCCCCTATTTGATGATGCCAAAACCTAACACTATAAACTATCAGAAACATAGCTCATTACAAATATTACAAGTAGAATCAGTGGAGTTGTTCTTCAAGTTCTAGACTACTGAGGGAGACAGGGAAGAAATATCAGAACCTATACAGACATCTAACGACAATTTCCCCCTTTCTAACAACAATTTCCCTCAAATCCATCTATAAGATCAGAATCTAACAAGCTAAGCAAAAACTGACAGATATAAATATTCAGTGAGTGTGTGAGTCAGTAATCACTTGGGTGATTCTGAGTGTGAAGCATAAAAGAAACAAGGCCATGTAGACAATAAGATATTTTCAGGGCCGAACAACAATGATGTTATATATATGAAGAAATATCAGTACAGTACATCAAGCTTGCTATTCTAAGAAAGAAAGAAAGATACACAGAAGCTAACAACTATCATCTCCTGAACTGCTGAATCCGATCTTTGAAGTCTTTTGATTTCTCCTCAGGAAGCGGCAGTCCATACATTCGGTAAGTAACTCTTCTCAGCTTCAGTATCTCAGTCATGTCAGCAGGATCAGCCTCATCTAGATCCTTGGCTTGAGCAGCATGTGAAGCCTGGTCTGCCTTGCGAGAGCAACCAAGTCTGAGTGACTTGATATATCTGGTATGGCATCAGAGACTTCTCGGGAGGCTCTGGTCTGAAGAGCTGCAGCCTCTATCCCGATGGTCTCGGCTTCTGAAGCTGTCTCCGAGTCTTCCACCTCAATTGGAGACATCTCTTTCTCAACAGAAGGGATGCTACTGAGGGGTGGAACATCTAGTGGGGTCTGAGTAATAGGAGTAGTCGGCTCAGCATCCGACCCCTGTTCCACTGTCTCTTCCCTTTCAGAAGAGTCTGCTTCATCGCGCAGTCTGAAGGGAGGGACAACCACTGCCTTAGAAACCGTCTTCTGCTTCTTCGACGGAGTCTTCTGAGCAGCTTTGGGTGGCAACCTCTTCTTGGTCGGAGTAGTGGACTTCTTCCCTTTCTTAGGATCAGCAGGCCCCTGCCATAATCTGCTGTAGGGCTGCAACCTTGCTGTGAAATCGGACCTTCTTAAGATTAAAAAATCCCTTGTCAGCATAAGCGATGTGATCAGCACCGCAGAAGTCCTCTATCATCACTGTCAGCTTCATCCCGTAGAGAAGCTTCCCTTTGATAGTTAGGTTGTTCGTCACCTTATCAAACTTGGCAGCCCGAGTCATGAATTCTTTCAGAAAGAATTCCGTCCAATTGACTTGAGCTCTGTCGTAGATTGCCATCATCATCTGGAGCTTTGGTCTGGACACTTGATCAAAAGAGCCCGCCTGGCTAGTCAAAATCTGCGTGACTATATAGGCTAGTGCTCTGTACTTCGGCAGCATGGAGTTCTTCGGGAATGCGGCTCTGAATGACGTCGGCTCGCCACAGAAAATTTCCAGATACTCATCGAGCATGTCGTCCTTGTATCCTGTGACACTAATGCCCGAACTACGCAGATGAAAGTTCCTTTGAAGAGCTTGTCTGATGGACATCTGCTTGATTTCAGAGTCAGCACGGGTGGGGTCTATGACGTGGTGAATGATGAACCGCCCCACAATGTCTCCGTCTACTGAATCGAAGTTTAAGTACAACTCCGAACCTTATCGCGGGAGGAAGAAGACTGGCTTCCTCGACAAGAAACCTTTAAGGCCTGACGCCCTCAGCGCCTCAAATATCTCTGCCATGAACTCAAGTTCGCACGAGTCGAACTCCATGATTGGTTCGCACCAAATACGGTCTTTCTCCAATATCTCTACGATGTTGGCAGGGGTAGAAACAACAACGTTCATTTATGCCATGACTATGATCTGCAAAACGAAATATCAGTATCGAAAAAAAAATGTTACAAGTAATCATGGGATACTGAATATGCATATAATTTTACCGTAATAATTTCTGAGAAGTTTTGAAAGCAGTATGCAAATGATAGACTTGTTTCTCAGAAAATTTTAGGGTTTTAATTTGCATAGCGAAAATGGCGTTTTTTCAGACTTTGAACGTGTTTTATATGATCAAGAAGATGAACAGTTTTATATCAATGGTTCGGTTTAAATCTGCTTTATGAGATGGACGACCATGATTCAATGTTATAAAATAGGTAATGATCAAACTAGCCGCCTAAGTCAATTTACAGTTGTAAATAGCCAAAGAAGTAACTTGATAAGACAAGCATTTAATGCGTGGCAGAGTTCAACATACTTAGCATAGACTACCGTGTATTAAATGGAAACCGTTATATTAAATGACATTCTCTTAAGGCATTGAATACGATGCTGAATCTGAATCATTAATGCATTAAATATGTTATTGGCTACTGAGTAGAGATATGCAAACCTGTCAGCTGAACATCGTAGTCAGCTGATACCTCGTGTAGATGGTTGCTGAATCTCCATGTACTGAATGAGTCCAGTACTGAGAGTGAACATTCCCCCTTGCTGAATGCTCCTCTCCTGAATCCACTTACTGACTGGAGTCAGTAGGATCCAACAGACCTAGCTCTACTGAAAGTTCTCTGAATCTGGCTTCAGCTGGAGCTTGGTTAGAATATCGGCCCTTTGATGGTCAGTATGGATCTTTTCCATCCTGATATCCTTCTTTTCGACATGATCACGAATGAAGTGGCGTCTGATGTCCACGTGCTTGTATCTAGTGTGAAGTACATGATTATGAGTGATTGCAATTGCACTGGAGCTGTTGCGGAAGATCGGCACTTCATTCTAAATGACGTCATAGTCGCGTAGCTGCTGTTTCAGCCAAAGGATTTGGGCGCATCAACTTCCGGCAACCATGTATTCATCTTCAGTAGTTGACGTCGCTACTGAATGCTGTTTCTTTGAACACCATGAGATCAGCTAACTGCCAAGGAATTGACAAGTTTCTGAAGTTGATTTTTGGTCAATCCTACATCCTGCATAGTCAGCATCAGAGTAACCAGTTAGTTCAATATTATCATCTGCTGGATACCATAAACCCATGTCAGGTGTTCCTCTGAGATAGCGGAGAATCTTCTTTGCTGAGTCCATATGGCTCTGCTTAGGATTCGCCTGAAATCGTGCCCAGACACCTACAACATAAGTTATGTCAGGTCGAGTAGCAGTTAGATATAATAAAGAACCAATAATAGCGCGAAATTCAGTATGGTCTACTGATACTCCCTCTTTATCAAGATCAATTTTCATATTCGTGTTCATCGGGATCTTGATTGGTTTGCCGGATATGCAACCAAATTTCTTGATGAGGTTCGAGTGTATTTGCCTTGATTGATGAACGTTCCCTTTTCTTATTGTTTGACTTGAAATCCTAGGAAATAATTCATCTCTCCCATCATTGACATCTCAAATTTATCCTTCATCATTTTCTCGAACTGTTGACATATGATGACATTCTTTGAACCGAATATAATGTCATCTACGTAGATCTGCACAAGTAATATGTTGTTATCCAGTCGAATGCTGAATAATGTGCGGTCTACTGTGCCCTTCTGAAAACCTTTCTGAAGAAGAAACTCAAACAGGGTATCGTACCAAGCCCTGAGTGCTTGTTTTAACCCATATAGAGCCTTTCTGAGTCTATAAACTTGGTGTCCCTGCTGAAAGTCGGGAGGCTGTTCTACATAGACTTCTTCTTTCAGCACGCCGTTTAGGATCGCAGCATTCACATCCATTTGATAAACTTTGAAGCGTTGATGTGTTGCGTAGGCTAGGAATAGTCTGATTGCCTCCAATCTTGCAACTGGAGCGAAAGTTTCGTCGAAATCTATCCCTTCGGCTTGACAGTAGCCTTTTGCCACGAGTCTCGCTTTGTTCCTTACTATGACATTGTTTTCATCTCGCTTGTTCTTGAAGATGCATTTAGTTCCGATCACATGTTGATGTCGGGGTTTGTCAACAAGCTCCCATACTTCGTTTCTCACGAACTAATTCAACTCCTCCTGCATGGCGATGATCCAATCAGCATCCTTAAGTGCGTCCTCAACTGAGTGAGGTTCTTCAGTAGACAAGAAGCAGGAATATAGTGCGCTTTCTCCCTGACAGAATCTGGATCTTGTCTTTACGCTAGCTGAAGGATCTCCAATAATTAAATCAGAAGTGTGAGCGTCCAGCCACGATGGACAATGTTTTAACTCTTCATCTGAAATTTGTTCAACACACATAGTAGGTGAATTAGGCATTTCAGTTGTACTATTCTGAGATTGAAGCAATTCAGTTACTAGAGTTGGGTCTACTGAGTCACCAGGTTCAGGGGCATTTAGCTCAGGAACTTCAGTTGTTCCCCAAGAATTATTATCCTCAGTAGAGGTCTCAGTTACCACTTGGGTTTCTTCATCGACCTGAGTTACCTCGGATTGACTCTGTTCAGTAAAGTTAATCTGTTCAGCTACGTCTGCTGATGGCTGAGATTCAGTAGTCTTATCTTCAGTTTCCTCTTCTGAATCATCATCCCAACACAGCTGGATCTTCTCAACATTATCTTTTAAGCTCAGATCCTGTAGCTGCTTACTGATGTCCTTAGATTTTGAGTTTCTGCTCCTGTCTTCAGTAGCAAACTCATTAAAAACAACATGAGGGCTTTCCTCCACGCAAAGGGTCCGGTAGTTAAAAACTCTGAAGGCTTTGCTGACCCGGGAGTATCCTAAGAAGACTCCTTGGTCTGACTTGCTATCAAAAGTCTTTAACTGATCATTTCCATTATTGTGGATAAAGCACGAACACCCAAAGATATGGAAATAAGATAAGAAAGGCTTCCTTCCATTTCATAACTCATATGGTGTCTTCTGATGCAACTTTGTCAGTTGAGATCTGTTATGAGTGTAACATGCAGTGTCAGTTGCTTCTGCCCAGAATTTGGATGGGAGTCCTGAGTCTGCGAGCGGGGTTCTTGCTGCTTCTTTGAGTGTTCTGTTTTTCCTCTCAGCATTCCCATTTTGTTGAGGCGTGCGTGCAACAGACGTCTCATGCTCTATGCCTTCAGCTTTGCAAAACTCTTTCACCATCGAATTCAGGAACTCAGTTCCTCTGTCTGAACGTATCTTTATGATTTTGGTGTTCTTCTCGATACTGAGCCTTTTCAGAAGCGCAGACAACTCTGTTTTGACGTCAGACTTGTTGGCAATAAATATGACCCATGTGTAGCGCGAGTAGTCATCAATGACCACTGAAGCATACTTTTTGCCTCTGATCATCACTGGAGAGACTGGACCGAATAAATTCATATGTAGCAATTGAAGGATTCCATCAGTGATAGGCGATCGAACAGGCGGATTTTGCTTCTTTGTTTGCTTTCCCTTCAGACATGCCTCACACTGAGTGTCTTTGCTGAATACTTCATTCGGCAGTCCTCTTGCTAGAGCGTTTCTAGCTAGCTTGTTGAGCGTCTTGAAGTTGAGATGGTTGAGTCTTCTGTGCCAGAGCCACCCCATTCTGTTGTCGTTCTTCGCCTGCAAGCATGCTTCAGGTTCAACTGAGTTCCAGTCAGCTACATAGATATTCTTTTTGCGCGAACCTGATAACACTGTTTTCCCTGTAGATTTGTAAATGACATCACATAAACCAGCGTCGAAAATCACTCTATTTGAGTTATCACAAAATTGACTAACAGAGAGAAGATTATGTTGAAGTCTTTCAACATATGATACTCTTGGAACTGTGGCAGTTCCAATGCTGAGTGTTCTGTAGCCTCTGGTATCGCCTTTTGCATTGTCTCCAAACTTGTTTCTGGGTCCTTCTTCAGTAGTATACTTCTTCAGTAGGTTCCTCTGGTACGTCATATGTCTTGAGCATCTGCTATCCATGTACCAATGGTCCTTATGCATCTGCAAAACAGAATTATATTCAAGTACCCTTTATTTTTAATTTTGGGTCCTTAGATGTTAGTTTTGGAAACCCAAATCTGTCTCATGACCCTGGAGGTCTCAGACAGTTTCTTCCCACTCTGATCAACATATTTGACAACTGGACTGGTCGATGCTGACTACTGAGGCTTCACTGGTTCAAGAGTCCTGATCTTCTGAATAGGTGGACTGCTGACCTTAGCCTTCTGAACGGCTTTCTTCTTCTGACTTTTGGGTCCTCTCCTGACTATATGATCATAATAATATGACCCATACTGAGCTGGATGTGTCAGCTGCGGAGGTCCATACTGATCAGCCCACTTGACTCTGCTGGTTCCCCCTTGACTGAACTGGGGTGATTTTGAGCTAATCTTCTTGTCAGAATGCTGATAGCTAGGATGAGGTGCCTTCATCTTCTGTTTGTTCTTTGCTAAGGGGTTCAGGATCTCACCATTGATAGTCTCCCCTTGAACAAACCTATCAGTCAGCCGGTTCTCTGAGCGTACAGGGGCAGATGAGGAGGCTCCATGGCTGAACCCGAGTCCCTCCTTGTAGTGTTTTGGCTTGTTGTTGGCTAGCATTGCCTCAAGCTTTTTCTTAGTACCCATGTATCTCTCTGTCATCAGATTTCTCCAGATATCATCACTTTTTGTAAGCATTTCATGCTCGGTCTGAAGTTCTGAGAACTTTTGCTTCAGTAGACTCAGTTCAGTATCTTTCTGAGTTAAGTCATTTGTCAGTACTGAGATCTGATCTTCTTGATGCTAAGACTTGGCCATCAGAGAGTTAATCTCCTCCCTGAGTCTCAACACAAGTCCTTCTGACTCAGTAGCATCCTGACCCTCCTGAGAAAGTCTCTGATTCTCCACTTTCAGGGTATCCAACTCCTGAAGAGTCTTACTGAGCTGCAGGCTCATCTGAATCTGTTCGTCTAATAATTCTTCATATGCGATCGAGACGTCCAGATTCTCTTCTGGACCTGAAATAGTGTCGTGTGTGCAGTGTGAAGAGGAGTTAAATGGAGCGTGAGAGTTTACCTCATCCTCTTCTCCTGCCATAAGACACTTTTCAGCATCTCCTTCAAGCTCTATGGCCATGAATGCCGCTTCATCCTCTGATGAATCCATGAAGGAGTCGACTTCATCTGAGTCGTCTGAGAGTTCATCGGCAATATATGCTTGACGCTTCTTGATGTACTTCTCCCTTTGAGCTTTACGTGCTGCTCTCTCAGCTGTACTGAGCTCAGGACAGTCATATTGGTAATGTCCTGGCTTCTTGCAGTTGTAACATGTGGTGATTCTGTCTTCTTTGCTCTAACTGTCTTTCGACTGAGCTGAGTCATCATGTTTCTTGCAATCAGAAGTATGCGATTCAGGAGTGCGCTTGGGTGTATATTCAGACTTACCCTTTGAGTCTCTGACGACTCTAGAGAGTTTTCTGCGCCTGTCCTTTTCCTTCTAATACTTCAAGGCAAGCAGTGCATATTTCTTGGCGAGGTTTCCTTCTTGTAGATCGCTGATTAAAGGCTCAGTCTTGCTAGATGCGGGAACTGTTGTGCTGACTGATGCTTTGAAGGCATGGTCGATTTGAATGTTAGCTTCAGCTCACTGTTTCCTTTGGGGTAGGCCAAACTCGAACTCCTCAGCTTTTAATTCTGAAAAGATATTATATGGAGAAACAATATCAAGGTTAGAATGTCTAAGCAATGTAGCGAATGGAGTCCAATGTCCGTCCGACAATGCTCTCAATATCTTGAGATTCATTTCTTGGTTGGAGAAAGTCTTTCCCAGCCCGTTGATAGTGTTCATCAGATCCGTAAATCTGACGTTGAGATCTTCGATTGTGTCGCCAGGCATGAGAGACAGTCTCTCCAGCTTTTGAAGTTCCAGCGCAAGTTTGTTCGCCTTGATCTTCTGAGCGCCAGAGCATCCCAGAGTTCCTTCGCGGACTTGCAGTCCTGAACTCTTCCGAGATAGGAATCACTCAGGGTGGTCAGTATGGCGTTTATGGCAACCCAATGTAGATTGTGAAGCTTCTTCTCTTCACGAGTGAAAAGGCTTCTGTCTTTGGGTATCTTCTTCCCGGTCACCATGCCACCTCCTTGTGTTGGATCCTGGACTTCGACGCTATCAATCATAGGAACGATAGGTCCATCTTCCAAGACCTCTGTCATGCTGTCGTGGAGGGAAGTCAGATGAGCTTCCATTCTGACTCGTCATACCCCGTAGTTCTCTACTGAGAACATGGGTACCATCCTGATTCCTGACATATCATACATTGTAAATTGTGATATGAATGAAGAATGATATGCATTGAAAATGTTTTCTGGATCCGTTCAAGTAGATCAGTTTCAGATAACAAGAGTCTTAAAGAACTCTCGCTCTGATACCAATTGTTGGTCCCGAGATAAACGTTGAGGTGTAGAGGGGGGGGGGTGAATACACTTGAAAACTTTCTCAACTTAAAACGCGAACAGTCCTTTTCAGGAGAGTGTCTAGCTGAACAGGTTCAGTAGACCAAATAAGTTGTTCTGAATCGCGTGACAGAGTGACTGACTCTTCTGAGGCCTGCTTGCTGACCTAAGTCAGAATTCAGTACTATTCAGTAAGAGTTCAGTAGAGTGCGGAAATGTATAGACCCAATTCAGTTGAGTTAGAAAACATTTTTAGTAAAACTGTTTCAGTATATTAGTGCAGTCTTTTAAGCTTTGCTTAAACACAGTTGAATGATTTTGAAAGATATTTTCAGTATGAACAGTAATTAATGCAACAGTAAAACATAGAACACAGAACACAACGATTTTTAAAGTGGTTCGGATCCAACAATCCTACGTCCACTGTCCCGAAAAGATCAGGAGGCTATTTTATTATATTGAGTTAGTCTCAGTCAGTTTGTGCACTGTACAAACACTGGTCTTAGTGATTATACTGAGAAAGTCTTAGTTTACAAGATATCAAACTAAAGCGTTTGACAAACTCTCCAACCATGAAGGAGTTCTTTACAATAAAGAACAGTTCAGGAATGAACTCCTTCGATCTAAGCTATGGATATGGTCTGCTGAGCTTAGGTTAGAGGGAAGGGATCGAGAATGAGGCTTCTAGAGCGACAAACGGTGAGGTATAAACTCTGGGTTCTTGTTCAATAGCTTGGATACTAGAGGCTTTGAATCTGATTCAGCTCGGTTCCCTTTGAGCAAGAATGTCGCCTTTCGCTTGGAATAACTCTTTAAAGATCTTGCGGAAAGCTTAAGTCAATTTGAAGTTGCTCGTAATTACTCGTGTGTTATTCGTATGTGTCGTGTTCATGAGCTTTAATTTGAATTCTTCCCTCTATTTATAGATAGGAGACATGGAAAGATCCGTTGGAGACGATGATCCATGTGTCTCTCTCTTTTGGGTAGCTAACGGCTCTTTCAAAGAAATGTTGGCAGAGTCTTTTCCCTCTATTTCTGGAAATATGTTGACTTGCAGCTTTAATTAGAAAGTAGACAGCTGGCTGCTCGTCATTGGTCGAGGCTGAAGAAAGTAGGTGAGACAAACAGACTTCAAGGCAGATTTGAAGCTGACTTCTCTATACCTCGTATGACTCTACTGATTTGACTTAAGAGATTACTGACAGTGAAGTTACTGTCTGGCCGTTGCTGAGTCTGATCTATGTTCAGTAGCATACTCCTGCTGAGTCCAGCTCTACTGAAGATCAACTCTGAGTTCAGTGAACTGTTCCTGCTGAGTCATCAACACAAATATGGAGTAATGTCACATAATTGAATTTCTCATAAAGAGAAGTATCAGAGTATTATCAGGCTGACAATCTATCCAACACATAGAAAATAATATCCCACAAAACAGAGAAGCATTTTCCCCTATCATACTTAAAATAATTAGACGAACATATTCTAAGTACTGAAACACAGAGTAACATATAAGCAGATATATGAGTGTGTGAGCTGATTAGTTCAATAATAAGTAGTGTTGAATGAAAAGTACACAGCCAAGTGACAATGAGTAGTTGTCGAAGACCAAAAGAAAAGATATGTCATATATGAGATAAAGAGATTACATTTACATGACATTCTATTCTAAAGCCTAGAAGACTAAGGTGAGGACTGCTTCTTGAAGAGTTGCATCCAAGCTTTGAAGTTAGCAGACTTCTTCAATGGAAGATGTTGGTCCCGAGATTAAACGTTCAGGTGTAGAGGGGGGGGGGGTGAATACACCTTATACCTGAAAACAATTTATCAACTTTAAAACACGAACAGTCCTTTTCAGGAGAGTGTTGTACTGAACAAGTTCAGTAGACCAAATAAGCTGTTCTGGATCGTGCGGCAGAGTGACTGACCTCACTGAGGCCTGCTAGCTGACTTAAGTCAGAATTCAGTACCGTTCAGCTGAAGTTCAGTATAGTGCGGAAATGTGTAGGCCCAAATTCAGTTGAGTTTAGAAAACATTTTTAAGAAAACAGTTTCCGAAATTAGTGCGATCGATTAAGCTTTGCTGAAACTTAGTTGAATGATTTTAGAGATATTTTCAGTATGAACAGTAACCAATGCAACAGTAAAAAGACAGAACACATACATTTTTAAAGTGGTTCGGATCCAACGATCCTACACCCACTGTCCCGAAAGATCAGGAAGCTATGTATTATACTGAGATAGTCTCAGTCGGTTTGTATACTGGACAAACACTGGTCTTGAGATTTATACTGAGCAAGTCTCAGTTTACAAGGTATCAAAGTAAAGCGTTTGACAAACTCTCCAACTATGAAGGAGTCCTTTACAATAAGGATCAGTTCAGATATGAACTCCTTCGTCTAAGCTATGGATAAGATCTGCTGAGCTTAGGTTAGAGGGATAGGGAACGAGAAAGTGGCTTCTAGAGCGACGAACGGTTAAGTATAGACTTGGGTTCGTGTTCAGTCGCTTGGATACTAGAGGCTTTATAATCTGGTTCAGGTTGGTTCCCTATGAGCAAGTATGTCACCTTTCGCCGGAGATTACTCTGTGAAGTTCTTGCGGAAATCTTAAGTCATTTTGAGTTGCTCGTGAATACTCGTGTGTTCTTGGTCTCTCGTGAGTTCGTGAGCTTCAATTTGAAATTATCCCTCTATTTATAGAGCAGAGACATGGATAGATCCGTTGGAGACGACGATCCATGTGTCTCTCTCTTTTGTGTAGCTAACGGCTCTTTCAAAGATGGTGGCAGAGTCATTTCCCTCCATTTCTAGAAAGTGGTTGACTTGCAGCTTTAATTAGAAAGTAGACAGCTGGCCGCTCGTCATTGGTCGAGGCTGAAGAAAGTAGGTGAGACAGAACAGACTTCAAGGAGGATCTGAAGCTGACTTCTCTATACCTCATATGACTCTGCTGATTTGACTTAGTAAATCTTGACAGTCAGAAGACTGTTCAGCCGTTGCTGAGTCTGATCTATATTCAGTAGCATACTCCTGCTGAGTCAGCTCTACTGAAGATCAACTCTAAGTTCAGTGAACTACTCATGCTGAGTTCAGTTCCACTGACTCCTTTCAGTATACTGCTTCTGCTGAGTCCAGTATCACTGAGTCTTCTTCTTCTTGTACTGAGGCTGATAGTCTACTGAACGCCTGAACCAAAACGAAGAGTGTCTACTGAGTCTGAAACCTCTGAGACAGAACAACAAATTACAATGGAATGGTTCATTAGTCAAAGTAGGGTTTTGGGATCTTCAAATCTTCAGAGCACTAGGCTACTGAGTGATCTGCCAACCATTTGTGGAAGGACTGAATCATCTCCCAACATTTCCCCCCTATTTGATGATACCAAAACCTAACACTATAACTATAAAAAACATAGCTCCTTACAAGTATTACAAGTAGAATCAGTGGAGTTGTTCTTCAAGTTCTAGACTACTGAGGGAATTAGGGAAGAAATATTAGAAACTATATAGAAAACTAACAACAATTTCCCCCTTTATTAGAATATTTTCCCCCTTCTATAAGCAATCTAACAGATTAGAATCTAACAAGATAAGAACTGACAGATAAATATTCAGTGAGTGTGTGAGTCAATAATCACTTGAGTGTTTCTGAGTGTTAAGCATAAAATAAACGGGGCCATATAGACTATAAGGAATTGTCAGGGCCGAATAACAGTGATGTATTATATATGGAGAATTTCAGTACATCTTGACTTAGACTTGCTATTCTAAGAAAGACAGAACAGAAATACAAGAAACTATCTATCATCTTCTGAACTGCTGAATCATGTCTTTGAAGTCCTTTGATTTTGCTTCAGGGAGTGGCAGTCCATACATTATGTAAGTGACCTTCCTCAGCTTCAGTATCTCAGGCATGTCAGCAGGCTCATCTTCATCTAACTGTTTGGCTTGCGCAGCATCCTTGATTTCCTTCTCATTCACCCCATAGTGTACATAAGCATCAAGCTTCAGTAGGGGAGGCATAATCCTTGGAGCTGGGACCCTGACATCAATCTTTTCAGCTATGGCCTTCTGGACTCTTGCATAGATTTCTGGATCAGTCTTCAGAAGCCATTCAGCAAATGTAATGGACTTGTGCATATCAAGCCAGTATCTCCAGAAGTAGAATCTCTTGATATAGTCTGCCTTCAGTGTCTCCCACTTCTGAGTCCATTCCCATGGCATCCAGTCATCAACCCTGGGCCATCTGTGGATCTTGAGGTCAGTAGGCTTCTTGAGTCTTTTGTATTTGTAAGGAATGTCAGCTTTCTCAGGTATCCTTTAGCTTGCTTCCTTTTCAACCTTAATCCTCAGAGTTTCTAGATCAGCAAGTCTGAGCCTTTCTCTTGCTGCTTCAATCTGCCTGGCTTCAGCTCCTCTGTCTAGGTACCTATCCAACTGATCCCATATCTCTTGCATTTTTTGCTCTTGAGCCTTTGAGGGGACATAGGAAGGCACATGCTCTTCTTCTTCTGAGTCAGCAGGTGTAGAAGATTTATCTTTGGAAGTTCCCTGCTGACCAGATTGCTGCTGCTGCTGCTGTTCTCTTTCTTTCTCTTTATCTGCCTCATCACTCAGTTTCAGTTTTCTTGGAGGCAACCTTGTCCAAGGCTTCCTTCCTCCTGCTGGAGCCTTAGTTTTGCCTTGGGCTGGCTTTTTCTTTGGCTTGTTGGCAGCCTCAGCCTCGGCAATCTCCCTAGCAAGCTTTTCATCAGCTGCTATCTGAGCTTCTTCCTCAAGAGTGATGAATCTTTTAGTTCCTTTCTTCTTGGGAGGAGTGGGAAGCTTCAGTACTTTCTTACCCTTTCCTTGCACTGGAGGAGGTAGAGGAACCTCTTCCTCTTCTGAATCCTCCTCTGCATACTCAGCAATTTCCTTAATGATATCGCTTGGAGTCTGAGTTGCTTGAGTAGCAGAATCTTTGGGTCCTGAGCCACTTGGGCCAGTCTCAGCAGGCACTACAACCCCTACTGCTAAGACACCCTGGGCCTCGCCTTGTGCTGTCTGAGTTGTAGAACCAGTGGGAGCAGATTGCTGAATCTGAGTTACTCCTGCCACTGTCCTTACTTCTTTTTGTACTCTAAGTACCTTCTCCTTCCCTTTAGGTACCTTCACTTTTCCTTCCCCCTTTTTGGCATCAGCAAATAAACCAGGGGTGGGAATCTATACCTTTTTATCCAGACTTTTGTAAGCTGTGGAAAGATCATCCAAGGCATATTGCAGCTTTACAAGTCTCTCATACAGCTCGTTCCTCTCATCTGTCAGTTGTTCGATGTACTTCTTGTGAGAGTTGTCCACTGCAGTCTGAATGTCCTGTAACTTCTGATCCACCTTATCTTCCATGGCCTTCTGAATAGTTTGGAGTCTGAGCTCGGAGGCCTGAGAGATGGAAGAAATGGATGCAGTATGAGCTGACTGGGATGCCTTGTATTCTTCCAGAAGTTTAGCTTGGCTAGCTTCCATCAGCTTCAGTTGCTCTTCGAAGTTGGCTCTCCGAGTGGTAAGTGCTTTGGTCAGAATTGTTGAGAAGTCAGGGGAAGGTGTGTTCTGAATTGAAGTTCTGAGCCCCTTGATCTCCGCACTCTGAGCCTGAGTGGTCTGCCTCCACGTCTTGTGGACGGCACGGGCGAGGAGTCTATTCTGAGTTCCTTAACTCCTTAGTGCCCTGGCCACTGACTTCGATCATCGGCTTTTAGGGCTGGGCGCTACCTCGAACGCAGACTCCAACAATAGTTAGGCTGATTCAGCCGTCTTTGAGGTACCAGCCGCCGACTATCCCGGAGCAAGGATGTTGAGTGGTGGTTCAGCTGTAGAGGTAGGAGCATCTTTGTCCAGTTGAGTTCCCTCATCAGGCTTCTCAGGGCCTGAATCACGGGGTGGGTCCTGACCATCGGGGTCCGACCCATCTGAGGGCGCCGTTGCTGAGGTGGGTTGGCGATCGTTCAGCATGGCGAGCATGGCTGCCCTCAACTTCTCCAAGGAATAGATGTCAGAAAGGCTCTGAGTAGCCTATCTTGTTCCTTATCATCAACTCCTCTTTGTGGAGTTGTTCACAGGAGTGGTGGTGGATCAGCTTATTCAAGGTTGACCACTCCTGGAATCTGATCAGCCTGTGGAGTCTAGCCTGCCTCGCCAATATAATGAGATCCGCATGGCTGGCTATCTCCAGAATATGTTCAGAGATCTCTCGGGAGGCTCTTGATTGCAGAGCAGACACCTTGCTTCTCAACTGATGGAATACTGCTGAGTGGAGGGATATCCAAGGGGCTCTGAGAATTAGGAATTGGTTCAGTTTCTACCCCTTAGTCCACTGTCTCACCTTGTTCAGTGGAGACGACTTTCTCCACTGACAAAGTCTTCTTTGAGGACTCAGCCTCGTCCCTTAGCTGCAAAGGAGGTTCAGCTATGACCTCAGCTACGACCTCACTGACTTTCTTCAGTCTCTTGGTCGGTGTCTTGGGAGTAAACTTAGGAGGCGACCTCTTCTTTGTGGGAGTTGAGGTCTTCTGAGCTCCTGTCTTGGGATCAGCAGGCCCAGCTCCAATTTGCTGAAGGGCCGTTGCCCTGCTCTGGAATCTAAACTTCTTTGGATTAAAGTATAGCTTATTGTTAGCTCCGCAAAAGTCTTCTATCATGACTGACAACTTCAGTCCGTATAATAGCTTTCCCTTCACGGCTAGGCGTTGGGATGATTTGTCAAACTTGGCGGACTGAGTCATGAATTCCTTGAGAAAGAACTCAGTCCAGTTGATCTTGGTTTGATCGTATATGGCCATCATCAGCTGTATCTTTGGCCTCGATACTTGATCAAAAGAACCGGCTTGACTCGTTAGCAGCTGAGTGACGATGTAGGCGAGGGCTCTGAATTGGGGGAGCATGGTGTTCTTTTTGAAGGCTGCTCTGAATGTAGTTGGCTTCCCGTAGAAAGTCTCTAAGTATTCATCCATAAGATCGTCCTTGTATCCCACCGTGCTGAATCCCTCATTAGGAAGTGAGAAGCTGTGCTGAAGAGCTTCCTTAACTGACATCGTCTTGATCTCGGAAATAGCATGGGAGGGGTCGGCAACTGTATGAGTAATGAATCTGCATCGGATGTCTCCTTCTGCTGACTCTGAGTTCAAGTATAACTCAGCTATTTGGCCCGGGAGGAAATACAATGGCTTCCTCGACAGGAAACCCTCAAAGCCTGTCGCTCTGAGAGAGTCGAAGATCTCCTCCATGTAGTCGAGCTCTGCAAATGAAAAATATCAGAATCGAATTTAAAAATATTATAAGTATCATATACGATGCTAAATAATCATTAAAGATTTACCAAAGAGTTTATGAGATTTTTATATAGAAGTTTGCAAAGAAACGGAGGCTATTCTCAAAAAATCTTGGGCTCGAAAAATTTGCAGAGTGAAAATGGCGGTTACTAAACTTTGAACGTGTTTTTATATGTTAAAGAAGATGAACAGTTAAAAATCCACGGTTCAGTTTAAAATAGCTTTATGAGATGGACTGCTAGGATTTAATGTTATAAAATAGGTAATGATCAATTTAGCCGCCTAAGTCAAAATACAGTTGTAACTAGCCAAAGAAGTAACTTGATACGACATGCATGTAATGCGCCGCAGAGTTCAGCATGCTTTACCTAGAATGTCGTGTATTCAATGTAAACCGTTATATTAAATGACATTTTCTAAGGCATTGAATACGAAGTTGAATCTGAATCATAAATGCACATAATATTTCATTGGCTACTGAGTAGAGATACGCAAACCTATCAGCTGAACATCGTAGTCAGCTGATACCTCGTGTAGATGGTTGCTGAGTCTCTACGTACTGAATTTACTCAGTACTGAGAGTGAACATTCCCCCTTGCTAAATGCTCCTCTCCTGAATCCACTTACTGACTAGAGTCTGTAGGGTCCAGCAGACCTAGCTCTACTGAAAGTTCTCTGAATCTGGCTTCAGCTAGAGGCTTGGTCAGAATATCTGCACTTTGTCAGTCAGTATGGATCTTCTCCATCCTGATATCCTTCTTTTCGACATGATCGCAAATGAAGTGGTGTCTGATGTCCACGTGCTTGCATCTAGTATGAAGTATTGGGTTCTGAGTGATTGCAATTGCACTGGAGCTGTCGTAGAAGATCGGCACTTCATTCTGAATAACATCATAGTCGCGTAGCTGCTGTCTCAGCCAAAGGATTTGGGCGCAGCAACTTCCGACAGCCATATATTTAGCTTCAGTAGTTGAAGTCGCTACTTAATGTTGTTTCTTTGAAAACCACGAAATTAGCTTACTGCCAAGGAATTGCCAAGTTCCAGAAGTTGACTTTCGGTCAATTCTACATCCTGCATAGTCAGCATCAGAATAACCAGTTAGTTCAATATTATCATCTGCTGGATACCATAAACCCATGTCAGGTGTTCCTCTGAGATAGCGGAGAATCTTCTTTGCTGAGTCCATGTGACTCTGCTTAGGATTCGTCTGAAATCGAGCGCAGACACCTACAACATAAGTTATGTCAGGTCGAGTAGCAGTTATATATAATAATAAACCAATAATAGCACGAAATTCAGTATGGTCTACTGATACTCCCTCTTTATCGAGATCAATTTTCATGTTCGTGTTCATCGGGACCTTGATTGGTTTGTCGGATGTGCAACCGAACTTCTTGATGAGGTCTTAAGTGTATTTGCCTTGATTGATGAACGTTCCCTTCTCAGATTGTTTGACTTGAAAACCGAGGAAATAATTCATCTCTCCCATCATTGACATCTCAAATTTATCCTTCAACATTTTCTCAAACTGCTGACACATGATGACATTCTTCGATCCGAAGATTATGTCATCTACGTAGATATGCACAAGTAAGATGTCGTCTTCTAATCGAATGCTGAATAATGTGCGGTCTACTGTGCCTTTATGAAAACCTTTCTGAAGAAGAAACTCAGACAGGGTATCGTACCAAGCCCTGGGTGCTTGTTTTAACCCGTACAGAGCCTTTCTGAGTCTTTAGACCTAGTGTCCCAGCTGAAAGCCGGGAGGCTGTTCTACATAGACTTCTTCTTTCAGCACACCGTTCAGGAACGCAGACTTCACATCCATTTGTTAAACTTTGAATCGCTGATGTGTTGCGTAGGCTAGGAATAGTCTGATTGCCTCCAATCTTCAGAGCACTAGGCTACTGAGTGATCTCCCAACCATTAGTGGAAGGACTGATCATCTCCCAACAGAAGATCAAGATAATATGCGGAATATACGCGCTGCCTCAGGGCCTTAATCTCTTCCTTGTCTTCTTCATCGTTTTTGTCCAGGCCTTTGTTGTTGATTGCATGAAAGATCTCTTCCTCAATCTCCTTCTTGCATATATTATTTTGATGCGTCATAGGAGGAGGTAAGGTTCTAAACTGAGGTGCGTTGAGAGTTTGACCGGACAGTTCCAGAATAGTCTGAATTTCAGCATAGAGTGAGGAATCAATGTATTTCAGAAAATCTACGAATGCTTCTTCACGATCATGATCCTCTTTGAGTATCTTCCAGATATATAATCTTTTAATAAAGTCGATTTTGATTTGCTCCCATCTCCGGTTGATCTTGTAAGGCACCCACTCATCAGTCCGTTTGTATATTACTCTCTTCACCTCATTGACAACCATTTGTTAAACTCTGAATTGCTGATGTGTTGCGTAGGCTAGGAATAGTCTGATTGCCTCCAATCTTTCAACTGGAGCGAAAGTTTCATCGAAATATATTCCTTCAGCTTGACAGTAGCCTTTTGCCACGAGTCTTGCTTTGTTCCTTACTATAACGTTGTTTTCATCTCGCTTGTTCTTGAAGACCCATTTAGTTCTAATCACATGTTGATGCCGGGGTCTGTCAACAAGCTCCCATACTTCGTTTCTCGTGAACTGATTCAGCTGCTCCTGTATAGCTATGATCCAATCAGCGTCCTTGAGTGCATCCTCAACTGACTGAGGTTCTTCAGTATACAAGAAGCAGGAATATAATGCGCTTTCTCCCTGACAGAATCTGGATCTTATCTTTACGCTTGCTGAAGGATCTCCAATAATCAGGTCAGAAGTGTGAGCGTCGAGCCACGATCTATGATGTTTCAACTCTTCATCTGAGACTTGTTCAACACACATAGTAGGTGAGTTAGGCATTTCAGTTGTACTATTCTGAGATTGAAGCAATTCATTTACTAGAGTTGGGTCTACTGAGTCACCAGGTTCAGGGGCATTTAGCTCAGAAACTTCATTTGTTCCCCCTGAATTATTATCCTCAGTAGAGGTCTCAGTTACCACTTGGGTTTCTTCATCAACATGAGTTACCTGGGATTGACTCTGTTCAGTAGAGTCAATTTGTTCAGCTACTTCTGCTGCTGGCTGAGATTCAGTAGACTTATCTTCAATTTCTTCATCTGAATCATCATCCCAACATAGCTGGATCTTTTCAACTTTATCTTTCAGGCTCAGATCATGTAGCTGCTTTCTGATGTCCTCAGATTCTGGTTTAGAGTTCCTTCTCCTGTCTTAAGTAGCAAACTCATTAAAAACAACATGAGGGTTTTCCTCCACGCAAAGGGTCCGGTATTTAAAAACCCTGAAGGCTTTGCTGACCCGGGAGTATCCTAAGAAGACTCCCTGGTCTGACTTGCTATCAAAAGTCTTTAACTGATCCTTCCCATTATTGTGGATAAAGCACGAACACCCAAAAATATGGAAATAAGATAGAGAAGGCTTCCTGCCATTCCATAATTCATATGGTGTCTTCTTATGCTGCTTAGTCAGTAGAGATATGTTCTGAGTGTAACATGCAGTGTCAGTAGCTTCTGCCCAAAATTTGGTTGGGAGTCCTAAGTCTGCGAGCAGGGTTCTTGCTGCTTCTTCGAGTGTTCTGTTCTTCCTTTCAGCAACCCCATTTTGTTGAGGCGTGCGCGCTGCAGACGTCTCATGCTCTATGCCTTCAGCTTTGCCGAACTCCTCCACCATCGAATTCAGGAACTCAGTTCCTCTGTCTGAACGCATCTTGATAATCTTGGTCTTCTTCTCGACACTGAGCTTTTTCAGAAGTGTCGGTAACTCTGTTTTGACATCATACTTGTTGGCAATAAATATGACCCATGTGTAGCGCGAGTAGTCATCAAAGACCACTAAAGCTTACTTTTTGCCTCTGATCGTCACCGGAGAGACTAGACCGAATAAATCCATATGTAGCAGCTGAAGTATTCCATCAGTGGAAGGCGATGCAACATGTGGATTTTGATTCCTTGTTTGCTTTCCCTTCAGACATGCTTGACACTGAGTGTCTTTGCTGAATACTTCATTCGGCAGTCCTCTTGCTAGAGTGTTTCTAGATAGCTTGTTGAGCGTCTTGAAGTTGAGATGGCTGAGTCTTCTGTGCCAGAGCCACCCCGTTCTGTTGTCGTTCTTCGCCAACAAACAAGCTTCAGGTTCAACTAAGTTCCAGTTAGCTATGTAGATATTCTTTTTGCGCGAACCTGACAACACTGTTTTCCCTGTAGATTTATCAATGACATCAGAGAAACCAGCGTAAAAAAGCACTCTATTTGAGTTATCACAAAATTGACTAACAGAAAGAAGATTATGCTGAAGTCCTTCAACATATGATACTCTTGGAACTGTTGCGGTTCCAATGCTGAGTGTTACATAGCCTCTGGTATAGCCTTTTGCGTTGTCTCCAAACTCAATTCGGGGTCCTTCTTCAGTAGTATAATTCTTCAGTAGGTCCTTCTGGTATGTCATGTGTCTTGAGCATCCGATGTCCACATACCAAGGGTCCTTGTGCACCTGCAAAACTGAATTATATTTAGGTACCCTTTATTTTTGATTTTGGGTCCTTAGATGTTGGTTTTGGAAACCCAGATTTGTCTTACGACCCTGGTGGTCTCAGACAGTTTCTTCCCACTTTGATCAACATACTTGACCACGGGACTGGTCGATACCTAATTTTGTTTCTTTGAAAACCACGAAATTAGCTTACTGCCAAGGAATTGACAAGTTCCAGAAGTTGACTTTCGGTCAATTCTACATCCTGCATAGTCAGCATCAGAATAACCAGTTAGTTCAATATTATCATCTGCTGGATACCATAAACGCATGTCAGGTGTTCCTCTGAGATAGCGGAGAATTTTCTTTGCTGAGTCCATGTGACTCTGCTTAGGATTCGCCTGAAATCGAGCGCAGACACCTACAACATAAGTTATGTCAGGTCGAGTAGCAGTTATATATAATAATAAACCAATAATAGCACGAAATTCAGTATGGTCTACTGATACTCCCTCTTTATCGAGATCAATTTTCATATTCGTGTTTATCGGGATCTTGATTGGTTTGTCGGATGTGCAACCGAACTTCTTGATGAGGTCTTGAGTGTATTTGCCTTGATTGATGAACGTTCCCTTCTCAGATTGTTTGACTTGAAAACCGAGGAAATAATTCATCTCTCCCATCATTGACATCTCGAATTTATCCTTCAACATTTTCTCAAACTGCTGACACATGATGACATTCTTCGATCCGAAGATTATGTCATCTACGTAGATCTGCACAAGTAAGATGTCGTCTTCCAATCGAATGTTGAATAATGTGCGGTCTACTGTGCCTTTATGAAAACCTTTCTGAAGAAGAAACTCAGACAGGGTATCGTACCAAGCCCTGGGTGCTTGTTTTAACCCGTACAGAGCCTTTCTGAGTCTTTAGACCTAGTGTCCCAGCTGAAAGCCGGGAGGCTGTTCTACATAGACTTCTTCTTTCAGCACGCCGTTCAGGAACGCAGACTTCACATCCATTTGTTAAACTTTTAATCACTGATGTGTTGCGTAGGCTAGGAATAGTCTAATTGCCTCCAATCTTCAGAGCACTAGGCTACTGAGTGATCTCCCAACCATTAGTGGAAGGACTGATCATCTCCCAACAGAAGATCAAGATAATATGCTGAATATAAGCGCTGCCTTAGGGCCTTAATCTCTTCCTTGTCTTCTTCATCGTTTTTGTCCAGACCTTTGTTGTTGATTGCATGAAAGATCTCTTCCTCAATCTCCTTCTTGCATATATTATTTTTATGCGTCATAGGAGGAGGTAAGGTTCTGAACTGAGGTGCGTTGAGAGTTTGACCGGACAGTTCCAGAATAGTCTGAATTTCAGCATAGAGTGAGGAATCAATATATTTCAGAAAATCTATGAATGCTTCTTCACGATCAGGATCCTCTTTGAGTATCTTCCAGACATATAATCTTTTAATAAAGTCAATTTTGATTTGCTCCCATCTCCGGTTGATCTTGTAAGGCACCCACTCATCAGTCCGTTTGTATATTACTCTCTTCACCTCATTGACAACCATTTGTTAAACTCTGAATTGCTGATGTGTTGCGTAGGCTAGGAATAGTCTGATTGCCTCCAATCTTTCAACTGGAGCGAAAGTTTCATCGAAATATATTCCTTCAGCTTGACAGTAGCCTTTTGCCACGAGTCTTGCTTTGTTCCTTACTATAACGTTGTTTTCATCTCGCTTGTTCTTGAAGACCCATTTAGTTCTAATCACATGTTGATGCCGGGGTCTGTCAACAAGCTCCCATACTTCGTTTCTCGTGAACTGATTCAGCTGCTTCTGCATAGCTATGATCCAATCAGCGTCCTTGAGTGCATCCTCAACTGATTGAGGTTCTTCAGTATACAAGAAGCAGGAATATAATGCGCTTTCTCCCTGACAGAATCTGGATCTTGTCTTTACGCCTGCTGAAGGATCTCCAATAATCAGGTCAGAAGTGTGAGCGTCGAGCCACGATCCATGATGTTTCAACTCTTCATCTGAGACTTGTTCAACACAGATAGTAGGTGAGTTAGATGTTCAGCCCCTCGATAGATGGTGAGCCAAGGCGGTCACTTTGTTGTTCAGCCCCTCGATAGATGTTCTGATAGAGTCGAGAGAGTCTGCAACATCTCCAGCTGCGTCTGCATACAGTGTCCATCTCTTGTCATGCTCTGAATTTATGGCTTTCAGTAGAGCTGACTTGGAAGCTTCGATACGCTTGAGATATGTCTCCACAGAATCAACGGCTTCCTTCCGGATCTGTGTGCATGCAACATGTTGTTCTACAAGTGCCTTAGCGACACTTTCAAGTGAGCTCATGTCGCTCCTCTACTGTCTTCAGGACCCGATCTGTTGTAGAAGCCATTCCCTGAGAGAATGTCTTGGCCTGATTCTGCAAAATGATCTGAAACTGAGTTGTCATATCGGTCCTTTGTGCCTCAAGTGCTTTTGTGAGGATCGCTTCAACATTTACTTCAGTGGGAGTGCTGATCCTCTGCACTTCTGCAGATAAGGTACCTAACGTCTTAGTCTGAGCCTCTGTGAATTGGCTCCATTTGGTGTCCACGTCTGCCGCGAGGAGACAGTTCTTGTGACCCTGACGTTTGATACACTTATTAATAGACACCATTTTCAGATCTCTGATCTCAGCAGCCTGGTATCGAGATTGTTGCTTCGGTTGAGATTGAGTTGGCGTTGGGATGACTGCGCCTAATTCAGGAGGAGGTAGTGGCGAGTCGTCCCTGGGAGATTTTCCCTCAACAGATCCTCCCTGGTCTGCATCCTTGGGTGGTGTGTCGCGGTGCGAGTTAGAATGAGTCTCGGGCTGGGTAGGCTGGTCAGATTGCCCCTTCTGGCTCAGGAGCATCAGCATGGCAGCTTGAAGGTCCTCCATCGAGGCAATGTTAGCCGTCTCTCCGTAGCCGATCTCCTCTCTGAGTTTCCGCTCGTCTTTAGCCATGTCAGACGTAGTCCTTAGGTGGATGGTCTCTCCTAGCAGATCCCATGAATCTCAGACGCATCTGCACCCTAGGTCTGACGGCTATATCCACGAGATCAACGTGGTCCAAGATCTCGGGGATTTCATCTGCGACTTCCTTAGTAGCTCTGCTCTGAGCTGACAGAACTGAGGTAGGAATAGAGGAGGAGGAGTCAGTAGGTGGAATATCAGCTTCAACTGGAGGGTCCTACTGAATCTCCTCTTCGAGAATCCTCTTAACCTTCTCTTTCAGGGTTACGTCCTCCTTACCTGACACTGAGTCCTCGATAGAGATAGGCTCCGGAAGTATTTCAGCAGCTGCAGGGTTTTTCAACATTTTTCTCTTCTTCTACTGAATTGGACGAGGAGCCTGAGAAATCTACAGGGGACGCTTATCGTGTAGTCCCCGTCCAATAGACTTCTCTGTTGTTGCTGCTGCACTTAAGAATTTCACGTTCTTTTGATTGAATGGAAATGCATCAACAAACACAACTCTCCCTTGGCACAAATCTTCAAGCATAATGGAGACCTTGGTGCCGTAGAGAAGTTTGCCCTTGGGAATGAACTGAAGACCGGAGTTTTCTTCATTAGTGGTGAATTTCTGGAGCTACGCCTTAAATTCGGATAGGAAGAAGGCGTTCAAGTTGACATGAGCTTCATCCACTATGGCCATCATCAGTTGAATTCTGACTCTAGAAAGCTGATCATATGAACCTGCTGAACTGGTCAGCACATGGTTCACAATGTAAGCCAGGCCCCTATATTCAAGGAGCAACTGATTCTTGGGGAACGCTTTGAATACAACATCTTTCTGTCCGCTGAATCGAGAAAGATACTGATTTATGGAAGACCCCTTGTATCCAATAGGAGAAATCCCTTCATCAGATAAGTGGAAGCTGCGGAGAAGGCAGTTGGCAATGTCCACGTCTGCAATATGCTCCATCCAGACATGGGGGGCCATCTCTCTCATATAATTGATCCAGGTGATGTCCGTCACCTCATCATCTTGCCTTATGTTCATAAAGAACTTGGCAACTTGCCTAGGGAGGCAGTGAGAGGGAGACCTCGTGAGAATGGTCATCAGACCAGAGGCCTCCAAGGCATCAAAGATGATGTCCATACATGCTATGTTGCAGGACCGGAACGAGAGGATGGGCTCGAACCAGACTTGCTTGGAGTCGTGATCTCCTGTCAGCTGAACATAGTAGTCAGTTGAGTCCACGTTGATACCACTGAGTATTTCAACAGTACTGAGAGTTTGTTCCCCCTCACTAAGTACCCTCTGGATCGTCTTACTGAATTGAGTCAGTAGGATCCAGCAGACCTAGTTCTACTGAGAGATCGTTGAATATGGTCTCAGCTAGAAGTTTGGTTAGGATATCAGCTCGTTGCTTATCAGTGTGGATCTTTTCCATTCTGATATCCTTCTTCTTGACATGATCTCTGATGAAGTGATGCCTTACGTCCACGTGCTTGCATCGAGTATGTAGAACAAGATTCTGTGTGATTGCAATTGCAATGGTACCGTCACAGTAGATAGACACTTCATCTTGATGTTTGTCGTAGTCTCTCAGCTGTTGTCAAAGCCACAATATCTGTGCGCAACAGCTTCCGACAACCATGTATTCAGCTTCAGTAGTGGACGTAGCTACTGAATGCTGTTTCTTGGAGAGCCAAGATATCAGCTTACTGCCGAGGAACTGACACGTAGGTAGACTTTCTATCGATTCGACATCCTGCATAATCAACATCAGAATAACCAGTCAGTTCAAGATTATCATCAGCAGGATACCATAATCCGACATCATGTGTTCCCTTAAGATAACGAAGAATTTCTTCGCTGAATCTAGATGGCTCCGTTTGGGATTCGCTTATAATCTCGCGCATACACCTACAACATAAGTTATGCCAGGTCTGCTGGCTGTTAGGTATAATAGAGAACCGATAATAGCACAATAATCAGTTGAGTTTACAGAACTCCCTCTTTATCAAGATCAATCTTGAGATTGATATTCATGGGTATCTTCACTGATTTGCTGGATTTACAGCTGAATTTCTTGATGAGATCTCTTGTACATTTAGCTTGATTGATGAATATTCCCTTCTTGGATTGTTTGACTTGAAGTCCAAGGAAATAAGTCATCTCTCCCATCATCGACATCTCGAATTTCTCTTTCATCATCTGTTAAAAGTTATGACACATAGTCAGGTTCCTTGATCCAAAGATGATGTCATCCACATAGATCTGCACCAGTAGGATGTCAGCTTCTGACTTGATACTGAATAAGGTGCAATCTACTGTTCCTTTCTGAAAACCTTTCTGAAGTAGAAAGTCTGATAGGGTATCGTACCAAGCCTTGGGTGCTTGTTTTAACCCATGCAATGCTTTCTTAAGTCTTTAAACCTGATGTCCCTGCTGAAAGCCGGGCGGTTGTTCAACATAGACCTCTTCCTTCAGTACTCTGTTCAGGAAAGCTGACTTCACATCCATCTGATAGACTGTGAACTGCTGATGTGTTGCATATGCTAGGAATAGACGAATGGCTTCCAATCATACGACTGGAGCGAACGTTTCATCGAAGTCTATCCCTTCTGCTTGATAATATCCTTTGGCAACAAGACTAGCTTTATCCCTGACGATGACGTTGTTTTCATCTCACTTGTTTTTAGAGACCCACTTCGTTCTTATCACGTGCTGATGTCGAGGTCTGTCTACAAGCGTCCATACGTCGTTTCTGGTAAACTGGTTAAGCTCTTCTTGCATAGCAGTGATGCAGTTAGTATCATTCAGCGCATCCTCAATTATCTGAGGCTCTTCAGTAGACAAGAAGTAGGAGTATAAGACACTTTCTCCCCGACAGAATCTGGATCTTGTCTTGACGCTAGCTGAAGGATCTCCGATTATTAGATCTGAGCTACGAGCATCTAACCATGAACGATGGAGTCTTTTTATTTCATCTGAAATTGATTCTACACAGATAGTAGGAGTGTTAGGAATTTTAGTTGTACTATTTCGTAATTGAAGCAATTCAGTAACAAGATCAGGTCCTACTGAGTCACCAGGTTCTGGGGTATTCAGATTAAGAACATTAGTAGTTCTCCCCGAGTTGTTATTCTCAGTAGAGGTCTCAATTACCACTGGGGACATGAATTACCTGGGATTGATTATGTTCAGTAGAATCAATCTTATCAGCTACATTGCATGTTGGTTGATTCTGAATTTCATTGTTTGAATCATCATCCCAATAATGCTGGATCTTTTCGATATTATATTTTAAGCATAGATCCTGTAGCTTGCTCCTGACCTCTTCAGCTTCTTGCTGAGAGTTTGTCTTCCTGTACTCAGAAGTAAATTCATCAAATACAACATAAGGGTTTTCTTCCACGCAAAGGGTCCGGTACCCTGAAAGCTTTGCTGACCCCAGAGTATCCTAAGAAAACTACTTGGTCTGACTTGCTATCAAAGACCTTTAACTGGTCATTTTCGTTACTGTGGATGAAGCACGAATAGCAAAAAAACATGAAAATGAGAGATAGAAGGAGTTCTCCATTTCCATAATTCGTATGGTGTCTTCATGTGCATCTGAGTCAGTAGACATATGTTCTGAGTGTAGCAGGCAGTGTCAGTAGCTTCTACCCAGAACTTCATTGGTAGACCTGAGTCTGCCAGTAATGTTCTTGCTGCTTCTTTAAGTGTTCTGTTTTTTCCTTTCAGCAAGACCATTCTGTTGAGGCGTACATGCCGCTGAGTTCTCGTGTTGAATGCCTTCAGATTCGCAGTAGTCCTTCATCATTGAGTTCAGAAAGTCTGTTCCATGGTTTGTGCGTATCCTCTGAATTTTGATATCCTTCTCGACGCTTAGCCATTTCAGTAGTTCGACAGTTCAGATTTGACTTCAGATTTATTGGCGATGAAAATCACCCATGTATATCTTAAATAGTCATCAACGACTACAAGAGCATATTTCTTTCCTCTAATTGTCACTGTATTGACTGGCCCAAATAGATCCATGTGAAGCAGCTGAAATATCCCATCTGTGGAAGGTGACGGGATAAGCAGATTGCTTGACTTGGTTTGCTTCCCCTTCAAGCATGCCTCACAATTCTTGTGTCTTTTGAAAACTTCGTTGGGCAGTCCTATGACTTTAGCATTCCTTGCTACCTTTTTCATAGTCTTGAAGTTCAGATGGCTTAGTCGTCTAGGCCACATCCATACAGTTCTGTCATCTGACTTTGTGTGTGCTAGTAGACAAGCTTCAGGTTCGACATTCAGCATAATAGATATTTCTTCACCTCGACCCTGATAACACAATTTTTCCTATAGATTTATCAAGAACATCACAAAAATCTGCGTCAAAAATCACTTTATTGGAGTTATCACAGAATTGACTGACAAAAATGAGATTATGTTGAAGTCCTTCAACATATGATTCTCTAGGAACTGTTGCAGTCCCTATTTTTAGCATTCCGTATCCCCTTGTGTAGCTTGTGAAGTTGTCACCAAACTCAATTCTGTCTCCTTCTTGCTGAACATAGTCGATCAGCAGATTCTTCTGATGCGTCATGTGTCTTGAGCATCCGATGTCCACAATCCAAGGGTCCTTTAGCACCTGCAAAACAGAAAAAGATTTAGGTACCCTTTGGGTTCAGCTTTTGGTCCTTATATGTTAGTGGACTTTGGATCCAAACTTGCCCTTTTTGTCAGCTGGCTTCTCTACTGAGCTTGGAGATGCTGACTTTTTCTTCTTCTGAGGTTCAACCTTCTTCTTCTTCTGAACCTTTAGGCTTTGGACTCTCGGCTCATAATAATATGATCCATGTTGAGCTGGGTAAGTCCATCTTGGCTGGCCATACTGTTCGGCCCACCTGACCTTCTTGGTTCCCCCTGAGTTGGACCTGGTGTCTTGGGGCTTGAACCATAGGTCACTTTCTTGTTTCTGGGCTAAGGTGCGATCATCTTCTGCTTGTTCTTTGCCTGAGGGGTTGTAGGTTCAACAGTTTGAGTCTTCCCTCTGATAAACCGATCAACCAGCTTTTCTGAATCTTTGGAGGTAGAAGTGGATGCCTCATATGTATAGCCAAGTCCTTCCTTTACGGAAAATGGCCTCTGAGCTCTGAGCATACTTTCCAACTTCTCCTTAGGTCCAAGATATTGCTCTGTCATCAGCCCTCGCCAAACTTCATCACTCCTCCTGAGTGACTCATAATCCTTTTGTACTTCTGCGAGTTTCTGACTGAGCTTAGCTATCTCAGTATCTTTCTCAGAGATGTCTTTGGTCAAGACTGAAATCTGTGCTTCTTGATGTTGAGACTTAGTCATCAGAGAATTACTCTCTTCCTTCTGTCTCAGCACAAGTTCTTCAGACTCAGTAGAGTCCTGACTTCTCATCGAAAGTCTCTGATTTTCAGCTTTCAGGAGTTCCATCTGCTGAATAGTCTTGCTGAACTGTTGGCTCATTTGAATATGTTCTTCGAGCAGATCTTCGTATGCAAGAACCACATCTAGCGGTTCACCTACAATTGGGCTCGTGTCATGTGTCCACGGTGAAGAGGGGCATGTATTAGGATCCGAATTTACCTCAGCCTCTTCTCTCACCACGAGACACAGTTCCGTGTCTTCTGCTTCAATTGCGACAAACGCAGCATCATCATCTGATGATTCCATGAAAAGATCTGCATCGCTTGAGCAGTCAGATAATTCTCCAGCTATGTAAGCTTGCCTCTTTCTGACAAATTTGTAACGTCGGGCTTATCGTTTAACTCGTTCAGCTGTTGAGAGTTCTGGACATTCATACTGGTAATGTCCTTGCTTTTTGCAGTTATAGCATACTGAGCTCATGACTTCCCTTTTAGGTGTATCGGTATGTCCAATTGGGAGCGGTTTCAGTATTCCTACATTCAGGCAGAGATTTAGATTTACTTTTCGAGTGACTATTATCTCTCTTACCTTAATAGTTAGAAGATTTCTTCATCTTCATTCTCCGAAATTTTCCCTTCTCTTGATATTTCACCACGAGGAGAGCATACTTCTCAGCCAAGTTGTCAGCAGAGGGTATAGTCATTGAGCTTCCAACTGACTGACTTGCTCTTGAGGGACTTGCTCCGAGTGTGCTGACTGATGCCTTATAAGCATGATCCATTGACACTTCAGTCTCAGCACCGGGGGTGTGTGGGAGATTGAACTAGAACTCCTCTGCCTTTAACTCTGAAAATATATAATTAGGAGTAACAAAGTTCAAGTTAGTTCTCCTTAAACATGTAGCAAAAGAGTACCACTTGGGCCTGCTAAGAGCTCGTAAGATCTTGGTGTTGGTCTCCTTATTGCTGAATGTTTTCCCCAGTTCGTTGATGATGGTGATTTGATTCGTGAATCTGACGCTAAAATCATCGATGAACTCCCCTGGAAGCATTGCGAGTGCTTCAAGCTTCTATAGCTCTAACTCCAATTTGTTTTCTTTTATCTATGGAGTTCCTTGGCCTAGCACAGCTAGAGCATCCCATAGCTCCTTAGCTGTTTTCCATTCGTGCACCCTGCCAAGATACGAGTCACTAAGAGTTGTTAGTATCGCATTTCGTGCGACTCGGTTGAGGTTGTGCAACTTCCTCTCTTCAGGTGTGAAGAGACTCTTGTCTTTGGGGATTTTCGGGCCGGTTCTGGCGCCTGCTGCTCCTTCACTATGATTTCAACGCTGTCAATCATAGGAACAATAAGGCCTTACTCTAAAACATGGGTATTGTCCTAATACCTGAAAAATCAGACATGTTGAAGAATATGGTATAGGATGCTATGAAGAGATGCAAGTGCAGAGAAAACGGTTTTCAAGGATCTGTTCGAGTTAAGATCAATAAACAAATAACGATGATCTAGAAGAACACGACTGTGATACTAATTGTTGGTCCAGAGACGTACTTCAGGTGTAGAGGGGGGGGGTGAATACACCATAATACAAATTCAAACTCACAATGCAAAAATCAGCTTTAGCTGAATATTGCTACTGAACTTTGTTAGTTGGCCTGATATACTTTCTCGATCGTGTGGGCTGAAAATTTTCCTACTGAGTGCAGTCCTACTGACTTATGTTAGTGAACAGTAGTTCAGTACAAGAGTTGTGTGTGAAAGTGTAGGCCCTTAAAATAGATGTCTCAGTTGAAAATCCGTTTTTATGCTAGTTTGATTAAAACTTAGTTCGATGCTGAATGAACAGTTAAATCAATGCAACAGTTAAAATCAGCACATCGATTTTTAAAGTGGTTCGTAGACACAGGGTCCTACGTCCACTGTCCTGAACGGATCAGGAGTTCTTGTATTAATTATACTAAGGAAGCCTCAGTCGATCTGTTCACATGACAGATTCTAACTTATTTGCTTAAACTGACCAAGCCTCAGTCAATCTGTACGCTGGACAGATATCTACTTAAAGTCGTAGTGACTGTACAATTCTTAACCGTTTAAGGTTAGATTTTCTCCAACTAAGAAGGAGTTCTTACAAATAAGAACAATTCAAAAGATATGAACTCCTTCGAGGTTCTAAGCTATTGATTTTATAATGCACACGCTTAGATAGAGAAAGAGAATAATAATTCTCTAGAGAGAAGAACTAAAGAAGATATCTAAAATCTATGAGCAAGTTCTTCGCTTGTATGTTGCTTGTAAGTTCGCTAGAGTGTTTGGCTTTGTTCGCTTTGGTTCCCTGTCCGTCTTTCTGCATGAAGACTCTTCTATATTTATAGTCTTCCATTTGTGAATAGATCCGTTGGAGGGGTTCTAGCCATGTGTCGAATAAGACAAGAAAACGACCATAAATAATTTGAACGTTGAGTAGAGGCACTGTAGAGCAGCTTTATGGCAGAGCAGGTAAGGCGCTGTCGGCTCCTTATTGGTCAAGGTCTATGAGAGTTGGTGAGGCTCATTCAAACTCAAAGTACGATGAGTTGACTTCATCGGAATCCTCGGACCTTCGCCTGATTGTCCTCTACGATATTCGTCTGAACACTTCAGTCGCTGACTCGATTTTTTTTGCAGATTCAATTGGTGATTGACGGACCAACTGACTTTGTAACACCCCGAAATTTTCTTATGATAAAATTAAATTTAAATAGGAAATTCATTTGCATCTCATGCATGATATCTTGTGGGTAAGTTCTCATAAGTCGCGCCTTAGAAAAGTAATTAAAAAAAATGATGAATGATTATGAAAACTTTCATTTTTTATCCATGACGTAATTGTCTAACGTGTTTGTTATGGGCTTATTAAAATTTTAAATTGTTAATTTCATTCCATAAGTGTTTTTTTTAGTTTTTCTTTTCAATATCAATTTCATCCTAATTTTGAAACGTCAATATCTTAACTTCGTTTATCTATTATTAGGATAAGAAAATATCTTTTACTTAAATATCTATATCAACGTAGGTGTTAGGATTAGAATGAATAAATCTATGATATCTATTATTATAATCTAATTAGTAAAACCTTGAAACTATATTAATGGAGGCAGACAACTAACCTAGTCACGCAACCAAATATAAATCAAAAACTTAATAGCAATACATTCCTTGTATTTTCTCCTTGCTTGCAGCTCCGACCTAGACTTAGTCCAGGTATTTTCTAAAGATCTAGATTTTCGCATGTACTTAACAACCTTAGGCTTCTTGATAAATTGCATGAAATTTTGGTGAAACAAGAAATTAAGACTTTATATGTGATGTCTGCAACTGTATGATTCAAACCATGATTATTTTTACAATTTGTGCTCAGGATGAATTTAAATTGTTTTTGTTTGTGATAGCATGTTCCTAAATCCCGTTTCATTAAACGTGTATTCATGGCTAGGACAATCGAAGAAATATGAAATCAATTATCCTTCTAAGCATGTTTTTCACCAATTTAATTAATTTTTTTTAGTTACCAGTTTCTCTGTTAAGTTGTTAGCGGTAGGATCTGACTTCTTTAAACAAGATTCTGTCCTTAATTTCTTATTGCCAGAATAATATAACTTCAGTTATTATTAAAATATTCTTGCAACGTATCTTGTGGAATGAACATAATTATAATTTTATGTTAGTCTAATTATTAGATCGATTCGAGAGGTTTGAATTATAATTTATATGGAAGGAGTGAGATATTGTGATATTGAATTATGATAAAGGTAACTCTAGGTTACGAAAAAAAAAATATAATAAAATAGATGAAGTTCTTAATTAGTAACTTAATTTATTTTCTCATTCCTCTGTACATTGTGAAAACCGATAAACTTTGATTTCAAATAGAGTGATGACTATTCATGTTCTAAATAAATTTGGGTTGGTTTCATAGAATTTAACCGATTAATGGTGTGATATGATTTGTTGTGTGTTTATTTTATGAAATTTGTTGTTTTAAATGTATTTGTTTTACGTTAGTTGCATATGTGGAAATGCATAACTTTTTCGTGCAAACGACATTAAAATTAAGTTATTCATGTTTAGGACAAGCGCGCATGACTTAAACATTGATATCCATAATTTTGCATCAAATCAAGGTTAAGGTGGGGAAGTATTCTTACACTACATTTATCCTTATTATATTTTATGCTCGATATTTATGAGTTAATGTCAGGCATGATAAAGAAGGATCGAAGTTGATCGGTATAAAGGTTTATGGTCGAAGTTGACCAGGATCGAAGTTAATCCGCGATCGAAGTTGATCGGTACACATGTTTATGGTTGAAGTTGACCGGGATCGAAGTTGATCCGTTTTAAATGTTTGAGTCGAAGTTGACTCGGTGGTCTGTGTGACTACGTAATTCTTACATGTTCTAATTTTCCATAATATATTGGTATATTATATAGTTTGGATAATTGTATTCCCTACTGAGTAGTCGTACTCATCCCTATCATTTTAACATTTTTCAGGAAATGACTCGGCCGATGCGTAGAGGTGTTGGTGGTGATGGTCACACGAGGAAGGATTTATGAACTTATTATTGCATTAAAACTAGTTTTATCATGAACTGTGCATTGAAATTTCGAAAACTAATTGTTGCACTTGTTTTTATTTTAAGACTTCCGCTGAGTATGAAAATAAATTGAGTTTTTCGATGATTCTTTTCCAAGAAAACGTTTTAAAATAATTAAGATATGCATGTTAAGTATGAAGTAGCGTCCCTAGTTAAGTTTTGAAAATTGGGGCGTTACAGACTTCCTCGATACTGAGTTCTTCGACTGAGGCAGAGTCTTCTACTGAATCCACAGCTACTGAACTCTAGCCTATAAGCTATTACAGTATTGAAGGCCTATCATTCAACTAGGGGTTTTGGAATCTTCAAATCTTATCATATAGACTCATCCCAACTGTAGATCGCCCAACCAAGTCATTACATTTCCTGCCGGTGCAAATGACTTTCAGATTGGAGAAGCTTACAAAAATCTATATAAAGGAGATAGTACGTTTACATGGAGTGCTAGTGTCAATTACTTCAGATAGAGACCTTAGATTCACCGCAAAATTTTGGGTCAATTTACAAAGGACTATGGGTACAAATTGAAATTTAGCACAACTTACCATCCTCAGATTGACAGACAGAGGTTGAAATTGGGAAGATATACTATCACTTGTGGAGTTTACTTATAACAATAGCTACAAAGCGAACATTGGTTTGGCGCCGTACGAGGCACTGTATGGTAGAAATTGCATATCACCACTATACTGGGATGAGGTTGGTGAAAGGAAGCTTTTGGACCCAGAATTAGTGCAACATATGGTGGAAAAAGTTCAAGAGATAAAAAGAAAAATCAAAGAAGCTCAAGATAGACAGAAATCCTAGGTTGACAAACGCCGCACAGACTTGGAATTCAATATTGGGGATCACGTATTCCTTAAAGTTTCCCCTTCAAAGGGAATTATACATTTCGGAAAAAGGGTAAGTATGCCCTAAATACATAGGTCCTTTTGAAATCTTAGACAAAGTCAGTCCAGTAGCCTATAGGTTGGCTCTGCCACCTAATGTAGGGAATCCATATAATGCTTTTCACATCTCTCAACTACGGAAGCATGTGTTCGACCCTAAACATGTTATTAAGCATGAGGATGTACAACTGAACCTAGACTTAAGTTACGAAGAAAGACAAGTGTGAATACTGGACCGTAAGGTTCAAGTATTGAGGAATAAACAAATTCCCTTAGTAAATGTGTCGTGGAATCACCATGATCACGAAGAAGCTACGTGGGAACTGGAAGAGAATATCAAGTCGTAATATCCCGAATTACCCTATGAAGGTATGCAAATTTCAAGGACGAAATTTTTATAAGGGGGAGGGAGTGTAACAATCCGTATTATATATATATATATATATATATATATATATATATATATATAATATTAAATTAAAAGTGAGAAGACTCACACTTTAAAATAAACTTCCTTAACCGATATACTAGCAGAAAATACGTACAAAATCTAGGAAGCGCGTATTGGAATCGAGGTGTTTGTCTCGTAAGGGTCATATATATTTTAGTATGACAGATGTTGCACTGGTTATACTTACTTTATGTATGAACATACATGTATATTATCGGATTACACCATTTAATTTAGGAACTAAATCTATACTTGACACCGCATCAGAATCTATACTTATTACTAGAGCCGGCAAAATGGGCCCTACCCGATAGGCTGGCCCGGGGTACCCGAAAAAAGGGTTGGGTTGGGCTCTGAAAATAGAAGCCCGAAGGTGTGTTGGGCTTAAAAAGCCCGCCCAAAAAAACCACGGGCTCTATGGGCTTTGGGCTAAAAAAGCCCGAGGTTTTTGGGCTAAAAAGTCCGCCCGAAAAAAATGCATAATTATTAGATAATATTAATATTAATACATAAATATAAATAAAAAAAAGATGGGAGAGAAAAAATTCTCAAAGAAAGATTCAAAATGCAATTAATATATGTTGAAACTTGACGATTTTAAATTGTTTATTGTCTTAGTTTGAATTTTTGTAATGTTTACTTGTATACGGCTTTGAATTTTGATATTTATTTGTACTTATATCTATAATATGATTTATTTAGTCTATTTAATCACTTCATAATTTATACTTTATTCAACATTAATATGTTTAATTTAAATTATACATATTGATTTTATTTTTATACAACAAATATATAATTATAAAATTATAAAAAATATTAAATAAATTAGTGGGCTAAGCCCGCCCGCCCGCCAAAAAGCTCGGGGTCGGTTTGGGCTTCATAAATCATGACCCGGTAAAGTACTGGGCGGGCTCGGGCGGGCCCAAAAATTAAGTTGGCCCGATAGGCCCGGGGCTGGGCAGGCCCGCCCGCCCATTTTGCCACCTCTACTTATTACCACTAAATTGGTAATAAGTTATTGTAATAAGGGTAACTCCAACCATAGATTTTAAAACCCAACTTTTTACTCGCCACATTAGCTTTTAAAATCCATCAAATTTTTAACACTTTTCAGTCCAACCATAAACCTATAAACCCAATATATATATATATATATATATATATATGAATATACTTAATATTCTTTATTCATAATATTATTAATATATAATAATAATTTTAAGTTTATATAAAATTTTAAATTTATATATTTTTTAATTCATATAAGATTTAATTGTTAATTTATTTTTAAAAATAGAAATTATATAGCTAAAATTAGAAAGTATGTGGTTAAGCTTGAAATTACATAAACGAAACAAAAAAATATAATTAAATATGCATAATACATAAAGAAACTAATTTATGTGTATTACTGCCAAATATGCTCCGTCAAGTCATCTTGTAGGCAAAAATGACATGCATTATTAGTCAAACTAACATAATTTTGAAGATAGTGTAACAACCCGTATTTTATACATATAATATTTAATTAAAAGTGAGAAGACTCACACTTCAAAAATGAACTTCCGTAACCGATATACTAGCACAAAATACGTATAAAATCTCTGAAGCGCGTATTGGAATCGGGGTGTTTGTCTCGTAAGGGTCATATGTAGTTTAGTATGAGAGATGTTGCACTGGTTACACTTACTTTATGTATGAACATACATGTATAGTATCGGATTACACCGTTTAATTTAGGAACAAGATCTATACTTAACACAGCATTGGAATTTATATCTTGTCACATAAATTATTAGGGAACCATGAATAGGAACATAAGACCTCATGTTACAATAGGTAAGGGCCTTATGTGATATTGGCTAATTAATGTGTAACACTATGATCATTCCTCTATCAAGGTATAAGCATAACATTTTAATTCCTATAATCTGTGTAAAGACTTGATGGAAGTATAAGTTGATTGGACTTAAAAGTCTTGCATGTTATGGTTCGCAAGTCAAGAAAACAATGATTATTAAGAGATGAAGTTATATAAGGGATGTCATCAATATCCTCCTTCTAGCCCACTATCTCCTACACGTGTGCTACATGCAGTTTTAAGAGACAATCAGTTTTGTTGAGCTAGATTATAACACCCCTCTCGCCTTTTTATATAAGTAGCATCATACCTATTGCGGCCAGTTCTTTGCTCTAAGAAACACACTCCTTAGACAAGAAATTATCTCCAGCTATCCCCTGCTTTGCCAAGAAGTTATTGGTGGTGTTAGAGCTTCTCATTTTGGTGTAGTGAGTGGATCCTGGTAAGAAGCATCTATCCTTTTAATCCTTTTTGTCTAAGAGAGTGAGTTATAGGTAGAAATCATGTTCAACTATGAGGAAGATTGTGTAATTGGTGATTGCCTGTATCAATCTAATCGTTGGGAATGAGTTTCAAAGTAATGGTCTTTGTCTCTTCGTTGCATGTCAAAATGTGTAGTTGCATGATGCATGTAGAGATCTTCCATTAGTTTCATCATTTAAATCGTGTGCTAGATCGAATTTAAGGTCAATTGTAGTAACAAAATATTATTAAAGCTTGAATTGGGTAGATAGGTGTTTGGGTAGAATCCGTTTTTCGATTTCCCCTATTCTGCCGTGATTTCTCTCCTCAAATGTATGGCCTTTCGTACTTGATGTAACGCCCCGACCTTCACGAAGGAGCACAGAGGTCGAGTCGCCACGGAAAGAATGATATAAACTTATTTTCAAACCATTTTTGAAAAACTGGAATATTTTCTCTATTTTAATGTACATAATTTAAGACGAGCCATTGGTAAAATGATTATACTTGTATTTATAGGTTTAGCGTAAACGGAAGTAATTATGAGCTTCAAAAATTAACAAAACATAGGTATTCATTCACATGTTCTAAAGAGTGCAGAACATTCACGATATAAACCCCCTTCTCTGCTCTTTCCGTCGCCATTTGCCTCTCAACATGAAAACATTTGGGTTGAGTACTAATGTACTCAGTGGGCAGGGCAGTTCGAAAATATTTAAAACAGTTTATCCATGCATGAAATATGTATTGGAGGGTTTTGAAAAGAAACTGCTCCAACTATACAAAACTTAATAATCTGGGTGCGCAAATTTGTGTCACATTTCCCGTTACTTCTACCACTTGATTCTCATATGTTGGTCCCGAGATAAACGTTCAGGTGTAGAGGGGGGTGAATACACCTGAAAACTTTCACAACTTAAAACGCGAACAGTCCCTTTCAGGAAGATGACGTACTGAACAGGTTCAGTAGACCAAATAAGCTGTTCTGAATCGCGTGGCAGAGTGACTGACTTCACTGAGGACTGCTAGCTGACTTAGGTCAGAATTAAGTACCGTTCAGTAGAAGTTCAGTATAGTACGGAAATGTGTAGGCCCAATTTAGTTGAGTTAGAAAACGTTTTTAGGAAAACTGTTTCAGTATATTAGTGCAGTCTTTTAAGCTTTGCTGAAACACAGTTGAATGATTTGAAAGATATTTTCAGTATGAATAGTAATCAATGCAACAGTAAAACAAACAACACACAAAACACAACGATTTTTAAAGTGGTTCGGATCCAACAATCCTACGTCCACTGTCCCGAAAAGATCAGGAGGCTATTTTATTATATTGAGTTAGTCTCAGTCGGTTTGTGCATTGGACAAACACTGGTCTTGAGATTTATACTGAGCAAGTCTCAGTTTACAAGGTATCAAACTGAAGTGTTTGACAAACTCTCCAACTATGAAGGAGTTCTTTACAATAAAGAACAGTTCAAGGATGACCTCCTTCGATCTAAGGTATAGATATAGTCTGCTGAGCTTAGGTTAGAGGGAAGGGAACGAGAAAGTAGCTTCTAGAGCGACGAACGATAAAGTATAAACTCTGGGTTCGTATTCAGTCGCTTGGATACTAGAGGCTTAGAGTCTGATTCAGCTCGGTTCCCTTTGAGCAAGTATGTCGCCTTTCGCTTGGAATAGCTTTTTGAAGATCTTGCGAAAAGCTTTAAGTCGATTCTGAGTTGCTCGTAACTGCTCGTGTGTTCTTCGTATGTGTCGTGTGCTTTGATTTGAAATCTTCCCTCTATTTATAGATGAGAGACATGGAAAGATCCGTTGGAGACGATGATCCATGTGTCTCTCTCTTTTGGGTAGCTAATGGCTCTTTCAAAAAATGGTGGCAAAGTCTTTTCCCTCCATTTACGGAAAAGTGTTGACTTGCAGCTTTAATCAGAAAGTACACAGCTGGCTGTTTGTCATTGGTCTAGGATGAAGAAAGTAGGTGAGATAAACAGACTTCAAGACAGATCTGAAGTTGACTTCTCTATACCTCGTATGACTCTGCTGATTTGACTTATAAGATCTCTAACAGTCATGAGACTGTTTGGCCGTTGCTAAGTCTGATCTATGTTCAGTAACATACTCCTGCTGAGTCTAGCTCTACTGAAGATCAACTCTGAGTTTAGTGAACTACTCCTACTGAGTCCAGTTCCACTGACTCCTTTCGATGGCGCTTCCTCTGAGTCCAAGACTCACTGAGTCTTCTTCTCATGGTACTGAGGCTGACAGTCTACTGAAGAATCAACAGACAGAATTGAACGCCTGAACCATGTAGGAAGGATGTCTACTGAGTCTGAAACTCTTATAGACAGATACAAAACAAATACAACTCAATGGTTCACCAATCAAAGTAGGGTTTTGGGATCATTCAAATCTGTAAGCATTAAGCTACTGAATCATCTCCCAACAATTTCCCCCTATTTGATGATGCCAAAACCTAACACTACAAACTGTCAGAAACATACTCCTTACAAATATTACAAGTAGAATCAGTGGAGTTGTTCTTCAAGTTCTATACTACTGAGGGAAGGTACAGGGAAGAAATATCAGAACCTATACAGAATCCTAACAACAATTTCCCCCTTTAATAAACCTCATACAATAAGTTCTCTCAAGCTTCTAAAGAAAACAGATCTATCAGCTAAGCAAAAACAGACAGACACAAATATCAGCAGTGAGTGTGTGAGTCAGTAATCACTTAGGTGATTCTGAGTGTTAAGCATAAATAAACTAGGCCATGAAGACAAGAAGATATTGTCGGGCTGAACAACAATGATGTTTTATAGATATGAAAATATTCAATACAATACATCACGTGCTATTCTAGAAAAGCAAAATAAGATACAGAGAAGCTAACTATCTCCTGAACTGTTGGATCCGTACTTTGAAATCTCTTGACTTCTCCTCAGGAAACGGAAATCCATACATTCTGAAAGTATCTCTTCTGAGCTTCTGTATCTTTAGCACATCATCAGGATCAGCTTCATCAAGATTCAAGGCTATGACCGCATTGATGACTTCTCCTTCTATGACTCCAACATGCAGTGATCCATCGAGCTTCTGTGGAGGGGGCAGAGGTATAGGAACTGGAACTCTGACATCAATCTTCTCAGCTAAGGCTTTCTGGACTCTAGCATAAATTTTAGGGTCGCTCACCAGAAGCCATTCAGCAAAGACTGTAATTTTGTCCATGTCAGGCCAGTACCTCCAGATGAAGTACCTCTTGATAAATTCTGCTTTGAGAGTTTCCCACCTCTGAGTCCGCTCCCATGGCATCCTTGTGTCAATTCTTGGCCATCTGTGAATCTTGAGATCAGTAGGCTTCTTGGCTCGTCTGTACCTATAACGAATTTCAAGCCTTATCAAGTACCCTCTCTCTTGCCTCTTCCTCCGTCCTGAGTCTTAATGCTTCCAAGTCGGCAAGCCTGAGCCTCTCTTTGGCTTCGCTGATTTGTCTAGCTTCAGCAGTCATGTCTAGAGCCCTATCCATCGCGTCCCATATCTCTTTCATCTCCAGTTCTTGAGCTTTAGAAGGGACATACGATGGGACATGCTCTTCTTCTTCTGACTCAGCAGGTGTTTGAGATTTGGACTTGGTTTCACCCTGCTGACCAGTCTGCTGTTGCTGCTGTTCCTTCTCTTTTTCCTTATCAGCCTCATCTCTGATTTTTAGCTTTCTAGGGGGTGGCCTCGTTCCAAGCTTCCTTCTCCCTTGGACCTTGGTTTTACCCTTAGTAGGAGCTTTCTTGGGCTTATTGGCAGCTTCTGCCTCAACAATCTCCCTGGTGAGGTTTTCATCTGCTTCGATCTGAGCTCTCTCCTCAGGGCTTATGAACCTCTTAGCTCCTTTCTTCGGTGGGGTTGGGAGTTTTAGCAGTTTCTTCCCCTTACCTGCCACCGGAGGAGGCAGAGGAGTTTCCTCCTCAATAAAGCTAACATGTGTTCACTGGGAGTCTGGTCTCAGCAGGCTCTACATCTCCCCGCTTCGAGACACCCCGGGCACGACTCGTGCCTTGGGGTTCGGTAGGGAGCGAGATTGACGTCCAGGTGCTCCCCTTACTGATCTAGTCCCCCTTGGTGCCTTCAGTATCCTTTCCCTTTCCCCCTTTTTGGCATCATCAACTGAGCCAGGGACAGGTACCGGAATCTTGTTATTCAGACCTTCGTATGCCGTGGCCAGCTGATCCAAAGCTGCCTGCATTTTCTCGAGGCAGAGGTGGAGTTCATTCCTTTCTTAAACAAGTTCATCTCCATACTTATTATGGGAAGAATCCACCACGGTCTGAATGGCTTGCAACTTATTATCCATCTTCTCTTCTAGAGCCTTCTGAATATTTTGAAGTCTGAGTTCTGAGGCTTGACTCATTGAAGAGACGGATTCAGCATGGCTGACTGGGTTGCCTTAAAATCTTCAAGAAGTTTCTTCTGAGCAGCTTCCATCAGTGCTTGTTGCTTCTCGAACTCTGCTCGCTGAGTGGATAGAGCATCCGAGAGAATAATAGAGAAGTCCGGAGCTGGAGTGTTCTGAATGGAAGTTCTGAGCTCCTTCATCTCCTTACTCTGAGCTAGAGTCGACTGTTTCCACGTCTTGTGGACTGCCTTGGCTAGAAGTCTGTTCTGAGCACCTTGACTTCTCAGGGCCTCGGCCACAGTCTTCGATTGTCGGGTCTTATGGCTGGGCGCTACCTCGAATGCAGACCCCAACATAAGCTGTACTGGGTCCGCGGTCTGAGAGGTACCAGCCTCTGACTTGATAGGAGGGAGGATGTTGAGTGGGACTTCAGCAGTTGAGGGTTGGGCACCTTCCTCCAGTTGAGATCCCTCAACAGGCTTCTTAGGGCCTGAATCACTGGGCGGGTCCTGATCATCAGGATCAGACCCATCTGAAGGCGCGAAAGCTGAATCTGAATCATTAATACATAAAATATTATATTGGCTACTGAGTAGAGATACGCAAACCTGTCAGCTGAACATCGCAGTCAGCTGATACCTCGTGAAGATGGTTTTTGAATCTCCATGTACTGAATAAGTTCAGTACTGAGAGTGAACATTCCCCCTTGCTGAATGCTCCTCTCCTGAATCCACTTACTGACTGGAGTCGGTAGGGTCCAGCAGACCTAGCTCTACTGAAAGTTCTCTGAATCTTGCTTCAGCAAGAGGTTTGGTCAGAATATCGGTCCTTTGATGGTCAGTATGGATCTTCTCCATCCTGATATCCTTCTTTTCGACGTGATCACGAATGAAGTGGTGTCTGATGTCCACGTGCTTGCATCTAGTATGAAGTACAGGGTTCTGAGTGATTGCAATTGCATTGGAGCTGTCGCAGAAGATTGGCACTTCATTCTGAATGACGTCATAGTCGCGTAGCTACTGTCTCAGCCAAAGGATTTGGGCGCAGCAACTTCCGTTAGTCATGTATTCAGCTTCAGTAGTTGACGTCACTACTGAATGCTATTTCTTTGAAAACCATGAGATCAGCTTACTGCCAAGGAATTGACAAGTTCCAAAAGTTGACTTTCAGTCAATCCTACATCCTGCATAGTCAGCATCAGAATAACTAGTTAGTTCAATATTATCGTCTGCTGGATACCATAAACCCATGTCAGGTGTTCCTCTGAGATAGCGGAGAATCTTCTTTGCTGAGTCCATATGGCTCTGCTTAGGATTCTCCTGAAATCGAGCGCAGACACCTACAACATAAGTTATGTCAGGTCGAGTAGCAGTTATATATAATAATGAACCAATAATAGCACGAAATTCAGTATGGTCTACTGATACTCCCTCTTTATTAAGATCGATTTTCATATTCGTGTTCATCGGGATCATGATTGGTTTGCTGGATGTGCAACCGAATCTCTTGATGAGGTTTCGAGTGTATTTTCTTTGATTGATGAATGTTCTCTTCTCAGATTGTTTGACTTGAAAACCGGGGAAATAATTCATCTCACCCATCAACGACATCTCGAACTTATCCTTCATCATTTTCTCAAATTACTGACACATGATGACGTTCTTTAAACCGAATATTATGTCATCTACGTAGATCTGCACAGGTAATATGTCATTATCCAGTCGAATGCTGAATAATGTGTGGTCTACTGTGCCCTTCTGAAAACCTTTCTGAAGAAGAAATTCAGACAGAGTATCGTACCAAGCCCTGGGTGCTTGTTTTAACCCATATAGAGCCTTTCTGAGTCTATAAACCTGATGTCCCTGCTAAAAGCCGGGAGACTGTTCTACATAGACTTCTTCTTTCAGTACGCCGTTCAGGAATGCAGAGTTCACATCCATTTGATAAACTCTGATGTTTTGATGTGTTGCGTAGGCTAGGAATAGTCTGATTGCCTCCAATCTTGCAACTGGAGCGAAATTTTCGTCGAAATCTATTCCTTCAGCTTGACAATAGCCTTTTGCCACGAGTCTTGCTTTGTTCCTTACTATGACGTTGTTTTCATCTCGCTTGTTCTTGAAGACCCATTTAGTTCCGATCTCATGCTGATGTCGGGGTCTGTCAACAAGCTCCCATACTTTATTTCTCGCGAACTGATTCAGCTCTTCCTGCATAGCTATTATCCAATCAGCATCCTTAAGTGCGTCCTTAACTGACTGAGGTTCTTCAGTAGACAAGAAGCAGGAATATAATGCGTTTTCTCCCTGACAGAATCTGGATCTTGTCTTTACAGTAGCTGAAGGATCTCCAATAATTAAGTCATAAGTGTGAGCGTCCAGCCACGATCGACGATGTCTTAACTCTTCATCTGAATTTTGTTGAACACAGATAGTAGGTGAGTTAGGCATTTCAGTTGTACTATTCTGAGATTGAAGTAATTCAGTTACGAGACTTGGGTCTATTGAGTCACCAGATTCAGGGGCATTCAGCTCAGGAACTTCATTTGTTCCCCCTGAATTTTTATTCTTAGTAGAGGTCTCAGTTACCACTTGGGTTTCTTCATCGACCTGAGTTACCTAGGATTGACTCTGTTCAGTAGAGTCAATCTGCTCAGCTACGTCTGCTGCTGGTTGAGATTCAGTAGTCTTATCTTCAATTTCCTCTTCTGAATCATCATCCCAACATAACTGGATCTTTTCAACTTTATCTTTTAAGCTCAGATCCTGCAGCTGCTTACTGATGCCCTCAGATTCTGATTTTGAGTTTCTGCTCCTTTCTTCAGTTGCAAACTCATTAAAAACAACATGAGAGCTTTCCTCCACGCAAAGGGTCCGGTAGTTAAAAACTCTGAAGGCTTTGCTGACCCGGGAGTATCCTAAGAAGACTCCCTAGTCTGACTTGCTATCAAAAGTCTTTAACTGGTCCTTTGCATTATTGTGGATAAAGCACGAACACCCACAAATATGGAAATAAGATAAGAAAGGCTTCCTGCTGTTCCATAATTCATATGGTGTCTTCTGATGCTGCTTAGTCCGTAGAGATCTGTTTTGAGTGTAACATGCAGTATCAGTTGCTTCTGCCCAGAATTTGGATGGAAGTCCCGAGTCTGCGCGCAGGGTTCTTGTTGCTTCTTTGAGTGTTCTGTTCTTCCTTTCAGCAATCCCATTTTGTTGAGGCGTGCGCGCGGCAGACGTCTCATGCTCTATGCCTTCAGATTTCCAGAACTCTTCCACCATCGAATTCAGGAACTCAGTTCCTCTATCTGAACGTATTTTTATAATTTTGGTGTTCTTCTCGACACTGAGCCTTTTCAGAAGCGCGGGAAACTCTGTTTTGACGTCAGACTTGTTGGCAATAAATATGACCCATGTCTAGCACGAGTAGTCATTAATGACCACTAGGGCATACTTTTTGCCTCTGATCGTCACTGGAGAGACTGGACCGAATAAATCCATATATAGCAGCTGAAGGATCCCTTCAGTGGAAGGCGATGGAACAGACGGCTTTTACTTCTTTGTTTGCTTTCCCTTCAGACATGCTTCACACTGAGTGTCATTGGTGAATACTTCATTCGGCAGTCCTCTTACTAGAGCGTTTCTAGCTAGCTTGTTGAGCCTCTTGAAGTTGAGATGACTGAGTCTTTTGTGCCAGAGCCACCCTGTTCTGTTATTGTTCTTCGCTAGCAAGCAGGCTTCAGGTTCAGCTGAGTTCCAGTCATCTACATAGATGTTCTTTTTGCGCGAACCTGATAACACCGTTTCCTTGTAGATTTATCAATGACATCGCAGAAACAAGCGTAAAAAATCACTCTATTCAAGTTATCGCAAAATTGACTAACAGAGAGTAGTTTATGTTGAAGTCCTTCAACATATGATACTCTTGGAACTGTGGTGGTTCCAATGTTGAGTGTTCCATAGCCTCTGGTATAGCCTTTTGCATTATCTCCAAACTCGATTCTGGGTCCTTCTTCAGTAGTATAATTCATTAGTAGGTTCCTCTGGTATGTCATATGTCTTGAGTATCCGCTGTCCACATACCAAGGGTCCTTGTGCACCTGCAAAACAGAATTATATTCAGGTACCCTTTATTTTTGATTTTGGGTCCTTAGATGTTAGTTTTGGTAACCTAAATCTGTCTCACGACCTATGTTGCACGGACACTCCGAAAAAACCCACCGTACTGTGTCGGACACGTGTCGGACACGGACACGCCCGGACACGCGCCCGACACGTGTCCGACACGGCAAAAACGTGTCCATAAATTAAAAAAAAACGAACACGTTTTCAGACACGATGATTTATGAGTCCGACACGGAATGGACACGGCGATTTGTGTGTCCGACACGGAGCAGACACGTTTTTTTTTTTTAATATACATGGAACCCGTAGCCGCTACCTTCGGTGCGCACTGGGTAAACCCCGCTCCTTGTGTAGTAGCCTGCAAACCACACAGGAGAGTTCAACCATCCTACGCTAACTATAAGTGACAGGCTCCACAAAGTTGCTTCCAGTAGGATTTGAACTCAGGACCTATCGGTCCCGGGCCTACCCACCTTCACCAACTTTGCCATCCCAGGGGACAACGGAAACGTTTTTTGATTTAGTCTTGTAATGGACAGGGTTGAATGGTCCATGTAGTTAGAAATTAGTAAAAAGTAAATAAATATAAAATTAAATAAGTAAAGGGACAGTGGGACACGTATATATAATTAGTAATAAGTACATAAATATATAATTAAATATTACTTACCTTACATTAGTAATAAGTAAATAAATATATAATTAAATAATTAAATATTACTTACCTTACTAATGTATTTAGATTATCTACTTATTTTAGTATTTTACATTTTTATGCTATGGTTATCTACTTATGAATTATGACTATGTCGTTTGAGTTGATCATTTGAACTATGAGTTTGATATTGAAAAACTTGACTTGATCATTTTTTAATTTATATAAAAATATATATATATATATATATATATATATATTAATAATTTAATATTTTTTATATCAGCGCCCGTGTCGTGTCCTAAATTTTTCAAAAAATGCCGTATCTTGTGTCCGTATCGTACCGTGTCCCGTGTTCGTGTCCGTGCAACCTAGCTCACGACCCTTGTGGTTTCAGACAGTTTCTTTCCACTCTGATCAACATACTTGACCACTGGACTGGTCGATGCTGACTTCTGAGGCTTTAGTGGTTCAGGAGTCTTGATCTTCTGAATTGGTGGACTGCTGACCTTAGCTTTCTGAACGACTTTCTTCTTCCTTTTCTGACTTTTAGATCCTCTTCTGACTATAGGATCATAGTAATATGACCCATACTGAGCTGGATGTGTCAGCTGCGGAGCTCCATACTGATAAGCCCACTTAACTCTGTTGGTTCCCCCTTGACTGAACTGGGGTGATTTTGAGTTAATCTTCTTATCAGAATGCTGATAGCCAAGATGAGGTGCTTTCATCTTCTGTTTGTTCTTTACTAGGGGGTTCAGGGTCTCAGCATTGATAGTCTCCCCTTGAACAAACCTATCAGCTAGCCGGTTCTCTGAGCGTACGGGGGCAGATGAGGAGGCTCCATGGCTGAAACCGAGTCCCTCCTTGCAGTGCTTAGGCTTGTTGCTGGCTAGCATTGCCTCAAGCTTCTTTTCAGCGCCCATGTACCTCTCTGTCATCAGATTCCTCCAGACATCATCACTCTTCTTAAGCATTTCATGCTCGGTCTGAAGTCCTGACAACTCTTGCTTCAGTAGACTCAGTTCGGTATCCTTCTGAGTCAAGTCATTGGTCAGTACTGAGACCTGATCTTCTTGATGCTGAGACTTGGTCATCAGAGAGTTAATCTCCTCTCTGAGTCTCAACACAAGTCCTTCTGACTCAGTAGCAACCTGACTCTCTTGAGAAAGTCTCTGATTTTCCACTTTCAGGGTATCCAACTCCTAAATAGTCTTACTGAGCTGCAGCTTCATCTGAATCTGCTCGTCTAATAGTTCTTCATACACGATCGAGATATCTAGATTCTCTTCTGCACCTGAAATAGTGTCGTGTGTGCAGTGTGAAGAGGAGTTAAATGGAGCGTGAGAGTTTACCTCATCCTCTTCTCCTGCCATGAGACACTTTTCAACATCTTCTTCAAGCTCTACGACCATGAATGACGCTTCATCATCTGATGAATCCATGAAGGAGTCGACTTCATCTGAGTCATCTGAGAGTTCACCGACAATATATGCTTGACGCTTCTTGATGAACTTCTCCCTTCGAGCTTTACGTGCTGCTCTCTCAGCATTACTGAGCTCAGGATAGTCATATTGGTAGTGTCCTGGCTTCTTGCAGTTGTAGCAGGTGGTGACTCTATCTTCTTTGCTCTCACTGTCTTTCGACTGAGTTGAGTCCTCCTGTTTCCTGCAATCAGAAGTATGTGATTCAGGGGTGCGCTTGAGTGTATATTCTAACTTATCCTTTGAGTCTCTGGCGAGTCTAGAGAGTTTTCTGCGCCTCTCCTTCTCATTCCGATACTTCACGGCAAGCAGTGCATATTTCTTATCTAGGTTTCCTTCTTGTAGATCACTGATTGAAGGTTCTGCCTTGCTAGAGGCGGGAGCTGCTGTGGTGACTGATGCTTTGAAAGCATGGTCGATTTGAGTGTCAGCTTCAGTTCACTGCTTCCTTTGAGGTAGGCCGAACTCGAACTCCTCAGCTTTTAATTATGGAAAGATATGATCAGGAGAAACAATATCAAGATCAGAATGTCTCAGCAATGTAGCGAATGGAGTCCAATGTCCGTCCGGCAGTGCTCTCAATATCTTGAGATTCATTTCTCGGTTGAAGAATGTCTTCCCAAGCCCGTTGATAGTGTTCAACAGATCCGTAAATCTGATGTTAAGATCTTCAATGGTGTCGCCAGGCATGAGAGACAGTCTCTCTAGCTTCTGAAGTTCCAGGGCCAGTTTATTTGCCTTGATCTTTTGAGTCCCCCGACTCAGTAGCGCTAGAGCATCCCAGAGTTCCTTCGCGGACTTACAGTCCTGAACTCTCCGAGATAGGAATCACTCAGGGTGGTCAATATGGCGTTTCTGGCAACCCGGTCTAGATTGTGAAGCTTCTTCTCCTCAGGGGTGAAAAGGCTTATGTCTTTAGGGATCTTCTCCCGGTCACCATGCCACCTCCCTGTGCTGGATCCTGGGTTTCGACACTATCAATCATAGGAACGATAGGCCCGTCTTCCAGTACCTCTGTCATGCTGTCATGGAGGGAAGTCAGATGAGCTTCCATTCTGACTCGCCATACCCCGTAGTGTTCTCTACTGAGAACATGGGTACCATCCTGATTCCTGACATATCAGACATTGTAAGTTGTGACATGAATGAAGAATGATATGCAGTGAAAACGTTTTTTGGATCCGTTCAAGTAAACCAGTTTTAGAAAAATAAGAGTCTTAGAGACTCCGACTCTGATACCAATTGTTGGTCCCGAGATAAACGTTAAGGTGTAGAGGGGGGTGAATACACCTAAAAACTTTCTCAAGTTAAAATGCGAACAGTCCCTTTCAGGAAGATGTCGTACTGAATAGGTTCAGTAGACCAGATAAGCTGTTCTGAATCGCATGGCAGAGTGACTGACTTCACTGAGGCCTGCTAGCTGACTTAGGTCAGAATTCAGTACCGTTCAGTATAGTGCGGAAATGTGTAGGCCCAATTCAGTTGAGTTAGAAAACGTTTTTAGGAAAACTGTTTCAGTATATCAGTGCAGTCTTTTAAGCTTTGTTGAAACACAGTTGAATGATTTGAAAGATATTTTCAGTATGAACAGTAATCAATGCAACAGTAAAACAAACAACACACAAAACACAACGATTTTTAAAGTGGTTTGGATCCAACAATCTTACGTCCACTGTCCCGAAAAGATCAGGAGGCTATTTTATTATACTGAGTTAGTCTCAGTCGGTTTGTGCATTGGATAAACACTGGTCTTGAGATTTATACTGAGCAAGTCTCAGTTTACAAGGTATCAAACTGAAGTGTTTGACAAACTCTCTAACTATGAAGGAGTTCTTTACAATAAAGAACAGTTCAATGATGAACTCCTTCAATCTAAGCTATAGATATGGTCTGCTGAGCTTAGGTTAGAGGGAAGGGAACGAGAAAGTGGCTTCTAGAGCGACGAACGGTAAAGTATAAACTCTGGGTTAGGATTCAGTCGCTTGGATACTAGAGGCTTAGAGTCTGATTCAGCTCGGTTCCCTTTGAGCAAGTATGTCGCCTTTCGCTTGGAATAGCTCTTTGAAGATCTTGCGGAAAGCTTTAAGTCGATTCTGAGTTGCTCGTAATTGCTCGTGTGTTCTTCGTATGTGTCATGTGCTTTGATTTGAAATTTTCCCTCTATTTATAGATGAGAGACTTGGAAAGATCCGTTGGAGACGATGATCCATATGTCTCTCTCTTTTGGGTAGCTAACGGCTCTTTCAAAGAATGGTGGCAGAGTCTTTTCCCTCCATTTCCGAAAAAGTGTTGACTTGCAACTTTAATCAGAAAGTAGACAGCTGATTGCTTGTCATTGGTCGAGGCTGAAGAAAGTAGGTGAGACAAACAGACTTCAAGACAGATCTGAAGCTGACTTCTCTATACCTCGTATGACTCTGCTAATTTGACTTATAAGATCTGAGGCCTTGGCCCTCGAGTCGAAACTCGAGGGGTCCCTCATATATTGTTAGTACTTGGTACACAAAGATGATAACACTTTGTGTTACTAACAAACACGTGTACACCATTATTAAATTAACCCTCATCTAGCGTGTTAGGCCAGATGAGAGCCTCGATCGATCTATCATGTAGAAGTTTTAAACTGGTAAATGCACAAAAACTTTCATGGATAAATAAATTTCACAGAGCTTATTAACTCAAAGATAATTTTTATAAAAATATTACCCACCTTGTAGTAGATCGTTTATTGCTCTTCCACGATCGGTCCTACAACACCCTAAATTTTAACGACTTAATCTAGTTGCAAGCGTACAGATTATGACCTATATAACTATATCTAAAAGTCATTAAGTTAAAGGAATGTCATAGCTATATTCTATTGAACTTGTGCACAAGAACTATATTAAAAGGGTTCTATTGACCATGGTTTCACTCCATAAATTCTAATATTATATATATATATATATCTTTCTTAATGGGTCTAGTTTATACTAGAATTGGTTTCATATCAAAATAATAAGTTTTCTTGGAGTTATCATCAAAATCGTACTCACTGTATTAACAGGGACAATTTCTGTCCTACTATAATTTAGCTATGAGTTGTGGGACCAAAAGTTCTCTAAAAATTCTAAGATTCAACACACGCTTAGGGGACATGCATAGAAATATCATATCAAAATTTCAATCTCTATAGATAAGTGACGACTTCAGAAAATACATAATGGTTTCCACCAAAATCTACTCTACCGAATGCATGGCTCCTAATAACTACCGAAAGTTTATAATGAACTGCTTTTACATGCATGGCTTAAAAATACAAAATAAATATTTTTATAAAGCCTTATGTGTGTAGAGTATTTAGGAAAAATAATCAAGTCAAGATCATTTTTGTGGAGTGAGATATAAACATTTTACTAAGCTCTATCCCGAATGCATGATTTTTCGGCAGCATAGAAGTGAGAATTAATTAAAAATATAAAGAATTGTCCAAAAATCACAAAACTTTGCATATATCTTTAAGACATCCTAGATTTTGTCTATATAATTTTTTTGAAATTTTTAAACTAACAAAAGATCGAGTAATTGGCTTTGGAAATCTCGGCAGAAAAGGGAATGGCAGGACAGATTCTTGTGCTCATGCAACTTAAACATTTCTTGTTGTCTTACATCCATATCTGCACATGTGACCCTGAATTCCATACATGCAATCCTTCAAGCATAAATCTCTTACATGCAAGATCTATCTATGGTAAATTCCCAATCAAACAATCCAAAACCACAAGCTATATCCAAGACATACATGCAACACCGTAATTGATATACAAGCAAGGAGACAATGCAATCTGTTCAATCTCCACTTTCTAACTAAGGATCAGTGCATGCAATGTTCCTTTAATCAATTTCCTCCTTTAAATAAAAATCTAGGCTCTAGATATGAGCAGATCTTAAATAAATTTCAACAAGGAGCGACAGAACGAAATCTAGGATGGAGAATTTCTTACTCGGTGCTTTGAATCGTCGTCATTAGCAGCTTGGTTGGAGAGGGCTTGTAGCTACAACTGATGGAGATGATTAAGGATATAGAAGAAGTGTTGAATGCTTTTGGTAATGAAGAAAAATGAAGAAGTGGAAGTGGGGTAGGGAAAGATCGAAAATGAGACGGATTGAGAAGGATCAATGGACAATGGAGATACTTTCTCCTTTGTATGTTCTTGGTATTATATAATCACCTCATGACTTGTAAGCTATGTGGAAGGCAACTTTGGACAGATGTCTTGGTATCTTCCTTCTTGATCATGCATGGGACACGTGGGAAGAGGAGTTGAATTGGAGTTTTCTACTAGTTACACATCATCGTTGACTTTGGTGGTAAGAGGAGGTTATATAAGATGTTTATATCATTACCTATATGTATGGACATATTAAGTTGATGCTTATTTAGTCCCAACATGAAAGCACTCATTACTATAATGTCTTAGGAAATAATAAAACGTATACCCTATAGTGATATTTATATAACTTAGTACTAGTTCGCACTTATAACCTCTATTAGTATAATGGTATAATTGGAGTTAGAAATTCTGGTAGGAATTTCTTATGTTACAACGAGATAAGTATATTACTAAAGAATGATTCTAAAATACTAAATAGAGAAAACGGAGAATACGGGTCATCACATTTGAAAACTTTAGAAGAATAATGAAAGTCGAATTCAGGATCTTTTGCAAAAATTGGTAATTTTTAAATCAGTCTTTATATTTTTAAATGATTTTTAATTTTTAATTTTGAAAACAACGCTCTCTAAGTAGAGTTCAGTAAAGTGCCCATATCTCGCTCCACACACAAGATTTACTCCCAATTCTTTTTCCTACTTACTCTAGACATGTAGAGATTTCCAAAAATATACAACTTGTATTTTGAAATGCACGTATGAAAACAATTTTTACCATAAACCTAGCTGATTGGCATGAACCTAAATTCTGTAACTCTGTTTTTGGTTGAGAATGTTCTGTATTTTCATAGGTCATTACTGATTCAACTTAAGTGAAATTTTAATATAGAGTTCATCTACCCGTCCCCTATTCATGTACAATATATCATAATTTTTAGAGTAGATTAAGGTCCTAAACTAATGGCTTAAAGACAGTCTACCAAAACTGTCCCAGTTTGGACCCTGTTTACCAATTGCATAGGGCATTGAAACCTAATCTCACTAATGAGTATATAACTATGATATTGATTATAACCTAATGACTATAAGGTATTGTTATATATGTCATATACGTACACTTACTACTAGAATATGTCGTTAGAACTCGGAATTAAGTAGAAACGAGAAGTAGAGGAAAATTTTGATATACTTACTGCTTCCCATGGTTCGAAACGATTCCTCTAAATGATGTTGTGTGTTTGAGCTAGAGATATTATTAGAATTCCTAGAAGTATGAGTTAGCGAAACGACTAAACCTAGGACATTGATGTAGGACTGATCGTGGAATAGAAATAACTCTCGGCATTGAGAAGGCTCATATGTTAAACTGATCTACTACAAGGTGGGTAATATTTTCTCTAAAAGTTATCTTCGAATTATTGAGCTCTTTGAACTTGTTTATCCGTGAAAGATTTTGTGCATTTACCTATTTAATGCTTCTACGTAAAGAATCGATTGAGGCTCTCGTTCAACCTAAAACGTCGGACGAGGGTTTAGAAAGTGTATTGTTGTTAGTACCACAATGTGAGATCATCATTGGGTGTCAAGTACTAACATGAGATGTGGGACCCCTCGGGTTTTGACTCGAGAACCAGAGCCCAAGTTATGAGAATCAAGTGGTAGAAGTAAAAGAAAAATGTGACACAAATGTGAGCACCCAATATATAATATTTTGTATGGTTGGAGTAGTTTCTTTTCAAAACCTTCCAATACATATTTCTTACATGGATAAACTGTTTAATGTTTTCGAACTGTTTTATGCACTGACTACATAAGTGCTCAGCCCAAATGCTTTCAAATGTTTTGAGGTTGAGTGGCAACCGGCGACAGAGGGAACTGAGGAGGGTTTTTTGTTAAACGTATCGCTCTCTTTATGTTGTTGTTGGTTACGAGCTTCAACACTATCAAGTTTAACCACTTAGTTACGTTTTTTTTTTCTGTTGGATCTGAACCAACTTCGACTATGCTGCATGACTAATATATAAAGTACTGATCTTTTGATAACCAACTTTCGTTGTTTTAAATACCTTTTGAGGAAATAGTTCAGTTTTCCAAAGATTGTTCAAAAACTTGTTTTTATATACATTTTTCAGTGGCGTCTGATGAAAAAATAGAAGAGGAAGAAATTGTACCTTCCTCCGCGTATGTTGTAGTCGCCTTTATTGTTACTCCTGATCAGATCTTCTGATCTGTGTCCTGACCTTTTTCTTCCTCTGTGTGGTCAAAGAACCGAAGAAAATAATTTTGTATATCTCTTAAAGTTGCGTGTAGAAAACGTGTGAGTAAGAATGTGTGTTCTTAATTATGAACGGAATACTAATATATATAGACTTCAAAAGCCAATATTATATTAATATTTATAGCCCATTAATTTAATTATACTTCTAATGAGCTTCCACATAATAAGCCCATAATATAATTAATTAATCTACTGGGCTATTAATATTTATCAATTAATTGGCCCAGCCAAATAAATTCAGATAAATAATATTATTAAATAATAAAAAATGCATTAATCGATTAATAATGATTTCTGAGAGACAATAAATAACTAGATAACTAATTGGATCAGATCAGGGATCTAATACAAGAAATAAAGTTGGGCCACAAATTAATTAATTACCTATGCTCAGCCCAGAGCAAAATTAATTAATAAACACAGATTCATTCCACTAGAGAATCCGTGTCGACTTACCCCTTTATCCCAAATTGAGCAAGAGCTTGTATTTTAGAATTAATTGATCTCCGTATTTAAGATAGAAATATCCTTTAATTAAATAAAGCCTTAGATTGACACCTTAAATTAATCAACATCTTATAATATTCCTAAGTAGTACCACTCGACCTTATTAACACACATGAACTTAATCAACCTGTCGGGTTTAGTGTGCTAATCCTTACGAGTTCCTCAGGGAATATTATCAACTCATTTTACTAGGATACGGTTGCAAGATACAGACAACCAGCCTGAGCCACAAATAACTACTAGCACCCAAGATACGTAGATCCGGTCGCGATGACGTTCACCATAGTAGGTTAAAGTGATAGATATCCAAATGCACTCAGTTGAAGTCTTACCAAGCATAAGATCAGCTAAGTCACCGAGATCTTGATTCTCCACTAAGGTCAGTCAGGAGAACACATCTCACTGTGATACATCAATACACCACCTTAAGTGTACCAGTAAAGACAAGCAGCCAAGACAAGCCACTTCTTACCTAAACTGCAGCTTAAAACGATAACTTATCCTTAAGTTGTCTCAGCTATGATAACTGTTTATATCTTGTCAGCCAATTTGTGTAGTCTTCTATGATACCCGACACACTACACAAATTTAACTTTTATACAAAATAAATGATTACATGTGCAAATATATATATTTATCACATATGAGAATAAAATAGTGGTAAGGACAAAAACACATTGTATACAAGCATAAATTTTCTCCCACTTATACTAAAGCAAACTTTTAGTATACAATGTGTCAATTCCAAGTACAAACTAGTACTCAACTATCTATCCTATCTATCACAACATTTTCTCCCACTTATACAAAAATTTCTGCAGTCCTAAGTGGGAGGCATCTCTACCACTCCTAAGTCACGAACATGCTTCTCGTAAGCCGGAATTGGTAAGCCCTTCGTGAAAGGATTAGCTAGGTTGTCTTCAGTTCCAATTTTTTCAATCACCACATCTCCTCAATTTATGAATTCCCGTATAATGTGGTACTTCTTGTCTATGTGTTTAGACGCCTTGAGGGATCTGGGTTCCTTAGAATTCACTATTGCACCCACATTATCACAATAAATTATGATTGCCTTAGGCAAATTTAGAACATTATTAAGATCCAGGAGGAAATTCTTGACCCAAACTGCATCTTTAGAGGCTTCTGAAGCAGCCACATACTTTGTTTCTATGGTTGAGTCCGCAATGCATTTCTGCTTTGCACTCTTCCATGATATGGCTCCAACTCCCAAGGTAATTACATAACCCGAGGTAGACTTCTTCTCGTCTATCAACTTGGAAATCCAAGTCTGTATAACCCAAAGGCACTAGACTATCTGATTGGTAAACAAACCTATAATCTCTAGTCCGTTTAAGGTACTTGAGAATATGCTTGACCGCAGTCCAGTGTTCCTTTCCAGGGTTAGACTGAGATCTTGAGACCATGCCTACAACATATGAGATATTGGGTCTCGTACAAAGCATCGCATACATGAGGCTACCGACAGTGGAAGCATATAGTACTAGCCTCATACTTTCTATCTCTTCAAGCGTTTTAGGGCACTGATTCTTGGGTAGAAAAATGTCATGTCTGAAAGGTACTGAACCTCTCTTCGCATTTTGCATGCTAAAACGAGCAATAACAGTGTTAATGTAGGACGCTTGTGACAAGCTTAACATCATTTTCTGGCGATCTCGAATAACCTTGATCCCAAGGGTGTAAGCAGCTTCACCTAAGTCCTTCATTTGAAACTGCTCGGATAACCACGTCTACGTCTGATAACACTTCAACATTGTTGCCAATGAGAAGAATGTCATATACGTAAAGTGCAAGAAACACCACTGATCCGTTAACACAGATACGGTACACGCACACCTCATTAGGACAAGATACACAACCGTAGGATTTGACTACCTCGTCGAAATGCTGGTACCATAACTGGGAAGCTTGTTTAAGTTCATAAATAGACTTCTTAAGCTTCCAAACTAGATGTTTTTTGCCCTCCTTCACATAACCTTCTGTCTGTTTCATGTAGATGTCTCTTCCTTTTTCAAGGTGACCGTTTAGGAATGCGGTTTTGACATCCATTTGCTAGATCTCTAGGTTCATGTGAGCTGCCATAGCAAGGAGAATTCGAATGAACTTAATCATTGCTACAAGCGAGAAGGTCTCTTCATAATCGATACTTTCTTTCTGCCCTTCGCCACTAGCCTGGCCTTAAATGCCACGATCTCTCCATTTGGTCCTCTCTTTCTCTTGTATACCCACTTACTACCAATAGCTTTGCAGCCCTCAGGTAGTTCAGTGATCTCATATACATCCATATCAGTTATGGACTTAATTTCCATGTTCATGGCGATTTGCCATGAATCTACATCTATATCTTCCACTGCTTCGTTATCTTCCACTGCTTCGTTGTAAGTCCAGGGATCCACGGTATCTTGTTCATCTGCCGGGAGATGATCAGACGTCTCCCCAGTGAACATATACCGATTAGATGTAAATATCACCCTCCCACTACGTCAAAGAGTGTCAAGCGTTGTGTTAACAGATTTTTTAGTTGCTCATGGAGCTCTATCTTGCACAACTAGCTCTGTGAGTGGATCTCGATCACCTTGTAAATCCTCAAGGATGATCTCGACTCGAGACTTGTGATTACTAATATAATCCTCCTTTAAGAACCGAGCGTTGGTGCTGACAACGATCTTTTGTTCTTTAGGATCATAAAAATAACTACCCTTCGTTTCCTTCGGATATCCTATAAACAACATAATCTCTAAACGTGGCTCCAACTTGTCGGCCTGCTTATTCATCACATAAGCAGGACACCCCCAAATCTTTATATGGTGTATACCGGGCTTGTGCCCGCTCCACAACTCGATCGGGGTCGTGTTAACCGACTTGGATGACACACGGTTCAGTAAATATGCTGCAGTTTATAGGGCATATCCCTAAAAAGAAACTGGCAAAGTTGCATAACTCATCATCGACCGAACCATCTCTAAAAGTGTTCGGTTTCTTCTCTCTGACACACCATTTTGTTGAGATGTGCCTGGTGCTGTCAGCTGGGATGTAATCTCACATTCTGTCAAGTAGTTCTTGAACTCGTTGGATAGGTATTCCCCACTATGATCAGATCACAGTGTTCTGATTTCTTTACCTAACTTCTTCTCCACTTCTGCTTTGTATTCCTTAAAGGTTTCGAAGCAATCTGACTTGTGGCGAAGAAGGTAAATATATCCATACCTCGAGTAATTGTCGATAAATGTGACAAAGTACTCATACCCTCTACGAGATTATGTAGACATGGATCCACACAACTCAGAATGAATCAAACTTAGTGCTTCTGTAGCTCTATAACATTTTGCCTTAAAAGGCCTAGTCACCATCTTTCCTTCCAAGCAGGATTCGCAAGTTGGAAATGGTTCCACTTGGAGAGACTCCAATGATCCATATTTCACCAACCTTTGGATCCTATTCAGATTGATGTGACCTAGTCATAGATGACATAGATAAGTTTGATTTACCTTAGAAGATTCTTTTCTCTTCTTAGGATTTGATGATGAGGAAGCAACATTAATAAAATTACGCGGTTTACAAGTAATAGTATATAAAGATCCGCTTAATGGCCCACCACAGATAAAATCATCATCTTTCATGATAGAAACATCACTATCAAAACTCGATTTATAACCATCTATGGTATAGAGTTTTGAAACAGAAATTATGTTTCGCCTAAACTCAGGTACATATAAAACATCTTTAAGTACTAAAACAGAACTACGAAAGATAGATGTAAATCTCCAATGGCAATTGCAGAAACTCTCAATCCATTGCCCATTGAGACTACCACCTCGCCATCGCTCAATTGCCTTTTCTAGAAACCTTGCAAGGTGTGACAAACATGATCAGTTGCCCCCGAATCCACTACCCACTCATGAGTAGAAGAGGAAACTAGAACAGTCTCAGTTACAAGAGCTACTCGTGTCTTTTTCTATTTTGCCTTGACATCTGGATAATAATTCTTCTTGTGTCCTTTCTTACCACACTTGAAGAACCTTTCTATCTCCTTTGGCATTTGCATGCCGCCGGTAAGGACCGTCTTCTTACTCCCACTGCTCTTCTTGAATTAACCACCCTTTCGGCTCTGTTTCTGGTTTCCGCTTTTCGGATGATTCCTTGAGCTACTAGGGATATTCAAGACTTGAGCACTCTTGCCATTTCCTATAACCTCTTTGACCGCTACCAAAGATTTGAGTAACTTACTCATAGTAAACTTATTCTTAGACATAGCGGTCGTAAAGCAGAAGTTCTTATAGGACCTTTGCAGAGCATTTATTGGGAAGGTAAGATATCTCTTTCACTCTATGAAAATATTTAAACCCGTTAGGGTTCGGTTGGTGAGACTGTTTAGAACTTATGAAATTTCTGAACAAGCATATCGGAAAAATATAATTTAAAAAATAAAGGCATGTAAGAAAATTATATTTGCACGTAATTTGTAATTAACCATCATTGTAACCTTTTGAAAAACAATGATAGTTAAATACTTGAACAACTAAATGAATTCCACTCGTAAGCCACGCAGGTGGACGTTTACTAGCGTAACCTTAAACCAAGCTATTTACCTAGCTCTTTAATTCCAATCCACACCTAGGTTCTTAAGACTAATGAAATTAATAGTTCGATATTTTGGACCATGTCACTATTAAAATGCAGGAATGGACTTCGAGGGGAGTGAATTGTACCTGCGGTGACATCTAAACATTGACCATTAATTTGACCAAATTAGAATCAAATTCTTGAAATTGACATACTTACGAGAACCATACCACATTCAATTTGATCTAATTAGCCATCCTATTTAATTATTATCTTCTAGAGTACATGTGTTTACTAGGCACGCAAGCCACGTAGGTGGACGTTTACGGCTTCGCTCCCACTACTCAATAATAATTAAATATTATTTTGAAAAACTCATCTCACAAAACTAGTAGCTCAAAGATGCAAGCAAGCCACGCAGGTGGACGTTTGCTCACATAATCTTACTACTTTCATGTAGAGCCCAATTAATGGAGGTTCGATTAAGTGTTTAATATCCAAATTAATGGAATCTAATTAAACGCTTAATTTAAAATTGCGTAGTCTTTTTATTCAAAAGGTTTGTTATGAATCATGCATCATCACATAATTCCTAAAGCATGCAATTTTTAAACGCACATAATAAAACATGCTCACGAAAAATAAACATGCTTTAAAACAAATAAAATCCTATTTACATGCTTTTCTAAGCGCAATTAATCACATAATCGCATGCTAAAGCATACTAATAAATAAAAGCACAAATAAGAAATAAAATATCGTTATTGGGCTTAAAAATACGTAATTCCTAACTATTACATTGCCCGATCAAACTACAGCTCTTTGATATCTTGAAAAATCTTCGAATTTGGAAACTGCATCGAAAAATAATCCATGTCAGTGCCACGTCAGTAGGGCAACTGCCACGTGTCGGAGATGTGGCAGCCACGTCAGCTAGGGCTGACGTCAGCACGCGGCGTTGGCGCATCTTCTTCCTCACAAAATCACCGCCGCTGTTCAGCGCTGCCCGATGCCGTGCCGCTGTCGCCTGGACTTTGCCGACACCGCTTGGGTCCTCGCCGCCCCACGCCGCCGCCTGGAAACTCGAGCAGTGCCGCTTGCTGCTTTGCCGCCCGCACCCGCGCGCGCGACGAGCAGTCGCAGCCGTGCCATCGCGACTCCTGCTTGTCGCCACTGTCTCGTCTAGCCTCGCCCTTCCCTCCAGACGTCAAACGGACGTCTGGGCTGTGAATGACAGCAGCCGCTGCGACCTGGTGCTGCGAAATTTTGCAGCCCGTCGCAGGCGAGCTTCTCCACCCAAATTCACCTCTCTCGAGCCGCGATTCATTCAATTGATTCAAGGGTAATGATCCTTGAAAAAATTTCGGCCACCATGAACGGATTCCGACCGAAATCGTTCATCAATTTCCCACAATTTTTGAATTTATCGCTGGAAAGAATTCATTGTAAGCAACAAACTTCAGACGTCGATTCCGTTCGCATCCAGGATCGTATGACCCCTCATGACCTATCGACGCGAAGCTCGTGAGATGAGGAATCCATAGGTTCAATCCGATCATCGATCGAAGACTGGACGTTCTGGGAATTACCGCCGCAAGATGCGGCGGAACTATAGAAAACTAGGGTTTTTGGCGAAATAAAGGTTTTCTTATCCGTCTCAATTTTCGTGCCTCTCGGACAAAAAATGCATTAACAATCTCGAATGGAAACTGTTCATGGTGGTCGAGGTAAGGCTAGGCGCGGGACGGGTACCCGCAGCATTTGCGAATACCCGCGCTTGCGAGTAATTGATTTCAATACCCATTCCCGTCCCCGCATAAAGGAGTACCCGCTCAAATACGGGATGTGTATGGCTATACCCGCTATCTTACCATCTTTGTATAATTTTATAAACATCCGAGTTTTTTTCACGACGATGGAGGCCACGACGACTGAGAGGGAGGGAGGGAGGGAGGGAGGGAGAGAGAGAAGGAGTTATTGGTAGACTATAGTCGGCGTAGCTAGTGGAAGTACGGTAAATAGAAAGAGTCGCGCATGCATAATTTTACTAATTAAGCGTAGAAATTCTAGTTTTAAGTATTGTGAAATTTGAAATCAGATAAATATTTTGTAGGTTTAACCATTTAGGTTAAGAAGTTAGATGATATTATATTATTATTAATATTTAATAAATAGTGGGAAATAATAGTAATATATTAAAAAATAATAAAATAATAAATGCGGGTACCCGTTCGGCAACGGGTATCGCTGGCCAAAACCCGTTCCCGTTCCCGACCAGCTTATTTTTTTGCAAGTACCCGCGCAACGTATACTAGCACCCATTTTTCCCGACCCTAACGGTACGAGTGCGGGAATCCAAAATGTTTGCCCACCCCCTAGGTCGAGGGATGTCCAAAATTCATTTCTCCTCTTTCAATTGATCGAATTACGGCTCGAAAAGATACGAATTTGAGATGCGAAGTTCGTCAGCGATGAGATGCGAAATTCGCTTGATCCCCATCGCGGCGGCGACAATTGTGCTCGGATTTAGGCTGCCCAGATGTCTGGATGACATCTAGAGACGGCTGGGGAGGCGACGGACGGTGCGGCGGCGCGCGGGCTGCCTTGTGTCGCGGTCGCATGTTGTAATGTCAACAACAGCGCAACCGCGGGCAATGGGCGGTGGATCCTGACTTACCGTCAATATGTGGTCTCACGGGCGACTGCGGCTGGCTAGGAGCCGACGCAGAGCGGTTACGGCGGAAGAACCAGATTTGGCGTGCTAATGTCAGCCTCGCTAACGAGGTACCACGCGACGCTGACATGGAAGTTTTTTCGGAAGCAGTTTTTTATGCAATTTTTGCGGTTCGTGATTTCGAAGAGTTGTATTCAATCGGGCTTTGTAATAGATAGAATTAATTTTTTCTCTGTGTTTTTAAGCTCGATAATGACGTTTTATCTATTTTCGTATTTATTTATTATTATGCTTTAGCATGCAACTATGTGATTAATTACATTTAGAAAAGCATGAAAATATGATTTAATTCATTTTTTATAGCATGTTTAATTTTTCGCGAGCACGTTTTAATTTGTGCGCTTAGAAATCAGAGCTTTCTAAGGACGCCGGTATGAATTCGTCCTTCCAATCCTTCATTATTCTGATCACCACTTTTGAGACACAATTGTCTGTTTGAACAGATCCTGAAAAATGTATTTCGTATCATTTGTATATTTCCTTATTCATTCTATACCCTGTTATTATGATGTCTGACATGTCAGGTATAAGGATGGTACCTATGTTCTCAATGGAGAACTATGACGTTTGGAGGGGTCGGAATGGAGGTGCACCTGACGTCGCTTTATGACAGCATGACTGATGTACTGGAGAATGGTCTCATTGTGTCAATGATGGATAATGTCGCATTTGCTACTGATGGAGGCAGAGGAGCGACCATAGGGAAGAAGGTCCTCAAGGACAAAGATGCCTTCACGCCTGAAGAAAGGAAGCTTCACAATCTTGACCGAGTTGTACGAAATGCAATACTGACTACACTCAGTGAATCTTATCTCGAAAGAGAACATGATTGCAAAACAACAAATAAACTCTATGATGCTCTAGTCATATTGAGTCGGGGGACTCAACAGATCAAGGACAACAAACTAGAGCTGGAATTCAAGAAGTTCGAAACATTCACCATGATGCCCAATGAAAAGATTGAAGACCTCAATATCAGATTTACGAATCTGACCAACACCATCAATTGGTTGGGAAGAACGTTTAGTAATAAGGAGATGAACATGAAGATTCTGTAACGCCCCAATTTTCAAAACTTAACTAGGGACGTTACTACATACTTAACATTCTTATTTCAATTCTTTCAAAACATTTCCATGGAAAAGAATCATAAAAAAACTCAATTTATTTTCATACTCAGCGGAAGTCTTAAATAAAAATAATTACGACTATTAGTTCTCGAAAATAAAATGCACAGTTCATGTTAAAACTAGTTTTAATGCAATAATAAATTTCATAAATCCTTCCTCGTGTGACCATCACCACCAACACCTCTACGCATCGGCCGAACCATTTCCTGAAAAATGTTGAAATAGTGGGTTGAGTACGACTACTCAGTGGGGGAATGCATTTATCCAGATTATAAACGATACCGAATTTAAACATGATAACATAGACATGGTAACATAGCATGGTTGATCCGAAGATCCATAGACATAGCAGCCTGTAGGCTTGACCCGAAGGTCCCTCGCATAGACATAGCAGCCCGTAGGCTTGACCCGAAGGTCCCTCGTTGACATAGGCCCGTCGACCTTATATCCCTCGTTCATAGTTTCATTGATCATGTACTATAGTCACATGAAAAACTCAAGTAAAGAATATAATAAGGATAAACATCAAGAATTCCCCACCTTAACATTAACTTGATGAAAAATTATGGATATCAGATGTTTAAGTCTTGTGCGCCGATCCTATACATTGAAATTTATCTTAATAACTCTACATGGAATGTCATGCATGCATCAATAATTCAAATAATAAAAATAGATCATAATAATCGAACAATATATATTATACATAATCTACATATTAACATGCCATTTTCCAATTTTTTTTTTTTTTTGTGTTTCAATCTACATTCATGTTGACAAAAGAATTTGGCACACCAAGAAATAAATTAACAAATAAATAATAAACGTATCCTAAAAATTCTATATTTTTAACATGAATGACCTAACATATAGTATATCCTATTAATATTCAGCATGGTCGAAAACAACTCAAAGAAAACATGAAAAACAATTTTCCTTTCAAGATCATGAACATGCTGTCAGAAACTGGTAGGTTATGAAGAACAATTTTAAAAAAATATTTATCATGCTTGAAAAATTATACAAACATAATTGAGTATACTAGACATACCGAGGAAGATGACCTTAAATTTTCACGATGATAGAACGACGGGAAGATGTGTAAATAATTCTTTAAACAGATCGCAGGGATGCTGACAGGATTTCCGAAAATTTATGGAATGCTTTATTATGAGCGACTAAGGGGTATTTATAGGCCTAGAAATCATTATCTAAAGATTCCTAATCCTATAAGGTATCAAATATATTTTATCCATATTTATTTTCGTCCATATCTATTTTATATAGAATTTATTCTATCACTTACCATATAAGAGATTCAATCCTAGATAAATTAGGATATGGATAACCACAACTAGATTTTATCCTAAAATATTTATATCACACATAAAATATCTATTTTAATCATAAAACATAATATAAAATTATCTCCTAATAATTTAATATAATAATAAATATTATATCCTTTTATGAATCGTAGTAGGTTTAGGAAATCCAAAATACATAATTATTATTCTTGCCTAATAATTCTAACATGATTTCTAAATAAACAATATAATCATAATATGATATAAATAAACATATTCAAACTTCAAAATAAATTTATATAATAATTTAATGACAAATAAGATATATGCTTTAATTTTCATTTAAATTCTAAGGCGCGACTTACAGAACTAAAACATTTGATAACATGCATGAATAAACATGAAATGCATTTTATATTGAAAATTTTGGGGCGTTACACTACCGAGACTAGAGTGGAGCTCATTCTCCACATACTTACGTCGTTCTAATCTTAACTCCTTATCTACTGACCATGTATTTTCATAGCTAAAAGCCAAGGAGTTCGAACACAACATCCGACAAAGAATTCTGGTGGCGAAGGCCTTCAAGGCAACTATCAGAACGCCAACGACGTCAGCCAGCCATTCAGCTGCAACCACCATGTCCAGTCCAAATGTTGAAAATCTTGCTGACAAATATGCCTTGCTAGCTAGGAAGTACCAAAAGGAGAAAGACTGAGTTAGGAAGCTATAAAGAGTTGTTAAAGGCTCACAGAGTAAGTCTGAGAACTCTAACAAGAAAAGTGAGTCTAACAATCAACCTCACTGTAGGAACATGGAGAACTCTGCCTCACGGTCAAAAGAAACAACAAGGACAGAAGGCAGAACCTCCACGTGTTACAACTGCAAAAGGACTGAACATTATCATTATGAATTTTCAAATCTTTCAGCAAAAGAAAGAGCTGAGAGAAAAGCTCAAATGGACAAGCCAAGAAGAGACTTGTATTTACATAACTGGTGAATTGTTCGACTACTAAATAGAAGAGGACCTATATATGGACTCTTTAGATGATGAGCATGCATTCATGGCCAAAGAGGCCAGTGACACTGAACAATGCTTAATGGCAGGAGAAGAGGCTGAGGTAAACTCTCAATATTACGCTACCTCTTCACCACACACACACACAATACGTGCTCAGCTACTGGATAACCGTTTGACGTTGTTCTAGCATACGGAGATCTTCTGGAAGAATAAATACAAATGAGCATGCAGTTCAGCAGAACAATTTAGGAAATGGAACTCTTGAAATAAGAAAATCAGAGACTTTCTAATGAAAGTCAAGTCTATACTGAATTTGAAAGACTTGTTTTGAAATGTAAGGAGGAGATTAAATCTCGGATGATTAAGTCTCAACAACAAGAATAACAGATTTCAGTACTGACTAAAGACACTACTGAGATTGTAAGTCTGAATTAGAAGTTCTCAGAAATCAAAACCGACTATGAGACACTAAAAAAAAGTGACGAGGTGTGGAGAGTTGAACCATAAAAATGGATGTTTTTGAAATTTTTAGGATAATAAAAAACCGATTGCAGCATCTTATAGGGCCAAAAATCAGGAAGCTTCCCGGACTTTGATTGATTTATTTGCTGTTACATTTTCACATAAAAACCCTTCTTAGAAGTAATGGGACCTTTTGTTGGAGTATTTATAATTATTCCCAACATAAAAATAATGCTAAAATTCGCCCAAGTATATATATATAATACCCACATGCTCACTAGGGCTCTGTCAGTTTACTAATTCTTCTTTCAATCTCTTTTTGCACGGCAGTCGTCCGACATTAGTTAGTTCCGCCGTCGGCCGCCGCTCTATCCGCCGTGAGAGATTCACCGCCTTTTTATTTCAATCGGATTATTTATAGCTCAGCACGTTCGCCTTTCTGAATTATTTTTTCCATAACTGATTGCCATGTATCCCTCTCGAGGAAACAATTCTTACGGCCAACAGCAACCCTACTCATCGCAATCTTCCTACGCCGCTCAAAACGTAGGATTATGTTTTTATTTTATTCTAATTTGCCTCATCTTTGAAGGCCTCCAATTGGAGGTCCTGATTCAGCTTTGGATTTATGTTCTTATTACGTGTTTCTTTCTTTTTCCGTCTTTTTAGTTGGGAGCTTCAGCGGTTCTAGGAGGGCGTCCTCAAGAATCCGAATTTGGTGGGTTGAGGGCACATGGTGTACACGGGTCTGTGGCCGGGGCCGTTGCAGGGTCGCCGCGGCCACATTACGGTGGGCAGTATAATTCGGTCTACGGTTCTACGACGCAACAGGTTTCTAGACTCTAATTTTCTGAATCAATTCTTAGTTCAATTTAGGTATGGTGGACATGTTATCTAAACATAACTTCCGTTCCAGCTTGTGATGTGAACCGATTGAAATCTTGTTTGTGTTCATCCAGAAATAATAAATGGGATGGGATTATGGAGTAGTTCATATTTTTACACGAACAAATCACATGTGTGCAAGGTTGGGTATGGAATCAGTCAATCTTTGGCCTATTTGCGTTGCTTTTTCTTTCCATCACTGCATAATGCACATACATGATTCATACTAGATTAAGGTTTATCTGGAGCTCTAATTTCTTGCTGTCCTGTTACTGTTTTTGGTAAAAAAAACCTCAAACTTTTCTAACACCACCTTATTACAATAGGTGAAAAGATCAGACCTTCAGACTTTATGACTACATTTATCTTTTTCGATTGCAGCCAAATTGAACTGGTATGACTATGTAAAATATCTCCAGTGGAAACTGAATCATTTTATCCTGCTCGGGCAATTTAGGCTACCTGTAATAAGACCTCTGAATTACTTGTAATCCTCCAATTCCTTCTAAAAAATAGAGCAAAAAACATTAACATTTCAATGCATTGTCTTTTGAATACCGTACATTTGCTTGTAGATTTTGTCTGGTAATCTCATCCCAGCATCTTAAAAGCCACTAGCTCTTTTTTTTTATTCAGAACTTCTACCTTTACTATTATACAGACCCCAGTTACTTGTTTTAAAGTTGGTTGCCATTGTGCTTATGCGTGAATTAGTTACATGATCAAGGCCCTCCTTTTATTTGTTACTTCCTTATCGATCTTGTTCTTATATATATATATATATATATATATATATTCACTAATTAATTTATCCTTGTTTTCAGCAAATTCATGGTTTAAAGAACTATAATTATATTTATAAGTCCATATTGTCCTATCTATATCTGGTAATCCCAGATGCTTATTTGTCTACCATTCTCAGATTTCTTCAATGGGCAAGGGATCTGTTAGCACTGTTTTAGAAAACCGTAGTAATTATGGACCATCCATTCCAGATTCGCCTAAGTTCAGCACAGACTATGTCTCATCATCAAGCCGTGGCTATGGTCAGAAAGTCGATCAGTTATATACAGATAGAATATCTGAATATTCATCAATTGAAAGGCGCCAATATTCTGAACGGCACGGTACATATCTGGGGACGGATTTGGCTAGTGAAGCCCTCAGTAGATATGTTGATCCTATTTCTTTTGGCAATGAACATCAGGTATTGATTCATACAATTTACATCTTTCTTTTTGCATGTTTATGCTTTATGGTCGTACGAATGCCTGTTTCCTCTATCTGTATAATTATTTTGCATCAGATAGCAAGGATTTTTTGAATTGTTTTTTATTTTCTCAGTCTAAGATGTACGATCATGTGGAACAAGCAACAATGCTCAGGCAAGAACAAGCGCTAAAGGCTCGTACACTACAATCTGCTTCTGTTGAAGGAGGATCTCGGTAAGTTGAACATATTTTCATATTTTTCACATAATCCAGTCATATTAGCTTTAGTAGCCGAAGGTTGATGCTATTTTATTGCATGCTAAACTTGCACATGGCAAAATTGTTACTTTTAGAAACTACGAGTGGCCTTATCTTGTGCTGTTTTGCTTATGAATATAATTTGAGAGAATTATTTATATAGTAGACTTGCACACTGTGCAAGGTATAATATCTAGTGGACTGAGTGGCAACACAATTTCTGCCAGACAAGCTGATCATCTTGCAGCAAGGGCCACTCGTCATCCTGGCCAAGATCCCATTTCCTATGGTGGGAGGATTGACCCCGAATCACGTGGCTTCTCGATGGTAAGCTCGTATGGTGGGCAGCAGACTGCATCAATTTTGGGTGCAGCTCCTCGGGTAATCGCAGATGATCCCGTTTATGCTCAAAGTTCGTCAAATCCTGGCTATGGAGTGAGCTTGCCTCCTGGTAGAGACTATGGAGCAGGGAAGGGGCTTCATCGCTCACAGCTTGAATCTGATTATCCTAGTAGTACACTGGGACGTGCAAGTTATCTCAGAGTTGATGATCGAAATGATGATAGAGGCACATATCGTCGGGAACTGGAACTAAGGGAGAAGGATAGGGATTTTGTGCGTGAGAGAGAAAAAGATAGGGAACGGGAGAAGGAACGGCTACGAGATCGAGAACGAGATCGTGAAAGAGAGCGAGAAAGAGAACGTGAAAGAGACCGTCAAAGGGAGCGCGAAAGAGAACGTGAAAGGGAGCGTGAGAGAGAACGTGAAAGAGAAAGGGAGCGAAGGGACAGGGAGAAAGACCGACCACACAAACGTGGACTTGAGTTGCGGCATGAACCGACTCCTCGAGTCTCTAGGGACCGTCGAGGTCCTTCTGTGACAAAGGATACCAGATCTCAGCGGCGAGAATCCCCACGTCGTGAAGTGCTGAATAGGTCGATTATATTAATTGAATCATATACCAGTTCTGTCGTTTAGCAACTTGTCTATCTTGCTGCCCTCCTAACCTGATATTTTGTAATGCTGAAGGCCCCATTCTCCTGTGAAAGAAAAGCGGAGAGAGTATTCATGCAAGGTAACAACACAACAGCGTGGCTGTTGTACGGCATTTGGACTCATTCATGCAAGAAAGTTAACTGTTAATTCTACTTCAAGGACCTCAGCCTACGATCATTTATTGGCATCCTAGTAGATTGTCAGTGATACATAGTGGGATATTGTTATCTTGTTGCTGTTTCCTGGAAAATTTGCTTAAAGACCCACCTGGTTATATTTACCTCTGCTGCCTTCTCCCTAGTTATTCCTCAAACTACAGATCTAGTTGATGCGTTTTCGCAGTCTTCTTCTTGTCTTCGACATCCTGTCACTTTTGGTGGATTGACTTGCTAGTATCCTTCTCCTTCATAACTCTTGACTTCATTAGTCATGGTCAAATTACAGGCTTTCAGTCTTGAGACTAATATTCAGACTTCCAGTAAATCATAAATGAATCTATGGTTTCAAACAAGCAATCATTCTTGTTACTGTCATGCCGCTGTTGCATTTTATGGAATACTGTCGGCATCTGTCCTATTAAGATTTCCATCACGGAATTAATAATCTTTTGGCATATATTGAAAACAGGCTCACTTGCTGGAAATTTGGCTACTGATTTGGTTATGTTTCTCACAATCATATTCAGTTATTTCTCTGAGTGTATAACATACTTTTTGTAGGTTTTCTCATTTAGCGTTGTTGAATCTGAGAGGGACTATTTGTCATTGGACAAACGATACCCACGGCTTTATATTTCTCCAGAATGTTCCAAGGTACTTCTAGTTTCACCTGAATTTGTTTTTATCCAATTTATGTTATGTGCTTGTACATTGTCTTAGGCAGAACTTGCAGCTCCCTTTTGTATTTACTGACTGGCTGTTATAGGTACTAGTACATTGGCCTAAGCAAAACCTACAGATCCCATTTCATACTCCTGTGAGGTAAATCTTTTTTCCACCATCTTCTTTTGGGCCCTTATTGAAATTTACAATTTCCCTACGGCATTCTCTTCTTTCGCATTTAACACGATTGTAATTAACTTTTTAGCCCTTTAGTGCAATTCTCTAACTGCTTATCTGAAGCAATTTGGATCTTCCCGCTGTATGATGTGATTAAATAATCATTTTTGTTTTTACTTTTTAAGTAAAGTAACATCTAGCATGCCCATATAACAGCTTTGAGCACGACTTTGTAGAAGAGGTGGGTCATGTGGAGATGAAAGAACCACCTGCTCCTCAGCTAATTACTGACATGTCAAATGAAGGTGCTCAAACTACGATCTGGAATGCCAAGGTTGGATCTTATGTTAGTTGCTGTATGCACCACAATGTCTTGATACCCCCCCCGACTTTTGTGCGTATATATTATGATCCTAAGATGAAGAATCTATGCATGAATATCCTCATTTGTGCATTTGCGTTTCAGTTCAAATATGAATAAAAAATCCAGAATCCCCTTCCTGGCGAATTAAAAGAGTTATGTGATGGCCTTTACGGGTGCTGTGAGCCCCTGTTAAATTCGTGGATACTAGGGAATTTTATATGAAGTCAGTTGTGCACACCTTCGTAGTCTACGGTTAAATTGGGAATCTTTTGGGTGGAAAGCTACCCTTTCATGTTTCAAACTGTTAAATTCAAAAGCAAATAACAATTTTTAACTGTAAATCTATGAAATTTACAAGCTTTGACAGACCAATTCATGTTAGATATTTCCTGTGTAGACGTGAAGGAAAACAATGGGGCATTGTGAAATATGTATAACACAAGTCATAATGCTGATCTTAAAAATTTGTTTTTACTTATTACATTCTTCGAGGTTGTCATATTTGGAGGAAAAGTTAGTAAATATTGCACAGGTGAAAGTCTCATTTATATCCTTCTCAAACTTTTCTGTGTGTGCCAGATTATTTTGATGAGTGGTCTTAGCCGAAGTGCTGAGGCAGAGCTGTCATCTGAAAAAATCAATGGTGATCGCATCCCACATTTATGCAATATGATTAGATTTGCTGTCCTGAAAAATAAGAGTTCTTTGATGGCAATTGGTGGGGCATGGGATTCAGTTGATGGAGGAGACCCATCAGTTGATGACACTTCTTTAATACGAACAGCTTTGAGGTTTGTTCATCAAGTCCCATACTTGAATACTAATGTGATATTTCTTAACCTCTGCTGAAACAAATCCCTTTCTAGGTATGCGAAGGATGTGACGAGTCTTGATCTGAAGAACTGTCAGCACTGGAACCGTTTCCTGGAGGTCTATTATTATTTTTCTTTTTAGTTAGTCTGAAAATATATTCTTCATGTATCTCACTATTTAAAAGAAAACCCCAAAAAGAAGATATATACTATATTTTAATATGTACTTGAGGTGCAAACCTGTTATATCTTTTGACCAATCTCACTTGATGAGATAGTTGAAAATAACATACTGAATGGATCACTAGCATGCAGAAATAGTACTGGTATGTTAGGAAATAAGGTATTCCTACCAAATTTGGTATTGTAAATAATGTACAGTATTTAGATGTTGCACAGGAAGCTTAAAGGAAGATCTTTGTGGTACTTAATTGTAAATAGTCAGAACTTTGTGTTTGAACACGAAATGTCCTTTGTTTTCTATTATGTTTTGAGTACGGTATGTTGTTGACATTAAGTGTTGCAATTATGCAGATTCATTACCAGAGAGTAGGAAAGGATGGCTTCTCCAGCCACAGAGAAGTGACTGTTTTGTATGTTCCAGATGTCTCTGATTGCCTTCCTTCGCTCGAGTCATGGCGCGATCAGTGGATTAGTCACAAAATGATAGTTGCTGAAAGAGATCGACAGCAAAACCTGAAGAAAGAGGTCTGCTTTGTTTCTTGTTGCATACCTAGTCTTTCTCTATGTAATGATAGGACTCTTGGCTTTATGCACCACTATAAACTTCCAAAAGCATGCAATGCAGAAATGTGAAGCATGTTTACTTTTTCCATCCCTTCCCTCTCTCGTCCGTGATGAAATGTATTTGAGCCTTGTGGCTTTTCCTTTATTCATGGTTTTATCTGAATCAGAATAGGAAATGTACTTGTTAACACTTGGTGTATATAACTGCAACATTCAGTCAGAGCAGTCAAACCACAAACTTGTTTCTGATACTATGTATTTTTCTGTATTGATGATAAGTCTAGTTAAAGTGGCTAGGTGGTTTGACGTTTAGCCTCCTCTTTTTTGCATGTTATTAACGATCTGATGCTTAAATATCCAACCATAGGTTTTCATTCCCCCCAAGCTGGTGGTTTGAATATTAGTTAATTTGTAACCGCTTTCAATGTTTGTTCTCATTTTTAGACCTATGCGATGTCTTGTCATAGAGGATAAAGGTTGCAAAGGTTAATTGTTGACTTCTATTGCCCTCACAGATTAGACAAATTTAATCAGAATAGTATTAGATTTAAAAGCTCTTGAGGATATACGCGACATGTACTTGATAAAAAGAGAGCTGTCATTTCACTGAGCTTGTCTGAATAAATTAAAGGAGTAATAAGTTGCCAATGGTGGAAACTTATGAAGTAGGCTTTGTTCCTCTTGATTGCATTAATTTTTAACATCTCATTCCTAACTCAGACTGTTCCATTTTTCAGTAAATGGTATTGTTACTGATTTCTCTGTGTGTTTTTGTTCTAGAAATCTGGACAAAAAGATGAAGTTGCAAAAGGTATCTCATCTGATCTACAAATCACATCATGTTATGCGTATTACATATATTCTTATTCAACACCGTATTATGAACATTTATCTAAGGAACTGACCCTATTACTCCAACACTTGTTATTAGAAGATAAAAAGAAAGCTGAGGTGGAAGCTGGCGCATCGAAAATTGAGCTGCAGAAAAAGGAAGAGTCATCTTCAGGACATAATGGAGATGATAACACGAAGGATACAGTTGCTCAAAAGCCTAAAGATGAAGAAAAATTGGTTTCTGAAGAGGGGAAGGTGAAAGATAAACCAGTTGAAATAAGAGATGTGGTTGGAAGCACCGAGGATGAGAAAAATATGAAGACTGATATACAGGGAGGTTCCAGTGATCAGAAAGCAGTGGGTGCTAAACCTGGAAAGAAGAAAATTATTAAGAGAATTGTCAAGAAAAAAGTTGCTACCAAGAAAGTGAGCACACAAGATCCTGCTAAACAGAGTGATGTACCGGAGAAAGAGGATACAGGAGGTAAGAACATTATTTTAGCAGTTGATGGGAAAAAGGATGGCTTATCATCTGATCCTCCACCTATTAAAACTTTTATAAGAAAAAAAGTTGTAAAAAAGCCAGCAGTTTCTGTCAAAAACGATGAAGCTGCAACACCTGCTGTGAAGACTGTCAGTGAATCTGATGGTGCTGAGGACAAGGCAAACGTTACACTAGAAGCAGTAACTGATGAAGTGGTTCAAGGGACCGCCACCAAGACCACAATAAAGAGGAAAGTAGTGAAAAGAGTTCCAAAGAAAAAGGCCATCATCTCGTCTGATGCTGACAGTAAGGTCGCTGAGGATGATGCTAAAAAGGTCATTCAACTTGAGCAAATTAAGGGGGAACATGATGAAAATGCAGATGAGAACAACAAGAATGATATCATGACCAAAGATAATGGTAGTCCGGAAACAAAACCAGAAATTGCTTCTTCTGAGAAGCAACACCAGCAGGTAGAGAAAACAGAAGAAGAGAGTAAAGACATATCTGGGTCTACAGTGGAGACCACTAGTGTCCATCAGAAAATTTCTCAGAGGGACAAAGCTACAAGCTCAAATGGGAAACAAGGGCTGAAGGATGAGAAAGAGAAAAAGGATAAATTTGAGAAAAATGCATCAAATAACAAAGCTAATAAAGTTGTAAAAGAAAAGAAAAAGATTGATGAGCCCCCGCGGCATCCAGGCTTGATTCTTAAAACAAAAGGAAGCAAGGATTCAAAAGTAGGTTAAACGTATACTTACATTGCTTTTGTTTCTGCATGATGTCACCTGAAGAATCTTATAGCATTTCTTTGATCTCACAGATCCAGTCTGCATCACTTTCTCTCGATTCTCTCCTGGGCTACAGTAACAAGGATCTCGAAGATTCAAATTTTGAGGTCTGATCAATTTAAGTCTTCAGCTGTTTCTTTTTTCAGTTTGCCTCACGGTCAGCTGTTGTCAATATTGGAAAACTGTTCAGTTTCTTCTTTCCTGCTAATTCAAGTGTTTGTCCTGCAATTTATGTTATATGATATATTATTTTGAACTTAATGATTGCAGTTATCACTATTTGCCGAATCCTTTTACGAGATGCTTCAATATGAAATGGGCTGTCGTCTTTTGACCTTCCTTCAGGTTGAATTAGCCCTAACCTTGCAGAGTTCTGGATTTTATCTAATCTTGCTTTTTCCCTGCCCTGCTTACATTTTGCACCACCTTCCTCTTCTCTTTTATAGAAGTTGAGGGTTAAATTTGTCTTGAAGAGAAAACAAGGCAAGAGAGAAAGACAAGAAAATTCTAAGAAGGAAAAAGAGGAGTGCTCATCGAAGAAGCGTGCTAAAACGGTTGAGGATGTTGAAGGCATCAAACCAACCAAAACTGAAAAGGAAGGTGATGCTGGCCAAGAGGAAAACAACGTTATTAAGGAAGAGGTTACTGCTACAGAAAAGGTCGATGATACTAATAAGGTTGACAGTAAAAGTGAGGAAGATCCCGAGGAAGACCCTGAGGAAGATATAGAAATGCAGGACACAAGCCACCATCACGACCCTTCTGAGGAGGCAAGATCACTATTCGTTTCTTTTTTCCGCTGTGAACTGCTTTCTAAACGAGAATGCACATGAAAATTTGAGCATTGACCAAAAGACCTCTCTTTAACACAATCTCACATCTGGACATTTCAATACCTTAAGAAATCTAATGGGTTACTCTGAATTTACTCGATGAACCTATTTTGCCGTCATTGCAGAAACTTCCTGAAGCAGTAAAGATGGAAACAGATGCTGTTCCTCAGATTGAAGAGAATAAACAGCAAGAAATTGCACAGCAAACTCCAGAAACTCCTACCACTCATGACCTAAGCAATAAAACCGAAGGTGCAAAGGTGGAATCCGAGACAAAAGGCACCACCTTTGCTATTATTGACAAAGATTTGCTGCAGGTATGTTATTTTTGCGTAACTATTTAGTCTTTCCTCCTTACATAATGCTTCCCAGTTTGATTCTTTTCTCTTGGAGCAGGCTTTCAGATTTTTTGATCGGAATCGTGCTGGATATGTCAGGGTAAAGCTTGCTTTGATTTTCCTAATATGAAAATTTCGGAAAGAACAATGACTCACTCGATTAGTTCTCTTTTCAGGTTGAAGATATGAGGGTAATCATCCACAACTTAGGGAAGTTCCTTTCGAACCGGGATGTGAAGGTTTGTTTTCTTGTGGTTATTGTCTTTGCACTGGAAACTTAATGCACTCTCTGATCAACAACAATTTGCACTAAATAGGAACTTGTTCAAAGTGCATTGTTAGAGAGCAATACTGGTCGGGACGACAAGATCCTATATGAGAAGCTGGTGAAGATGTCTGTCTGATCTTTGAGTGTGAGATGATGGCCAGCTTTTTAGATGTTTTAGTTTTCAGAACTACCCTTTACATTGGAAATATTTTTATTTGTGATTAGAAACATAGGCTTATACGCTTGGATAAATGGTTTAACTTTACCCTTTTTTTAAAGTAAAATAAATATGGATTGGGGTTTCCATCAGTTCCAAGCTATTTTTTTATACTTTTTTATTTTGTGATCTATTTAACGTGTGTATTAGGGAAATATCGTTTTTTATGGAATAATAATCTGTAAATTTTACAAAAGGTGAGAAACTAACTGCGGTTAATTACGAGGTCATCTTTTATGGTCTTGATGTATGACGCCGTGTATTTATATAACTTCATATATTTGTATTGTTTAATTGTTTTTTAAGAAAATAACTTGTAGTATTAAGTGGGTGTTTGGAGTAGCTGAAGCTTATCGATAAGTGCTGAAAGTTATTGGAAGTTGCTGAAAGTGGCTGAAAACAGCTGAAAGTTGTTGATTTGAATAATCTGTAAGTGTTTGCAAAAAGTACTGAAAGTCAAAAATTAATATTTGAAAATATTAATAAAATGGTATCTTATAAAATAAAAATATTATTTATTTATCACTTATTAAACAAATTGGAGTTTTTTACATAAATAAAATTTAAAATTTATTTCAACTCATAAAATATTATTAATAATAAAAATTACTAAAATAAAAATTAGTAAAAAATTAAGTATAACTAATATTATTAATTAAAATCAAGAATAAAAAAGATTATAAATTATATTAATAAAACAAATATTTATTTATTCTTTATTAAATGATAAATAAAAATTATACATATAAATAAGTAATATTGATCATTAATAAAAAAAATAATTATAAAATTATAATAGAATGTATTAATTAAAAAAATTAAAAATTATAAAAGCTATAAGCTATCAGCTTCAGCTGCCCAATACCAGCTTACGAAAATTCTCTATCTTGGACCCAAACAGCTTTCAGCATCTCTATAAACTATATTTTCCAAACACTAAATTCATTTCCCGAGGCAACTTTCAGCTATAAGCTGATTCAGATAAGCTATCCCAAACACCCCCTAAAAGAAATTGGAAGATTGAAACAAACCCCGGTCGGTATTACCTCTTAAATGAAAAATGCAAATTTCTTATTGATATTTTAGATTATTTCTTGATATTTCAATGAACATAAAAGTTATGTGAATACTTACTTGATTTAAGGTGTAAAACGAATATACTTCGTACAAAAAATAAAAATAAAAATCACTATTTAATTAGTAGGCTAATAATTCAATGAAAACTTAGAAATCAAGGATCAGATCAGCAGATGTAGAACTTTATCTAGTATGATATAGAATTTTGTCTAGTACTCCCTCTATTTCACTCCATTAGTCCACTTTTTCTTTTTGGGTCGTTCCACTCTATTAGTCCACTTTCTCTTTTTAACTTAAAATAATACTATAATATATTCAAATAGACCCCACTACTTTAACTATTTTACACACAACAAAACAACTTTCTTAATCTCCGTGCCGAAAAGAAAGTGGACTAATGAAGTGAAACGGAGGGAGTATAATATACAATGGGATATATTATATAACAATAATTTAAATTTCTTCTGTTTTAGTATTAAATAAAGAAGGTGAATCCACAATGAAAGGTGTAAAATGACAAATTTACATGCATTAAAAGTTTAACCTTAAAATTAAATAAAACAAAAAGAATTTTAATTGTGTAATTGCCTTCTTGCTTCATGGAATATACACGAAAGAAGTCATTTTCATACCCAAGTAACCGAAACCATTGAGTTGGCAAGACCCGATTCTTCAAATGTTGAATTGGAGTCGAAATCCAGAGTTCTTGATGCACCTGGGATGGCTTGGGTCAGCTGGAATGACCGTATACCATCTTCTTCCTTCAGCTCAGAGGAGCAAAATGACCATAGCAGCTGTACAAGAAGAGATCACTTAAAACATAAAAGAAATGTAATAATGGCAAATTAAGGAAGTTGCAACAGAATGCAAAGCTATTCCACAGTCAACAGACAAGAATGAAGAGATTCTATCTAGCACAAAAGTCAAATGCTACAATGTTTATGTTTATGTTCATTCGCTTGTTGGACGACTACAAAACTCAATGCAACATATAACAACACCTTGAATCAACAACATCAACTGGGCTTCTTATGTCTAAACGGAACAATCACTAGGGGAGTGACAACCAGATTCTAAACGATAGTGAGAAGATAAAATGACAATCTACCTGAACTGGATCAGTGCGAAGGAAGTTTCTCTGAATTCTGCGACCATCAGGGAGACGCACCCCAACCCTACAGAGAAGATTCCTATCACCTTTGGGTTCGTCCGGCAAGGGTAAATAAGCTGGTCTCTTGACTTTGGCCTCAATTGTGGTATCATCCACTTTGTTGGGGTCGCCTTCAATTTCATTATAATTATCCATAGAAATAGCCAACGCTCTTTGCAAGTCCTCATCATTCTCATTATTGTTATCTGTAGCCACTGAAGCATTTATGAAAATCATCACCTAATTGTATCAAATTCACCACATCATATATATGGATCAATGCTTAAAAGTTATGGGAAATGATGACCTGTGTGGATTCTATGAGTTAGTAAGATATCATATCATTTGCTTTGACATGAAACAAATTCTTTAGTTTACTAATATCGATGGCTCATATCAAGTGATGAGAACTCAAACATAGCAAACAGTCTTACATTTTTCCTTTATGCCTTTTGGCTAGAAAATGTGTCAAACACATGAGAGAGATTATGATGATTTAAAAAAAGCATTCAACTAGTTTAATCATTCGCTCCCGAGTGCAATTCATTTTGAACTAGGTTTAAGGTTTTGAACATTAATGCTTCTTCCATGTCTACTCACTCATGCTACGTGTCAGGCCTCTATAATCTCTACATGTACTTCTTTTCACTTTACAAAAAGAAGTAAACAAAAGCAAACTTACACCACAAAAGAAATGAACAGTTGATTTTCATGATGAAAGCCAAAGATAATACATTTTCAAGATAGCTTAGAACAACTACATAAAATTGAGACCAGATAAGGGGGCAAGCATGTGAGCAATATAAAGTTCAGCGCTCATTTACTTTGATCAGATGCTACTTAGTAGTTCAAAAGAGATCTTTACACACTAGTTTCTTAAATCAACATTATCGAAGGTTATTTGGAAGTTAGAAAACAAACATCCGTATTTCATACAATTATTTTTGTTTTTATGCATGTACAATTGAGAAATAAGACACAAATGTAGAACCTGTAGTTGGTTGAAGATGTGGAATAGAAGACTGTGAGCTTTCTCTGGGGCGTTTATGGGAGTGGCTGAAGTGATGATCTGAGGGGCTGCTATCCATGAATTGTAACAGATCCTAACACGTTAAGAGAAAAGGTTCAGATCACAATATAGTAAAGAGAATAATTACTTCACTCACCAATTACAAGATTGTAGTCCTCCACGGGCCTAAAAAAATTGACTTCATTTTTAAAAATAAAACTTCAAAGAGAAAAAACATGAAAGCTCAAATACCTCCAGCAAGTTTTGTGGTTGAACCATTCCATGCCAAGAGCGCATTTTCTGACCTGTTATGGGATCAATCACCATGATAACTGGAATGGAGTCTAATTTGTAGTACGTGCAAACTTTGCTCCCATCTTCTGTATCATCATATACCTAGCTCGCATTAAGCAACAGGAAATTAATAATTAAAATAAAATATCCATATAGGAAAATAACGAAAAAGCATGAGCTTTTGATATGGTCGCTCATCAAGTAAAAACTAAAACAAATATGTAAATGGACAAAAAATGACTCATGAAGTAAAACAAATGTAAAACCCACTGATTCAAAATGACACTTTAAACACAATAATACCAACCTGCCAGAAGACAAAGTATGTCTTGATAGTTTGAGCGATAGCATCATTTGCCCAAGTATCACGGTTAAGCTTCAAAACAGCAAATCAAGTTTTAGAGAGAGGCCGGGGGGGGGTTTAAGCAAGTAGTCAAGTACCATATGGGAGCTAAATTCCTTAGTGGACTGCATGTTTACAAGGAGCCATTTATTCTGAACTCTGGCATTATCTTTAGCCTGCAACAACAAAAACCTGATATCAAGCAACAAATCTGGCAATAAGCATATAACTAATTAATCATACTACTCAACGTTCCGTGTACGACGTATATGAGTTAAGTTAAAGATCCCATCAGATAAAAATGATGGTCTGTTAATATCTCATTTCAAATTAGTCCAATCTTCTCCCCCCACATTGATATAGTCAGCATTGACTTATCTCTTTTGCTTAACTCTTCCCTAATTATTGTTTCATCATTGTTATTTTCAGCACAGTAACACATAACTACATGTAACCAAATACCTGAACATTACAGATTTACACCCAAAAATCAATTCAAGATATGCCATGTCAAAAGCAAATCTTCTTCCAGACATGGTTGCATACTATGATAAAAAGGAATGTGGGAGAAAATTGTTTTCTCCACCCACAACACGAAAGCAAATGGATACTCAATATCATAATATAAATAGGAGAACATCTCACCTTTTCAAATGGCCCATGGAACATTATAGCAAATGGAGGACGATATAAAGAGGCAAGATTATCCGGAGTTTTATCTGCAACAGAAGAAGATGAACCTTGTTCCGCTTCCCATACTCCTGACCGCTTCATTTCCTCCTGAAAATTGCGGAATGGAACAACAGAATGGGTCCCTTGTGATGAACCTCCCGTTCTTTGTGTTCTACTGCATAAAAAGAAACTGGATTAACCAATAATAAACTATAAACGTTTTAGCTAATGTTTCTAATACATTGGTTTACCATTAAATGAAAAGCTTTGAATAAACAAAAAGTTAATACTTAATAGTAATAATTCCTACTGAGGAATAGATGTATTAGATTACTCCAAATTACCTTTCTAAATTCTAATGGTATCAGTAGTGAGGGTAATTAATATAATATTGGAATAATAAAGTACCAAATTAACAACCTGAACATCCTGATGCTCAGTAATCAGTTTGAGAAGGAAATTCAAGTTTATAGAAGTGAAAAAAAAGTTCTTACATGAGCAACATACATCAAAATATAATCAAGAATAAATGAGTCATAAAATTAAGTTCACATAAATGATTTTATTATAAGAAAAATGCATAAATTATGTTTTCAACAATGAGAAATGTTAGAATACCCATAAAGCATCGGACTGTCATAAAGAACATCCCTTATCACGGGTAAAGGTGCTCGCACACCATCTGTACCATCTTGTCTGACATCTTTGGTACCCAAGTCATTTTCTAAACCATGCAAGGGCAAATCATTTTCCAATGATGGAGAATATAGAGGAGGTTGGCTCGGCCTGCCTTCATTTCCAATGAAAAAGAGTTGAATAGCTTCATCAAGCTTCCAGCTAGTAGCCTGAGTTATGGCAACTTTACATTAGAATTTCTGAGAAAATTATCCATCTCTGAGATGTCAGCAAAAAGATATATAACAAAATCTGTGTTAAAAAACATAAACCAAAATGCCAGGATCGCTAAACAACACAGTATAATCCTAAAATAAGAAACAATTAGTGAAACCTCCTCAAACTGTTTCTTTAGTATAATAGCCCATTCTCGGATTCTGTTTCTTTTCCAGATTATAAGAAACAAAAATTTCATTAAAGATTAGATTACGGAGGGTTGTGTTGTTCCTATAATATAGATACTCTATCTAGACAATACACCTCCAGTATTTATTTACTTCTGTTACAGTAACCCACCAAAATACTCAATACTAAGTCAAACCTATTAGAAACCTTCTCTAACCACACTGTCTCGATCCTTAAAAATTCTTTCTTTTCAGCCCAAAGATACCAGCAGAGTGTTGAAATGATTACCCCTTCCAAACCCCAACAAAAGCACTAGTTTTTTATACCGCAAACTGGGGGATATGAACAGCTCAAGAAGATAGGCTTCCCAAAACCACAACTTCACATGTAGCAATTATGCATTCTCTTAAAATAGAATTTTGGGAATGGGAAACGATGAGAATTTGTCTTGTGAAGAAAGTGAAATTCCCTTAATAGTTCACTTAATAAAACAAATAATACAACTTGAACAATAAAGTTCAATATCATAAAACTGCTAGGCTAGAAACATAAGACCATCAACAGTGGCGTGAAGGAAGGTTCTCACGGTATCTGATATCCCATCAACAGTTCGTTGCAGCTTGTCCGATATTTTTTTAAAATCAAAGAAATAAGACCGAACTATTATCTTCTCGATCCCAAAGGTCAGACAGGCAATTAAGCTTCGTATGCCTCACACCCCAATCATTAAAACCCCCCACAAAATAAACAATTAAATGAGCATGAAGATGCATTCCTCAGTAGGATATAGCTGGAAAAAGAGAGCAAAAGAGTAGGCACCTGGAGGAACTGGCGAGCAGTGTCGGCGTTTTGGCCGACGGCGATCTCCAAGAAGGAGGAAACCAATCTCTGCTGATCCACAGCAGATACAACGCTTTCCATTGACGTTTCAACTGATTTTGCAGATTAGGTTTTGGAAAGTTGGAGATGTGAATATCAAGAGTTAAATCTTTGAAAGAGAGAGAGAGAGAGTGAGAGAGAGAGAGTCGTACAGTAACTCTTCAAACAGCCGTAGGTTATCAAATTAACTTGGCATCTAATAATAACCAATATATACTGTGTTTGTTTCTACGCCGTTAATTCCTTTCGGAATAGGAAATATATAAGGAGTAATATATTTAAAAAATATAATAAAAGGTTGATTTTGGAATAGATTTTATTTTAAGGATTAAATTGATCAATTTTATAAAGTTTGAGAACCTATTTCATAATAATACTTTTATCTAATTGAAAATGAAAGAATATTCTATTATGATTTATAAGGATCAAATTCCAAATAATTGAAGGACCAATTTTGCTCGACAGATATTACTGTAATAATGTTTATATTTTCTATTATTTGCTTATTTTGTATTTAAATAAATTATAAAAATAGTAAATTTCCCCAGAATGACTCAACAAGAGTCGCAGAGAAGTATATATTACATGACTCTGTCTCTGTCTGCTTGTGGAAAATAGCAGTTGGCCTCCAATAACAAATTGTACGGCCAGTATGATTGCATCCATGTACGCCAATAGCATTTAAAGATATTGGCAGCCACATTATTTGATGCCTTCAATTGATTCAGTCCTAAACTCCTGGATCCTTTTACCAAATTTATCTTGTTCCTGCTCCTTTGATTGCTGTGCAATTACAGAGAAAATTTCTCTTAATAAAATCAAACCAACCTAACCTGCAGTCAGATGTCTACTTGTCTGTGTACATCAAGTGTTTCAGAAAGCTGAAGAACCAAAGAAAATAAAAAAAAAATGATAACACCAAAGAAATAAGATATTAAAATGGTTACTGCTATATCAGAATAAGAAATTCAAGGAAGAATAAATATTTACCTATCATTTACAGGAATAGGATGTAATCATAACTGCTATAACCTTAAAAAATACCAGCATTTTTAATGATTTCCGGATAGGATAAGCTACAAAGAAAACCCCCAAGGTGAAGAAGCAGATAAGCAGTACATGAATACAACGTAAATAAGAAGGGTTGTTCAGGTTAAGTTCTTGAAGACCATTGAAGCACACATGTTCTAATTGTATCGGCATATTGCAAAATCATTATGCAATTGTCTGACAACTTCTACTCTCAATTACTTGATTCCACGAAATTAAATATCAACCATATGTAACATAGATGCTCTGCCTACTAGTTGAAAATTAAAATATCAAATTCGTCGACACCATCTTTCTTATTCGACATCTTTCAAATGCTGACTTTGAGTTTTGTAAATCCTGTCACAAAATCAGCAGACAAGTTTCCATTTTTTTTAGAAAAAGAAACACAATATGAATAAACATGCAATAAGATTAAGATATAACTTGTCAATTTGAAACAAAGAGTATACATGATTGAAACATTTGACAGCCCCATTCAAGTAATAGGACAAGAGTAAAGACACCATGAACATTGCTGTCAGATTTTGCAAGTTTAAGCTACAAAAAAGGACATAATCAGTTATGCAGGATATATCACAAATAATGTGAAATAAACAAACAATTCAAATTTAAATACACTATCCGAACAGCAATATGTATCAAAATGCATAAAGAATAACCTACTACATCATCTGGTTAAGTACTCCTATTTCCTTCTGTCAGCATCCACATTTAGTATTCCATATCCAAATAACAGCACTCTTACGAAAGTACCATGAGCACACATGACAATCATTTAAAATTTATCCTACTAAAACATGACATGCAAGGAAACTAGTTCTTCTGAAGAAATAAATGTTTCACTCTAGTTTTATTTGATACATTATAAGGTGCATAAATTTATGGTTAAATATAAGAATACTGATTTCATAAGGCAAGGAGTTAGTAGCGCTGCAAGCATACCATTTTGAAGTATTCAAAAATATTCTAACCCTCTCTATTGCTAAAACATGCAATAAGGAATGATAAACACAGAAAATGCAATCCGAGTAGTTATGGTAAATCATACTATTATTTTATTTTCAGAAAAAATAATTCAAAATAACCTGCATATTCATCACAAACTACTATGTTTTTATTACAAACCAATATATTTATATAGGAAAGTTTCCAAGTTTTTGAAGTTTGACTAAAATGTTTAGCCCTTTTTCCCAACTATCCTCTCTAGATTGTCTCATGCCCTTGCCTGTTCTTAAATAGTACTCCATCCGTCCCGGATGAAACGTCCCCTATTCTATTTCGGGGTGTCCCGGATGAAACGTCCCCTATTCCTTTTTTGGAAATAATTAGTTATCTAATTACTTTATGTGGGACCCACAACATTAAATCTAACCTACCCACTACCACACACCTACCCATAAATTACCATTTTTTATTTCTAAAGTACAAGTGGGCCACCATTTTTTACTTCTAAAGTACACCGCATAAATTACCGCGCCGAAAAGAAAGAGGACGTTTCATCCGGGACGGAGGGAGTAAGTCTTATATGTGCAGGAAATATATCAACCATAAAACAGATAACAAAACATCCTCCTGTTTGTCTCTGCATTCATGCATACAGAAAAGAAAAAGATTACCACAGAGATAGTTCCGCCTAAGGTCCAAGAAAGATTTGGAATCAAAAGGCCATATATTTCACAAGTTATAAATATCAAATTTAACAATGATGGTACATCAGCAGGAATAATGAGAAATATGAAGAAAACATACTTCTTCTAATTCAGCAACAACTTCATCCCATGTCGTCTTCTTTAAAGAAGCAAACCTTTCCCGTGCCTGACAAATCCATTTTTTTTCAAAGAAAACTAGCTTAAATTGTATGCCTCAAAGAAAGTGTCACATTTCCAAATGCGAGGAACAGAACTTGAGTTTCACATTGGTAGTATAAGTGAAAATCTGAAAAATTAGCTTAGAATAGCTTGCTGCTTGGATCCAATCATCCAATATTGGCAATGTTGTACGAACTCAGGATCTATGTGTGAACAGGGACCTTGGGTCGGTGGGTATAATACTATAATTGGGTGTTTATACTGCTTGAGGTTCTTCAATTTACACATATCTTTTAAGGCAGTCTTATAGACATACAACTTGGTACTAGAATCATCAGTTGATTCTCCAAGTTGTAATTATGGTGCACAGTTGGTGATTCCAGATATTTACAGCTTTTGGCTGGGGTAAGGCTAATGTAGAAAAGACTAGTGTGCTGGAACACTAGGGTGACCACCGAAAATGAAGCATCTTCTAGCATCTACGAAAAAGGTCACGGATCCCATATGAATACAGAAGCACTAGGGTGATCACTGAAAAAGTAGCATCTTCTAGCATGTAGGGAAGAGGTCAATGATCTCATTGCATTCAGTGGCTACACTGCATTCTGGCCTTGCGGGTATTGTAGTTAATCAGTGACCGTTGATTGACAAGTTAGCATTGTGATTTGGCTGTGAGAATAAGGTGGCTGGTTCGTTTTCCAACAAGTCAATATGGACTTCAGCTAGATTGTTAGTGTCTTCACCACGTACATTGTGATGGAAGAGGGTGAACCTATCTGCATTGTTTCAGTTACGCTAGCTATGCAGATATAAAGAACTGTCCAAGTAAAAGGTGGTCACACTTGAGAATAGAAAAACTACGACTGTGGCTGAGCTATGTAAAGTGCAACTGAAGTAGCCTGAATCCAATGCATCATCAACTCTTCACAGAGTCAAAACACACAAGAAGTTTAAAAATTGGTCTTATAGGAGGATCAATTAAAAAAAAACAAATATTTGGTTGTTTGAGTAGTGTAATTTTAAGAATTTTGTATCCAGACATTCAAAGTAACAATTTCACAAAAAAATCTTTCAGGAATTCAATATCTCAGCAATGACTAATAGATTACCACAGAATTCTTTTAAATAGAAGTCTTCAATACCTGGTCATATGAATATATGGCCTTGTCGAATCGGCGACGGGACTCCTGCAGGAGGCAAATGATAGGCATCACACAACAAGATATGACACATTTGATACAACAAGATATCTTCTTCAATCTTTCAGCGAGAAGCCAAAACCATACCATTCTTTTAACAGTGAACTGAATGCTAAACGAAAGCAGAAACAAAAGATTAAGAATTTAAAATAAGCTAAGCCAGATGATCCTGCTTCTGAATCTTACAAAAGCAATCACATACAATTGGACCAAACTTATCATACCTATACAAACTCATGAGCATTCTTCTCGCCCCCTACAACTAATGTTTTTTCCTATCCAACTTTTCATGGCTTGAAACAGATCCCTTAAAAATTACAATAGTCAAATTTGTCCTGCGGTAGTTATGAAGCATGATATTTAGACCCCATCTCTACACCGGAATGATATGTCCATTTCCAGTTGCAGCGGAAGCTCGAATGGTTGTGTTTTGGCCTTCCCGAAAAAGGTTTCATTTTATATCAATGGAAATTCGATATGGGACTTTATTTTCCTCTCCTAACAATCCTCCACTAAAAGAAATGACCAATGAGCCTGCTAATAGTCTCACACTCCACCCACATTGCTCCATTGGGGACCATACTCTGATACCAGCCCCGCTTGGAACAAATACATGATCAATGTGCTACATATATTTAAATTGGTATGATATTCTCCACCAGGGGCCACAGCACACGCTTGAGGGGTTTTGTTTTTAGGCTTCCTCTAAAAGGTGCAACTCCAATAGGGATTCATCTGCCCTCTTTTATGCCCATGATTTAAATACATGACTTTTTTGCCTCTCCTAACATCAAGTATTTGATAAAATTCCATCAAAGACACTAGCAAGTTCTAGAATTGATGAGAAACAATGTGAGTAAAGGAAACTAGATTAAATATAAATATAGAGTTGCAACCATACGGCTAGCGGAAGTGAAAAGCAGGAAATTTTGACAAATGAGTACAAGTTTCCGTCAAATTATAGCATTTATATTGTTCTTAATACCTTAGTAATTGAAAGAGAAGACCTTCAGTAAGTGATAACCCAAAGAAAGATACAAGCAACATACCAAGTTCCATTCTCAACCTTATCTTGATTTTTACATGGACTGATTGGGTAGTTAGTGAGGCCTACCTTTGCATCTTAAATCTGTAGACAAAAATTGAGACAAGCGGTCCACAAGAACATGCTCAACCTGCAGTACAGGATACTTGTCATCTTTCAGATAAAAGACTGCACAAGAGAATTTTAATGGCATATGAATCATTTATGTTTTGAGAAAAAACATAACATACTCACTTGAGAACGAAGAAAGTCCTTGTATGTAGCAAGCTCACGCAATGCATTGATAAATTTTGATAATACTGGACCTGCAGAAAGCAAAATGGGGTAAATAGAATGTGCCATCACTTCGCTAACTATGGATACTGCTTGAAAAATCTAACAAAAGAAGATTAGGGATGTCTTAGAAGAGGAGACCATGCAGATGCAAGCTACCAAAATATTTTTTCTTTTTTCTTATAGAAAAGGGTCTTCAATTTTCTCCGAAAACCATGGCTGATCCTAATCAGAAAGTACGCAATCAACTAGATGCTTTGCAGAAAAATACAAACAAGTAACTTTTCAACTAGACAGAGAATCATATATAATACAATTTCATGACTTTAAACTGTCGGTATTACTGAGTCTCTGTTCGATATTTTCTTCTTCAAAACCAATTTACATACCTCCAATTGATACTCCAAGAAGATCATCAAGGCCACCACCAAATGCTTCTAACGACGCATCAAAGTTCATGTCACCATTAAATGCTTCCCCAAGCATATCCCTACATCATAAAACCCCAAATCAGAAAATCTTGCCTTTCCCTAATAAATGAAGTATCAAATTATTTTTGAACAGACTTTCTTCCAATACATTACGTAACTACGTATGTTGGTTGCAATATTATATACTACAATGTGTCAAGATTGGGAAGTAAGACTCTCATAACAAAGGGCAGCAATACTGCCTAACACCAAATCAAGGAGGGACAAGTGTGTTTTACGCCTACTCGAGAAAAAACTAAATAGCAGGCGTGTGTGGAGCTCTGTTAATAACAATGGGATGGCAAGATTATCAACACCGTTTCTCGATATAGAGGAAAAGATGCTCACGTGTACTTCTTACAACCCTTGTACAGCTTCTGGCATCGATCTCTTAACTCATCGGATGTCTGCTCCAGAGATCGCACCTAAACATTCATCTCCAAATTAAAACCCCAAGTTACACCAACAAACGAGGAATACATAAAAAATTTGCCTGTTTCTGAAACATGGGAGAATCGTCGAGCCTGATAAATGTCGCCATTTGTTCCTCTTCAGTTCGATGTTCTGCGGGAGGGAAATTGAGATCTCTGGTGTGGAAGAGAGAGAAAGCAATCGGACATAAGTACGACGTCGTTTACACTACAAAGTCTTCCTTCCTCGTTCAGATTGATGACGCCAGGCTATCGGCAAATATACAAGTCTTACTGCTGCCAAATTCAAAAAACACAGACAACAAAATTAAATTCCCGGTTAATCATTTTTAATCTTAACAATAAGTTTATGTATAAATAAATAAATAAATTTGACTAGTAAACTTACAGGTTTTTCAACTGTGCTTTGTTATTAATGTAATTACGTATCAAACCCTAATTTATTAGGAAATAACATAAGATCAAACTCTAATTGACGATGAGTTATTTACCTCTCGACGCTAAATCGTTGTCAGAGATACACATTAAGAACGAAGTATAGGCCATATGGTCAAACCGAGTCTTCTTTTTTATCCATATCTTCCATATTAGTAGCTCAACAATTTGATATTAGTAGCCCAAAGTGTCGAATCTATGATGCATTCATTTAAAGATTGTGTAGGTAGTTAGCTGAATTGGTCTATATTTATGCGAAGATAAAAATTTGGATTTATGTCACCTTTGATCACAAGATAATTTATCGATTATTCGATACTTTTCGTTGTAACTTTGAAAACAAAGAAAAATCTTCTCGCTGACATTTGGTATTTTTAGAATGATATAATGCATGATTAAATGTGAAAAGATAAAAAAAAGTTTATTGAATACATATGATTTACATCTAGTTGCAAATTTTTTTTTTTTTTTTGATTTGAGGAATCTAGTTGCAAATTTTGCAATAACATATGATTTCACGCACATTTTTTTCTTGGCCCCACTAACTTAACTGACTGCGCCATTGGCTGAAAGCTTAGTCTTCTCCAATAAGTCTCCATGACTCTTCTTGATCCATGTCTTTAAAAAATGCACCAAGGGCCTCTTAAACTTTTGGATCCAAACTCTCGTGACATGTCATTTTATCTAAGAAGTGCATAATATATAAAATTATACTCCCTCCGTCCCATTCATCTTGTCTTCCTTTCTTTTTCGGGTTGTCCAATTCATCTTGTCTCATTCTAAAAATGACAACTTTTTAAAATACAATTAACGACTTTCTTTTTATGACACTCACCCCTTTACTCACAACTAATAACCCTCTTTAATATACTAGTGGAAAAGAAATGAGACAAGCTCAATAGGATGAAGGGACTAATTGATAAACATTTTCAGTGCAAATTGGACAAGCATGTAAACTACACTAAATTGTTTTTCCTTGATGGGCTATTATTCATCAACATGAAAATGATGCCAAAATATTAATGGGCCATTGTCTAACGCCCGCAACCGCTAATATGAATTAGTTATGTACTACATCAATATGGAAAAAATTACTCATTCAATTCATTAGAAGGATGATATAAATTTATTATAATTTTTTAATGCAAGTATCACACGCATACTTTCATTACCGTATATATTTATACTTTTTAGCTAAGAAAAATTTAAAATTGTCTATAAGCCTTATTAATTTCTTGAAACCCATTTTTTTTAAAATCCACCAACTCCACAAATTGAAGACAAAACATGCCCATGATAGAAATGGACCACTACTACTTTATATCCCAAACCCATTGGGAATAATACAAGCATGAGCCCATATCTATGACGTTACACCAATTTAGATTTATTAGTTGACAAAATTATTAAGATAAGCTTCTTATCCTATAAAATTTATTACTTAAAAATAAGGGTGTCTCTAAACAAATCATATCATTTATGAATCACATCAAGATATCGTTTAGAATGCATTGCAAAATCTCGATACATGCATGTAGAAAATGGTGTGGAGTGAAGCTCTCATGATTTAATTAAAATTATAAATTTGATTCCATCACTAATCTCTAGGTTGAAATATCGTATGCAAGTACATATGGTAGTAGTTCAATATAAAAACAACTATTGGAAATGTATTTAGCCTTTTTTACAATTTGAAATTATTCATCAATGATATAATTAACGATTCTATATTATTTTCTCTCAAAGCTACAACTTCGTTTAACATTAATTACTCATATATTTTATTGTGATGAGTCTAATTCACAATCACAGTAGTCATATTTTACACATACATAAGTGAATATACTTTACAGTGCACTTTGAAAAAACTTATTTTACGGCTAAATATATAGTGAAGGTTGCCTCAATACATAAAACCAATTTCAACTCAATACACACATTATACTACTATTATATTACTATATATTTTTATTCTGTTAGTATATATTACTGCACTATTGTGATTATGTAATTTTGGTTCTGTTTTTGTGTGTTCTATCCACTATAATTCAGCAATTTAATTGCTATACTTAATTGATACACATGCATGCACTAGAAGATTCTCCTAACAATCTAATTAGTGAAGAACAAGGTAAACTTAACATACTTAAAACAAATGAACTTATAGTTTGCAAGTGATACATAAATGAAGTTTATAGATTCTTACACTTATTGTAGGGATATGAGTCAATTGTCTAGTAGACCATTGCTAGGGGATACATAGAACTTGACTCAGTAGATGTGTAGGGATATGAGTTAGTAATTTATGTGAACTATATGGACGCTATTCTAATATATGTTTATGGAAAATTGTAGGGATACTGAACTGTATTGTTATATAGAACTGAAGATCCCAAAATCCCGTCCTGGCCCATGTGTGTGTTGAGCCGTTATGACGTAATAGGCTAGACTTGTTGTTGGTCCCGAGATAAACATTCAGGTGTAGGGGGGTGAATACACCTGAAAACTTTCTCAACTTAAAACGCAAACAGTCATATTCAGGAGAGTGCCTTGCTGAACAAGTTCAGTAGACCAAATATGTTGTTCTGAATAGCGTGGACAGAGTGACTGACTATACTGTGGCCTGCTACCTGACTGATGTCAGAATTCAGTACCGTTCAGTAAAAGTTCAGTAGAGTGCGGAAATGTGTAGGCCCAATTCAGTTGAATTTGAAAACATTTTTATTAAAACAGTTCCAGTATATTAGTGCAATCTTTTAAGCTTTGCTGAAACTGAGTTGAATGATTTTGAAAGATAGTTTTCAGTATGAACATAAATCAATGCAACAGTAAAAACATAACACAACAATTTTAAAGTGGTTCGAATATCAAACAATCCTACGTCCACTGTCCCGAAAAGATTAGGAGGCTATTTTATTATACTGAGTTAGTCTCAGTCGGTTTTTGCACTGGACAAACACTGGTCTTGAGGATTATACTGAGCAAGTCTTAGTTTACAAGTATCAAACTGAAGTGTTTGACAAACTCTCCAACTATGAAGGAGTTCTTTACAAGTAAGAACAGTTCAGGGGTGAACTAGTTCGATCTAAGCTATGGATATATTCAGCTGAGGTTAGGTTAGAGGGAAGGGAACAAGAAGGTGGCTTCTAGAGTGACGAACAGTGAGGAATAAGCTCTCTGGGTTCGTGTTCGATCACTTGGATACTAGAGGCTATTGATTCTAATACAGCTTGGTTCCCTTGAGCAAGTATGTCGCCTTTTGCTTGAAGTATTTCTCTGAAGATCTTGCGGAAAGCTTAAGTCGGTAGGTTTTTGCTCGTAATTGCTCGTGTGTTCTTCGATGTCAAGGTGAGCTTCGATTTGATTTTTCCCTCTATTTATAGAGGTGAGCCATGGAAAGATCCGTTGGAGACGACGATCCATGTGTCACTCTCTTTTGGGTAGCTAACGGCTCTTTCAAAGAGATCTGGCAGAGTCTTTTCCCGACATTTTTGGAAATAAGTTGACTTGCAGCTTTAATCAGAACTTGGACAGCTGACTGCTCGTCATTGGTCGAGGTGTAGAAAGTAGTTGAGACAAACAAACTTCTAGGCAGATCTGAAGCTGACTTCTCTGAATACCTTGAATACCTCGTATGACTCTACTGATTTAATAAGATAACTGACAGTCAAGAAGACTGTCTGGCCGTTGCTGAGTCTGACCTGGGGTTCAGTAGTATACTCCTGCTGAGTCCAACTCTACTGAAGGTCGACTCTGAGTTCAGTGAACTGCTCCTGCTGAGTCCAGTTCTACTGACTCCTTTCAGTATGTTGCTCTGCGCCGAGTCCAAAGACTATCGAAACTTAACACCTCTCGTAGGCCGCTCCTCTGCCGAGTCCAACACTACTGAGTCTTTACTCCATGGTACTGAGGCTGATAGTCTACTGAAGGATCAACAGACAGAACTGAGTGCCTGAACCATGTTGAAAGAATGTCTACTGAGTCTGAAACTCTTAGAGACAAAGGCATTACAATTACAACTCAATAGTTCACCAATCAAATTAGGGTTTGAGATCATTCAAATCTTCTAACACATATGCTACTGAATCATCTCCCAACACTTGTCTTGATTTTCATATATTTATTTTAGTCTAAGTCATGAGTAGAGAAGTTAAAGTTCCAGAGCCCCAAGTCATAAGTTCAGTAGAGCTCAGTAGTCTTCAGAGTCAGTAGCTGACAACACTCACCAGAAGATTCTCTTCAGTAGACTTTGGACTCAGTACGATCCATGATCTACTAATTAAGTGAAGAACTTAGTTGATTGTCTTCGAGTCAGAAGTTGACAACATTCAGTAGAAGATCCTCTTCAGCTGACTCGGAAAGAAGAATTAGTACGATGAGCTTTAATCTACTCATAGGCTGCGACTCAATTGCAGACCGTACAAGGAAAATCAACTGTCTGACCTTTATCAGTCGAATGTCAGCAGAGAACATTTAGTATACGAGGTTCAGAGAGTCAACTCAGGTAGAAGACTGATGTCTGACAAGTCTCACCTACCGCCGCATACCTCGACCAATGAGAAGCAAGCAAAGCTTATCTGCTCTGACACAAAAGGTGCTCTCATGCACAGAACGCCAACCACTCTGCTACGACATTTCAAAAATATATGGTTGTTTTCCTTGGAGTTTTGTGACACGTGGCATCGTTCTCTCCAACGGATCTATGTTTGGGTCACAACTATAAATAGAGAAGAGTCTCCAAGAAAATGTATGGGACATCAAGGGAACACAAGCTTTCAAGCGAAAAATCTCTAGCGAACTCAAAGCCATACACAACGAAGAACTTGCTCCTTGAAGATTATCTTTGTTTAGTTCTTCTCTCTAGAGAACCTCTAGCTCCCCTTCTCTATCTAAGCATTCATTGTAATATCTTAAGCTTAAAACCTTCGAAGGAGTTCACTTTTAGTGAATTGTTCTTACTGTAAGAACTCCTTCATTGTTGGAGACCGTCTTTCAAACTCCGGTTTGAATTTGTAAAGTCGCTGAGGACTATAACTTAGAAGGGTCTGTCCAGTGCACAAATACCTTGTTCAGGCTTGCTCAGATAAATCAACAAGACCTCATGTTCAGCAGGACCGTGGATGTAGGATCTTGCGTATCCGAACCACGTTAACAATTGCTTGTGTCGTCTACTGTTTTATTGCATTGTGCTCAAACTATTTACAAAATCGTACTTTTAATAAAACTGATTTGAAAAGTGCACCAGCCAAAACTGTTTTGGTTTGCATAAAACATTTTTAAAGAGATGAAGTTAAACCGGGCCCCACACTTATCCGCACAATAATCTGTGATTGAACTTCTCATACTGACCTTAGTTAGTAGAAAGAACTCAGCTACTGAATCACTCTGCCCCGTGATCAGAAGACTTATGTAGGACTGAACCCGTTCAGTAGCAAATCTCAGTATTTAGTTGACCTTCGTGTTGGAGGAAAAACTTGCAATCAGGTGTATTCACCCCCTACACCTTATACTCGTCTCTAGACCAACAATTGGTATCAGAGAGGTGTTCTTTTGATCATCGTTTTTGAAAATCTATTAGTCTACTCGAACAGATCCGAAAAACATTTTCACTGCACAAGCATCTCTTCATTCATCCTTATACTATTTGTCTATAATGTCTGATATGTCAGGTATTCAGATGGTACCTATGTTCTCTGTTGAGAATTATACGGTATGGCGCATGAGAATGGAGGCGCACCTTACATCGCTGCATGACAGCATGACTGATGTCCTCGAGACAGGACCAATCATTCTCATGATCGACAGTGTAGAATTTGTTGTAGTGGGAGGTGTAGGAGCACAATCTGGGGCGAATGTTCCCAAATATAAAGCTGCCTTCACGTCAGAAGAGAAGAAACTGCACAATCTTGACCGAGTAGTGCAGAATGCAATCCTGATGACGCTCAGTGATTCTCATGTCGGGAGAGCGCAGGACTGCAAGACGACAAAAGAACTTTAATACGCCCTGGCTGTACTGAGCCAAGGAACCCCACAGATTAAAGAAAATAAGCTCGAGCTAGAGCTTCAAAACTCTAAAACATTTGCCATGGAGCCCAGTGAATCCATTGACGAGCTTAGCGTCAGATTCACAAAACAGATCAATGTGAGCAATGGGCTAGGGAGGACGTTCACTAACAAAGAGATGAACACCAAGATCTTGAGAGCGCTGCCTCGACTAAAGTGGCTTCCTTTTGCTACTTATTTAAGTCGCTCTGATCTTAATGCTTTAACTCCTGATGTTATATTTTCAGAACTAAAGACGGAGGAGTTCGATCATAGTACCCCAATGGTGTGCTAGCGCTCCAGCTGACACACCAACTGACCATGCTTTTAAAGCAACAGTCAGCACCTTTGGAGCTAGCCCCAGTTCAGCAAGTAAGTCGGTTGCAGCATCAGTAGCGAAATCCACTGAGACTCCTCTTGTTGAACGACACACGCTTCTTGCTCTAAAATATCAAAGGGAGGAGGAAAGAGTCAGAAATATAAAGAAATACCACTGAGATTCCCCCTCAGGTAAGAAAGATAATCATGAAAGGGAAGAATCTAAACCTTCTCCTGAATGCAGGAACACGGAGCCTACTGCCAACCCATCCAATGACACATCTGAAAAAGGTGGCAGAGTATCCGTGTGTTACAACTGCAAGAAAGACGAACACTATCAGTACGATTGTCCGGAGCTCTCAGCTGCCCAACGAGCTGAACGGCAGGCCAGAAGAGATAAATTTGCCCGGAAGAGGCAGGCTTATATTGCGGGAGAGCTATCTGACGACTCAACAGAGGAAGATACATTCATGTATTCTTCTGAAGATGAAGCTGCATTCGTAGCTGTTGAGATCGGAGAATCAAGTTCTACACATCAACTAAACATTGCCTAATGGCTGGAGAAGAGGCTGAGGTAAACTCTAAACTGAATATAACCTCCTCTTCACAGAGCATACACAATACTTGCTCAGCTACGGGTGAACCTCTAGATGTGATCCAAGCTTATGAAGATTTGCTAGAGGAGAAAATTCAATTGAGCAGGGAGTTCAATAGAATAGTTCAGGAGTTGGAATAGGTAAAAGCTGAAAATCAGAGACTTTCTTTTGATTGTCAGGTCTTTACTGATTCAGAGAGTCTTGTTGAGCGAGAAAAGGAAGAAATTAAAACTCTCATGACTAAGTCTCAACACCGAGAAACTCGGATATCAGTCTTTACTAAGGACAATTCTGAGAAAGATACAAAGATATCTAGGCTCAGTCTGAAACTCGCAGAAGTTGAAAGAGATTATGAGTCACTCAGGAAGAGTGATGAAGTATGGCGAAGAATGATGACAGAGCAGTACCTAGGAGCCAATGAGAAGTTGGAGAGTATGCTTAGAGCACAGAGGCCAGTTTCCATTAAGGAAGGACTTGGCTACACACATGAAGCTTCAACCTCTATCTCAAAAAACTCAGAAAAGCTGGCTGATCGGTTTGTGAGAGGGAAAGTTCAAACTGCTAGATATTCTGACGCTGATTATGTAGGATGCAGGGTAGATCGAAAGTCAACTTCAGGAACGTGTCAGTTCCTGGGCAGTAAGCTCATATCATGGTTTTCCAAGAAACAACATTCAGTAGCGACGTCCACTTCTGAAGCTGAGTATATGGCTGCCGGAAGTTGTTGTGCCCAGATTCTTTGGCTTCGACAATAATTGTGTGATTATGGTATCATTCAAGATGAAGTGTCCATCTATTGCGACTCCACCAGTGCTATTGCAATCACTCAGAACCCAGTTCTTCATACTAGATGCAAGCACGTGGACATCCGACACCACTTTATCCGAGACCATATCGAGAAGAAGGATATCGAGATGGAGAAAATCCATACTGATAGACAAAGGACAAACATACTGACCAAACCACTGGCTGAGAATAGGTTCAGAGAACTCTCAGTTGAGCTAGGTCTACTGGATCCTACTGACCCGAGTCAGTAAAAATATTCAGTACGACAAGTCAGTAAGTCAAACTCAGTACTTGATTCAGTAGGGTGAATCATACAATACTCAGTAAGGGGGAATGTGAGACAAATACTGAGTCCTCAGTATCACGTCGATCCTCCTGATTTACATTTGGTAACAGCTGACCACAAGGTTCAGATGAAAAAGGTTTGAGTATTATGTGCAATATTTTACTCGGTGGCATGTGTGCATTTAATTGATCAGTAGCATACATTCAGTGGCATGAAGCACATTTATTTTCCTCCATAAATTCTTAAGGATACGCTCAGTAAAACCGTTTTCATTTAGAGCGCGGTATCCTAAGAACTGACTGTAGCGCATTTAATACATGTCATCTCACCTTACTCTAACTATGCAAATCTTACATAGGTCGAGATTATAGGCAGCTTAGTAATTATTCCATTTATAATATTAAATCCTAACCGTCCGTGAAAAACCAAGATTAAATCTTAACCTTCTGATATGAAAAATCGATTAGTATTCAAATCTATATATAATCTCTCGCTTATCTCCCACCTTCATCTTCGCCAGTACCATTTTTAAGATCTTTTCATAATCGTCATCTAGAAACTGCATTAGACTTCTCTCTCTCTCAAGCTCTTAAACATTCGTTAAATTTTTCATCTCTTATCTGCAAACTGACTTAGTCTACTTTCAAGTGCTAACAAATTTTTTGCAGATTCTAGTTGAAAATGGCAGCCTTCTCAAGCATCGTTCGGACGCCTGCAGTCATTGAAGAGATCATTCAGAGCAGGGTCCTGTTCGAGTCGACTATGGAGTTCCATCTATCGGAACTACCATACCTGGAGGAGATTTACTCCACTCTTCAGGCCTCTGGCCTGAAGACGCTTCTGACAAAGCAGCCTCATGCTTGTCTTCCGAGACAAGTCGTTGAATTTTACTTCAACATGCGTCAGGTGGAGGGAACAGACGTAGAGGTCACCGATATGAGGTACATGAAGGAGGTTTCACCTCAGACATGGGAGGAGAGCCACGCCGACATCAGCATCGTCGAAGGGCTGAAGATAATATTCAACCTTCCCGACTATGTCATATCTCCTATTGGATACAAGGAAGCAGAGCTCAATGTTTATATCAGGCATTTCTACGGGAGAGATGGCATATTCTTCAAAGAAACATTTCCAAAGAGTCAGCTCCTGCCAGAATTCAGAGGCCTGACGTACGTTGTTATCCATATCCTCACTAGCGCGGCTAGTTCTTTTGACCACCTGTCCAAACCTAGACTCCAGATGATGGTAATCATGGACGGAGCTAAGGTTAACTGGGCTAAGTTCTTTCTTTCTGAACTGACGGCTCAGTCGTAGAAGTTTGTTGCTGGAGAAATAGGAGAGAGAAGACTAACTCTTGTCGGCAAACTTCTGTACGGGACTAAGGTTTCAACGCTGATAGAAGCATCAGTATCCTCGCATGCGTCATTTGACGACATGAAATACTTTGACAAGAAACTGATCAAGTTCAGGTCGAAAACCGCTGTCGAAAAGTCCATAGGTCGTGGAGCTGCACTGAAGAGGCCTTTGACTGAATTGCCTTTATGTACCGAACAACCGAAGAGAAAGAAGCTGACAAAGCCGGAAGCTTCTAAGGCTGTTTCTCCGCCTCCCCCACAGGTGGAAACCATACTAGACTTATACACAAGCATTAAAGGTGCCACTCTCAAAGATAAAGTCCAAAGAGTCAGTATTGAAGAAACTCAGTTGGAGTACGAAGCTGAACCAACTACTGAGGTATCTTTAGAGCTACCAACCACAGTTCAACTGACCAGACTTAGGGCTGAATCCGAAGTCATTGAACAGATCCCTGGAATTGCCAACTATCAGGATCTGGTGGATGTAGCTGTCAGGGCAAGGACTCAGATGCTGCTGAGATTCCTAAACTGGGATATTCTCGCTGACTTGATCCAGCAGTATTCGATATCCACATTACTGGCAGAGGAGCAACAACTGCAGTCTGAGATAGAGTTTGGAGAACCCTCAGACATTGCATCCTTTGAAGACTTGAGATCATCTATGCTATATCTTCTAGAGCTGAAGTCTTCCTCCTCTCCTGCCAGAGATCCTTCGCCCATTGACCATCCAGCTGAAGGTGATGATTCCGCACCCAAGGATGCAGAGCAGGGAGATTCTCCTGAGGGCAAAACTCCTAGCGAGAAGGGTGATTCACCACCACCACATCCTGCATCTGGTGCTGCCCCTGTTGCCTCTTCTTCAAGACAACAACAACTCGCCGCCTCTGAGCAAAGGATCGGTACATCCTCATATCAGATCAAACCAATCGGTACCATATCCTCGAGGACCATCAATTGAGTTATCAGGAAGCAAGGAGAAAAAAATCGTCTCCTGGCTAAGGATGTCCACCTGAAGTGGTCACAATATACGAAAGCTCAAACTGAGCGCGTTGATGCCCTCACCAGAGAAGTCAAGAAGATCTCTAAAGCCCCTACGCCAAACTTTTAGGAGATCATCGAGACTGCTCTGGCTGCTCATAAGCAGAACTTGGCCACTCAGTGCCAGCAGTTGCTTGAAGCTCAATCGTAGAAATTCTCAGAGCAACTGGCTACGGCAATGGCTGACGTCCAGAAAACAATGGATGAAAGGAACAGAGCTGCATCTTCCAGTGTAGCTAAAGCTCTTGAAACTCAAGCTATAGCTCTGAACCTCATCCGGTCTGACTTCAAGGAGTCACTCGAAGCATCTCTTCTGCAGCATAGAACTCAATCTGAATCCCATATCAAGGAGATTTGACGTGATCAAGAGACTGAATGGGAACATTATTGCGATGCTGTCGGGGATTTCAACTCCACTTCCGCCCAGATCAAAGCTTCTATCTACAAGCTCGAAGGAGAAGTAACAACTATCAAGACCTTACTGACCTCGACTAATGATGCCAAAAAGGGGGAAGGAAAGGGAAAGAAGCTAAGGGGGGAGATAATTCAGAGGCTAAGGACGGGGAACAAGATAAGGGGGAAGAAACGATAGAGATAGAGGAGTTCATTGCTCTCCCCCTCCCCCCATTCCAAGAAGAAAAGGCTAAGGGAAAAGCCTCAGCTGAAGGCCATGCAGAGCCTCAGCAGATAATTACGCAGTTGACTGTGCAGGCTGGTGGATCAGGAGAAGGATCCTCAGCTCAGGCACACATTGATGAGATAGCGGATTTTGTCGAGGGAACAGAGGACATTGAGCCTCCGCCGCCGAAGAGGCCTGACAAGGAGATTGCTACTGAAAGCTCTCCCCCTCCATCGCTTAAGTTCAGATCCAAGTAGGAACAAGAGGCGCATGACGAACGCGTAGCTCAGCAGCTACAGGATAAGCTCGATCATGAAGCCCGACACGAAGAGGCCAAATTGAAGAGAAAGACAAAAGTCCCAGTGCCCAGGTCGTCAAGGAGTCAGGCTCAACAAATGAGAATTTAGAAGCAAAAGCTAACACCTCCTAAAAAGACTCAGCAGAAGCAAAAATCGACTGAAAAATCAGCTTCTGAGTTTACTAAAGACTCCGACACTGACAACCTACCACTTTCTGAAAGGCTAAAGAAGAAGACTCCCAAGCTTACAACAGAACAAATTGCAGAGAAGAAAGCCTTGTGGGACGCAATGGCCTCGACTTCAGAGCTAGAGAGAGGCTTACAGCTGAAGCCAGAGAGAGACTGAGAAAAGCCGAACTGACAGAGCATATCGCACGTACTGAAAAAGCAGCTAGGGAAGCAGTTCCAGTAAAAAGCAGATAGATCCCAAGGACTTCCAAGTTCAATAAACGCGGTGAGCAGAAGCCACCTCAGGAAAACTCCATTCCGCCGCGTAGACAAATGGATCCCCTGGAACCTGAATGAGGAAATGGAAGGTCTGAAAGAAGATTTCATCAAAGCATACTATGTATGGCAATGCTACTCAAGTGAAGTTCCACCGGTCAAACTGTTCGATCAATTCCTATACAACTAGGACCCCAACTTCAGAGCTCAGATCTAATTGCTCATTTACAAGGATAAATTGCCATTTGTTACGCCTGCATACTGCCAACTGACCCCTCCTAGGACTCTTCAAGGAGCCATTTGCACCAAGGAGATAGAGGAAGAGGTGGAGATAGCCATGAAACGACTTGATCTTTCCTCCCAGTCGCAACTATATCTTCCAAATATCAAGCGTCTGAGGGAAGCTATCTCAGATCATATGGGCTTGATCCTCCTGAGGCCAAATCTGCAGACTTCAAATCCAAAATCAAGAAATTCAGATCTCACAAGTAGCAGACTTAGCCATCTTTGTATCTTTGCCTCTTTCTCTCTCTCCTTTCTACTTTAGTGTTGTACTGATTGTATTGTAATCTCTTTACATCTATAAAATCAGTATTTCACTTTGGCCAGACAACCATTCATTGTCTTACGGCTTGGGTTATTTATTTTTAATGACCAGACACACACTCACTGTCCTGATTTCTTCTGATGTGCCTATCTTAGTAAGCTGATTAACCTGTGCATAATTCCTTCCGTTGTTATTAACTCAGCTTTTGGGTTAGTAGTTTAGTGCTTAGTGGTTTTGGCATCATCAATTATGGGAAAATTGTAGGGATATGAGTCAGTGGTTTAGTAGACCATTGCTAGGGGGTACATAGAACTTCACTCAGTCAGTAATTTATGTAAACTATAGGGACGCTATTGTAATATATGTTTATGGGAAATTGTAGGGATACTGAACTATATTGTTATATAGAATTGAAGATACCAAAACCCCATCCTGACCCCTGTGTGTGTTGAACCGTTATGATGTAACAGGCTATACTTGTCTTGATTTTCATAGATTTATTTTAGTCTAAGTCATGTAAGGGGTATATTGTTGGACTGAACTTCAGTGGAGAAGTTAAAGTTCCAGAACCCCAAGTCATAAGTTCAGTAGAGCTCAGTAGTCTTCAGAGTCAGTAGCTGACAACACTCACCAGAAGATTCTCTTCAGCAGACTTTGGACTCAGTACGATCCATGATCTACTGATTAAGTGAAGAACTTAGTTGATTGTCTTCGAGTCAGAAGTTGACAACATTCAGTAGAAGATCCTCTTCAGCTGATTCAGAAAGAAGACTAAGTACGATCAGCTTTGATCTACTGATAGACTGCGACTATAGATTGCGACTCAATTGCAAACCATACAAGGAAAATCAACTGTTTGACCTTTATCAGTCGAATGTCAGCAGAGAACATTCAGTATACAAGGTTCAGAGAGTAACCTCAGGTAGAAGACTGATGTCTGACAAGTCTCATCTACCGCCGCATACCTCGACCAATGAGAAGCAAGCAAAACTTACCTGCTCTGACACAAAAGCTACTCATGTACAGAACGCCAACCACTCTGCTATGACATTTCGAAAATATATTGCTATTTTCCTTGGAGTTTTGTGACACGTGGCATCGTTCTCTCCAACGGATCTATGCCTGAGTCACAACTATAAATAGAGAAGAGTCTCCAAGAAAACGCACGGGGCATCATGGGAACACAAGCTTTCAAGCGAAAAATCTCTAGCGAACTCAAAGCCATACACAGCGAAGAACTTGCTCTTTGAAGAATATCTTTGTTTAGTTCTTCTCTCTAGAGAACCTCTAGTTCCCCTTCTCTATCTAAGCATTCATTGTAATATCTTCAGCTTAAAACCTTCGAAGGAGTTCACTTTTAGTGAATTGTTCTTACTGTAAAAACTCCTTCATTGTTGGAGACCGTCTTTCAAACTCCGGCTTGAATTTGTAAAGTCGCTAAGGACTATAGCTTAGAAGGGTCTGTCCAGTGCACAGATTCCTTGCTGAGGCTTGCTCAGATAAATCAACAAGACCTCATATTCAACAGGACCGTGTATGTAGGATCTTGCGTATCCGAACCACGTTAAAAATTGCTTGTGTCGTCTACTGTTGTTTTACATTGTGCTCAAACTGTTTACAAAATCATACTTTCAATAAAACTGACTTGAAAAGTGCATCAACCAAAACTGTTTTGGTTCGCATGAAACGTTTTTAAAGACACGAAGTTAAACCTGGCCCCACACTTGTCCACACAATATTCTGTAACTGAACTTCTCATACTAACCTCAGTCAGTAGAAATAACTCAACTACTGAATCACTCTGCCCCGCGATCAGAAGGCTTATCTGGCACTGAACTTGTTCAGTAGCAAATCTCAGTATTTAGCTGACCTTCGCGTTTGATGAAAAATTTGCAATCATGTATATTCACCCCCCTCCCCCCCTTCCTCTACACCTGATACTCGTTTCTAGACCAACACTCATAAATTTCTCTCGTAATGAAAAATTACATCTCAATAATATTGAAATTAATTCGTGAACTCGGTGACGCTAAGGAATACGAACTGTCCAATGTCACAACTTAAGCAGCGCATAATTCAAACGTACGTACTCATTATATTGTTTGCATATTAAAATTGTGACATAAATTAAAAATGAAAAGATTGATCAATGTCAACGAATCAAATTGCATCGATCAGTTTATAATATTGAAAACCCCCATTGTCAAAATGGTGGGTCAGGGTCGCACACAGATATATAAATACGAATATATGTATAATATGTGAAAGACTCTTTGTTAAATAAATCTGTCCGGAGTCACTAAAATAGTAACTAATTTGGTTTCTGGTTATGTAAAATTAGATCGAACTTGGTTTCAAATACATCATCTGTCTCATTCATACGGAGTTTAAGAAACTTAATTTGTGTGTAATTAATACGAACTCAAATTAATGACTTTTTATAATTTATAGTGTAATTTTAATCCGATATCTATACAAGATTATATAAATGGGACGGAAGAAATATTAGTTAGAAAGATTATGAACGGTAAGATCTGAAAAAAAACTGGTAACAATATTAATAATTTAATATCATTAACTTAAAGATATCGTTACAAAGCCTAAAAGGTTAATACAATATATTATTTTTTAATTAATTACATTATATATCATGACGCACAAATTATTAACCGTATGATTAATAATAGCAATATATTTAATATGGTATATTACTTTATTCGATAACGGTGCTTTTTTACAATTTCTATGTTAGTCCCACTTGTCTTTATGTGAAAATTTATCCTCTAATTGGCTGGTAGAGAGAGGGGCATATGCTTACAAGGACGTACAGACATAATTTGTTTCTGGCTGTATATGCTTAATATTTAATAAACACTCATTCATCAGCAGAGTTTCACGAGTTTACTATATTTGTCTTCATACAGAAAATTAATGTAAATTGTTTGATTTAGTGGATAAATTTTTAATATATTTGTTATCATGATGGTGACTACTAAATTTGATTAATGTAATGATCATTGATTAGTTATAACACTCAATAGCTAAGTTGACCTTTTTACTTGTTTACATTCACAAATCAAAAGAAAAAAAAAATCATATTCTCCTACTGTCCCATTAAAAACGTTTTGTATTCCTGATATGATTGGAGCATATTATTAAAACTGTTGTATTTGTAAAAATGACAAAGAATGTGTTGACAAGAATTAACTAGCCACAAATCAAATAACAATATATCATAGAATACTATTTTCTTACTATTCGTAGCCAAAAGAAGCAAGACTCTTAAAATAGGACGAAGATAGTATTATATATAGATGGTGATATTGAACATGTTGGTCCTGAGTGTTGGGATTTTGTATACTGGAAGCACTTTTTATGCTTGTATACAATGTGTTTTTGTCCTTACCACTGTTTTATTCTTCTATCTGATAAATATGTATATTTGCACATGTTATCCTTTATCTTGTATAAAAGTTAGATTTGTGTGGTGTGTCGGGTATCACAGAAGACAACACAAATTGGTTGAACTGACAAGATATAAACAGTTATCACAGCTGAGACAACTTAAGCATAAGTTGTCGGTTTAAGCTGCAGTTTAGATAAGAAGTGGCTTGTCTTAGCTGCTTGTCTTTACTGGTACACTTAAGGTGGTGTATTGACGGATCACAGTGAGATGTGTTTTCCTAACCGACCTTAGTGGAAAACCAAGATCTCGGTGACTTTGCTGGTCTTAAGCTTGGTAAGACTTCAGCTGAGTGCATTTGGCTATCTATCACTTTGACCTACTATGGTGAACGTCATCGCGACCGGATCTACGTATCTTGGGTGTTAGTAGTTATTTGTGGCTCAGGCTGGTTGTCTGTATCTTGCATCCGTATCCTAGTAAAATGGGTTGATAATATCCCCTGAGGAACTCGAAAGGATTAGCACACTAAACTCGGCCGGTTGATTAAGTTCAGGTGTGTTAATAAGGTCGAGTGGTACTACTCAGGAATATAAGATGTTAATTAATTTAAGCTGTCAGTGAGCTTAATTAATTAACGGATATTTCTATCTTAAATACGTAGATCGATTAAGTCTAAAATACAAGCCTTTGCTCAAATTGGGATAAAGGGGTAAGTCAGCACGGATTCTCTAGTGGAATGAATCTGTGTTAATTAATTAATTTTGCTCTGGGCTGAGCATGGATTATTAATTAATTGAAGGCCCAACTTTATTTCTTGTATTGGATCCCTGATCTGGCCCAATTAGTTGTCTAGTAATTTATTGTCTCTCAGAATTCATTATTAATGGATTACTGTATTTTACATTATTTAATAATGTTATTTATCTCGAATTAATTGGTTGGGCCAATTAATTGATAAATATTAGTAGCCCAGTAAATTAATTAATTATATTATGGGCTGGTTATGTGGAAGCCCATTAGAAATATAATTAAATTAATGGGTTACAAATATATTAATATTATATTGGCTTTTGAAGCCTATATATATCAGTATTCTGTTCAGAAACAGATTACACACACATACACATATACACACGCACGCGTGAGTAGAGAGAGACAAAAAAATTATTTTCTTCAGTTCTCTGACCACCCAGAGGAAGAAAAAGGCCGGGATACAGATCAGAAGGTCTAACACAGGAGCAACAATCAAAGCCGCGACAACACAACAGGAGGAAAGTAGCGTTCCTAACCTAAATTATTCCTTCACTGAGACGTGGTTCAAGTGTGGAGGGGGGGGGGTTGAATACACCTGAATACAGATTCTTTTCTCAAACGCGAAAGTCAGCTCTAGCTGAGTTTGCTACTGAACTGAGTCAGGTAGCTAGATATGCTTTAAGATCGCGTGGGCAAATATTTCTTCTACTGAGTTCAGCTCTACTGACTTGAGTCAGTCGAACAGTCGTTCAATATCAAAGTTGTGTGCGGAAGTGTAGGCCCTATTAAACGTCTCGGTTGGAAAATCGGTTTTATGTAGAGTAGATGAAATAAAGTTTTAATGCAATATGATCAGTTAAGGAAAGCAGTAAATCAACACAACAGATTTTTAAAGTGGTTCGGACACACTGGGTCCTACGTCCACTATCCTAACCAAAGCAGGATACTTGTTATATTTATACTGAGCAAGTCTCAGTGATCTGTTCTCAAGACAGATACAAACTTGATACTTATACTGAGCAAGTTCTCAGTGTTCTGTTCACATGACAGGTTCTCTACTTATAGTCGTAGTGACTTTACAAGGGTTTCAAACTTAAAGAGTTTAAGGTTTCTCCGACTATGAGGAAGTTCTTACAATAAGAACGTTTTCACAAGAATGTGAATTTCCTCGGGGTTTCTAAGATATGAGTATTACAATTAGGCTCGCTTAGATAAGATAAGGGGAACAAGGATAACTCTAAGTGATGAACTAAGAGGTTCTTCTATGAATGCTAGTTCTTCACTGGATTCTTCGATTGAGTTTTAAAAGTTTTTGTGCGTCGATAGCTTTGGTTCCAGGTATTGTCTCTGCATGAAGAATCTCCTCTTATATAGTCGTCGATTGTGAATAGATCCGTTGGAGAGGGGTCTAGTCACGTGTCAAAAAACAAGAAAAACGGTTCCTCAAATTTGAACGTTGATGAGTAGGTGCAATGTAGAGATACGCCTCTTTTTCAGTCTAGGAGCAGCTTTGTCAGAAAAGATAAAGCGTTGTGTTGGTCCCGAGAGTACGTTCAGGTGTAGAGGGGGGGGGGATGAATACACCTGAAAACCGATTTCTCAACTTAAACACGAACAATCCTTTTTAGGATAGTGTCGTACTGAACAAGTTCAGCAGACCAGATAAGCTGTTCTGAATCGTATTGCAGAGTGACTGACTCTACTGAGACCTGCTAGCTGACTTAGAGTCAGAATTCAGTATCGTTCAGATAGAGTTCAGTAGTGCGGAATAGTGTAGGCCCAAATTCAGTTAAGTTAGGAAAACGTTTTTATCAAAACAGTTTCAGTAGATTAGTGCAGTCTGTTAAGTTTGCTGAAACTCAGTTGAATGATTTGAAAGATATTTTCAGTATGAACAGTAAATCAATGCAACAGTAAAAACATAACACAGAACACAGAGATTTTTAAAGTGGTTCGGATCCAACAATCCTACGTCCACTATCCCGAAGGATCAGGAAGCTATGTATTATACTGAGATAGTCTCAGTTGGTTTGTACGCTGGACAAACACTGGTCTTGAGATTTATACTGAGCAAGTCTCAGTTTACAAGGTTATCAAACTAAGTGTTTGAAAAACTCTCCAACAGTGAAGGAGTCCTTTACAATAAGGATCAGTTCAGAAGTGAACTCCTTCGTCTAAGCTATGGATTTAGTCTATTGATCTTAGGTTAGAGGGATAGAGAATAAGGATGTGGCTTCTAGAACGACGAACAGCTGAATGTAAGCTTTGGGTTCGTGTAACATCATTTGAATACTAGAGGCTGTATTAATCGATTCAGCTTGGTTCCCTAAGAGCAGAAGTGTAGTCTTTCGCCGGAGATTGTTTCTTCGAACTTCTTGTGGAAGACTTATTCTTTTTTGAATTTGCTCGTTTGAATGCTCCGTGTGTTCTCTCATGTATGCGAAGGTTCGGTGAGCTTCAAATTTAATTCATCCCTCTATTTATAGAGAAGAGATTAGGATAGATCCGTTGGAGATGACGATCCTTTGTCTCTCTCTTTTGGGTAGCTAACGGCTCTTTTGAAGTATGGTGGCAGTGTCATTTTCCTCCATTTCTGGAAAGTTGTTGACTTGCAGCTTTAATAGATATAAGATACGTGGCTGCTTGTCATTGGTCGAGGTTCAGAAAGTGGTTGAGACAGAACAGACTTCAAGGAGATCTGAAGCTGACTTCTCTCTTCCTCGTATTGACTCTGCTGATTTGACTTTTAAAGATCCTGTCAGTCAGAAGACTGTCTGGCCGTTGCTGAGTCCGATCTCCGATTCCATAGCATGCTCCTACCGAGTCGGGCTCTACTGTAGATCAGCTCTGAGTTCACTGAACTACTCTCGCCGAGTTCGGTTCTATCGACTCCTTTCGGATATCTTGCTCCTCGCCGAGTCCAAGATATTCGAGTCTTCTACTTCTGGTGCTAAGGCAGATAATCCACTGAGTGCCTGAACCAGAGCAGAGTGTCTGCTGAGTCTGAAACATCAGAGACAAAAATAGATTACAACGAAAAGGTTCACCAATCAATATAGGGTTTTGGGATCTTCAAATCTTCAGTAAACGTTCAGAGCGCAAGGCTACTGAGTTAACTTATTAGCTGAGAAGACTGAATCATTTCCCAACATTTCCAACATTGCTGAGGACAGAATCATCACCCAACATTTTCCCCCTATTTGATGATGCCAAAACCTAATAACCTGACAACTAATCAACCTAACATTATGATTTATCAGAAACAGAGCCCCTTACAAAATATTACAAGTAGGATCCGTGGAATTGTTCTTCAAGTCCTAGACTACTGAGGGCATCAGGGCAGAAAGTCAGAACCTATACAGAGTCTAATCAACATTTTCCCCCTGTCTTGACAACATATTCCCCCGAACACTAAGCAGTCTATCAGAATCTAGCTAAGCTACAACTGACAGTAAATAACAATAGTGAGTATGTGAGTCAGTAATCACTTCAGTGATTCTGAGTGTTAAGCATAAACAAACACGGCTATCCAGACAATAAGGAATTGTCAAAGCCAAACAGAGATGTTATATATATATATGAGAAATTCAGTACAGATACATGTCTACTAGACTAAAAGAAATAAAGAAAGATACAAGGAGAATACAACAGCAAGAATCATTTGAACTGCTTGATCATGTCTTTGAAATCTTGTGATTGAGTTTCAAGAAGAGGCACTCCATACATGCGGTATGTGATCTTTCTCAGCTTCAGTATCTCAGCAAACTCCGCTGGGTTTTCTTCATCAAGAAATTTGGCTTCAGCAGCGTCCTTCACTTCTTTCTCTATCACTCCATAGCGGATGGATCCGTCTAGTCTTTGTGGGGGTGGCAGGATTCTGGATCAGGAACTCTGACCTCAACATTTTTCTTGACATCTTTTTGAAGTCTGGCATACATTTCCAGATCAGCTCTCATTAGCCATTCAGTATAAGCCACTGTCTTGTGTTTCTCAGACCAGAATCTCCAGAAGTAGTTTCTCTTTATAAATTCAACTTTCAGCGTCTCCCACCTCTAAGTAACTTCCCACAGAATCTATTCATCCACTCTAGGCCATCTTTGAGTCTTCAAATCAGTAGGCTTCCTGAATTTCCTGTATTTGTAGGGAATGTCAGCCTTTGCAGGGATCCTCTGACTCACTTCCTTTTCAGTCCTCAGCCTGAGAGCTTCAAGATCAGCCATTCTTATCCTCTCTCTGGCTGCTTCTAACTGTCTGGCCTCTTCACCTTTATATAGGTACCTATCCAACTGAGCCCAGATCTCTTCCATTTCTTGTTCTTGTGCCTTCGAGGCAGTGTAGGAGGGCTTATGAGGCATCTCTTCTTCTGAGTCAGTAGGTGTGGAAGATTTCTCTTTAGAAGTTCCCTGCTGCCCAGTTGACTGCTGCTGCTGCTGTTCCTTTTCTTTTTCTTTGTCAGCCTCGTCGCTGAGCTTAAGTGTTCTAAGAGGCAGCCTAACTCCTGTCTTCTTGCCTCCAGCTGGAGCCTTGGTTTTGCCTTTAGCAGGCTTTTTCTTGGGTTTATTCGCGGCTTCAGCTTCAGCTATCTCCCTAGCCAGCTTTTCATCGGCTGCTATCTGAGCCTCCTCCTCCGGAGTTATGAACCTCCTAGGTCCTTTCTTCTTGGAGGGAGGGGTTGGGAGTTTCAGTACCTTTTTGCCTTTGCCGACAACTGGAGGAGGAAGAGGGGCTTCTTCCTCTTCTGTCTCCTCAGCATACTCAACAACTTCTTTTATAATATCTGAAGGAGTTTGTGTTGCGTGAGTTGCGACCTCTTTGGCTCCTGAGCCACTTGGGACAGTCTCAGCAGATACTGCAGCTCCTGCTGCTGAGACACCCTGGGCCTCGCCAGTATGTGAAGGTCTAGTGGGGGCAGATGACTGAGTCTGAGATGCCCCTGCCACTGTCCTTGCTCTCTTCGGAGCTTTCAGTATCAACTCCTTAGTTCCTTTTTCAATAAATCCTTCCCCCTTTTTGGCATAAGCAAATCGGGTAGAGGGCGGAGCAGATACCTTGCTGTTCAGGCTCTTATATGCGTCGGATAGATCATCCAACATATTGTGGAGTTTTGTCAGCTTCTCATGCAGCTCGTTTCTCTCGTTAGTGAGCTGAGCGTTGTACTTCGTATGTGAGAGATCAGCTGCAGCCTGAAATTCTTTCAGCTGCTTCTCCACCTTCTCTTCAATAACCTTCTGAATATTTTCCAATCTGAGGTCAGTGGCTTGAGAGATGGCGGTGACGGATTCAGTATGAGCGGTATGGGCGACCTTGTAATCATTCAGCAATTTAACTTGGCCTTCCTGAATCGTCTTGAGCTGTTCTTCGAATTCAGCTCGCTGTGCAGTTAGGGCATTCGTCAGAATGCTAGAGAAGTCAGGGACTGGAGATGTTGAGATTGCGGTTCTGAGTCCCTGCAACTCTGCGCTCTGAGCCTCAGTGGTTTGCCGCCATGTTTTGTGGACGGTTCGGGCGAGTAGGCGATTCTGAGTGCCTTGGTTCCTCAGCGCCCTGGCCACTGATTTCGAACATCGGCTTTTCGAGCTGGGCGCTACTTCGAAAGCAGATTCGAGAAGGAGCTGAGAAGGATCAGCAGCCTTCGAAGTACCAGCCGCCGACTGCCCGGGTCCAAGGATGCTGAGTGGAGGTTCAGCAGTAGATTTATGAACATCCTTGGCCGGTTGAGTTCCCTCATCAAGCTTCTTAGGGCCTGAATCACGGGGTGGGTCCTGACCATCGGGGTCAGACCCATCTGAGGGCGCAGGTGCTGAGACAGGTTGTCTGTCGTTCAGCATCGCGAGCATGGCCGCCCTCAAGTCTTCGAGCGTGCCGAGGTCAAACGGCTCAGAATAGCCAATCTTTCCTCTGATCAGCAGCTCTTCCTCATGAAGCTGTTCGCAATAGTGGTGGATAATGAGTCTCTTCAGGTTGTGCCACTCCTGGAACCTTATCAGCATGTGGAGCCTCGCCTGCCTTGCAAGTAAGACAAGGTCACTGTGGCTGGCGATCTCCGGTATGGCTTCAGAAATCCCTCGGGAGGCTCTGGATTTGAGAGTTGTGGCCTCCATCCCGATATACTCTGACTCTGAGGCTGTCTCCGAGTCCTCAACTTCAATGGGAGACGCATGTTTCTCAGCAGATGGGATGCTGCTGAGTGGTGGGACGTCCAAGGGGCTTTCTAAGGTCTGAATTTCTTCAGCCTGAATATCTTCAGCTTGGACCCCTTGGTCCACGGTTTCACCATGCTCAGTGGAGACGGCCTTCCCTACTGACTGTGTCTTCTCAGAAGACTCTGGCTCATCCCTCAGCTGTAGAGGCGGCTCAGCAATCACGGCCTCTGGCTCCGCCTCAGTCTCAGTAGGCACAACCTCGCTGACTTTCTTCAGCCTTTTGGTTGGTGCCTTAGGCGTTGATTTGGGAGGGGACCTCTTCTTCGTTGGCGTGGAATTCTGCTGAGTCCCGGCCTTTGGTACAGCGGGCCCTGAGCCGATCTGCTGAAGGGCCGCTGCCCTGTTCTGGAATCTGACCTTCTTCACATTAAAGTATTGCTTGTCGGCGAAGGTGATGCTGTCAAACTCGCTGAAGTCTTCGATCATGACGGAGAGCTTCAGTCCGTATAGGAGCTTCCCTTTGACGCTCAGCCTCTTGGATGTTTTGTCAAATTTGGCTGATTGCATCATGAATTCTCTGAGGAAGAACTCAGTCCAGTTTATCTTGGCCCGGTCATAAATGGCTATCATCAGTTGTAGCTTGGGTCTGGACACTTGGTCGAATGAGCCTGCTTGGCTTGTCAGAAGCTGAGTCACTATGTACGCCAATGCTCTGTATTGAGGGAACATTGTGTTCTTGGGAAAAGCAGCTCTGAAAATTGTTGGCTTCCCGCAGAACTCAGTAAGGTACTCGTCCACCAGATCGTCTTTGTAAGCGACGGTTGTGATTCCTTCATTTGGCAGGTTGAAGCTTTTCTGAAGAGCTTCACGGATTGACATCTGCTTCACTTCGATAGATGTGCGTGAGAGATCGCCTACTGAGTGAACGACGAATCGGCCTCTGATGTCTCCGTTTACTGAATCGGAGTTCAGATAAATTCCTGCAACATGATGAGGGAGGAAGAAGGTTGGCTTCCTTGTAGGGAATACTTCCAGTCCGGTCTCACGAAGGGCGTAGAAGATCTCCTCCATAAAGTCGAGATCACACTCGTCGAACTCCATGACTGGCTCGCACCAGACACGATCCTTTTCCAGGATTTTTTGCATATCGGCAGGAGCATCTACATGTGTTCCTGTCATTTTAATAATATGCAAACACAGTGCTAGTCAGTATTAGATAAGATATAAGAGAAATTATTGAAAGATCATACGATACTGAAAAGATCATTGAAAAATTACCAAAAGATTTTCTGAGGAGTTTTAATGGATAGAATATATATAACTAAGCAAGTAATAGTCTCAGAAAATCTAGGGCACTTAGGATATTTGCAGAGATGAAATGGCGGTTCCAAACATTTGAACACTTATATATATCTAGGAGAAGATAAACAGTTAAATATCAAGGGTTCAGTTTGAACACGCTTTTTGAGATGGACGGCTAGGATTAAGTTTTATAAAATAGGTAATGATCATATTAGCCGCCTAAGTCAAAAGCCAGTTGTGTATAGCCTAAGTAGTAACTTGATACGACATGCATTTAATGCGTTGCAGAGTTGAGCATGCTGTTACATAGAATGTCGTGTATTAAATGTAGTCCGTTAAAATTAAATGACATTTTCTAAGGCATTGAATACGGTGCTGAATCTGATTCATAAATGCACAGAACAGTTCTATTAGCTACGGAGTAGAGATACGGAAACCTGTCAGCTAAACATCGTAGTCAGCTGATACCTCGTGTAGATGGTTGCTGAGCCTCTACGTACTGATTTTAATCAGTACTGAGAGTGAACATTCCCCCTTACTGAATGCTCCTCCCCTGAATCCTCTTACTGACTGGAGTCAGTAGGGTCCAGCAGACCTAGCTCTACTGAAAGTTCTTTGAATCTGGCTTCAGCTAGAGGATTGGTCAGTATATCAGCCCTTTGATGGTTAGTATGGATCTTCTCCATCCTGATATCCTTCTTTTCGACATGGTCACGAATGAAGTGGTGTCTGATGTCCATGTGCTTGCATCTCGTATGAAGTACAGGATTCTGAGTGATTGCAATGGCACTGGTACTGTCGCAGAAGATCGGCACTTCATTCTGAATGACGTCATAGTCGCGTAGCTGCTGTCTCAGCCAAAGGATTTGGGCGTAACAACTTCCGGCAGCCATGTATTCAGCTTCAGTAGTTGACGTCGCTACTGAATGCTGTTTCTTCGAGAACCATGAGATCAGCTTACTGCCAAGGAACTGACACGTTCCAGAAGTTGACTTTCGGTCAATTCTACATCATGCATAGTCAGCATTAGAATAACCAGTTAGTTCAATATTATCATCAGCTAGATACCATAAACCCATGTCAGGTGTTCCTCTGAGATAGCGGAGAATCTTCTTTGCTGAGTCCATGTGACTCTGCTTAGGATTCGCCTGAAATCGAGCGCAGACACCTACAACATAAGTTATGTCAGGACGAGTAGCTGTTAAATATAATAAAGAACCAATTATAGCACGAAATTCAGTTTGGTCCACTGATACTCCCTTTTTATCAAGATCAGTCTTCATATTTATGTTCATCGGGATCTTGATTGGTTTGCCGGATGTACAACCGAATCTCTTGATGAGGTCTCGAGTGCATTTGCCTTGATTGATAAATGTTCCCTTCTCAGATTGTTTGGCTTGAAAGCCGAGAAAATAGTTCATCTCTCCCATCATTGACATCTCGAACTTGTCCTTTATCATTTTCTCAAACTGCTGACACATGATGACGTTCTTCGAGCCGAAGATGATGTCATCTACGTAGATCTGCACAAGTAATAGGTCATCTTCCAGTCGAATGCTGAATAATGTGCGGTCTACTGTGCCCTTCTGAAAACCTTTTTGAAGAAGAAACTCACATAGGGTATCGTACCAAGCCCTGGGTGCATGTTTTAACCCATACAGAGCCTTTCTGAGTCTATAAACTTGATGTCCCTGCTGAAAGCCGGGAGGCTGTTCCACATAGACTTCTTCTTTTAGTACGCCGTTCAGGAAAGCAGACTTCACATACATTTGATATACTCTGAATCTTTGATGTGTTGCGTAGGCAAGGAATAGTCTGATTGCCTCCAATCTTGCAACTGGAGTGAACGTTTCATCGAAATCTATCCATTCAGCTTGACAGTAGCCTTTTGCCACTAGTCTTGCTTTATTCCTTACTATGACATTGTTTTCATCTCGCTTGTTCTTGAAGACCCATTTGGTTCCGATCACATGTTGATGTCGGGGTCTATCAACAAGCTCCCAAACTTCGTTTCTCGTGAACTGATTCAGCTCCTCCTGCATGTCTATGATCCAGTCAGCATCTTTCAGTGCGTCCTCAACTGATTGAGGTTCTTCAGTAGATAAGAAGCAGGAATATAAGGCGCTTTCTCACTGACAGAATCTGGATCTTGTCTTTATGCTTACTGAAGGATCTCCAATAATTAAATCAGAAGTGTGAGCATCCAGCCACGATCTACGATGTTTCAACTCTTCATCTGAAATTTGTTCAACACAGATAGTAGGTGAGTTAGGCATTTCCGTTGTACTATTCTGAGATTGAAGCAATTCAGTTACAAGAGTGTGATCTACTGAGTCACCAGGCTCAGGGGCATTTAGCTTCGGGAACATCATTAGTTCCCCCCCGAATTATTATTCTCGGTAGAGGTCTCGATTACCACCGGGGTTTCTTCATCGAGTCGAGTTACACCGGGATTGACTGCGTTCGGGAGAGTCAACTGTTCGGCTACTTCTGCTGTGGTTGAGATTCAGTAGACTTGTCTTCAGTTTCTTCATCTGAATCATCATCCCAACATAGCTGGATCTTTTCAACTTTATCTTTTAAGCTCAGATCCTGTAGCTGCTTACTGATGTCCTCAGATTCAGGTTTAGAGTTTCCGCTCCTGTCTTCAGTAGCAAACTCATTAAAAACAACATGAGGGCTTTCCTCCACGTAAAGGGTTCGATAGTTAAATACTCTGAAAGCTTTGCTGACCCGGGAGTATCCTAAGAACACTCCCTGATCTGACTTGCTATCAAAAGTCTTCAGCTGATCTTTCCCATTATTGTGAATAAAGCACGAACACCCAAAAATATGGAAATAAGATAAAGAAGGCTTCCTGCCGTTCCATAGTTCATATGGTGTCTTCTTATGCTGCTTTGTCAGTAGAGATCGGTTCTGAGTGTAACATGCAGTATCAGTAGCTTCTGCCCAGAATTTGGTTGGGAGTCATGAGTCTGTGAGCAGGGTTCTTGCTGCTTCTTTGAGTGTTCGATTCTTCCTCTCAGCAACCCCATTTTGTTGAGGCGTGCCGCGGCAGACGTCTCATGCTCTTTGCCTTCTGCTTTGCAGAACTCCTCTACCATGAAATTCAGGAACTCAGTTCCTCTGTCTGAACGTATCTTGATGATCTTGGTGTTCTTCTCGACACTGAGCCTTTTCAGAAGCGTTGGTAACTCTGTTTTGACGTCAGACTTGTTGACAATAAATATGACCCATGTGTAGCGCGAATAGTCATCAATGACCACTAATGCATACTTCTTGCCTCTGATCGTCACTGGAGAGACTGGACCGAACAAATCCATATGTAGCAGCTAAAGGATTCCATCGGTGGAAGGAGATGGAATAAGCGGATTTTGATTCCTTGTTTGCTTTCCCTTCAGGCATGCTTCACACTGAGTGTCTTTGCTGAATACTTCATTCGGCAGTCCTCTTGCTAGAGTGTTTCAGGCCAATTTGTTGAGCGTTTTGAAGTTGAGATGGTTGACTCTCCTGTGCCAGAGCCACCCCATTCTATTGTCATTCTTCGCCAACAAACAAGCTTCAGGTTCAGCTGAGTTCCAGTCAGCTACATAGATATTCTTCTTGCGCGAACCTGATAACACTGTTTTCCCTGTAGATTTATCAATAACATCACAAAAACCAGCGTAAAAAATCACTATATTCGAGTTATCACAAAATTGACTAACAGAGAGAAGATTATGCTGAAGTCCTTCAACATATGATACTCTTGGAACTGTTGCTGTTCCAATGCTGAGTGTTCTATAGCCTCTGGTGTAGCCTTTTGCGTTGTCTCCAAACTCGATTCGGGGTCCTTCTTCAGTAGTATAATTCTTCAGCAAGTCCTTTTGGTACGTCATGTGTCTTGAGCATCCGCTGTCCACATACCAAGGGTCCTTGTGCACCTGCAAAACATAATTATATTCTGGTACCCTTTATTTTTGATTTTGGGTCCTTAGATGTTAGTTTTGGTAACCCATATCTGTCTTACGACCCTGGTGGTGTCAGACAGTTTCTTTCCACTTTTGTCAACATATTTGACCACTGGACTGGTCGATGCTGACTTCTGAGACTTTTTAGGTTCAGGAGTCCTGATCTTCTGAGTGGGTGGACTGCTGACCTTTGCCTTCTGCACGGCTTTCTTCTTCTTTTTCGGACTTTTGGATCCTCTCTTGACTATAGGATCATAGTAATATGACCCATACTGAGCTGGATGTGTCAGCTGTGGAGGTCCATACTGATCAGCCCATTTTGCTTTGATGGTTCCCCCTTGACTGAACTGGGGTAATCTGGTGCTGATCTTCTTGTCAGAGTGTTGATAACTAGGATGAGGTGCCTTCATCTTCTGTTTGTTCTTGGCTAGGGGGTTCAATATGTTTACATTGATGGTCTCCCCTTGAACAAACCTATCAGCTAGCCGGTTTTCTGAGCGTACGGGGGCAGATGAGGAGGCTCCCTGGCTGAATCCAAGTCCCTCCTTGCAATGCTTGGGCTTATTGCTTGCTACCATAGCCTCTAGCTTCTTTTCAGCGCCCATGTAACACTCTGTCATCAGGTTCCTCCAGACATCATCACTCTTCTTCAGCATTTCATGCTCGGTCTGAAGTCCTGACAATTCTTGCTTCAGTAGACTCAGTTCAGTATCTTTCTGAGTCAAGTCTTTGGTCAAAACTGAGATCTGAGCTTCTTGATGCTGAGACTTGGCCATCAGAGAGTTTATCTCCTCCCTGAGTCTCAACAAAAGTCCTTCTGACTCAGTAGCAACCTGACTCTCCTGAGAAAGTCTCTGATTCTCTACTTTCAGGGTATCCAATTCCTAAAGAGTCTTACTGAGCTGCAGAGTCATCTGAATCTGCTCGTCGAGTAGTTCTTCATATGCGATCGCGATGTTCAGATTCTCGTCTACACCTGAAAGAGTGTTGTGTGTGTAGTGTGATGAGGAATTAAATGGTGCATGTAAGTTTACCTCATCCTCTTCTCCTGCCATGAGATACTTTTCAGCATCTTCTTCAGCTTCAAGCTCTATGGCCATGAAAGCTGCTTCATTATCAGATGAATCCATGAAGGAATCGACTTCATCTGAGTCGTCAATGTATGCTTGTCTCTTCTTGATGAACTTCTCCCTTCTTGCTTTGCGTCTTTGCTCTTTCGAGCGATCGAGCTCGGGACGATCATACTGATAATGTCCTGGCTTCTTGCAATTATAGCAGGTTGTGACTCTTTCTTCTTTGCTCTCACTGTCTTTCGACTGAGCTGAGTCCTCTTGTTTCCTGCATTTAGAAGTATGCGAGTCAGGAGTGCGCTTAGGCGTATATTCAGACTTACCCTTGGATTCTCGGAGGGCTTTAGTCACTTTTCTGCGCCTCTCCTTTTCCTTCTGATACTTCACGCCAAGTAGTGCGTACTTCTTGGCTAGATTTCCTTCTTATATGTCACTGAGTGAAGGTTCAGCCTTGCTAGACGATGGAGCTGCTGTGCTGACTGATGCTTTAAAGGCATGGTCGGTGTCAGCTTTAGCTCGCTGCTTCCTTTGAGGTAAGACAAATTCACACTCCTCTGCTTTAAGTTCTGAAAAGATATGGTCAGGAGTAACAATATCTAAATCAGAATGACGTAATAAAGTAGCAAAGGGGGTCCAGTTTCCGTCTGGTAGTGCCCTCAAAATCTTGAGATTCATCTATCGGTTGGAGAATGTCTTTCCCAGCCCGTTGATAGAGTTCATTAGATTCGTAAATCTGACGTTGAGATCTTCAATGGTGTCACCAGGCATGAGGGACAATCTCTCCAGCTTCTGAAGTTCCAGCGTAAGTTTATTTGCTTTGATCTTCTGAGTCCCCCGACTCAATAGCGCTAGAGCATCCCAGAGTTCTTTCGCGGACTTGCAGTCCTATACTCTTCCGAGATAGGAATCACTCAGAGTGGTTAGTATGGCGTTTCTGGCAACGCGATCTAAGTTGTGAAGCTTCTTCTCCTCAGGGGTGAAGAGACTTCTGTCCTTGGGGATCTTCTTCCCGGTCACCATTCCTCCTCCATCTACTGGATCCTGAGTTACGACGCTATCGATCATAGGAATGATAGGTCCGTCCTCCAGAACCTCTGTCATACTATCGTGGAGAGAGGTTAGATGTGCCTCCATTCTGACCCGCCATACGCCATAGTTCTCTACTGAGAAAATGGGTACCATCCTGATCCCTGACATATCAGACATGATAGATAGTGATATGAATGAAGAATGATATGCAGTGAAAACGTTTTCCAAATCCGTTCAAGTAGACCAGTTTCAAAATAACAAGAGTCTTATAGAACTCCTGCTCTGATACCAATTGTTGGTCCCGAGAGTACGTTCAGGTGTAGAGGGGGGGGGGTGAATACACCTGAAAACCAATTTCTCAACTTAAACACGAACAGTCCTTTTTAGGATAGTATCGTACTGAACAAGTTCAGCAGACCAGATAAGCTGTTCTGAATCGTATGGCAGAGTGACTGACTCTACTGAGACCTGCTAGCTGACTTAGAGTCAGAATTCAGTATCGTTCAGATAGAGTTCAGTAGTGCGGAATAGTGTAGGCCCAAATTCAGTTAAATTAGGAAAATGTTTTTATCAAAACAGTTTCAGTAGATTAGTGCAGTCTGTTAAGTTTGCTGAAACTCAGTTGAATGATTTGAAAGATATTTTCAGTATGAACAGTAAATCAATGCAGCAGTAAAAACAGAACACAGAACACAGAGATTTTTAAAGTAGTTCGGATCCAACAATCCTACGTCCACTATCCCGAAAGATCAGGAAGCTATGTATTATACTGAGATAGTCTCAGTTGGTTTGTACGCTGGACAAACACTGGTCTTGAGATTTATACTGAGCAAGTCTCAGTTTACAAGGTTATCAAACTAAGTGTTTGAAAAACTCTCCAACAGTGAAGGAGTCCTTTACAATAAGGATCAGTTCAGAAGTGAACTCCTTCGTCTAAGCTATGGATTTAGTCTATTGAGCTTAGGTTAGAGGGATAGGGAACAAGGATGTGGCTTTTAGAATGACGAACAACTGAGTGTAAGCTTTGTGTTCGTGTAACGTCGTTTGGATACTAGAGGCTGTATTAATCGATTCAGCTTGGTTCCCTAAGAGCAGAAGTGTAGTCTTTCGCCGGAGATTGTTTCTTCGAACATCTTGCGGAAGACTTATTCTTTTTTGAATTAGCTCTTTTGAATGCTCTGTGTGTTCTCTCGTGTATATGAAGGTTCGGTGAGCTTCAAATTTGATTCATCCCTCTATTTATAGAGAAGCGATTAGGATAGATCCGTTGGAGACGACGATCCTCTGTCTCTCTCTTTTGGGTAGCTAACGGCTCTTTTGAAGTATGGTGGCAGTGTCCTTTCCCTCCATTTCTGGAAAGTTGTTGACTTGCAGCTTTAATAGATATAGGATACGTGGCTGCTTGTCATTAGTCGTGGTTCAGAAAGTGGTTGAGACATAACAGACCTCAAGGAGATCTGAAGCTGACTTCTCTCTTCCTCGTATTGACTTTGCTGATTTGACTTTTAAAGATCCTGTCAGTCAGAAGACTGTCTGGCCGTTGCTGAGTCTAATCTCTGATTCAGTAGCACGCTCCTACTGAGTCGGCTCTACTGTAGATCAGCTCTCAGTTCAGTGAACTACTCCTACTGAGTTCGGTTCTACTGACTCCTTTCAGTATAATGCTCCTGCTGAGTCCAGTATTACTGAGTCTTCTACTTCTGGTGCTGAGACAAATAATCCACTGAGTGCCTGAACCAGAGAAGAGTGTCTGTTGAGTCTGAAACCTCAGAGACAAAAACAGATTACAACGAAAAGGTTCACCAATCAATATAGGGTTTTGGGTCTTCAAATCTTCAGTAAACGTTCAGAGCGCAAGGCTACTGAGTCAACTTATCAGTTGAAAAGACTGAATCATTTCCCAACATTTCCAACATTGCTGAGGACAGAATCATCACCCAACACGTTGTCGGCTCCCTATTGATCGAGATAGATTGGTAGGTGAGACTTGTCAAACATCAGGGTTGACTTCCTTTGAATCCTTGGACCTTTAACTGAAGTGACTTCCTACTGACGTTCTTCTGAGTATTAGTGCATGTGCACGAATTCCTGTGTAGATTCAGTTGGTGGTCGGCTGACTAACTGACTTCTTTGATCCTGAGTCCATGAGCTGAGTGCAAGGTCTTCTACTGAACTCTGCAGCTACTGAACTCTAGCCTACTGAGTTCCTAATATGCTGAACTCAAACAAAGCTATTACAAGAACGAAAGTTCATCATTCAGCTAGGGGTTTTGAGATCTTCAAATCTATAAATTTGGTCTACTGAAACTTCATCCCAATAGAACATAACCATTTCCTTCATTAATTATATTAATAGCTTAACTATTTTTCAGAAAAATGTAATGAATATTTATTACAATGTATGCCAATACAATGTAAGCTTTTTTAGCATGCATATATACGTGAACTTTTAAAAAAAAAAAAAAACACTAACTCAAACTTATCCAATCTTGTAATTACATAGTATTCATTGCTTTGTAATATAGACGAGCAATTTCGATCTCAAAATTTCAATTTATAAATGAGTGACGTGAAGGTCAAATTTGGAATTACATGAGAAATCATCTTGAGAATAATGTAGATGACGATCAAATCTCTCCGACAAAAAGAAGTTCCGAAGGGCTTTAAGCTTTAGCTTCACTCTCACTTGTGTGCTGAAAATGGCTCTCACCGGTCTGTGATCAGATAATTTTGATTCTACTCTTTCATACAAATCTTGTTTCAATCCTTCACCCTGCCATATTATTCTGTCACACCTATAAAATCAAACTACCATTAAACAATAAATATATACATTTAACTTGGGAAAATATATATGTTACAATTATATGCATATTATATTTAGATACATCCATACACATTAATGGTGGGGACATAAATGCACCTAGCTCACTTCATAATATTTCTAAAGTTTTCTTTCTCTTTCCCTTTTAAAGTTTTTTTACCTAATTAATTATAAGACCATACATTAGCGATATCTAAGATTTAGAGGGGGTTAAATTCACAAAAAAATCACAATTTTAGGGGCGTACGCAGAAACTTACATCCGCCATTGTATACGCATATACTATCGATCCGATATATAAAATGAAGAGCTTAAATTAGGATGGAGAGATTACCATGCAGGAGCGCGTTTCTTTTCGCCTTTCTTGCCATCATATTTGCCGTAGTACTCATCCGAACCAGGATAATATTTATAAGTTGGACCAAATTTTATGCTTTCTTCATGCCAACCTTCGAATACTTGACCTTCCATCAGCTCCATCCTTAGCTGCAATTTATTTTTCAATCAAACTGTTAATTTCTTAAATTAAAATTAATTCCTAAAGAAAAAAAAATTAGTAATGTTATATGAAAATATTACCTGATCATGTTGCAATAATGCATTCCAATCTCCTTGGTTTGCTAGTAGTCTTGTTGCTGATTCAGGCAGGGAGATTCTGTAATTCAAATCTCCAAGAAAAATGACTCGGCTGCACCAATAAAAAATAGAAAATTAGGTAAATAATAATATTATGTAAGTTGGAGATATTGTGAAGATTGCACTCGGTTTAAATAATAGCAATTGGAACAATGTTTATTCCAAAATAATTATTTAAATAAAACAATTTAATCATATGGTAACATGCAGCCTGAATCAATCAATTAATTTATTTAATATGTTTGCTTGAAAAAAAAAATCATGCATATTGTTTTCCGAGGTGGTTTAGCTACCAGTTAAAACTAATTTGAATCGAAAACAGACAAAGAAAAGCATTCTTAATTTACACTCCATGTGATTAGCAAAAGCTAATGTTTAATTAAGGTAATGTTCCATCGATATTGACAAGATTAAACTTATAAAAGCCAATAATTGTTTGGTTATATACCAAATCTGATTGGATTAACAAACACTAATCAAGATTACTAGTCGTAATTGTTTGTTTGCTTGTCTAACGAAAAGATCGTTTGGATGCATGCTTTTGTCCAAAATCCAGACATGTTTGTTTTTAATAATCAAAATTAACAAGTCACCCGAATCATAACTTCCAAATTAATTATGTGGAAGTCATGTAGTAAGGTAAATATGCTCATCAAATCATTTTTTTTAGACGAAGATAATTCTACATGGTTAAAAACCCGACTCATATCATATATAGTTTTCTTGAAAAAGAAAAAAATAAAAAATTAAAAAAAAAAGTCGTGATGATGAATTTATCTGAAAATTAAAGATCAATCAAATGAAAATAGTCAAACCAACTACTCTTTTTTTTTTTTTAATATCTTGGATACTTTTCTTGAAAAAACTAAAAATAAAAGCCATAAAAGAACAAATTGTGATGAAAGAATTTTTCGATCAAGAAAGTAAATTAATATTAAAAGAGACATAAAGAACATACTCATGATGAAGAATTTTTGTGGGAAGATCTTGTGAAGGGCCTCTGGGAAAAATTGTTCTTGATAATATATCTTCAACATTTGAATTTCTGTACTTGTGATCGGCTGCTCGACCACCTGAGGCCAGATGGCTACACACAAAGCAGAAGCTTGTTTCATGTAATCGAAATCTTACCGACACTGAACCCTGCAAGAATCACAGTGTTGATCAGACAAATAACTAAACATTACAACAGATTCATAATGACGATCATCATCATTTTATGTTACGTAGGAGAATCTTTTTTGAAAAAGAAAATTAAAAGATGGGTTTTGAATATACCTTGTTTCCTAAACAACCCATTATTCCGCAGCCAACGCAAGAAACGCTGGGGCTCCGGATGTAGGGCCGTAGCCCGGCCCGGACCCAAACGGAGATCAAGATTCCGACCATCTGCTTGCTGATGATGCATCTGAAAGTATTGGGATCTTCTTCCTTCGATAGAGCTGGTCTGATTAAGGAATTCCACTTCATCGAAATCTTGCTCTTCTCCGATCCCAGCACATTCCCAGCTTTAAGAGGCACAACTTCTTGAAAACTAACAATCAATTAACCACGTGCATGGTTAATCTTCAAGTTGTGTTGAAATCGGACAGCTGAGAATGAAATATTAATCTCACCCAAATACGTAGATGTCGCAGGTGCTAGCATGGCCGATCAACTCATCCATATGGAAACCGTCGGCCGGTGCGACTCCTCCCACGTTCCAAGTGCTAACAAAAACCCTATTCAAAATATTAGGAGTTATTACATTAATTATTTGTATATTTACGTGAGTGATCATCGGTCGTACTTGTAATCCCGTGTGTGGTCGTGGTCGTGGTTGTGGGAAGTTAGATTCTTGTGATTGAAAAAAGGTGGGATTTCGACGAAAGAATCAATGTGATCGGTCGTCGGAAAATCGGCGACGAAATTGTTGCCGCCGATTCTCTTTTTCAAGATCTTGCTTGCGACCAACCTCGGCCACATCACCTTCATTCGAATCAAGAAACTAATTAATAGGAGTAAGACATTCACTAAAATGTATGTCTGTGTATGTGTGTGTATATATATATATATATATATATATATATATATATATATATGTCATGTGTGTGTGTGTTTAGAGAAAGAGGCAGACGCTTACTTCTCCTTTAATTCCAGACATGACGAAAAATCAAATGTTTGACGACGACTAAACGATGATAAAAATCCAGGCTTAGAGAAGAATGATGGAATACGAGGCTCAAAATCAATGCCAGCTCTATTATGGATATTAAAAGGGGGGGGAGAGAGAGAGAGAGAGAGAGAGAGAGAGAGAGAGAGGCAAGTTGGAATAGAAGAAAGGTAATTGAAGAGAGTGACGTCGATGATGAGGCATATCGACTTGCCCTAGATATGAACTACCGCTAAGGAAAAATATATATACATATATCGAACGAGTAGTTTTAATTCAGTTGGTTAAATAACATATACATATTGCCTATTTCGATCGTACAATCATACACATTTTGTTTGTTAATTTTTTTAAATATATTTGATGCAACTTGTGTAAGAATTCAATAGCACTTATGAACTATACCAAATATTCTATTATGAAAAAATAATATTTCACCTCTTACTTCAGAAGCGTGAGACTGTCTCGATTCATATTTCAGATGCCTATATGTTTCATACCAGATCAATAGGGATTAGATCTAAAATATAAGAGATGAAATCTATAATTTTAAAAGAGAATGTACGAAATCTGTAATTTCTGAAGAGAATGAATGAAAAATTTGTAATATTTAAAAGAATGTTTTCAAACTATGCACAACAAAGTCGGAATTATGTTCATTCATATCTTGGATCTGTTTCCGATTAAGAGTATTAGTGATCTTACATTTGAAATATAAGATCGACGAAACTAGAAGTACCCAAAATCAAGAGTTTGCTTATTATTTGTTGAGGTGATCGAAGGAATATTGCATATATATTGAGGTGATTGGAGGAATATTGACATTGTTAGCCAATAGAAATTAAAAAAAGGATGGGTCTATTTTAACAGCCTTATAAAAGTATTTTTATAATTTAGCTTGGTGGATTTTGAAAGAGATGTTATGGTTTGTTGATTTATGCGTGTAATGGAAAAAGCAACAAGTAGCCTTATAATAATTCCCATGCAGAAACATCTGAGCTGGACTGCCCCTACAAGAGGAAGCCTACTTTGTAGCCATTTAGGTGGAGTCATATATTTAAAGTCAAAAATCAAAACATCATTTTTATCAATAAATACAAGGTATACATTAATGGGAGATAATTAATTTCAATAATTTAATGGATGATGATGTAACATATATGTCATTCTCTTTTGAATTAACTTGTCTTGGCTGGTACATGTCTTGAAGCCTCTGTCTTTCTCTCTCATGTTTGTAGAGGAGAGAGAGAGAGAGAGAGAGAGAGAGAGAGAGAGAGAGAGAGAGAGAGAGAGAGAGAGAGAGAGAGAGAGTTCATGAAGGTCCACCACTTCAAGACTATGGTTTCTGAACATCCACAAAAATGGTTGAATAAAATGATTGGATTAATGTAATATATAAATGTATACTATATGCATTTGCAACTTGATGGAGACTATATATGTGGTTTATGAGGGCTCTAATATTTCACCTTTGGAATGGGCTCAGACTGAGCCATCCAACTCCATTTTTGTCCTTGTGTTGTTGGTTTTGTGTGCAAATATAATCTCCCCTTTTTGATAAACTAATCAAATTAATTATAAAAACTCTAATCAATGCGGATGGTATTGTTATGGAGAAAATCACATTATATAATCCATTTTGAATTTCGAAGACATTGAGTTTTGGATTGAGGTTTACATATATATACCTCAATAGGGAATGGGAAGCTGTCTTTAGTTTCCTTCACTTGGCCATGAGACTCCAAAAATAAATACCACCTATTAAGCTATTTTATTAAGAAGATGATAATTCGTAGCTATCTAAAGTGTGTACTTATAAATCCCGCTATTATATTTATTATATATTTATTTATATAGCATGTAACTACACAAATATGTTATTTTTGCAACTTTCTTTTGTATCATGTAAAATACAGAAGCACATAATTTGTATTCCTTCTAAATAGGGGCATATTCAGGATTAACGAGTGCGGAAAATTTGAATATCGATAGAGAATTGATCAAATTTTGGGAGGGAAAAAAAACAGATTTAAAAAAAAAAGACCTTCACCTTTATCCGCCTCTGTATGCACAACAAACCCTAAGCAATACTAATCTTTTGATATATCAAATTCATGAAAAAAGTCATTATTCAAGATGGATAATGAGACTTCCATATTAACTGTATTATCATGTTATTATGATATAATTGTAGAATTTAAGTGGTGAAGCTCGAAATAAATTAAAGCATGCCTCAAGAACCCTAAAATATAACAAGAAATCTCGAAAAAGAACTGTTTGATGTGAAAGCTTAATAAACAGCTAAAAATGGTTTTATCATGGGACCTAACTGCCGACTCCTACATATTAGTGCCTCATTACATTAGAACAAGACTTAGTCAACGGCAAATAGAAGCTAAAAACCGAACAGATTAAATTACAGAACATCATGGATTTTAAATTCATCAAACTTGTCTCATTAAACAAATCAAGATCTGGTTTTAAGGAGTATTTGCAAATGCTTATTATAAATGTTTATATTTACTTTTGCAAATTTTAAAAAAATTGATAATGATATTTTTTATATCAATACTAATGGGGTATCTAAAAATATTTATTATAAGCACTTCTTGTTTATTTTTACTTAAAATTGAAAAAATAATTCTCTCTCCGCCTCGTTTGACTTATTTTGTTTTTCCTTTCAGATTGTCTCACATGACTTGTCATGTTTCTTAAAATGAAAAATAATTACTACACAAACAGGGGCCTACCTTTCTACACACAACCAACTATTCATCATAATTTATGTGCCGAAATAAAGCAAGACAAGTCGGGTTGGACGGATGGAGTATTTATAAGTAAAAACACGAGTTTTTGATATCAATACTAAAAAGTAAATATTTTTGTAATATCTGAAAATTACATAAAAAACATCTCAATTGATACCAGTAAAAGTAGGTTTTGCAAATACTTAAAAACCGTTTATATAGTTAAAAAACTGATAAACATTTAAAACACATTTGCAAACCGGACTAAGTTAGAAACACAAAATGATTAATTTGAATATAATGCAAATAAAATCAGAGCATTAGTTAATATTTTAATATATAAGCAAGTAGTAATGCAAAATGTATCTAACCAAGATGGCTGACAACTGCAGATCTTGCAAGTGGGCTTGGATCTTTTGGGTGACAAATTATAGCCATGCAAATCACTCATGGTGGGAATATTATTTTCATTTTAATTTTCTATGTTATTTCATAATATATTTATAATGCTATTAGCACGTACACATGATGTATAGTCTCCGAATCGGAGAGGTCGTAAGATCGCTCCATTTGCGCTGCAAGATCTACCGTCTATGATTCGAAGAATCGTCGTAGCATATCACTGGGTTTGATGTTCTGAAAGAGAGGCGGCGCTTGGTGTTGCGAAATTGGCGGTCGAAGGGTTCCCAAAGAGAAACAGCGACATGCGGCGGAATCTCCATTTTTTTTTTTTTTTTTTTTTTATTAAGGGGCGTCGGGGCATGGAGGCACAGGAGGTCAAACCTAAGGAAGCGAATCTCCATTTTCTTGAAAAGAAGATAGGTGGGTATGGGGTAGGCTAATTCAAAGACTTTGATTCAAAGTGGACCCACAAAAATCTAATTAAAAATATAATTGAGTATTAGTAAATTAATCTTCTTTCCATCTCCAAAATAGACACTTTTATTGGGACAACTTAATCAAAAAAGATTGACGTTTTTAATGAGACGGATGGAGTATTTAATACAAATTGTTCCCCCTCGAAGTAGCACACAACAATATTTCTGGAGGATATTACATGCGCTTGATGATAAATTCATTTATTATGCCCTATTGATGGAAGAATTACGGTTCTTGAATTGTTATTTTTGTTGCTCCTGAAGTAGTACAATTTAATATTCTAGACAAATATTACAAGCTCTTGTTGAATAATTCCAGCCCTCGATTTTGGCGTTGAAGAACAATGCATAGTTTAAAAGTTACTCTAATTTAAATCATGTCCTAATTATATGTATGAAGTGGTAACATAGGTCCTCTATGGTTGATAATTGTATTTATAATGTCATATTCTTGTTTAATTTCTTTTCAAGAAGTGATGTGAGATCCAATAGTTCTCATAATTTGCAATTTATTGATTTCATTTATTTAGAATGAATATACTAAATGTCTAAATCTATTGCTCTAGAAATTGAACAATTACATTCATGAAGAAAAAAACATATTGAAATAATTACATTATTACCAAATTTTTGTGGATATGCCTAAATGAAAGAAATGTGTTATTTTTATAAACTATTTAACTTTTGCTCATGAAGTAACATAATTCATATTCCTAAAGAACATTAAATGCTAAAGTGCAATTCGTATTTTGGGTGATATAAGTATATTCTTGAATTAAAAATGTAATTTATGTCTTATTGACATTATTGCACTCTTGATGTCAATGTTCATCTGCCAATAATAGCATGAAACAAAGCATCCCAATTGGATTACATCAATATGCTAATTGATGATTTGGAAAGACGCATTCTTCCATAATGAACACAATTGTTTTAGAGTATTGATTAAGCTAGTTATGTCTTAAAGACTTTATACGCGCCTTATGGATGTAGTAATTGTGTATATATATATGATTCACTAGATAGTGACATATATATGAAAATGCCTATAGGATTTAAATTGCTTGAAGCACACGCAAATCAAAAATATGTTTTCAAGTAAATTGCAAAAGTCGTTGTAAGGGATGAAACAATTTGGTTGTATGTGAAATAATAAGAACAACGAGTATTTCTTCAGAGAATGATATTAAATTGATGAAACTTGCTCTTATATTTTCAAGAAGAAAACCGATGTGCAAAGCAGTTTATATTGTTACTTGAATTTGATTGGGACTCGTGAAAACTTTATACTTGAGAAATTATGTGTATACTCCGCCAAAATGACATATATATGACCACTAATTGTGGACTATTTTATTGATTGGTACATGATTTTATAGTTCAACTCAAATCATTGTTGGCATTAGGGAGAGATATGAAATATGATGTATTGCCGAAAAAATATCGTTAGATTAATTATTTAGATTTACAGACTATGAACTTCAAGTTCATTAATCTATTGAGTGCTAAAAGAGTGACTAAAATCTACCTGTTGTATAAGCACCAAGAAAGAACTGAAGTTCTCCATGAACAAAATAATCGATTGATGCTCTTTGACGCCAGAAGCATGGGAAATTTGTTGTGCTAAAGATAAAAACTCCGCGGCGTACAATATTATAACATATCACTTCAAATTACTTTTGAAGAGGATATGTGAATCAATATATGATATACAAATGTACTTGATGAAATCTATTTATGCCCAAAGACATAGTTTGAATCAAAAGACTTAGATTGAAGTAATAATTGTCTCGACATGCGGATCAAGCATTACTTTGATGGAGTTATGTTAGTCGACCTACCTGAAAAAAGGTCTTCAAAGAGATTTTATATGATTGTATTACATCTACATAGCTACCTAATGGTTGCTTCGATCACTTGAAGTGGATGAAGACTCATTTAGATCTAACAGAGATAACAAAGTTACATTAGGACTAGAAGTTTCTTACTTATGTGTAATTGGAAGATTCAAAATGGTATTGACCATCGTTTGTTACCTTAAGGAAAATATGATATTGGTTTATTTATGAAAGTAATGATAAAGATATATCCCTTACTATCTCTATGAAGATAATTAAACTAGTGTTGCACATATTAGTATAGACATTGAAGATTGTTATCTTGAGGGAGAGTAACAAATTTTGAAGATTTGGCTAACCCCCTAGAGGTCAAATGGTTGTACTATTTTTTTGGTTTTAAGGTTTTATTCCCAAAGGATTTTCTTAATAATGGTTTTTAACGAGGCATTCAATTCTAACACATGAGAAAATGAATCATTGAGATTGATTCACAAAAAAAGCGGTCATACATCTCCCAAAGTTGTTTTCAAAATATGATCTCCAAAAGAGTGGCAACATCAACATCCAGCAAATTTGCTCAAGTGACGATCCAACGAATTCTTTTACAAAGGCATTATCAACATTCAATAAGTTGGTACACAAGATCGATATGCGCCGACTCAATGATCTACAATGACTATTTTGAGGGGGAGCAACTGTACTCTTTTTTCCTTCGACCAATTTTTATCCCGGTGGATTTTTGTTGGTCCCGAGTGTACGATCAGGTGTAGGGGGGGGGGGTGAATACACCTGATTCGATTTCTCAACTTCGAACACGAACAGTCCTATTCAGGATGGTGTCGGATCAAACGATTCGGCGAGACCAAACAGTGTTACGAATCGTGTGCGGCAAAGAGTCTGACTCTACTGAGACCTGCTAGCTGACTGAGTCAGAAATTCAGTATCTACAGTAAGAGTTCAGCGTGCGGAAATGTGTGTCGGCCCAAATCAGTTGAGTGGTGAAAACGTTTTATGAAAGTCTCAGTTCAACAGATATTCAGTTCAGTATGCTGAGACAGTTGATTGATTTTAAGAAATGATGTTCGGTATGAATAGTAAAATCAATGCAACAGTCAAGAAAGCAATAAGAGAAAGGATTTTTAAAGTGGTTCGGATATCGCTCAAATCCTACGTCCACTGTCCCGAAAGATCAGGAGGCTATTATTTATCCTGAGTTAGTCTCAGTCAGCTTGCGCACTGGGCAAAGCCGCGTCTTGGTTTTTATACTGATCCAAGTCTCAGTTTACAACGATCAAACTTAGAAGTGTTTGACAAACTTTCTCCAACAGTGAAGGAGTCCTTATACAATAAGGATCAGGTTCAAAGATGAACTCCTTCGTCTAAGCTATAGATAAGAACAGTTGAGCTTAGGTTTAGAGGGATAGGGAATATGAGAGAGTAGCTTCTAGATCGACGAACAGCTGAAGGTAAGCTTTGAGTTCGTGTAACGTCGATTTGGATACTAGAGGCTTTATATGTCGGTTCAGCTTGATTCCCTATGAGCTAGAATGTAGTCTTTCGCCGGAAGATTGTTCTTCAAGTTCTTGCTAAGACTTTGTTCTTTGGGTTCTTTGCTCGTGGACTGCTTTCTAGATTTTGGCTCTGTGGTTCGTGCATTCGGTGCATTCTTCTTGAATAATCCCTCTATTTATAGAGCAGAGATTGAAATAGATCCGTTGGAGACGATCTTCTTCTCTCTCTCTCTCTCTTTTGGTAGCAAACTGCTCTTTTTGACGTAGGTAACAGTGCCTTTTCCTCCTTTTTCGGAAAGTGTTGACTTGCAGCTTTAGTAGGTAGGATGACACGTGTACGCTTGTCATTTGTCGAGGTGAATAAAGTGGTTGAGACAGAATAGACTTCGAGGCTAATTGAAGCTGACTTCTCTCTTCCTCGTATATGACTATGCTGATTGCATTTCAAAAAGATCTGACAGTTCAGAAGATTGTCTGCCGATGCTGAGTCTGACCTTGTATTCAGTAGATAGACAGCTGAGATAAGTCTACTGAAGATCAGCTCTGAGTCCAGCGAACTACTCCTTGCTAAGTTCAGTTCAACTGACTCTCTCGATATCTTTGCTCCGTCTTTGAGTCCAAGATCACCGAGTCTTCTACACCGGTGCCGAGGCAAATAAGCTGCCGAGCGCCTTGACCGGAGCGAGTGTCTCACGAGTCCGAAACCTCGAGAGACAAACAACATATACAACGGAATGGTTCACCAATCGGATAGGGTTTTGGGATCTTCAAATCTTCGAGACAAGTACGAGCACAAGGCTACCGAGTTTAAGATCGGTGTCTAAGACCGAATCATTTCCCACTAAGAGTAACAAGTCTTTGAGGATGGAATCATCACCCAACAATTTCCCCCTATTTGATGATGCCAAAACCTATCATCTATGCTAAACACTAACTTACTCGGAACCGAGCTCCTTACATAATTACAAGAAGGATCGGTGGAGTTGTGCGGTAAGTGCTAGACTACCGAGGGAGACGGAGCGCGAAACAATTTCCCCCCTTTACAACAATTTCCCCCATGCAACAATTTCCCCATATGAGAAATAATAACTCTATGAAAGTCTAGTCTATCAGAAATCTAACCGAGCAAAAACTGACAACTAAATAAACAAAGTGTGTGTGTCAGTAATCACTTCAGTGATTCTGAGTGTTAAAGTATAAAGCAAACACGGCTATTTAGACAACAAGTAGTTGTCAAAGCCAAAAAGCAGATTGTATATATATGATAGTCAGTTAAGTACAATACAAATCTTGCTAAGCTAAGAAGAGAACTAAGGAGGAGAACCCTTAAACTGCTTAATCCTATTCATGAAACCTTGAGATTGATCTTCGGGCAGTGGGACTCCATACATTCCGAACGTGTTCTTCCTCGGCTTCAAGTATTCGGCGAAGTCTGTTTGGATCATCTTGTTCTAGACCTCCTGTTCATCGCAAAGCATTCTTCACTTCTTGTTCAATCACTCCGAGATGGACTGAGTCGTCTTGTCTTACGGGTGGAGGAATGATTCTTGCTTCGAACGCCGACTACTACCCCTTCAGTTACGGCTCTGTGCAAATATGGGTAAAGATCAGGTTCAGTAACAGCCATCCACTCGACGTAGGCATCAGCCTTAGACATTTCAGGCCAGAATCTCCAGAAATAATTTCGCTTGATAAACTCAATCTTGGCCGATTCCCATCTCTGATTGAACTGAATAGGCATCCATTCGTCTGATCTCGGCTATTTATGTGTTTTCAGATCAGTTGGCTTCCTGAACCTTCTGTATCGGTAAGGAATGTCAGCTTTCGAAGGAACTCTCAGCCTGGCCTCTTGCTCAGTACAAATTCTTAATGCCTCGAGGTCTGCCAAATGTATCCTCTGCCTGGCAGCCTCTAACTGTCTAGCTTCCTCTCTTCGGTAGAGATATCTCTCCATCTGAGCGAATATTGCTTCAATTTCTACATCTTGCTCTTGAGGCTTCTGAGGAGCTTGTTCAGAGTCAGCAGAGGTACTAGATTTATCTTTGGATGTACCTTGCTGCTGAGTGCCTTTTTGTTGTTGTTGTTGCCTCTCCCTATCTTCATCATCTTCAATTCTGAGCTTCCTGGGAGGCAACTTAGCAGGTGTTTTCCTCTTACCACCGCGTGCTGGTGCCTTTGTCTTACCTTTAGCAGGCTTAGACTTGGGTTTGTTGGCAGCTTCAGCATCGGCGATCTCCCTAGCTAGCTTCTCGTCAGCCGCTATCTGAGCCTCCTCCTCAGCAGAAATGTATCGCTTGGTTTTCTTCTTTGCTGGAGGGGTCGGGAGATCCATCACTTGTTTACCTCTTCCCTGAACAGGTGGAGGTAGAGGAACCTCTTCGTCATCATCAGAGTCCTCCTCCTGTTCGGCAAACTCAGCAACCTCCTTGATTATGTCAGTAGGAGTCTGGGTTGCATGAGTAGCCTGGGGTCTAGAGCCACTTGGGCCGGTCTCTGCTGTGCTATCAGCTGGAACACCCTGGGCCTCACCCATCTGAGTCTGAGTCTGAGTCGTAGAAGACTTCAGCACAGCTTCCCCCTTAGAAGATTTTGCAGATTTTATTAGTATCGGGGTAGACTTCTCAGCACTCTGTTTCTTGCCTTTGGTCGGCTCAATACTCTTCCCTCTTCTACTTTCCCCCTTTTTGGCATCATCAATTGCAGCCGGGGTAGGGATAAGTATTGTGTTCTGAAGGCTGTTGAGGGAGGTTGACAGCGTCTGAATTTGATTTTGGATGTCTGTCAGAGCCTCATGCAGCTCGTTCCTCTCAGAAGTTAGAACTTCATCATATTTCTTGTAAGAGAGTTCAGCTGCAGCCTTTACATCATTCAGCTTCTCAGTGATCTTGTCTTCCAAGGCCAGTTGGATATTCTCAAGTCTTTGTTCAGTGGCCTTGGATTGTTCAGTGATAGCGTCAGTATGAGCCAGTTTAGAAGCCAAAAATTCATCAAGTAGCTTGGCTTGGCTCTCCTGAAAGATCTTGAGCCGAGCTTCGAATGGACTTGTTCTTGAGCCAACGCTTCGAAATAAGCGCGAAACATCGTGGGCGGGCGATTGAGAGACGAAAGACTTCACCCTCGAAGTTCTTTAGTCGTGGCTTGAGCGATCCCGCTTCCATGTCCTATGGATAGCCTTCGCAAGATCTCGATTTTTGATCCCTTGAGCAGTTAAGGCTTTTGCCACTGATCGAGATCTCTTTGCGGTCTGGTTGGGCGCTGCTTCGAAAGTCGACTGCAGCAAGAGCTGAGCGGGCTCTGTTGAGGACAAAGCACCAGCCTTGGACTTCTCAGGACCAAGGATACTGAGTGGAATATCAGGAATATCAGCATGTGTATCCTTGTCCTGGAGTGATCCCTCATCAGGTTGTCCAGGGCCTGAATCCTTAGGTGGGTCTTGGTCGTCATGATCTGACCCATCTGAGGGTGCTGAGCCTTCTGCTAGCGGCCCTCAGATTCTCCATGGTGCTGAGGTCAGCAGGCTCTGAGTAGCCTATTTGCTGCCTCAACTTCATCTCTTCTTCATGGAGTTGCTGACAGGAGTAGTGGAGAACAAGGCGAAGTAGATGCGGCCACTCCTGAAAGCGAAGAAGCATGTGGAGCCTTGCTGATTTGGCAATGATCATCAAGTCTGAATGATCAGCAAGCTCCGGTATCTGTTGAAGGATCTCACGGGAGGCTCGAGATAAGATCATTGAAGCTTCCATCCCGGTTGATTCACCTTCAGATGCAGTCTCAGACTCCAAGTCAATGTGTGAAGTCTGCTCTTCAGTTGGAGGGACTGAGATGAGTGGGGGGACAGAAAGGGGGCTGTCTAGGCGCCGAATATCTCGCTCTCGAGCTTCGGTAGCATCCCCTTGGTCCCTTTCGGTGGAGACGATCTTCTCCGCTGGCCGAGTCTTCTCGAAGACTCGGACTCATCAACCATTTGTAGTGGTGTGTAGTCCTTTCGTGCTTTGTTCGGCGAGCACTTCGGGAACCTCCTCGGAGGCGGCACCTCAACGGCTTTCTTCGGTTTCTTTGCCGGTGCCTTAGGAGTTTTAGCGGGAGGGGTTCTTTTCTTTGTAGGCGTAGCTCTTCGAGGCTTTGATTGCGGAGAGGCTGGCGAGGGTCCCGACCCTATCTGCTTGAAGCGCCGCTTTGTCTTGTTGTGAAATCCGACCTTCTTCACATTGAAGTACTCCTTGTCACCTGTAGGTGATAGGCTCGAGATCCACATAAATCCTCGATCATGATGGACAGTTTGAGTCCATACAGCAATTTGCCCTTTGCGCTCAGCATGTTCGATGACTTGTCGAACTTAGCAGCCTGAGCCATGAATTTACGGAGAAAGAACTCCGTCCAGTTAATTTGGGCTCGGTCGTATATGGCCATCATCATCTGAATCTTAGGCCTCGACACCTGGTCAAACGACCACCTTGGCTTGTCGGTAGTTGCGTCACTATATAAGCAAGTGCCCCGAACCGAGGCAACATGTTTGTTCTTCGGAAAAGCGGCTACGAAAGTAGTGGGCTTTCCACAGAAGACGGTAAGATATTCATCAACTCGGTCGTCTCTGTACCCGACTGTACTGATTCATTCGGAGGGCAGATCAAAGCTCCGCTTCAAAGCATCCTTGATGGACATCTGCTTCAGCTCCGTAGTGGCGTTTTGGATAGAATGGACAACAAATCTCACCACTATGTCTCCAGACACTGCGTCTGAATTCAAGTACAGCTCTGCAACCTGTCTCGGGAGGAAGAACGAAGGCCTCCTAGACAGAAATTTCTCCAGCCACGACTCGCGCGGAAGCGAGAATATATCGTCCATGTACTCCAGATTGCATGAATAGAAATCCATGGTGGGTTCAAACCACACGCGATCCTTCTCCAGAATGTTCTGCATATCCGCTGGAGATATCATAGAGATATTGGTTTCCGCCATTGTACCTATTACACGAAGTTGTTATCAGTATCGATTTTTAAATAAAACAGTTTAATACTAGATACTAATCAATAAAGATCAGCACATAAGTAACTTCATGTAGGCATACCGAGAATTTTATCGAAGAGAATGTAAGCAAATGAGGGTTTTTTTGCAAGAAAGTTTTCTCGGAGATTTTCGGAAATAGGATAAGTTAAGCGCGAATATGGCGGTTCCAAGATTTGATCGAAATATATGCATATCTTAGAAGATGAACAGTTATTGATCTAAGGCTGAGTTTAAACCTACTTTTTGAGATGGACGGTTAAGATTCAATGTTATAAAAGGTAATGATCACAAAAGCCGCATAAGTCAATGCAAGTTGTAAACATGCCTAAGTAGTAACTATGATAAGACATGCATTTAATGCGCACAGAGTTCAGCAAAGTTGTGCATAGAATGTCGTGTATTAAATGTAATCTGTTATCAATAAATGACAAACTAAGAGATATTTAAATCAAGCTGAATCTCCATAATAAATGCTTATCACTGTTACATTAGATACTATAGAGTAGAGATACGCAAACCTGTCAGCTGAACATAGTAGTCAGCTGATACCTCGTGTAGATGGTTTTCTGAGTCTTTACGTACTGAACTTACTCAGTACTGAGAGTGATCATTCCCCCTCACTGGAATGTTCCTCTCCTGAAACCTTCTTACTGACTGGGGTCAGTAGGGTCCAGCAGAACCTAGCTCTGCCGAAAGTTCTCCGAATACGGATTCGGCCTAGAGGCTTGGTCAGTATATCAGCCCTTTGTTTGTCAGTATGGATCTTTTCCATTCTGATATCCTTCTTTTCGACATGGTCACGAATGAAGTGATGTCTGATGTCCACGTGCATGCATCTCGTGTGTAGTACAGGATTCTGAGTGATTGCAATAGCACTGGTACTGTCGCAGAAAATTGGCACTTCATTCTGAATGACGTCATAGTCTCTTAGCTGCTGTCTCAGCCCAAAGGATTTGGGCGCAACAACTTCCGGCAGCCATGTATTCAGCTTCAGTAGTCGACGTGGCTACTGAGTGCTGTTTCTTTGAAAACCATGAGATCAGCTTATTGCCTAGGAACTGACACGTTCCTGAAGTTGATTTTCGGTCGATTCTACATCCTGCATAGTCAGCATCAGAATAACCTGTTAGTTCAATATTATCATCAGCCGGATACCATAAACCTATGTTGGGTGTGCTTCTGAGGTAGCGAAGAATCTTCTTTGCTGAGTCCAGATGGCTCTGCTTCGAATTCGCCTGAAATCGAGCGCATACACCTACAGCATAAGTTATGTCAGGACGAGTAGCTGTTAGATATAATAATGAACCAATTATAGCACGGTATTCAGTTTGATCTACTGATACTCCCTCCTTATCAAGATCGATTTTCATATTCGTGTTCATCGGGATCTTGATAGGTTTGCCGGATGTGCCGCCGAATCTTTTGATGAGGTCTCGAGTGTATTTGCTTTGATTGATGAACATTCCTTTGTCAGATTGCTTGACTTGAAAACTAAGGAAGTAGTTCATTTCTCTCATCATCGACATCTCGAACTTGTCCTTCATCATTCTTTCGAATTGCTGACACATAATGACATTCTTCGAACCAAAGATAATATCATCTACATAGATCTGCACGAGTAATAGGTCGTCTTCCAGTCGAATGTTGAACAACGTGCGATCTACTGTGCCCTTCTAAAAACCTTTCTGAAGAAGAAACTCTGACAGGGTATCGTACCAAACCCTGGGTGCTTGTTTTAACCCGTAAAGAGCCTTTCTGAGTCTATATACTTGATGTCCCTGCTGAAAGCCGGGCGGTTGTTCCACATAGACTTCTTCTTTCAGTACGTCGTTCAGGAACGCAGACTTCACATCCATTTGATAGACTCTGAATCTTTGATGTGTTGCGTAGGCAAGGAATAGTCTTATGGCCTCCAATCTTGAACCTGGAGCGAACGTTTCATCGAAATTTATTCCCTCGGCTTGACAGTAGCCTTTTGCCATGAGCCTTGCTTTGTTCCTTACTATAACGTTGTTTTCATCTCGCTTGTTCTTGAAGACCCATTTGGTTCTAATGACATGTTGATGCTGGGGTCTGTCTACAAGCTCCCATACTTCGTTTCTCGTGAACTGATTCAGCTCCTCCTGCATAGCAATAATCCAGTTAGCATCGTTAAGTGCATCCTCAATATTCTGAGGCTCTTCAGTAGACAAGAAGCAGGAAAATAATGCGCTTTCTCCTTGACAGAATCTGGATCTTGTCTTGACATGTGCTGAAGGATCTCCAATTATAAGATCAGCAGTGTGAGCATCTAGCCACGATCTACGATGTTTTAACTCTTCATCTGAAATTTGATCAACAGAAATAGTAGGTGAGTTTGGCATTTTAGTTGTACTATTATGAGATTGAAGCAATTCAGTAATGAGAGTATGATCTACCGAGTCACCAGGTTCAGGGGCATTCAGCTCAGGAACATTATCAATTGTTCCCCCTGAGTTGTTATTCTCAGTAGTGGTCTCAGTTACCTCTTGGGTTTCTTCATCGACCTGAGTTACCTGGGATTGATTCTATTCGGGAGAATCAATCTGCTTAGCTACTTGCTCTGCTGGTTGAGATTCAGTAGATTTGTCTTCAGTTTCTTCGTCTGAATCATCATCCCAACATAGCTAGATCTTTTCAGGTTTGTCCTTTAAGCTTAGATCCTGTAGCTGTCTACTGATGTCCTCAGATTCAGAATTTGAGTTATTGCTCCTGTCTTCAGTACCAAACTCGTTAAAAACAACATGAGGGCTTTCCTCCACGCAAAGAGTCCGATAGTTGAATACTCTGAAAGCTTTGCTGACCCGAGAGTATCCTAAGAATACTCCCCGATCCGACTTGCTATCAAAAGTCTTCGACCGATCTTTCCCATTATTGTGGATAAAGCATGAACAACCAAAGATATGGAAATAAGATAGAGAAGGCTTCCTGCCGTTCCATAGTTCATATGGTGTCCTCTTATGCTTTGCTTTGTCGGTAGAGATCTATTCCGAGTGTAACACGCAAGTATCCGTTGCTTACGCCCGAATTTGGATGGGAGTCCCGAATCTGCGAGTAGAGTTCTAGCTGCTTCTTTGAGAGTTATGTTCTTTCGTTCGGCAACTCCATTTCTTTGAGGTGTGCGGGCGGCCGATGTCTCATGCTCTATTCCTTCGTTTCGCGAACTCCTCTACCATGGAATTAAGGAACTCGGTTCCTGCGTCCGAACGTATTTTTCCGATCTTGGTGTTCTTCTCGACACTCGAGCCTTTTCGAAGCGTTGGTAACTCTGTTTTGACGTCGACTTGTTGGCAATGAATATGACCCATGTGTAGCGCGAGTAGTCATCTATGACCACTAATGCATATTTCCCGCCTCGATCGTCACCTGGAGAGACTGGACCGAACAAATTCATATGTAGCACCGAAGGATTCCATCGGTGGAAGGAGATGGAACTGTTGGATTTTGATTCTTTGTTTGCTTTCCCTTCGGACATGCTTCACACCGAGTGTCTTTGCTTTGAATTTTTCATTCGGCGGTCCCCTTGCTAGAGTGTCTCTTGCTAGTTTGTTGAGCGTCTTGAAGTTGAGATGGCCGAGTCTTCTGATTAGCCCCCGTTCGATTATCGTTCTGCGAGAAGCTTCGAGTTCATCGAGTTCCGGCCAAGAATATATATGTTCTTTCTGCGCGAACCCGATAACACTTGTTTTCCCCGTAGATTTATCAATAACATCACGAAACCGGCGTCAAATACCACTCTATTTGAGTTATCACAAAATTGACTAACGAGAGAGAAGGTTATCTTTGAAGTCCTTCAACATATGATACTCTTGGAACTTTGGCGGTTCCAATGCCGAGTGTTCCATATCCTCTAGTATAGCCTTTTGCATTGTCTCCGAACTCAATTCAGGGTCCTTCTTCGGTGATATAATTCTTGATGAGACTCCTTTGGTATGTCATATATCTTGAGCATCCGTCGTCCACATACCATGGGTCTCTCGTGCACCCGCAAAAAGTAATTATATTCAGGTACCCTTTATTTTTGATTTTGGGTTCTTAGGTGTTAGTTTTAATAACCCAAATTTGTCTAACAACCCTGGTGGTTTCAGACATCTTCTTTCCACTAGAGTCAACATATCTGACCACCGGATCGGTCATAGGTGACTTCGAGGCTTCCGAGGTTCGGGGAGTCCTAATCTTCCGAGCCGGTGGATCGCCGACCTTTGCCTTACGTGCGGCTTTCTGTTTCTTCGACTTTTGGATCCTCTTCTGACTATAGGTTCATAATAATATGACCCATACTGAGCTGGATGTGTCAGCTTTGGAGGTCCATACTGATCGGCCAATTTTGATTTGCTGGTTCCCCCTTGACTGAACTGGGGTACTTTGGCTTTGATCTTGTTGTCGAATGCTGCCTGAGTAGGATGAGGTGCTTTCATCTTTTGTTTGTTCTTTGCGAGGGGGTTCGGTATATCAGGCATTGATGGTCTTTCCTCGAACAAACCTATCGGCAAGCCGTCCTTCTAAGTGTCTTTGGGGCGGACGAGGAAGCTCCCCGGGCCGAATCCAAGTCCTTCCTTGCAGTGCTTTGGCTTGTTGCTTGCTAGCATAGCCTCCAATTTCTTTTCGGCGCCCATGTACCTCTCGGTCATCGGGCTCCTCCGGACATCATCACTTTTCTTCAATGCATCATGTTCGATCCGAAGTCCCGACGGTTTTGCTTGACGAGACTCGGTTCAATATCTTTCCGAGTCAAGTCATTGGTCAAAACCGAAATCCGATTTTCTTGATGCTTGAGACTTGGCCATCGAGAGTTTATCTCCTCCCCCGAGTCTCAACACAAGTCCTTCGGCCTCGGTAGCAACCCGACTCTCCCGAGAAAGTCTCCGATTCTCCACTTTCGGGGTATCCAATTCCTGAAGAGTCTTACTGAGCTGCAGACTCATCTGAATTTGTTCGTCGAGCGGTTCTTCGTATGCGGTCGCGACGTCCAAATTCTCATCCGCACTTTGAAATAGTGTCGTGTGTGCAATGTGAAGAGGAATTGACCGGTTCAAGAGAGTTTACCTCATCCTCTTCGCCTGCCATCATGCACATTTCAGTCGATTCATCTGCTTCATGCTCTAAGGGGCCATGAAGGCCGCTTCATCGTCATGAAACCCATAAAGGAGTCGACCTCTTCGAGTCGTCTGAGATTTCGCCAGCTATGTAGGATTGTCTTTTCTGGGCGAATTTCTCTCTCCTTGCCTTACGTGCTGCGCGTTCAGCACTACTGAGCTTAGGACAATCGTATTGATAGTGTCCTGGCTTCTTGCAGTTGTAGCAAGCGATGACTCTTTCTTCTTTGCTTTCGCTATTCTTTGATGGTTCCGAGTCATCCTTCTTTCTGTATTCAGAAGATTGTGAGTCAGGAGTGTGTTTCGACATATAATTTGACTTACCTTTCGTTTCCTGATAGGCTTTAGTCACTTTTCTGCGTCGCTCCTTCTCCTTCTGATATTTCACAGCGAGCAGCGCATACTTCTGAGCGAGACTTCCTTCTTGTAGATCATTAAGTGAAGGCTCAGTCTTACTCGTCGTCTTGCTCGTCACGGGAGATGTTGTGCTGACTGTTGCTTTGAAAGCATGGTCGATCTTTGTGTCACCTTCAGCTCTCAGCTTTCGTTGAGGTCTGTCGAACTCAAACTCCTCTGTCTGTAATTCTGAAAAGATATGGTCAGGAGACACAACATCTAAGTCAGAATGTCGCAATAGAGTGGCAAAAGGTGTCCAGTGTCCGTCCGGCAGTGCCCTCAGTATCTTTAGATTCATTTCTCGGTTGCTGAATGTCTTTCCCAGCCCGTTGATTGAGTTCATCAGATTCGTGAATCTGACATTTAGATCTTCAATTTTGTCACCAGGCATGAGAGAGAGGCTTTCCAGCTTTTGGAGTTCCAGCGCTAACTTGTTAGCTTTAATCTTCTGAGTCCCCCGACTCAGTAGCGCTAGGGCGTCCCAGAGTTCTTTTGCAGTCTTGCATTCCTGAACCCTGCCAAGATAAGAATCACTAAGGGTGGTCAGTATAGCGTTTCTGGCAACACGGTCTAAGTTGTGAAGCTTCTTCTCCTCAGGAGTGAAGAGACTTCTGTCTTTGGGAATCTTCTTCCCGGTCACCATTCCTCCTCCTTCAGCTTGGTCTTGAGTTACAACACTATCGATCATGGGAACGATAGGTCCTTCCTCAAGCACTTCAGTCATGCCATCGTGGAGGGAAGTCAGATGCGCCTCCATTCTGACTCGCCATACTCCATAATTCTCTACTGAGAACATGGGTACCATCCTTATACCTGACATATCAGCCATAGAAGATAAAGATATGAATGTAGAGTGATATGCAGTGAAAACATTTTCTCCGGATCCGTTCGAATAGACCAGTCTCAAAGTGACAAGAGTCTTAAGGAACTCCTGCTCTGATACCAATTGTTGGTCCCGAGTGTACGGTCAGGTGTAGAGGGGGGGGGTGAATACACCTGATTCGATTTCTCAACTTCAAACACGAACAGTCCTATTCAGGATGGTGTCTGACTGAAACAGTTCAGCAGACCAAACAGCTGTTCTGAATCGTGTGCGGCAAAGAGTATGACTCTACTGAGACCTGCTAGCTGACTGAGTCAGAAATTCAGTATCTACAGTAAGAGTTCAGCGTGCGGAAATGTGTGTAGGCCCAAATCAGTTGAGTGGTGAAAACGTTTTATGAAAGTCTCAGTTCAGCAGATATTCAGTTCAGTATGCTGAGACAGTTGATTGATTTTAAGAAATAATGTTCGGTATGAATAGTAAAATCAATGCAACAGTCAAGAAAGCAATAAGAAACAGGATTTTTAAAGTGGTTCGGATATCGCTCAAATCCTACGTCCACTGTCCCGAAAGATCAGGAGGCTATTATTTATCCTGAGTTAGTCTCAGTCAGCTTGCGCACTGGGCAAAGCCGCGTCTTGGTTTTTATACTGATCCAAGTCTCAGTTTACAACGATCAAACTTAGAAGTGTTTGACAAACTTTCTCCAACAGTGAAGGAGTCCTTACACAATAAGGATCAGGTTCAAAGATGAACTCCTTCGTCTAAGCTATAGATAAGAACAGTTGAGCTTAGGTTTAGAGGGATAGGGAATATGAGAGAGTAGCTTCTAGATCGACGAACAGCTGAAGGTAAGCTTTGAGTTCATGTAACGTCGATTTGGATACTAGAGGCTTTATATGTCGGTTCAGCTTGATTCCCTATGAGCTAGAATGTAGTCTTTCGCCGGAAGATTGTTCTTCAAGTTCTTGCTAAGACTTTGTTCTTTGGGTTCTTTGCTCGTGGACTGCTTTTTGGATTTTGGCTCTGTGGTTCGTGCATTCGGTGCATTCTTCTTGAATAATCCCTCTATTTATAGAGCAGAGATTGAAATAGATCCGTTGGAGACAATCTTCTTCTCTCTCTCTCTTTTGGTAGCAAACGGCTCTTTTTGACGTAGGTAACAGTGCCTTTTCCTCCTTTTTCGGAAAGTGTTGACTTGCAGCTTTAGTAGGTAGGATGACACGTGTATGCTTGTCATTTGTCGAGGTGAATAAAGTGGTTGAGACAGAACAGACTTCGAGGCTAATTGAAGCTAACTTCTCTCTTCCTCGTATATGACTATGCTGATTGCATTTCAAAAAGATCGACGAGCCCGAAGATTGTCTCGCCGATCTTTGAGTCCGACCTTGTATTCGGTAGATAGACAGTCGAGATAAGTCTATCGAAGATCGGCTACGAGTCCAAATGAACTACTCTCGCCGAGTTCGGTTCAATCGACTCTCTCGGTATCTTGCTCTCGCTGAGTCCAGTATCACTGAGTCTTCTTCACTGGTGCTGAGGCAAATAAGCTACTGAGCGCCTTGACCAGAGCAGAGTGTCTACTGAGTCTGAAACCTCAGAGACAAACAACATATACAACGGAATGGTTCACCAATCAGATAGGGTTTTGGGATATTCAAATCTTCAGACAAGTACAGAGCACAAGGCTACTGAGCTTAAGATCAGTGTCTAAGACCGAATCATTTCCCACTAAGACTAACAGTGCTGAGGATGGAATCATCACCCAACAATTTTTCTGGTAATTTTTTACCGAGTCATCAATTTTCTTTTTGAGGTGATCAATCAATGGAGAGTGTTGTAAATATATGTACATATGTATTTACCATATTTATAGTGATGACTATGTAAACTTTAAAAACTCATTAACTCATATGGAACTTTATAAATCAAGGTTTTTGATCATCTTAATAATACATTTCTTATTCTCGCTCTCACTATTGTTCTCTAATTCTCTCTAGTTTATAACAATATGAAATATATTCACATTTTTCATTTTATAAATCACAATGTAAGGCTAGATAAGTAATAACATGTCATAAATACCACTGAGCATGAAATTGTTTTTTTCTCAGAAAAACTTCACTATCTTTGAAGATTTTATTGTCTTATTGATGGTAATAAGTACAAAAGGTTTCGTTGATTTTATGAATATTTTAATATTTTTCACAAAATATTTTAATTTTAGTATCAACTATTTATTTGATTTTTATATTTCAATGTCGTTGCTTTGCTTTGATTTTGCAAATACTATTTCTCCGTAAGTGTTAGCTCAACCTACTATTTAATTATTTGATAATTAAGTTTTAATTTACTTTCTTCGATTTATTGTTTAAATTTTAGATAATTATTTTAGATTAATTATCAAGTAACATTTGCCTTTTTGGTATATTAATATTTAGGGAATAATTTTAATTGTGAATAATTACTTATCTTTCTGGTGTAAAGAGTTGATATTTGATGGTTGATTGTAAAATATTTATAGGTTTTGCGTAAAGACTAACTCAGTTGCTAGAACATTTAGTCAAGACATTTTCTTGTATTTTTTTATATAAAAGAAAAATTATGATGGGTTACTTGTTGATTATAGGGAAAAGGTGCACAAATGCCCTTGCTATAAAGAGCAAAAATACCTTTGATGTATGTATATTATGGTGCAAAAATACCCTTAAGTTTTTTATTTAATTGCAAAAATATCCTTCAAGTTTATATTTTGGTGCAATTTTGTTTTTACCTCTTTTTCTCTATATTTTTTCCAATTTATATTCTAATTAACAATTTCTTAACGTTAAATGGACTAAAATCAAGGTTTCTTTATTTCTTAAAACCAAACCATGCATTTATTCGCAAAAATAAGAAAATTACGATTTATATTTCTATAATTTGGAAATTGAATATTTGCAGACATACAGTTACCCATTTGCCGATTTGAATCAAAGTTGCTCGTGATAAATTTTTATTGGTGTAAAAATAACAAATTATTATTATGTATACACTCATGAAAAATAGAAAAAATATATATTAGAATAAAATAAATTATCTTAAACTATTTACAAGTTGCTGATAATAAACTTCTTTTGTATAAAATAACGAATTATTAATATAATATACACATGCAAAATAGAAAATAAAATATAATAATATAAAATTAATTATTTTGATCTAATTATTTATCTAATTTTTATGAAAGAGTATGCCATTAGGTTTAAAGAAAATATGGAAACCTTTTCTACAGTAATATATACAAAATGTTAAATTAAAATATCTATTGAGAAAAATACAGAAAAAAAGAGTAAAACACAAATTTGTACTAAGTAAACACTTTAAGTATATTTTTGCACCATAACATACATCAATGACATTTTTGCTCTTTGTTGTAAACTTGAAGGGCATTTGTGCACCTTCTCCCTTGATCATATAATTCGAGACCCAGACACTACAATTTATCAGGGGTATTTGGTGTAATACCCAAATAGGTAAAATCTACCTTAATATTGTTATAGTTTACTATATTACATAATTACCATTATTTTTGAGAAATATCGCTCTTTCTCCAATCATTTTTAATTAATATTTTCGAATTTTCTGTAAAAAAAAAGTAATTGATTTTTGAAATAACATTGTCAGACCATGTGCCCGATCAATGCTTGACCAATTGGCACAAGTCCGATACATGTACGTGTCATATCATGTTTGATCATGTATCCTATAATGTGCCCGATTGATAGCGCACGTGCCCTATTATGTATCCGATTGATAGTACATACTTTCTCATGAATCAATGTGTTGTATCACCATTTTACAGTGTGCCATAATATCATATGTTCGATCGATAAGACACACTTTCATATGAGAATAATTAAAATGTGAAGGTATTTTAGCTATCTTGGATATATAGTGGATAATCTCTATAATATTGGATAGTTTTGTGTTTGTTATATTAGATTTGTGTAGGCTTATTTAATAGCACATCTATGAATTGTAGTATTTATATTCGCGACGATTGTTTTATATTTTCTGTACATGTGGCTCCGCCATTGCATTGCATTTATGTGGGTGAAATATATTGGAATATCCTTATCAGAGAATCAGAGATGGCAAAAGGATGGGTCGGGATGGTCCAGCTCCGAATCATCGGGCCAAATCAATTTTGTTGGGCCACTCTTAGTTTATATACTTTTTCCTAATGCAAGCTGACTATTCTTTACGTGAATTGGTTGAAAAAATAAGATGAAATCAAGAAAAGATGTAAGAATTGAAATAACAGTTTGGAACCAAGAAATGGAAAAGTAGAGTTATGTGGATTCAACAAAACTCTGTGGATAGAAAAAAAAAAAAAAGACATATCGAAATAGTTCTGATGATTCAATAATATCCTTACTTAAATTCGAAGTTCTTAGTTACTTCGACTGGATGAATCCTATCGGTGGAATAATTAAGTCCTAATTTAATTTTATTTTTTTCTCTCAGTCATTGCTAATACACTTTAGTTTCTTGCAGTTAGATAAAAGCAATGACTGTTTTATGAAGAGATTACGCTATGGATAAACGTGGCTCTTTTATAATAAACTATAAATCACACGAGATAATTGCATTATATTAAAATAATCATGTAATCATTTTAAATAAAATCTATATATGACATAATGCTGTTTAAGATGGGATTTTATGCATACTACTCTTTATAGCTTGAATTGCCACACTATTTCTCCTGTTGAAATAATCCACTATACTATATTAGTTTATCCCATTTTTTAATGAAAACATCATGGGGTACTTGAAATAATAATATAAACGGTTGAGAGAATTGTCTTGCTAACTTTGTTTGCAAGTTCAAATTATATTGTTGATAGGTCAAATCTAGTTTACATGGTTTGGAATACATTTAATATGCGCTTTAAAGCAACGAGGGTGATTTTCTTTAAAAAAAATAGAAATCTAAGTTATAATTATATTAATTTCAAATAATTATTTGGTGCTTCTTAGTTAATCCGAAATCTTACAACTGTGTAATGAGACAAGCTTGATGAATTTTAAGTAAAATTCCATGATGTTTGGCTATAAGATATGTATATAACGGAATTCTACTTTCAATTGTCTTTTTCCTCTTGTACGACAATGAAAATTCGTAGAAACAATCTGAGGTGCATATAGAATAAATTTGATTTGTGTAATAGTCCGTAGATCATATAAAATAATGAACTTCATAAGGCTAATCCGAAGTATAGATGTTTTATGTGTATAAAATATAATGTAAATGTAATTGTGTAAAAAGTTTGGGATGTAAAATATTTGATGAACTGATAAATGTAATAGATAAGTCAACTTATCACAGCATCTAGATGGTCTTGAATATTTTGTGAAAAGGAATATCGTTGTAAATTGACTGCCCATTAAATTGCATATTCAACCACTACTACTTCGTAATTAATTAGTTTGTAATGCAACAATAATTAACTAATTATAGAAAGTATTTATTGAGTAGGATCTTCTATCTCATTTTTGTATAATATTATCTCACCAACGGTAATTTTTTATAATTATATAAAATTGGATTTGTTAACCCTAGAATAAAAATTACTTTTAGGTATTTAATTATAAAAAAAATACACGTATCGCCAATTTATTGATGATATTTGGAATGAGACACAATGTAACACCCCAAAATTTTCAAGTAAAAATTCACATGCATCATACATAATATCTTGTGTGCAAGTCTTATAAGTCGCGCCTTAGAAATTAATTTTATAAAAAAAAAATATCATGAAAACTTTCATTTTATGCATGATATAATTGTCTAACGTGACTCTATATGCTTATTATTATTTTAAAATTTAAAATTCATCAATAAGTTTTAGTCCTTTTCAATTTCAATTTCGTCCTAAATTTTTGTTACATCAATATGTCAACTTCTTATATCTGTTTTGATAAAAAAAGAAAATCCTCTACTTAAATATCCTAAACAAACGTGGGTTGTTAGGATTAAAATAAATAAATATATGATATCTATTATTATATTGTCTAAGCTTAACCTAATTAGCAAACCTTGAAACTATAATTAGCAAACCTTGAAACTATATAAATTGAGGCAGGCTGATAACGTAGTCACGCAGCCAAATAAAATTCGAAAACTTAAGAAAAATTCCTTATATTTTCTCCTTGCTTACAGCTCCATCGTGGACTACTTAGTCAAGGTATTTTTCTAAAGTTCTAGAACTTCCTACGAAATTATTAATATATTGTATGAAATTTTGGTGAAACGAGGAATTTAGAATTTATATGTGATGTCTGCAATTGTATGATTCAAACCATGATTATTTCCTCAAATTTTGTTGAATCTGAATCTAAATGATTATAGTTTGTGATAGCATGTTTCTAATCCTATTTCATTAAAACACGTGACTATTGCTTTCATTCATGGCTAGGACAATCATAAAATATAAAATTAATTATCCTTCTAAGCATGTTTTCCACCAATTTTAATTGATTTTCTAGCTACCAGAATCTATATTAAGTTGTTATTAGTGGAGATCTGATTTCTTTAAACATGATTTCATCCTTAACTTCTTGTTGCCATAAAATATAACTTTAGTTATTGTTAAAACATTCTGTATCTTGTGGAATGAACTGAATTACATTTTTATGTTAGTCTAATTAATTTGACCAAGTCGAGAAGTTTGAATTAAATAATTCATGTTTTTTTAAGATTTGAGAATTTTAGAGAATGATTCCTATAGAAATTATTAATGTACCGCAAGCTTAAGAGATTTTATGGCATGAATGTGATTTGTGATAATTTAATAATTATTATTAATTCAATTAGTGAATGTGGGGATGGGTTCACCATGATTTAGAGTTGGAACTTGAAAATGATCAACGTGTTGGTGGCTCAGAGACAGATTAAATGGGATGTGTGGGAGTGAGTGATTAACATTGTGCCTTTTCATGTTATCTTCTGTGAAAGGTCATACGTGCCATTGTGATGTATGAAGCACCTCGTCTAAATTAGAAAAACCAACAACCGAGAAGACAACAACATTAAATTCAATTTTCCATTTAAAAAAAAAATTTTTACTTTATGTTTCATTCATCACATACATTATATATCTTTCATTTTCCTTAGTCTCAAAAAAAAATATCAAAAAGAAAATTAGTCGCCGGGAGTGGGATATTCGAGAAGGAGTGCAACTATTTGTAATTGTAGAGCCGTTGTTATCTTGGAAGAAGTGGGGGAGGGTGGGGGGAAGGAGAGATAAAATATGGTTTGAGAATAGTAGTTTGGCTGGGTGGTTTTTTTTTTTTTTTTAAAAAAATTCTCTTTTTTTTTCTCTCCTATTTTTATTATCGTTTTTTCGACACACCCCATAACAACAAATTTGTGATATTGAATTATGATGAGGTAACTCTATGTTAGGAAATTAAAAATAATAATAAATAAATAAAGAAGATGAGATCTTTACTTAGCAACTTAAATTAGTTTTCTTATATATCTGCAAATAGTTATTATTATAACCGAGAAATTTTGATTTCAATTGGAGTGATGATTATTCATGTTCTTAATAAATTTTATTTAGCTTCTTAGAAAATTCAGTTGGCTAAAAACATTATATGATTTTCTGTGTGTTTAACTTATTATATTTGTTCCATTGAATCTATTGTTCATATGTGAAAATTCATAAATAACATTACATGCAAACGATATTAAGACTAAGTTTTTATGATAGGACAAGCGCGCAGACTTAACCACCTGATATTTTTCATTTACTTTTCGTGGAAGTCGAAATTAAGGCGGGGTTTTTCTTTTATCCTTATTTATTATACACTATACAGTGTTTCTTACTTGTTATTAAATGCAGGTAGAGCCTTCGAGCTATTCATTCACACAGTAAAACCTCTGGGTTACACTTACGGGCATTCACGCAGTAAAACCCTCGAGTTACGCCTACGGACAATTCACGTAGTAAAACCTTCAAGCTAAATGTTGGTCCCGAGGTAAACGTTCAGGTGTGGGGGGGGGGGGTGAATACACCTGAAAACTTTCTCAACTTAAAACGCGAACAGTCCAATTCAGGAGAGTGTCTTGCTGAATAAATTTAGTAGACCAGGCAAGCTGCTCTAGATCGCGTGGACAGAGTAACTGACTATACGGAGGCCTGCTAGCTGACTGATGTCAGAATTCAGTACCGTTCAGTAAGAGTTCAGTAGCGTGCGGAAAAGTGTAGGCTCGATTCAGTTGAGTTGAAAACGTTTTTATTAAAACTGTTTCAGTTGGTTAGTGCATTCAGTTTAAGCTTTGCTGAAATTCTGTTGTATGATTTTGTAAAATGGTTTTCAGTATGAACAATAAATCAATGCAACAGTAAATGAACACAGCGATTTTAAAGTGGTTCGGATATCGAACAATCCTACGTCCACTGTCCTAAAAAGATCAGGAGGCTATTTTATTATACTGAGTTAGTCTCAGTTGGTTTGTGCACTGGACAAACACTGACCTTGAGGATTATACTGAGCAAGTCTCAGTTTACAAGAATCAAACTATAAAGTTTGACAAACTTCTCCAACGATGAAGGAGTTCTTAATAATAAGAACAGTTCAGGAATTGAACTCCTTCAGGTCTAAGCTATAGATATTTCAGTGGAGCTTAGGTTAGAGGGAAGGGAACAAGAAGGTGGCTTCTAGAGTGATGAACAATGAGGAATAATCTCTCTGGGTTCGTGTTCGATCACTTGGATACTAGAGGCTTTTGATTCTATTCAGTTTGGTTCCCTAGAGCAAGGATGTCGCCTTTCGCGTTGGGTGTTTCTTTGAAGATCTTGCGGAAAGCTTGATACTTGTTCGTTTATTGCTCGTAATCGCTTGTTCTTGTTCTTCTGTGTTTTTCGATTTGATTTTCCCTCTATTTATAGAGGTGAGCTATGGATAGATCCGTTAGAGACGAACGATCCACGTGTCACTCTCTTTGGGTAGCAAACGACTCTTTTAAGGAATCTTGCAGAGTCTTTTCCTTCATTTCTGGAAAGTTGTTGACTTGCAGCTTATACCAGAACTTTGACAGCTGGTTGCACGTCATTAGTCGAGGCGTAGAAGGTAGTTGAGACACACAGACTTCTAGACAACAACCTCGGACGACTCTACTGATTTAACATAGAAGATTATCTGACAATCAAGGAGACTGTCAGGCCGTTGCTGAGTCTGACCTGCGGTTCAGTAGTATACTCCTGCTGAGTTCATCTCTACTGAAGGTCGATTCTGAGTTCAGTGAACTGCTACTGCTGAGTCCAGTTCTACTGACTCCTTTAGTATGATGCTCCTGCTGAGTCTAGCCCTACTGGATCTAAACACCTCTCAGTATGATGCTCTTGCTGAGTCCAGCACTACTAAGTCTTCACTTCATGGTACTGATGCAGATAGTCTACTGAGGGATCAGCAGACAGAACTCTGAGTCTGGACCATGCTGAAGGATAGTCTACTGAGTTTGAAACTCTTAGAGACTAAGGCGTTACAATTACAGCGAAATGGTTCACCAATCAAATTAGGGTTTTGGGATCAGCCAAATCTTCTAAACATCTAAACAATCTATTGCTGAATCATCTCCCAACACTAACCCTCGGGCCTTCACACAGTAAAACCTTTGGGTTAAGCCTCTGTGCTAGCATGTCTAATCTCTCATGTTAATTATTTATAATTTTTAATTTGGATAATGTTTGACCTCACTGAGTCGTCGTACTCATCCCCTTATATTTTTACCTTTTCAGATCATAGTCCGACAGATGCTTGAGGTGGCTGATGGTGATGGTCACATGAGATAGGAATTTGAAACTCTTTACCGCATATTTAGTTTATAATGGACTATGCTCTTTCTCTCCGCTTTATTTTCTGATAACTAGTAGCTGCACTTACTTTAATTTTAAAACTTCCGTTGTTTATGATATTTTTGAATGAAAATATATTTTTATGAAAGATGTTTATTTTTAAAATCTATTTTACTTGAAAGTCATGTATGAGGCGACGTTCCTTGTAAGTTACGAAAATTGGGATCTTACAAGAAATGTGGCAGAGGGGTTTCCTCAAAATTGTACAACGGTTAAGGTGTTTAGCATGCTGAAGGTCATGCTGAAGGTGCTTAGCATGCTGAAGGTCATGCGTATAACATGCAAGTTCCTCGTCATAAACCAAATATAAAAATAAAAATAAAAAATAAGAAAAATGGGATCGTCCATTCGACTATATATATAAGCATTATATTTTGTAATCACAACGAAGCAGTAAATACCAATACCTTAAAGAATGACCTTACCATTCAACTACTATCATACTATTCATCATTGTCATACATGAATTTATTTATTACCTCTAAAACAATTCTGACATAAAAAGTAAATTTTACGAGTGAATGCAAAGAATTAATTTCACCTTAAAATTTGTTTCTTTCACAGCCAAAACACTTTGAAAAAACGTAAATAAAAATGACTTGATTTTATTGAGAATACAGATTTCTGGTACATATGTTTGAGAAATCGTCGGGTGTATAATTTGGACATTAAACTTCAGCATCTATCTCCAAAACAATATCATGGGGTCCCAATATAAACGCCAGAGTGGTACCTTTGACTTGACCAAGTTTACTGATCTTTTCCACGTCTTCACCACTCAAACTCCAATCAAATATATCAAGATTTTGTCTCATTCTCTCTCCGTTGAAACTCTTACTTGCTATGCTAACTCCTTGCTCATATGCCCACCTCAATGCCACCTGCCCATTAAATTACAGACTGATTAAGAATTAGGAAATCTGTTTTATTTAATTAATTGTTACGAATATCAATCTTAAACTATTAAAACATGATTGCAGTTATTTGAGAAATTTGACCTGTGCAGTAGTTTTTCCCATAGCTTTGGCAATATCTGCAAGAGTATCACTTTCCACGACTCTGTTATCTCCCCATTTAGTGTTGTTTGCTCCCAAGGGAGAGTAGGCTGTAATGTGAATGCCTTTTTCCTGGCAGAAATCCCTCACGTTTTTCTGGTGCCATAGAGGGTTCATCTCAATCTAACAAATTATTAGAATTCAGAATTAGTCAAAAGCATCAAAAGATTAAAGTCGAAGAGAGAGAGAGAGAGAGAGAGAAAGAGACTTGGTTGACTGCAGGGGGGATTTTGGCAATTGAGAGGAGTTGTTGAAGCTTCTTGCAGGAGAAGTTACTAACACCAATGGCTTTCGCCAGCCCTAAATCCTTGCATTCTTCCATGCCTTCCCACACACCTTTCATCTCTATTTCCTTCACTAATTCTGCCGGCACAGGAGTTTTCCACACCATCTCCATCAGCCTCACCGGCCAATGGATCAGATACAGATCCACGTAATCCAATTGAAGATTTCTGCACAAATTGTCTCAATTAAATTACCACTTTTTTTTTCGTATCCACGAGGCGATTACTCTAAATTTTTGAATTGATGGTTAAATGTTGAAAAGTAAAAAAACAAAGAGGTGGCTTACTGGAGGCTCATTTTGCAAGCCGGCACGATCTGGCTCCGTTCGGCGAAACTGATCCACAGCTTGGTGGTAATGAAGAGATCGTCGCGCGACTCAACTAGGCCGAGCCGTATGGCTTCGGCGATGGCTTCCCCGAGCGCCTTCTCGGAGCCGTAAGCGAACGCCGTGTCGAAGTGGCGGTACCCGGCCTTGATTGCCTCCAACACGGCGGCCTTCGTCGTCTCGAAGTCCGCGGGAGGGAACGCCGCCGTACCCATGGCCATCACCGGCATCGCCTTCTCGCAGCCGCTCAATTTCACCGATGGGATCGCCGCAGCCACCATTTTCGCTATCTAAACTGAATTGACTTTTGTTCTGTTTCTGTTTTTATCCAACTCAAGTGCAGATATATAAATAAAGCAGAATTTGGTACATGTATTTTGTGAGTGACGGCAATTTATAGGCACACTCCAAATGAATGTCAATAATGGCGGACTAAGTTTCGTACATTCAACAGTTCAACAAGTTTCTTGTTTTTAATAACTGTTTCTTTTTTCTCTTTTTTAATGTGGCAGAGAAGTCTGAATCCTCTATTTCATTTGTTGTAGAAATCTAAATCTATATATATAATATATATAATTATAAAATAAAATAAACATATTTCTATTCTATTAATAGGACATTATTGAGATACAAAAAATGGAAGAGAAGATCATCACCCGTATATAAGTATAATAATCTGAATAAATCATACAAAGAGACAGAGTATTTAGCTATACCCATAATTTAACGTCATTGTTTTCACGTTCTGTCAAGCAATATAATATTTCTAATAGTTATAATTTTCTATTCTCTCCGTCCTCCAATTCTTACTCCAAAAAATTTCAGCACAATTTTTAAGGAGAGTTTGATCTAGGATTATGAGGGAGGGAGGCGAAACTAAAAAATTCGATAGAGAAGAAGAGGGTGAAGTGTACATTCGGGGTGCGAAATACTAAATTTCTTAAAAATTACATATATAAAATTGCGTTTCGACACGAGTTCGGGGGGACCGCCGCCGCCGGACGCCCCCCTTGGACCCGCCAATGGTTGTGTATAAAAATATGGTACCCTCAAATAAAATATTTCTAATAATTTATTATTTTTAAAAATTGAGCAACAATTATAGAATGGAGGGAATATAATTTATGAACGGACATGGCCAGTGGCCATATACGTAAAACTAGATGTAGAACTAGCGGTCCTTCCTATCTCAATGTACCTAAAATATTTTTTATCCATAAAGATTAACAACTTCATACTTGAATATATAATTTAAAAAAAACATATGTAATTATACATATATCGTATTTTGTGATATGAGAGGATTACTACTCCTACTCTTAAGCATCAACGATAGATTATGAATGGTTTATGAATGACATGTTATCAACAAAGAAAATCAGTGCCACCATTCTAGCATGCTAGAGAGGATATTTAAGTAAATTGTTTTTATCAACTAGTAATTGCAATATGATTGGTTTTTATTGTGACAAATACAACATTATGTTTAATTCAATTATTGTGTGTCCCCTTCAATATTTATATTAATTACCTCAAACTCATGCACGCATGCTCACACACAAGCCTTTTAATATTCATTACAAATTACGATCTATAATAAAGTGATAGTTCACTCAGATTTTGTACCTCAACTTTGTTGTGCTGGAAAAATGATCATCCTACAATTTTTTACTTTTAGTATTTATAATTAATAACTATATCACTCTGTATTGAAGAACAAAGATTCAATATAAAAAGAAAATTATAGCCACAATTTATTATAAAACTGTATTTAAGAAATCAAATAAACATATTTCTAAAGGTATCACCAATCACATCAATGACATCTTGAATTTCAATTCTGTTAACTTGGAATGAAAAAGTTGAATTAAGTTCTGAATAACATTATCGGTCAAAGAAAAAAAAATCAATTACTTGAAAAAACTAATCCAAGATAACTAATACCAATAATCAATTATTAACTGAAAATGTAAAACGAGAAAAATATATATCTATCTATAGATATATATATTTCCCGTTTTTTTTAAAAAAAAAAGATTAAATGTTCGTTAAAAGAAAAAATTAACTACCAGAAAAGTAGTTGAATGCGCAACATATTCAAAGACCATCTAGAAAGTGTGATTATTTGACCATAAACTGTCAATTGACTTCTCTATCACATTTTGAATTAACATTTATTTTCATCAAACTTTTTGTATAATTATATTATATAATCATTAACCTTTATACATTTGAAGTTTTAAAGTATGAGCGCAAAAAGTGTCTAGTAGTACGTCAAACTTATCCATAATGTTTTTTATTTCTTTTCTTTTTTAGTTTTAATTATTTTATAATAAGTTAACATAATACTTACATACTATTCGTAATATTTTCTTTCTTTATTTTTATAAGTGGTATTATGTTATTATACCCATTTTCCTATACCAAAAATCAAAATTACCCAAAGCTTATATTTACAATACAAAATACCCAATTTTACTTACACTATCCTCACATTTTCAAAAGTGGACTGACACCAATCATTTTCAAGTATTTTTCTGAATTCGAGACGAATTAATACAAGAAACAAACAAGAACAACACACACGAGTATATATGATAATGAATCCCGCTCCCATACTCACAATCCCGCTCATGTCTCATTCAATCCAGCTCGGTCCCGTCAAAGCCCAGTTGTAGGAATTCCCTCTCGCGGAGTCCCGCTCTATCCCGCTTGTGTCTCGCTCCCTCCCGCTCTCCTTGGAAAAAGAACACGTTAAGGGGACAAATCCCGCTCGACGAGGGGGATTACAAGCGGAAATGAGCGGGATTTAACCAGATCTGGAATTTAATATCCAGATCTGTCACTTTCTTCTCTTTCTCAACCCTAATTTTCTTCGCCCACCTTCCCCTAATCCCGCTCAAGTCAGCGGGGAACGCAGTTAATATTATATTGACTTTTGAAGTCTGTATATATTAGTATTTTGTTCATAATCAGAACACATACATTCCTATTCTCATACACGTTTGAGAGAAAGACATAAAACTTAATTTTCTTCAGTTCTCTGACCACTCAAAGGGAGAAAAGGCCGGGACACAGATCAGAAGGTCTGATCAGGAGCAACAATCAAAGCGACTACAACATAGTGGAGGAATGTATATTTCTTCCTCTAATATTTCCTTCACTTATTGTCCTTGATCTTATCATTTCATTCGCTTAGTTTCTTGAGCGTGTCCCACATCTCCTTAACAGTTTTGCACGTCCTTACTCTTCCAAGATCTCCATCACTCAGAGTGAGCAGAATCTGATTTCAGATAACTTTATCCAGGTTATTGATTTTCCTTTCTTCAGCATTGAGCTGAACTTTGGCTTTAGGAACTTTGTCACCAGTGACAGTAGATTTCCCATCCTTGGAGTCAGTCTGCAGTGCACGAATGTTGGGAACAGTGATGACAATGGGACCGTCAGTAATTACGCCCCACATGCAGTCGTCAATGGGGGATAGGTTAGACTCCATTCTTAGGCTCCAGATATCGTATGTAGCAATAGAGAACATGGGTATTCTAGACTTTTTTAACAGTTCAGTCATGATAACAGATAGTGAGAAGCAAAGGTGCAGAAAAATAAGATATGCAAAAAAAGTAAACTGGATCTGATCAAGTTGACTAGGTAAATCGAAACATTAGTCTGTCTAACCACCGGTCTGATACAAATTGTTGGTCTCGGTACGATTTCAGGTGTATAGGGGAGGGGGGAGTACACCTGATGCCAAGCTTTGCTTTTTCAGACCAGAGAACCTGACTGATAGTGAATCAATCAGTATGCGAAAATATGTTAGGCCCTTTTAATGAAAAACTCTTTTCTTGAATGCAATAGTTAAGCTAATATATAACGAGATGAACACTAAGGTGAAATGAATAAAATAGTAAAGAATAAAACGATTTTATAGTGGTTCGGATTCACAAGATCCTACAGATCAGTTCAGCTTGGAGAGGTCAGCTTATCAAAGCTAGACTTAGTACGTTCCACTAGCTGAGTAACTACAACCTAAACTAACCTAGTTTGAGAAAGACTATCAGCCTGACTATACAATTACATGTTGAGATACTATAAATATATTAATTTGGTTTATCAATCAAATAGGGGGGTTTGAGATCATTCAAAACTTATATTATTTCTCAACACATATTATTTTCTTTTTCCAACTTTTAATAATCAAATTAATATAATTCCAATAATTAAAATTTCAAAATAAAAGAATAGATGTTTCTTCTATTTTCTTCTTTTGATTTTTTATTATTTTATAATTAATTAACATATCATTATATTACTATTTATAATATTTTATTTTATCTTTATGATAAGTTAATATAATATTTTCTTACTATTTGTGGTATTATCGGCGTTTTTAGTTTATTTATAAGTAACATATTATTTTCTTTTTCCTCTTTCTTTAGTAAAAATATTTTGCGGTTCCGCTGTTCATTAATGTTATGCTACTATACACATAAGGATCATTCTTAATTTACATTTTCATGTGTTTTCCTTTTCTTCAGACTATTACACGCCCATAGGCGGATCTACTAACATATGGTTCAATACTTCAAATTTTGTAGTTAGCTTGAATTTTCTTAACATAGGTATTTTTTATATATTTATTTAAAATTTTATTATTTTGTCCCCCTCTTTAAATTGTAGATTTCAGACATACTCCTAAAATTGTAGATTTACACTATTAAAATAGCCACAAGATATGACATATGACATTTTTATTAAAAAAATGAACTACATTTATTAATTATATGTCAATACATTTATAATATGACTACATCTACAAGAATAACTAACTTCACATAATTGATTGAATCCCTAAAATACAAGAGAATGGAATTTATTTATTACTTTCATTAATAAGCACGAGGGACATACAAGTTCCTATATTGGACTAGGCCCTAATGCTGCGTCCGGCGGCGGTGGAGGCGGCGGCTCCACTCGTAGTACAAAATACCGGGATGTTAACTCTGCAAAAATAGCAAAAGGATCTGAACGCCATTCTATGAAATAAATTGTATTAAAATAAAAAAGTAAATATAATAGCAGTTTTAAAGGGGTTATAACATTGAAAGAGTGTATATCTTATTAAATGCTAACCATCGTGGAGAGAGAAATCTGAGGAAGAAAAAGACCGGTTATTCCTTTATCAAGGAATTCAAATGAATCAATGTGACGATATTAAATTGCCCAACCACAAGCTCTAAATATAATAAGAAAATTACATGATATGAATTGAATGGATGAAGACTGTTTAGCGGCCTGTTTGACATTCATACAAATTAGTTTGAAAAAAATGGTTATTTAGTAACTAATTCTCAAGGTGCACAAGATCTTTACAACAAATTCCCAAAACATTCATCATCAACTAAATTACAAGTTCGGCAACCTAAAAATAAAAGTAAGCTTCACATTTGTAATTACATGCAAAAATCGTAAATTGAGCAAATACAAAACATGCTTCAAATATAGAACCAAGTAAAGTACACACAAATGTAGATGCAGAACGACTCAGTCAACATGCTAAGATATCATTTTGCACAACTACTTCACATAATCAATTAATGAATTATAAAATGTTGAATGGAGGTTAGTCAAAACGGCATATGCTTGTTAGACAGAAGTTCGAAGGCAAAATCTAATATAAACGTAAAATTATTTTAGCTAAAATTTATATGTCAAACAGTCAGGGGTGGAGTCAGGATTTTTTGATCGGGCGGAGCAAGGTTTATTGGGGGTTTGGGAGTTCGATAAATTTTTTGTAGGTTTATAGTATAACAACGAGTACATATAATTACGAACATCAAATATGATGAGTGTCAATAAAATATAAAAATCATCAAATAATTATATGTTCTTAGACATTTCAGAACTGTGACCGACGTTTTCTCATAGAATTAAAATCTTCGATACATAACCCAAAAGGTAATTATTATCATTTGAGACAAAAATATAAATTAAGAAATATAAATCTCTGTTTGTAATTGTTATCCTCTAAGGCAAAAATTTTAAAAATAAGTACTCATGAACTAATGAACTAATGAAAAATTATAAATTCACAATTTAAAATTCTTTATGACTAATGAAAAATTACAAATTTACAATTGAGTTTTTCTTTTATAACAAATGAAAAACTACACTCTTATTATTCATGAACTTCATTTATTAGTTTATAAGAATCATAACATATACATAAGAAATTCATACTTTAATAAAAATCATAACATTTGAAAGTATATTTGAAAAAATTAAAGAAATATGATGAATAAAAGCTACAAAATATATTTGAAAGATGATTTTGTTTTTGTGTTTTATTTTTATTTTTCACATGAAATATTAGTCACTTACCAGGAAAGTCACAAGAAATTTACAAATAACTTGACCACAAGACCGACCGAATTGTCACCTACAAGTGATTACAAACTGTTATTGGGTAAATCTTACTTTTGTATTTTAACTTGAAAACAACACAGGATGGTTTAATCATCTTAGGATAACCACATGTACACCCCTATTTTAACATATACTGTGAAAATCATTGATTTCAAGATTATGTAGATTTTCGTAGAATATAGAAAACCATAATTTTGCTTATAAAGTGAGCAGAACAAAAGATGTCATATAAGTCAAGCATATCGAACCTTAATAATGTTTTCATTTCTTCCATCATCGCACATACTTAATAACATAGTTAACCGAAAAGTTGGATAATTCTAGTAGTCCACTTCAATCTATCTTATCCTCCAATACTAAATATATACTGATCAGTTATCCATAATAACATGGAGCAAAGAATGATCACATGTCAAAAATTATAAGTTCGATTCTCATTAATACTTCTAGATCAAGGGATTCAGTATAGACTTTTGAATAGTAGTTACAAATTTTCTCCATCATAAAAATAAAAATAAAAATAAAAAATTAGATAAAGGTTAAGACAGATATACCTGAAAATGCAATTGATCTTGCTTGTGGAAAAGCCAGCAATGCGAGTATGACAAGAAGCACCAAATTCCTCAGCCACTTCATCTTCCCTAAATGTGTATCAATTAAAACCAAATTTTGTTCTTTATATATAAAGGAATCAAACTATGCTAATAAATATCTCTTTACGAAGAAAGAGTCAAGTTGATTTTTTCTAAGTTTCTCAAGAATTCTATCCACAAAAACTTCTTGGAAGTCCTTATGTTGAGTCTTGTAACACATTGTAATTTAGTCTAATGCGGGCATTGATTTTTTTTGTCTCTGTTCAGACTATTACATTTGGAATGAGATTTACTCTAATGAATGTCGTGAATTTCCCTCATCATATAAAATAAATACACAATCGAATACTTTTCGACGTGAATAAGCTAAATAAATGTAAGATAAAATTATTATTTTTGTACGTAGGGAATGAAAAGTATAGTATTTTTTTTCTTCTTTGGTCTAAAACAGTACACAACTTTGGCAATATAGAACTTTAATTTCTTAGAAATTTTGTGTGCGACTTGAAATAGTTATTTTATATTTACTTCCATCCACAAAATTAAATTCGACTCCTAAGTGAAGGAATAATTAAAACTATTAATTTAAGGGCAAGCTAATTCAAGATTCGTAGAGGATAAATTGTTGTTTTGAAGTCCATGATTCTAATTAAAGTCAAAACTTATTTTTCCATTTGAATCTAAAACAATTATTAATTAATTTCTATGTCTTTTGCGTGTTTGAGTTTTGTGTCTTATGACTACAACATTCGATTCTTGTTCTGGCAAGATATATGCATACTTTTTTTGATAAATTTGAATTTTATTAAAATATTGATTACAAATTAAAGAAGAGAATGTTAGCGGTTTGAACTAAAAGGCGAGTTGAGTGTAATCTATTTTAAATGTTTTTACAAATTAGTAAAGTTTATTCAATGTATATATTTTGTTAGGACGACTGTATTTTTTTCATTTTGAAAAAAAAAATAATAAAATAACATTAAAAGACTATATAAATATCTTAATAGCTTTAAAAAATATGAAAGCAATTTCAAGAACTAATTCTAAAGCACAAGTTACCTAGTAATTTGATTTTCATAATACCCTTAAACATCAAATCCTACATAGTCTAAATCCTAAAACCATAAATACCAAACACCAAATTTTATGATAAAGTTACCAAAAATATATACTTTAAAGTTTGTATGAGGGTGGAAGGTACAATATACCGAAATATTTTCGCCATACCATATACTGAAAATTGTGGTATGAAAAATTTCATACCCATACTTTCAGTATACCTTAATGTCTGTATAGAATAATTATTAGACGAATACCATGGCTTCATGGTGATATACTGTATCGAAATTCGATTTTACGATATATCGGTATTTCATTAAATACCGTACTTTTTAGTTATACCGTTCTTTCACGATATATTGTGGTTAAGGTATTTCATTTCATGCTGAAATTTTAAGGTATTACAAATACATTTAAAAATTCAATATATTCTGCATTACTATGACTCTTAAATTAAATGTAAAGGATGTACAACAAAAGAGGTTTAGATTGTGAATTTAATTAAATTATAAATTATTTAAATAAAAATGTAGCACAAATACTATTTTAGAAAATTGCTGATCATAATTACAATTATAGCCTCTCTCTTTTAACAAAGTTCATGGTGGTTTATATAATGGGAATTAACAGATCGAGGCACCAAAATTGGGAGCATTTGTTAAACTCGAGTATCAAAAATAAAATATTTTTTAGTATAGGCATTTAAAATCAATTCAATTAAAACGTAGACGCCACGTTGATTAGTGTATTTCATATATCATGACTGGTTTGTGAAAGAGATTGTCAATCATACAGTAAAAATTATTTCCAAACTATTAATGACCCTACGGTCCGACACTCACGCAGTCGCCGCCTGAGCTGACGCCTACATGTTGCTGTTGCTGTTGCCGTTGCCGTAGGAAATGTTCAACCCATACAATTCTTGTCCAGGAAATATTTTCCGATGTGGCGGCGATGATTGTCACTGGCACCATGAACGCTCCCACCACCATACTGCCTACAAGCTGCCCTTGGCTGCTTACAATAGCTTATTTTTTTAATTTTTTTTATGTTCATAAATTAAAAAGAAGCTGATAAAAACGACATATTAGAGAATTTAATGGGTATTTTGCAAGATATTTTCAATTGACTTGTCTAATCACAATTTCATTAACATTCCTTTCATCAACTGCATCTCATACCTTATGCATAATTGCATATAGTCATATGGAGGAGGTTTAGATGAGAACTCCTAATATAATGACAACGTTATTATATTTTAAAGGCAAATATATAAGGCACTTGTATCTGTCAGATCAAGTATTATCATTTTAAAATGTTTGACCATTGTCTTAAAAGTGCAGTGTTCTCATTATCCGTATAAAGAATATTATCATCTGATCCTTCCTTTAATCACTATATATAAATCATTGACATTTCCCATGATTAGTTTACATTTTTGTGTGTATTTTTCGGACTATTACATCCATCAGCGCCTCCAAATCATGTACTTAACCCCGACCTTTTTTATACAGTTTTTAAAAAAATCTGTTATTTTGCCACCAAGTTGTGTACTCACTCTATATTTTCCTCAAATTTTTGAAAACTTCGTTATTTCGCTCTCTTCACAAATTGTAGATTTAACACTTGTATACTTTTAAAATACTATTCTTTCTTTCCCATAGAAAGTGTCTTGTTTTCCTTTTCGAGCCGTCTCATAGAAAATGTCTTGTTTCTTAAAAAGGCAAACAATATGTGGACTAAAATTAACAAACCAAAAAATCAAATAATATACACCACACACTTCCATTTTCTAAATCTCCATGCCCTATAGAAAGGAAACATTTTCTATGGGACTGAGGGAGTAGTAGTTTTGCACTACTGAAATTGTTCCCCATTTATAAATCCTGACATATACGTCTTTGATTATGTTATAAACTAAATAGAATGAGAGGATAATAGAGAGAATGAGAAATAGATGTGTATGGAGACCCTCTATTTATAGAGTAAAAGATGGGTTCATGGGCTTTTAGGGTTTACATGATCATCACAATATATGGTAAGTATATATATAAAATATATTTACAACACTCCCCTTTGATTGACCATCCCTAAAAGAAACTGCTGCCTCGTTAAAACCTTGCCAGAAAAATTCATTGGGATAAAAACTGGACGAAGGAAAAAAGAGTACAGTTGTTCCACCTCAGTATAGTCATTCTTGATCCTTGAGTCGGCGCATATCGATCTTGTGTAACAACTTCTTGAATGTTGACGTTGGTAATGCCTTTGTAAAAGAAACCGCTAGATTGTCACTTGAGCGAATTTGCTTGATGTTGATGCGGCCACTCTTTTGGAGATCATGTGTTGCATTGGCTCTTTTATGAATCAATCTTAATGACTCATTTTCTCATGTGTTGCATTGGATGCCTCGTTAAAAACCTTAACTAAGAAAACCTTTTGGGAAAAACTTAGAAAGAAAAAAAGAGTACAACCATTTGACCTTCAGGGTTATTTGACCTTTAGGAGTCAGTCTAATCTTCAGGATTATTTACAATTTGTTACTCCCCCTCAAGATAACAATCTTCAAGGTTATCTTTAAGGTCTACACTAATATGTGCAACACAAGTTTAATTATCATCATAGATAATAGCATGAAATATGTAAATATATCATTACTCTCATAAATAGACCAATATCATATTTGTCTCGAAATTAACAAAGGATGGTCAATACCATTTCAAATTCTCCAATTGCACATAAGTAAGGAACTTCTGGTCCTCATCTTTGTTATCTTCTATAGGTCTAAATGAGTCTCTATCCACTTTAAGTGATTGAATCAACCATTAGATAGACATGTGGATGCGATACAATAAAATCTCTTTAAAGACCTTTCAGGTAGGTCAACTAGCGTAACTCCATCAGGGAGATGCTTAATCTACAGGTCGAGACAATTATTAGTTCAACCCAAGTCTTTTGATTCTAACTCCGTCTTTAGGCATGGGTTGATTTCATCAAGTACTTTTGTACATAATGATTCACTTATCCTCTTCAGGAGAAATCTGGAGTAATGTTTTCTCATTTTGTATTCCGCGGACTTCTTATCTCTTAGCACCAATAAATCTCTCACGCTTCTGACGTCAATGCGAATTAATTGATTTATTTTGTCTGTGAGGAACTTCAGTTCTTTCATGGTGCATATACAACAGGTATATCAGATTTTAGTCACTCCTTTTGCACTCAAGAATTTGATGAACTTCTAGTTCATAGTGCGTGAATCTAAATAGTTAATCCAACGAGATATTTGCGGCATTCTATCATTTATGTTTCATATCTCCCCCTAATGCCGATAAGGATGTGAGTTGGATTATAAAATGAACATATCAATGAATAAAATAATCCATAATGATTTGCTCTATTAAGTAATTTGGACGGAGTATACATATAAGTATTATGCTCTTCAGGAGTTTCAATCAAACTCAAGTCATCATTTTTGTACCCGTCTGTCAATGAATACTCGTCGTTCTTATTATATCATATACGGTTGTACTATTTCAGCCCTTACAATGACTTTTGCGTCTAATTGAAAACATCTTTTTGATTTACATGCTTTGAGCAAGTTAAATCATTTAGGGATCTTCATATATATGTCACTATCTAGTGAATCATATTAATAGATATTTACTACATCCATAAGGCGCATAGCAAGCCTTTTGCGACATAAGTAGATTAATTAAATTCTAAATTACAACAGCGTCTATTGTGGAAGAGTACATAATTAATTCCCGATCTTTGAGAAAAACATTGTGTTACGAGTATTGTCCTATTTCTCGAAATTTTTCATTTCTCTTTGTAACAAAGACACATTTGTATCCTTCGGGGATTTACTTTCCGGATTTTGGAACTACAGATCCAAATATTTCCGACTTTCTAGGGAATATTAATTCACCTTATATGACTTCGTTCCTCTTTGGCCAATTATTTCAATCTTGATAATCTCTTATAAATCGTCGTTGAGGATCCTATTTTTTTGTTTCAAGAGTCATATTAAAAGGCGAATATATCGTCATGCGTCCACGACGATACTTGATCTCTCCAATATATTGAGATCTCATTAATTAGACGCTGTCAGTTCTTCAGAAACTTTTATTTGATTGATTAATCATTATCGTCATTTTTTGGTTCATATGTTATACCCCTTTTCTTAGGCACAAAATTTCTTTTAGAATCAATTGGTCGACCATATTTTTTACGAATTTTATATTCATTTGCTACCATTTGTACTTGTCCTTCAGGGACATTTATTATTGCGGGGGTATGTACAGCAAATGTATAACATTGTCACTTCTTTTATATACAAAAATTAAAAGCATCAAGAAGTTGGTTTGCAATCTTTTGCAAGTGAGTCTTTCGACTTCTTGTTCACATTGATTACTTCAGGAATCCAAATGTGACTAGTTTTTTCTTGTGTTTTTTATTGGATGCAAATTTCACATTGATTACTTTAGGAATCTAAATGAAACATATGTTCCAACTAATGTTGGAAATATTATTTCATCATAATAACAATCTTAATGTGAGATCGCTTTTATACAGACAAATACCATTTTGAGTATGGATATGACCAACTAATTATTTGATCTCAATTCCAAATCTATATAATATAAATACTCTTCAGGAGGAACTTAGAGTTTAATAAAGTCGCTAGCTTTATTAAGACAATTCTTCTTGAGGGAATTGAGTTCTTTATTATTTGAACTATTAAATCTAGCAATTGCTTCATTTCTTTTAGAAATCAAGCATTCATGAAAATCAATGTAAAGACTCTTCAGGATCTCTATTTGCGCCCAGATAAATTTTCAATTATGTTGCGCATGATAGTTGCTTGTGAATGTCAAAACCTCTCATGTCAAAAGCATAAAACCCTTTGAACTTCCGTTCCATGACATGGTTTGTCTCACTTGTTTTCATAAATGTATAATACATTTAAAATGATAGTGTGATAACTTTTCTTTTGTTAGTTTCTGGCTAAATACAAAATAATTTATACAAGAATATGTATCACTACCCTCTTATATTATTTCAATATGGTATCCATTGCAGCGGATATCCTTAAAACTTAGTAAGTTGCTTCTAGACTTACTAAAGTAAGGGCAAACTCAATAGTTGATCTTGTATCATTTGATAAAATGACACATGCTCTTCTGGAGCCTTCAATAATTTTGATCCACTAAATTTTAAAATCTTGCAGTGAAGATGCAACTACTCGTATCGAGCTTTAGGGAAAACAAACAATTATATCTTTATGCAATCCTGCTGGGATGCTTCATTTCATTCTATTATTGGCAGATGAACATCGATATCAAGAGTGCATCAATGTCAACAAGACATACATTAGTAATGTTTTTCATTCGGGAATAACATATATCACACAAAATATGAGTTGCTTTGTAAGAACATTTAATATTCTTCTAGAATATAAATGATACTACTTAAGGAGCAAAAATTTAATAGTATATATAAATGTATTATATTGCAGGCAATTTCCACAAACATGTGTTAGTGTTGGTCTCGAGAGTAACGTTCAGGTGTAGAGGGGGGGGGGTGAATACACCTGAAAACCAATTTCTCAACTTAAAACGCGAACAATCATTTTCAGGAGAGTGCCCTACTGAACGAGTTCAGCAGACCAGATAAGCTGTTCTGAATCGCGTGGCAGAGTGACTGACTTTACAGAGGCCTGCTAGCTGACTAGAGTCAGAATTCAGTACCGTTCAGATAAAGCTCAATAGTGCGGAAATGTGTAGGCCCAAATTCAGTTGAGTTAAGATAACTTTTTATCAAAACAGTTTCAGTATATTAGTTCAGTCGATTAATCTTGCTGAAACTCAGTTGAATGATTTTAAAGATATTTTCAGTATGCACAGTAAATCAATGCAACAGTAAATAATGAACACAGAACACATGCAATTTTAAAGTGGTTCGGATCCAACAATCCTACGTCCACTGTCCCGAAAGATCAGGAGGCTATGTATTATACTGAGATAGTCTCAGTCGGTTTGTACACTGGACAAACACTGGTCTTGAGATTTATACTGAGCAAGTCTCAGTTTACAGGGTATCAAACTAAGTGTTTGAAAAACTCTCCAACAGTGAAGGAGTCCTTTACAATAACGATCAGTTCGACTATGAACTCCTTCGTCTAAGTTATGGATATGAACAGTTGAGCTTAGGTTAGAGGGATAGGGAATAAGAAATTAGCTTCTAGAGCGACGAATGGCTAAGTATAAACTTTGGTCGCTTGGATACTAGAGGCTGTATAATTCTGATTCAGCTTGGTTCCCTATGAGCAGATATGTAGTCTTTCGTTGGAGATTGTTTCTTCGAACTACTTGCGGAAGACTTAGGACATTTATGAGTTGCGCTTTGAATGCACTGAGTTCGTTTGTGTGTTCGTTAGTTCACTCGTATTCTCTTGTATGCTCGTGCTCTTCAATTTGATTTTATCCCTCTATTTATAGAGCAAAGATTAGGATAGATCCGTTGGAGACGACGATCCTTTGTCTCTCTCTTTTGGGTAGCTAACGGCTCTTTCAAAGTATGGTTGCAGTGTCCTTTCCCTCCATTTCTGGAAAGTTGTTGACTTGCAGCTTTAACAGATATAGGACAGGTGGCTGCTTGCTATTGGTCGAGGTTCAGGAAAGTAGGTGAGACAGAACATACTTCAAGTAGATCTGAAGCTGACTTCTCTCTTCCTCGTATTGACTCTGCTGATTTGACTTTTAGAGAATCTGACGGTCAGAAGACTGTCCAGCCGTTGCTGAGTCTGATCTCTTATTCAGTAGCATGCTCCCGCCGAGTCGGCTCTACCGAAGATCAGCTCCGAGTTCGGTGAACTACTCTCGCCGAGTTCGGTTCCACCGACTCCTTTCGCATATCGCTCCCGTTGAGTCCAAGATATGCGAGTCTTCTACTTCTGGTACCGAGGCAGGTAATCTACTGAGCACCTGAACCAGATGCAGAGTGTCTACTGAGTCTGAAACCTTAGAGACAAAACAAAACATGTTACAACTGAATGGTTCATCAGTCAAGATAGGGTTTTGGGATCTTCAAATCTTAAGTAAGTTTTTAGAGCACAGGGCTACTGAGTTATGTCTCAACTGATTGTGAGAAGACTGAATCATCTCCCAACATTTTGCCCCTATTTGATGATGCCAAAACATAACACTATGACTTATCAGAAACAGAGCTCCTTACAAATGTTACAAGTAGAATCAGTGGAGTTGTTCTTCAAGTCCTAGACTACTGAGGGAATCTGGGCATAAATATCAGAGCCTCTACAGAAACTAATCAGCAATTTCCCCCTGTCTAACAACATATTCCCCCAACTATGCAATCTATCAGAATCTAGCTAAGCAAAAACTGACAAAAAAAAAATGAGAACAATGAGTGTGTGAGTCAGTAATCACTTCAGTGATTCTGAGTGTTAAGCATAAGAGCAAACAAGGCCATTTAGACAATAAGGAATTGTCATGGCCAATAACAGCGATGTTTTATAGATTTGAAAAGTTCAGTATAGTTACATCATCTGCTATACTAAGAAGAATAGAAAGAAGATATAAAGAAACACAGAAGCTAATAATCATCTGAACCGCTTAATCCTATCTTTGAAGTCCTTTGATTGGGATTCAGGAAGAGGCAGTCCATCCGGTAGGTGATCTTCCTCAGCTTCAGTATCTCAGCGAAGTCAGCTGGATCTTCTTCATCTAGGAACTTGGCTTCAACAGCATCCTTGACTTCCTTCTCAATGACCCCATAGTGAACTGAGCCGTCTAGTTTCAGTGGGGGCGGCATGATTCTTGGACCTGGTACTCTTACATCTACCTTGTCTTTTACAGCCTTCTGAACTCTGGCAAACATTTCTATGTCGGCCCTCATGAGCCATTCAACAAAGGCTACAGACTTGTGCTTCTCAGCCCAGTACCTCCAGAAATAATTCCTATTAATGAATTCAGCCTTTAGTGTCTCCCACCTTTGAGTTACTTCCCAAGGCATCCACTCATCAACTCTCGGCCATTTGTGAATTTTGAGATCAGTAGGCTTCCTGAACCTTCTGTATCTGTATGGAATATCAGCTTTCTCAGGAATCCTCTGACTAACTTCTTTTTCAGCTTTCAGCCTCAGAGCTTCAAGGTCTACTAATCTGAGCCTTTCTCGAGCTGCTTCTATCTGTCTAGCTTCTTCTCCCCTATAAAAGTACCTCTCCATCTGAGCCCATATTTCTTGCATCTCCAGATCTTGTTCCTTAAAGGCTACATAGGAGGGTATGTGAGGCTCTTCTTCTAAATCAGCAGGTGTGGTTGATTTTTCTTTCGAAGTACCCTGTTGTCCAGTAGTCTGCTGCTGATGCTCCTTCTCCTTTTCCTTGTCTGCCTCATCACTCAGCTTTAGAGTTCTGGGAGGCAGCCTGGGTCCAGTTTTCTTTCCTCCTGCTGGAGCCTTTGTCTTGCCTTTAGCTGGCTTCTTCTTAGGCTTATTAGCAGCCTCAGCTTCAGCGATTTCCCTTGCTAACTTCTCGTCAACAGCGATCTGAGATTCCTCCTCCGGAGTAACATACCTCTTGGGTCCTTCTTCTTAGAAGGAGGGGTAGGAAGCGTCATAACTTTCTTGCCTTTCCCGGCAACAAGAGGAGGTAGAGGAACCTCTTCCTCTTCTGACTCCTCGTCAGCATACTCAGCAACCTCTTTGATTATGTCAGAGGGTGTTTGGGTTGCATGAGTAGCTACTTCTTTGGTCCTGAGCCGCTTGGGCCGGTCTCAGCAGACACTACATCGCTTGCTGCTGAGACACCCTGAGCCTCGCCAGTCTGAGTAGAGGGTCCAGTGGGAGCAGATGTCTGAGTCTGAGTTGCCCCTGCCACTGACCTTACTCTTTTTGGTACCTTTAGTACCAGTTCTTTTCCTTTTCCTTCTTTTCCTTCCCCCTTTTTGGCATCAGCAAATTTGCTCCGGGGGGGGGGGAACTGATGCCTTTTTGTCCAGACTCTTGTAAGTTGTTGCCAGATCTTCCAAGGCATTTTACAGCTTAGTCAGCTTCTCGTGCAGCTCATTCCTCTCCTCAATAAGTTGATCATTGTATTTCTTGTGAGTGGCGTCTGCTGCTGTCTGGAATTCTTTCAGCTGGTTTTCCACTCTCTCTTCGATCGCCTTTTGAATTGTTTGGAGCCTGAGATCTGAGGCTTGAGAGATGGAGGTGACGGATTCAGTATGAGATTTCTGAGCGGCCTTATAGTCTTCTAGAAGTTGAGCTTGGCCAGCCTGAATCGTCTTCAGCTGTCCATCAAAGTCAGCCATCTGGGTGGCTAGCGCATTAGTAAGGATTGTGGAGAAGTCAGGGGCGGGCGAGTTCTGGATGGTTGTCCTGAGCCCCTTTATCTCTACGCTGTGGGCCTGAGTGGTCTGCCTCCACGTCTTGTGGATGGCGCGGGCGAGGAGTCGATTCTGAGTTCCTTGACTCCTCAGTGCCCTAACCACTGACTTTGATCGTCGGCTCTTCGGGCTGGGCGCTACTTCGAAAGCAGATTCGAGTAGCAGCTATGAAGGTTCAGCTGCCTTCGAAGTACCAGCCGCCGACTGACCTGGACCAAGGATGCTGAGCGGCGGTTCAGCAGTGGATGTGGAAGCATCCTTGTCCAGTTGAGATCCCTCATCAGGCTTCTCAGGGCCTGAATCACGGGGTGGGTCCTGACCATCGGGATCAGACCCATCTGAGGGTGTTGATGCTAAGACGGGTTGTCTAACATTCAATATTGCGAGCATCGCATCCCTCAGATCTTCAAGAGTGCCGAGGTCGGATGGCTCTGAGTAGCCAATCTTCCCCCTTATTATTAGTTCCTCCTCATGGAGTTGTTCGCGGGAGTGCTGAATGATAAGGCGCTTCAGATTGTGCCACTCCAGGAACCGGATCAGCATGTGGAGCCTAGCCTGTCTTGCTAATAAGACCAAATCATTGTGGCTAGCTATCTCCGGGATCCATTCAGCAATCTCTCGGGAGGCTCGAGATTTGAGAGCTGAGGCATCAATCCCGATCGATTCTGATTCTGAAGCTGTCTCCGAGTCTTCTACCTCAATTGGAGATGGCTGCTTCTCAGCAGATGGTATACTGCTGAGTGGTGGAACGTCGAAGGGGTTGTTCAGTGTTTCCACAGATTCAGCTTGGACCCCTTGGTCCACGGTTTCACCACGCTCAGTGGAGACTCCCTTCTCCACTGATAGTGTCTTCTCGGATGACTCAGGCTCATCCCTTAACTGCAGAGGAGGCTCAGCAACCACTGCCTCAGGCTCTGACTCCGGCATGACCTCACTGACTTTCTTCAGCCTCTTGGTCGGTGTTTTAGGAGTAGACTTGGGAGGGGACCTCTTCTTGGTTGGTGTAGAGGTCTTCTGAGTCCCGGACTTAGGATCAGCGGGCCCTGATCCGATCTGCTGAAGGGCCGCTGCCCTGTTCTGGAATCGGACCTTCTTCTGGTTGAAGTACTGCTTGTCGGCGAAGGTAATATTGTCCGTTCCACAGAAATCTTCGATCATCATGGATAACTTCAGTCCATACAGTAGCATTCCTTTGACGCTCAGACGCTTGGCTGTCTTGTCGAACTTAGCTGATTGCGTCACGAATTCTTTGAGGAAGAATTCAGTCCAGTTGATTTTAGCTCTGTCGTGTATGGCCATCATAAGCAGGATCTTTGGCCTGGACACTTGATCGAAGGAACCGGCCTGACTCGTTAGCAGCTGAGTCACGACGTAGGCCAATGCCCTATATTGTGGGAGCATGGCATTCTTTGGAAATGCGGCTCTGAAAGTTGTCGGCTTCCCACAGAACTCTGTGAGATATTCATCCATTAAATCATCTTTGTAAGCCATTGTAGTGAATCCTTCGTTGGGCAGGTTGAAGCTTCTTTGGAGTGCTTCTCTGATGGACATCTGCTTAATTTCAATAGCGGTGCGGGAGGGATTACCTACTGAATGAACGACGAAGCGGCATCGGATGTCTCCCTCTACTGATTCTGAGTTCAGATAGAGCTCAGCTATTTGGCGCGGAAGGAAGAACGACGGCTTCCTTATCAGAAAACCTTCAAGCCCTGTTTCACGAAGGGCGTAGAAGATTTCTTCCATGTAGTCGAGGTTGCATGCGTCGAACTCCATCACTGGTTCGCACCAGACCCGATCCTTCTCTAGGATCACTTGCATATCGGCAGGCGCTACCACAGTAGTTCCTGTCATATTCTGTAATTTGCAAACACAGTAGATCAGTATCTAATAAAGTACAGAAAATAACTGTATAAGATACTGAGTGATCATTGAAATATACCAAAGATTTTTCTGAGAAGTTTTGAAAGATGAGTTTTGTAAAGGAGTGGGGATTATCTCAGAAAATCTAGGGTTCGAAATATTTGCAGAGTAGAAATGGCGGTTCAAACTTTTGAACGCATATATATATGGTAAGGAAGATAAGCAGTTAATTATCTACGGTTCAGTTTGAACATGCTTTTTGAGATGGACGGTCAGGATTACATTTCATAAAATAGGCAATGATCATATTAGCCACCTAAGTCAAAATACAGTTGTATATAGCCAAAGAAGTAACTTGATACGACATGCATTTAATGCGTTGCAGAGTTCAGCATGCTTTTACATAGAATGTCGTGTGTTAAATGTAAACCGTTAATATTAAATGACATTTTCTAAGGCATTGAATACGAAGCTGAATCTGAGTCATAAATGCACAGAACTGTTCTATTGGCTACTGAGTAGAGATACACAAACCTGTCAGCTGAACATCGTAGTTAGCTGATACCTCGTGTAGATGGTTGCTGAGTCTCTACATACTGATTTTACTCAGTACTGAGAGTGAACATTCCCCCTTACTGAATGCTCCTCTCCTGAATCCACTTACTAACTGGAGTCAGTAGGGTCCAGCAGACCTAGCTCTACTGAAAGTTCTCTGAATCTGGCTTCAGCTAGAGGCTTGGTCAGTATATCAGCCCATTGATGGTCAGTATGGATCTTTTCCATCCTGATATCCTTCTTTTCACCGTGGTCACGAATGAAGTGGTGTCTGATGTCCACGTGCTTGCATCTCGTATGAAGTACATGATTCTGAGTGATTGTAATAGCACTGGTACTGTCGCGGAAGATCGGCACTTCATTCTGAATGACGTCATAGTCGCGTAGCTGCTGTCTCAGCCAAAGGATTTAGGCGCAGCAACTTCCGACAGCCATGTATTCAGCTTCAGTAGTTGACGTTGCTACTGAGTGCTGTTTCTTTGAGAACCATGAGATCAGCTTACTGACAAGGAACTGACACGTTCTAGAAGTTGACTTTCGGTCAATTCTACATTCTGCATAGTCAGCATCAGAATAACCAGTTAGTTCAATATTATCATCAGCTGGATACCATAAACCCATGTCAGGTGTTCCTCTGAGATAGCGGAGAATCTTCTTTGCTGAGTCCATGATACTTTGCTTCGGATTCACCTGAAATCGAGCGCAGACACCTACAGTATAAGTTATATCAGGACGAGTAGCTGTTAATGAACCAATAATAGCACGAAATTCAGTTTGGTATACTGATACTCCCTCTTTTTCAAGATCAATTTTCAGGTTCGTGTTCATCGGGATCTTGATTGGTTTGCCGGATGTGCAACCGAATTTCTTGATGAGGTCTCGAGTGTATTTGCCTTGATTGATGAATGTTCCCTTCTCAGATTGTCTGACTTGAAATCCAAGGAAATAATTCATCTCTCCCATCATTGACATCTTGAACTTGTCCTTCATCATTTTCTCAAATTGCTGACACATCATGACGTTCTTCGAACCGAAGATGATGTCATCTACGTAGATCTGCACAAGTAAAATATCTTCTTCCAGTCGAATGCTGAATATTGTGTGGTCTATTGTGCCCTTTTGAAAACCTTTCTGAAGAAGAAACTCAGACAGGGTATCGTACCAAGCCCTGGGTGCTTGTTTTAACCCATACAGAGCCTTTCTGAGTCTATAAACCTAATGTCCCTGCTGAAAGCCGGGAGGTTGTTCTACATAGACTTCTTCTTTCAGTACGCCGTTCAGGAACGCAGACTTCACATCCATTTGATAGACTCTGAATCTCTGATGTGTTGCGTAGACTATGAATAGTCTGATTGCCTCCAATCTTGCAACTGGAACGAACGTTTCATCGAAATCTATCCCTTCAGCTTGACAGTAGCCTTTTGCCACGAGGATTGCTTTGTTCCTTACTATAACGTTGTTTTCATCTCGCTTGTTCTTGAAGACCCATTTGATTCCTATCACATGTTGATGTCGGGGTCTGTCAACAAGCTCCCAAACTTCGTTTCTCGTGAACTGATTCAGCTCCTCCTGCATAGCTATGATCCAATCAGCGTATTTAAGTGCATCCTCAATTGACTGAGGTTCTTCAGTAGACAAGAAGCAGGAATATAAGGCGCTTTCTCCCTGACAGAATCTAGATCTTGTCTTTACTCTTGCTGAAGGATCTCCAATAATTAAATCAGAAGTGTGAGCGTCCAGCCACGATTTACGATGTTTCAACTCTTCATCTGAAATTTGTTCAACACAGATAGTAGGTGAGTTAGGCATTTCCGTTGTACTATTCTGAGACTGAAGCAATTCAGTTACAAGAGTATGATCTACTGAGTCACCAGGTTCAGGGGCATTTAGCTCAGGAACATAGGTGAGTTAGGCATTTCCGTTGTACTATTCTGAGACTGAAGCAATTCAGTTACAAGAGTATGATCTACTGAGTCACCAGGTTCAGGGGCATTTAGCTCAGGAACATCATTAGTTCCCCCTGAATTATTATCCTCGGTAGAGGTCTCAGTTACCACTTGGGTTTCTTCATCGACCTGAGTTACCTAGGATTGACTCTGTTCAGTAGAGTCAATTTGTTCAACTACTTCTGCTGCTGGCTGAGATTCAGTAGACTTGTCTTCAGTTTCTTCATCTGAATCATCATCCCAACATAGCTGGATCTTTTCAACTTTATCTTTTAAGCTCGATCCTCGTAGTCTGCATCGATGTCCTCGGGATTCAAGTTTAGAGTTCCTGCTCCTGTCTTCAGTAGCAAACTCATTAAAAACAATATGAGGGCTTTCCTCCACGCAAAGGGTCCGATAGTTAAAGACTCTGAAGGCTTTGCTGACCCGGGAGTATCCTAAGAAGACTCCTTGATCTGACTTGCTATCAAAAGTCTTCAGCTGATCTTTCCCATTATTGTGGATAAAGCATGAACACCCAAAAATATGGAAATAAGATAAAGAAGGCTTCCTGCCGTTCCATAATTCATATGGTGTCTTCTTATGTTGCTTTATCAGTAGAGATCTATTCTGAGTATAACATGTAGTATCAGTAGCTTCTGCCCAGATTTGGTTGGGAGTCCTAAGTCTGCGAGCAGAGTTCTTGCTGCTTCTTTGAGTGTTCGATTCTTTCTTTCAGCAACCCCATTTTGTTGAGGCATGTGTGCGGCAGACGTCTCATGCTCTATGCCTTCTGCTTTGCAGAACTCCTCCACCATAAAATTCAGGAACTCAGTTCCTCTGTCTGAACGTATCTTGATGATCTTGGTGTTCTTTTCGACACTGAGCTTTTTCAGAAGCCTTGGTAACTCTGTTTTAACGTCAGACTTGTTGGCAATAAATATGACCCATGTGTAGCGCGAGTAATCATCAATGACCACTAATGCATATTTCTTGCCTCTGATCATCACAGGAGAGACTGGAACGAACAAATCCATATGTAGCAGCTGAAGGATTCCATCAGTGGAAGGAGATGGAACAGGAGGATTTTGATTCCTTGTTTGGTTTCCCTTAAGACATGCTTCACACTGAGTGTCTTTGCAGAATACTTCATTCGGTAGTCCTCTTGCTAGATTGTTTCTAGCTAATTTGTTAAGCGTCTTGAAGTTGAGATGACTGAGTCTTCTGTGCCAGAGCCATCCCGTTCTGTTGTCATTCTTCGCCAACAAACAAGCTTCAGGTTCAGCTGAGTTCCAGCCAGCTACATAGACATTCTTTTTGCGCGAACCTGACAACATTGTTTTCCTTGTAGATTTATCAATGACATCACAGAAACCAGTGTCAAAATTCACACTATTCGAGTTATCACAAAATTGACTAACAGAGAGAAGATTATGTTGAAGTCCTTCAACATATGATACTCTTGGAACTGTTGCGGTTCCAATGCTGAGTGTTCCATATCCTCTGGTATAGCCTTTTGTGTTGACTCCAAACTCGATTAGGGGTCCTTCTTCAGTAGTATAATTCTTCAGTAGGTCCTTTTGGTATGTCATGTGTCTTGAGCATCCGATGTCTACATACCAAGGGTCCTTGTGCACCTGCAAAATAGAATTATATTCAGGTACCCTTTATTTTTGATTTTGGGTCCTTAGATGTTAGTTTTGGAAACCCAAATCTGTCTTACGACCTTGGTGGTCTCAGACAGTTTCTTCCCACTTTTGTCAACGTATTTGACCACTGGACTGGTCGATGCTGACTTCTGAGGCTTTACAGGTTCAGGAGTCCTGATCTTCTGAGTAGGTAGACTGCTGACCTTTGCCTTCTGTACGGATTTCTTCTTCTTCTTCTGACTTTTGGATCCTCTCCTGTTTATAGGATCATAGTAATATGATCCATACTGAGCTGGATGCGTCAGCTGTGGAGGTCCATACAGATCAGCCTATTTTGCTTTGCAGGTTCCCCCTTGACTGAACTGGGGTGATTTGGTGCTGATCTTCTTGTCAGAATACTGATAACTGGGATGAGGTGCCTTCCTCTTTTGTTTGTTCTTTGCTAGGAGGTTCAGTATCTCTGCATTGATGGTCTCCCCTTGAACAAACCTATCAGCTAGCCGGTTTTCTGAGCGTACGGGGGCGGATGAGGAGGCTCCATGGCTGAATCCAACTCCCTCCTTGCAGTGCTTGGGCTTGTTGCTTGCTAGCATAGCTACAAGCTTCTTTTCAGCGCCTATGTACCGCTCTATCATCAGGTTCCTCCAGACATCATCACTTTTCTTCAGCAATTCATGCTCGGTCTGAAGTCCTGACAACTCTTGCTTCAGTAGACTCAGTTCAGTATCTTTCTGAGTCAAGTCACTGGTCAGTACTGAGATTTGATCTTCTTGATGCAGAGACTTGGCCATCAGAGAGTTAATCTCCTCCCTGAGTCTCAACACGAGTCCTTCTGACTCAGTAGCAACCTGACTCTCCTGAGAAAGTCTCTGATTCTCCACTTTCAGGGTATCCAACTCCTGAACAGTCTTACTGAGCTGCAGACTCATCTGAATCTGCTCGTCGAGTAGTTCTTCGTATGCAATCGCGACTTCCAGATTCTCATCTGCACCTGAATAAGTGTCGTGTGTGCAGTGTGAGGAGGAATTAAATGGTGCGTGAGAGTTTACCTCATCCTCTTCTCCTGCCATGAGACACTTTTCAACGTCTTCTTCAGCTTCAAGCTCTATAGCCATGAAAGCTGCTTCATCATCTGATGAATCCATGAACGAGTCGACTTCATCTGAGTCGTCTGAGAGTTCACCAACAATATATGCTTGTCGCTTCTTGATGAACTTTTCCCTTCGTGCTTTGCGTGCTACTCTTTCAGCAGTACTGAGCTCAGGACAGTCATACTGATAGTGTCCTGGCTTCTTGCAGTTATAGCAGGTTGTGACTCTTTCTTCTTTGCTTTCGTTGTCTTTCGACTGAGCTGAATCTTTCTGTTTTCTGCATTCAGAAGTATGCGAGTCAGGAGTGCGCTTAGGTGTATATTCATTCTTACCCTTAGAGTCTCTGACGACTCTTGAGAGCTTCCTGCGCCTCTCCTTCTCCTTCTAATACTTCACGGCAAGCAGCGCGTACTTCTTGGCTAAGTTTCCTTCTTGTATGTCGTTGAGTGAAGGTTTAGCCTTGCTAGATGTCGGAGCTGCTGTGCTGACTGATGCTTTAAAGGCATGGTCGACTTAGGTGTCAGCTTCAGCTCGCTGCTTCCTTTGAGGTAGGCCAAACTCGAACTCCTCAGCTTTAAGTTCTGAGAAGATATGGTCAGGAGTAACAATATCTAAATCAGAATGACGCAATAAGGTAGCAACGGGAGTCCAGTGACCGTTTGGCAGTGCCCTCAAAATTTTGAGATTCATCTCTCGGTTGGAGAATGTCTTTGCCAGCCCGTTGATAGAGTTTATCAGATCCGTGAATCTGACATTGAGATCTTCAATGGAGTCACCAGGCATGAGAGACAGTCTCTCTAGCTTCTGAAGTTCTAGCGCGAGTTTGTTCACTTTGAACTTCTGAGTCCCCCGACTCAGTAGCGCTAGAGCATCCCAGAGTTCTTTCGCGGACTTGTAGTCCTGAACTCTTCCGAGATAAGAATCGCTTAGAGTGGTCAGTATGGCGTTTCTGGAAACTCGGCCTAAGTTGTGAAGCTTCTTCTCCTCAGGGGTGAAGAGACTTCTGTCTTTGGGTATCTTCTTCTCGGTCACCATTCATCCTCCTTGTGCTGGATCCTGAGCTACGACGCTATCGACCATTGGAACGATAGGTCCGTCTTCTAGAACCTCTGTCATGCTGTCGTGGAGGGAGGTCAGATGTGCCTCCATTCTGACCCGCCAAACACCATAGTTCTCTACTGAGAACATGGGTACCATTCTGATTCCCGATATATCAGACATAGTGAATAGTGATATGAATGAAGAATGATATGCAGTGAAAACGTTTTCCGGATTCGTTCAAGTAGACCAGTTTCAGAATAACAAGAGTCTTAGAGAACTTCTGCTCTGATACCAATTGTTGGTCCCGAGAGTAACGTTCACGTGTAGAGGGGGGGTGAATACCCCTGAAAACCAATTTCTCAACTTAAAACGCGAACAGTCCTTTTCAGGAGAGTGTCGTACTGAACAAGTTCAGCAGACCAGATAAGCTGTTCTGAATTGCGTGGCAGAGTGACTGACTTTACTGAGGCCTGCTAGCTGACTAGAGTCAGAATTCAGTACCGTTCAGATAAAGTTCAGTAGTGCGGAAATGTGTAGGCCCAAATTAAGTTGAGTTAGGAAAACGTTTTTATCAAAACGGTTTCTGTACATTAGTGCAGTCGATTAAGCTTGCTGAAACTCAGTTGAATGATTTTAAAGATATTTTCAGTATGCACAGTAAATCAATGCAATAGTAAATAATGAACACAGAACACAGGCGATTTTAAAGTGGTTTGGATCCAACAATCCTACGTCCACTGTCCCGAAAGATCAGGAGGCTATGTATTATACTGAGATAGTCTCAGTCGGTTTGTACACTAGACAAACACTAGTCTTGAGATTTATACTGAGCAAGTCTCAGTTTACAGGGTATCAAACTAAGTGTTTGAAAAACTCTCCAACAGTGAAGGAGTCCTTTACAATAAGGATCAGTTCGACTATGAACTCCTTCATCTAAGCTATGGATATGAACAATTAAGCTTAGGTTAGAGGGATAGGGAACAAGAAATTGGCTTCTAGAGCGACGAACGACTAAGTATAAACTTTGGGTTCGTGTTCAGTCGCTTGGATACTAGAGGCTGTATAATTCTGATTCAGCTTGGTTCCCTATGAGCAGATATGTAGTCTTTCGCTGGAGATTGTTTCTTCGAACTACTTGCGGAAGACTTAGGAAATTTATGAGTTGCTTTTTGAATGCACTGAGTTCGTTTGTGTGTTCGTTGGTTCACTCGTATTCTCCTGTATGCTTGTGCTCTTCAATTTGATTTTATCCCTCTATTTATAGAGCTGAGATTAGGATAGATCCGTTGGAGACGACGATCCTTTGTCTCTCTCTTTTGGGTAGCTAACGGCTCTTTCAAAGTATGGTTGCAGTGTCCTTTCCCTCCATTTCTGGAAAGTTGTTGACTTGCAGCTTTAATAGATATAAGACAGGTGGCTGCTTGTCATTGGTCGAGGTTCAGGAAAGTAGGTGAGACAGAACAGACTTCAAGGAGATCTGAAGCTGACTTCTCTCTTTCTCGTATTGACTCTGCTGATTTGACTTTTAGATAATCTGACAGTCAGAAGACTGTCCAGCCGTTGCTGAGTCTGGTCTCTTATTCAGTAGCATGCTCCTATTGAGTCGGCTCTACTGAAGATCAGCTCTGAGTTCAATGAACTACTCCTGCTGAGTTTAGTTCCATTGACTCCTTTCGCATATCTTGCTCCCGCCGAGTCCAAGATACCGAGTCTTCTACTTTTGGTACTGAGGCAGGTAATCTACTGAGCACCTGAACCAGATGCAGAGTGTCTGCTGAGTCTGAAACCTTAGAGACAGAACAAAACAGGTTACAACTGAATGGTTCATCAGTCAAGATAGGGTTTTGGGATCTTCAAATCTTCAGTAAGTTTTTAGAGCACAGGGCTACTGAGTTATGTCTCAACTGATTGTGAGAAAACTGAATCATCTCCCAACAGTTAGTAATGTTATTATTACAATATAACCATTCTTCATGAATTTAATTGTGCTACTTCTAGAGCAACAATTTAATGTTATTTAAGAGAAATAAAATTAGTAAAATGCGGATTATGAGATATTCTAGATCGCACATAATTACATGAAAATATATTAAACCATAATGGAATATTATGAATCTATTTATCAACCATATAGGAACTCTGCTACCCCATTATATAATTAGGGCATGAATTAAATTAGAATACCCCTTAAAGTATGATTGTTCTTCAGGAATATGTAATATTCTTAAATTAATTATGCTACTTTAGGAGCAACAAATTTGAGTACAATCTTGTGTTACATGATTCCAAAATGATAAATTGAATTGTTCTTCAAGAACATGTAGAGTTAATTGTACTAGTTCAAGAGCTACATTAGAATTATGAACATATATCATTTGTCAAAATCAAGAGCTTGAATGGTTCTTCAAGAATATGTTGTATGCTTCAGGACTACAAATTGTGCTAATTCAGGAGCAACAATTTTAGTTTATATTAAACTACTTTCAGGCGAAAGGCTAATATTTTCGAGAAACTCAATGGCTCTTTAGGAACATATAGTGTTCTTTGGGGATATCAATTGTGCTACTTCGAGAGTAACAAAAATAACAATTCAAGAACCAAGATTCGCCCATTAATAAGACATATTATATGAATTGTTCATCAAAAGTACATAATATTCTTTAGGAATATTGATTGCGTGCTGCTTCAGGATCACCAAATTAAGATTGTATGTATACATAGATATAAATATTATACAGTATGCGGGAGAAAAAAAAACTGGGTTATATAGTAAATACATAGATAATATTAATAACTCTTCAAGAGTGTGAAATATTCTTTAAGAATATTAAACTATGTTACTTCTATAGAAACAATTAAATTCAACAAATGATTTTGAGTTGCTCGTTAAGAGCATGTGATATTCTGCAGGATTGTGAATTGTGCTACTTCTGGAGCAACAATATGGATTAAAGCATTAAATAAACATACAAATAAATAAAAACATACATAGAAATATTGATTGTAAATGTTCTTCAAGAGCATTTAATATATTTCAAAACATTGATTGTGTTACTTCTGCAGCAACAATTTAAGTTAAAAATATGGTTTTAAATTGCCCTTCAAGAATATGAATTGTACTACTTCAGGAGCAACAATTGTTATTTAACATTAAATAAATAAAATGTACTCGAGAACAACAATTGTTATTTAACATTAAATAAATAAACAAACAAACAAACAAACAAACAAATTAATAAATAAAAACGTAAAGTAAAAGCTCTTTAAGAGCATGTAGTATTCTTCAGAAATATTGATTGTGCTACTTCTAGAGGAACAAATCAAGTTGAAAATATGTTTTGGAATTGCTCTTCAAGAGCATATAATATTATTCAAAAATATAAATATATTGTGCTACTTCTGGAGCACACCCACATAAACATCTCGAATATGCAAGAATATTATTCTTCTACGAATGATAGGCAATATTCAAAACCATGTAATTGATTTACATGTTTTCAAATCATGCACGGTACATCTATATATGTTATTTTAGTCATAATCATGCTTGCATTTTTATTTTTATTTTTTGAAAAAAAAATCGTGACAATCAATACTTGCCAAAAACAATATTATATGAATTGCTTTACTAAAAAAAGTTTATTGTTTATTGATGACTCAATCAACATGATAACAAATCTGTTGAAGATTTTTGAAAAACGTGTATAAAAAAATTACACATAGATGTTGAAGGAAATATTTTACCATAGGCCGCTTCTTTTCGGAAAAGAGCTTTCGTGCTGATAACGTGTTATAAACTGAATAGAACGAGATAATAATAGAGAGAATGAGAAATAGATGTGTATTATTATGAGAGTGGAGACCTCTATTTATAGAGTAAAAGATGGACTAATGGGCTTTTAGGGTTTACTGGTCATCACAATATATGATAAGTATATATATAAAATATATTTACAACATATTATAAATTATATATTTATCTTTTATTATATGAATCCTTAAAATTATAAGAGTGTAAAATTTATTAACTACTTCCATCAATAGGCATCATATATTGGCGAGGCCCTTCAGCTGCTGGCGGCGGCGGCGGAGGAGGCGAATGTCCCTTTCGTAGTACAAAATACCCGGACGTCAACTCTGCAAAAATACCAAGAATTATTGGAACTAAATCATTCAAATGAGTTCATAAATGAAACAATTGTATAATACTCCCCCGTCCCATTTGAAAGGACGCGTTTCTTTTCGGCGCCGTAAATAAGAAAGTGGACAATAAAGTATGAGAGAGAAATATATGATAAAGTAAGAGAGAGAAGATAAGTGAGTTAGTGAAAGAGTAGATGATAAAGTTGGGAGAAAAAATGATAAAGTAGGAGAGAAAAATAATAAAAATATAATAAAGTATGAGATAATTTGTAATTGTTTTAGAAAGTTATTTCATTTTAGAAAAAGTGTCGCTTCAAATGGGACACCTCGTAAAGGAAAACGTGTTGCTTGAAATTTTGAACTGCCCCTATATTGTCAAATCGTGACCTTGAGTTGATGCTAAACATTGTCAAATTTTGAACTGCCCCATTATTGTCAAATTTTAGAAAATGTGTGGCTTCGAATAGGACGGAGCGAGTAAAAGTTATTTGATGATAAATTTTGAACTGCCCCTATATTGTCAAATAGTGACCTTGAGTTGATGCTTGCTTCTATATATAATTTGAAGAATCTTCCTTCTTTACAAGGTTTTTTAAGGGTATAAATAATTTATTTAATATGATATCAGAGTGGGCCTAAATAGATAATGGTTTAATTCATTAATTGAAGGGGTTGTTTGATCCGTGTGTATGGATCGATTTAGGTGGACCGTTTATGTTCATGTGTATAGAGTCACTAGTGACCTACATCATGAGGAGGCGTGTTGAAGTACCCACATGTCCCACGTCAACTTAGTGTTGATCCTTGCTTCTACACATAACTTGAATACATAACTACTCGTATAAAGTTAATGCTCTGTATGCATTTTCTCATCGTCCCATTTATATTGGTTCGTTTGCTTTTCGGCAAGAAAATTAAGAAAGTAGAGTAGATGATAAAATAAAATAAAGAAGATGAGTGATATGGTAAAAGATTATATGATAAAGTAAGAGAGATAAATGATAAAATATGAGGGAAAATAGTAACTTCTTTTACCTTTTTTGGAAATGGGTTATTTTAAACGGGACATTCCAAAAAAGAAAAAGAGTCATTTTAAATGGAACGGAGGAAGTAGTATATAACTTGGTTTTATATATCGAAGTTATAAATAAATCAATAGATTTTTTATTATACACTTTTAATGATAGTTGCATATTGCTCTCATCATGAAAATAATAAATAAACAAAATAGTGCAGTTGAGGCGGATATACCTGAAAATGGAATTGATCTTGCTTGTGGAAAGGCAATCAATGCTAATAAGACAAGAAACACCAAATTCTTCAGCCACTTCATCTTCCCTAAATGTGTGTGTATGTCAATTAAATCAAAAATGTGCTCTTTATATAGAAAAAAAAATGAAAATGCTAATAAATAACTCCTTATTACGGAAATTAAGAGTCAATATGATTTTTTCTTTCTTAACTTTTGCGTGTTAATTACACTGAAAACTTCTATCCACAAAATTCTTGAAAATCCTCGACTTCCATAACTTTCGTCATACTCCTATGTCCCGTTTGACTTATCTTGTTTTCCTTTTCGTGCTGTCCCATCTGACTTGTCTTGTTTCCATAAAAGGAAAATAATACACAACCTACCATTTTTTCTTTCTGGAGCCTACCTTTACACACAATCACTCACTTATCTACAGACAATCACCCACCTCATTTTAATCTCTATGCCGAAAAGAAACAAGACAAATCGAGCGGAACGGATGAAGTATTTTTTATTTATTTTTGAGTACGTAACACATAATTAATTTAATACGGTTAATATTTTCCTTCATTTACATACTATTAGCCGGAAACAAAATTTACCTAGATCATAGCAATTGCAAATTTTCCTCAAGCACATTAACGAATACATTTTTTATGTGAACAGGGATAAATAGAAAAACAAAAATCGAATGCATTTTCAATGTGAACAAGGAAAGAGTCAAAATTAGAACAGGGATAAATAGATGTAAGATAAAACTATTCTTTTTATATATATATATATATGGAGTCAAAGTCTAATCACTTTTTTCCACAACATATAAAACAAAAATCGAATTCATTTTCAATGTGAACAAGGAAAGAGTCAAAATTATTTTTTCTAAATTTTTAAACTTTTCTGTTTGATTTAGTCTTCAATTAATTTTTTTTTTAAAAAAGAGAGAGAAAGAAACTTGTAATTTTAGTCTCATAATTTTTGTCTACTTATAGATTCGGTCTCATAAATTTCAGTGCTACAATTTTAGTTTCATAACTTTCCTTACCTTAAGTTTTTGGTCAAGCAACTTTCAAAACTGCGACTTTAGTCCCGTAACTTCTCAATTATTGCGGTATCCATCCCGTAATTTTAATGTTGTGAAATGATATATGGATACATTTTTTATAAGTTTAATTTTTATTAAACGATTGATTACAAATAAGAGATGCAACGTTAGACTACGGAAATTACAATAAACTGAGAAATAAAAAATGTTGGTTCGGAGACGAGTATCAGGTGTAGAGGGGGGGGGGGTTGAATACACCTGATTGCAAGTTTTTCCTCAAATACGAAGGTCAACTGAATGTTGAGTTTTGCTACTGGATAAATTCAGTGCCAGATAAACCTTCTGATCGCGGATCAGAGTGATTCAGCAGCTGAGTCCCTTCTACTGACTGAGGTCAGTATGAAAAGTTCAGTATGCAGAATGTTATGTGGATAAGTGTGGGGCCCAGTAGACTTCGTCTATTTGAAAATGTTTTTATGCAAACCAAAACCATTTTGGCTAGTGCAATTTTCAAGTTCGTTTTATGCAGAGGATGATTTTGTAAACAGTTTGAACGCAATGCAATAAAATAATAAACGACACAAGCAATTTTTAACGTGGTTCGGATACGCAAGATCCTACCACGGTCTTGCTGAACATGAGGTCTTGTTGATTAATCTGAGCAATCCTCAACAAAGAATCTGTGCACTGGATAGACTATTCTAAGTTATAGTCCTTAGAGACTTTACAAATCAAACCGAAGTTTGAAGGGGAGGGGATAATCTCCACAAATGAAGGAGTTCTTACATTAAGAACAATTCACAGAATGTGAACTCCTTCGAAGGTTCTAAGCTAAGATATTACAATGAAGCTTAGATAGAGAAGGGGGACTAAAGATTCTCTAGAGAGAAGAACTAAGGATATTCAAATAAGCAAGTTCTTCGCTGGATTAGCTTTGAGTGCGCTAGAGAGTTGTATGCTTGTAAGCTTGTGTTCCCTTGATGCCCCGTGCGTTGAGCTTGGAGGCTCTTCTCTATTTATCGTTGTAACCCAAGCATGTATCCGTTGGAGAGGACGATGCCACGTGCCACAAAACTCCAAGGAAAATGGCTATATATTTTCAAAATGCCGCCGCAGAGTGGTTGGCTTTCTGTACATGAGAGCAGCTTTAGTGTCAGAGCAGGTAAGCTTTGGTTGCTTCTCATTGGTCGAGGTTTGCGGTAGGTGAGACTTGTTAGACATCAGTCTTCTATCTGAGTTGACTCTCTGAACCTAGTATACTGAATGTTCTCTACTGACATTCGACTGATAAGGATTGGGCGCTCGTTTTCCTTGTCTGGTTTGCAACTGAGTTGCATCCATTCGGTAGATCAGGGTTGATAATATTAAGTCTTCATCTGAGTCGGCTGATAAGGATCTTATGCTTAATATAGTCAGCTCTAACTCGAAGATAACGAAGCTCTTCACTCAATCAGTAGATCAAAGGTCATACTGAGTCTTCATCTAAAAGTCTGCTGAGAGGATCTTTTATTAAGTGTTGTCAGCAACGGACTCTCAAGACAACTGAGCTCCACTGAACCGATGACTTGGAGTTTTGGAACTTTAACTTCTCTACTAAAGTTCAGTCCAACAATATACCCCTTACAGGACGTAGACCAAAAATATGTAAACAATCAAACCAAGTCTAACCTATTACATCATAACGGTTCCACACACACAGGGTTCAGAACGAATTTTGGGATCTTCAATTCTACAGTAATACAAATCAGTATCACTATAATTTGCCCCATAACAGATATTAGAATATCGTCATAAGTTACATGAACTACTGATTTAAGTTTTACGTAACCCCTGACAAATGATCTACTAGATCACTGACTCATATCTCTACAATAACAATGGAAATTACAATAAACTGAGAAATAAATACAAGGTTGTGGTCAAGCATGATATACCCCACTTTATTCTATTTCGACTGAGTGATATTTTTGGTCAACGCTCGAACCAAACTACCAAGTATTTGCTGCGTGTGAATTCTATATTGAATTGGATTGGTATATACCGAGGAGAATCTTGATTTTTATTTTCAATTCCCTAACAACTTTGTTGGGAGATGATTCAGTAGCTTAGTGTTAATAGATGTGAATGATCCCCAAACCCTACTTTGATTGGCGAACAATTTAGTTGTATTTGTATTGCCTCTGTCTCTGAGAGTTTCAAACTCAGTAGACATTCTTTCAGCATGGTTCAGGCGCTCAGTCCTGTCTGCTGACTCTTCACTAGACTATCAGCCTCAGTACCATGGAGAGAAGACTCCGTAATGCTGGACTTAGCAGGAGCAACATACTGCGAGGTTTTCATACTCAGTAGTGTTGGACTCAGCAGGAGCAACATACTGAAAGGAGCCGCAGAGAACCGGACTCGCGAGGAGCAGCTTCACCGAACTCGGAGTTGATCTTCGGTGAGCCGGACTCAGCAGGAGTATGCTACCGAGATCGGACTCAAGAACGGCCGAACGGCTTTTCTTGACCGCGTTTTCTTATAAGTCAAATCGGTAGAGTCATACGAGGTACGTAGAAGTCGCCTTAAGATCTGCCTTGAAGTCTGTTTGTCTCACCTACTTTCTACAGCTTCGACCAATGACGAGCAGCCAACTGTCTACTTTCTGATTAAAGCTGCAAGTCAACATATTTCTAGAAATGGAGGGAAAAGACTCTGCCATAATTCTTTGAAAGAGTCGTTAGCTACCCAAAAGAGAGTGGCACATAGATCATCGTCTCCAACGGATCTTTCCATGACACTTCTCTATAAATAGAGGGAAAAATTCAAATCAAAGCTCACGCACGAACTTAGAAATCAAGAACACACGAGCAATTACGAGCAACCTCACATTGACTTAAGCTTTCCGCAAGATCTTCAGAGAATTACTCTAAGCGAAAGGCGACATTCTTGCTCAAAGGGAACCGAGCTAAATTAGACTTATAACCTCTAGTATCCAAGCGACTGAACACGAACACAGAGAATATACCTCACCGTTGGTCGCTCTAGAAGCCTCATTCTCGTTCCCTTCCCTCTAACCTAAGCTCAGCTGACCATATCTATAGCTTAGATCGAAGGAGTTCATTCCTGAACTGTTCTTTATTGTAAAGAACTCCTTCATAGTTGGAGAGTTTGTCAAACGCTTTAGTTTGATATCTTGTAAACTGAGACTTACTCAGTATAATCACTAAGATCAGTGTTTGTCCAGTGTACAAACCCATTGAGACTAACTCAGTATAATAAAATAGCTTCCTGATCTTTTTGAGACAGTGGACGTAGGATTGTTGGATCCGAATCACTTTAAAAATCGTTGTGTTATGTGTGCTCTGTTTTACTGTTGCATTGATTACTGTTCATACTGAAAATATCTTTCAAAATCATTCAATCGTGTTTCAAAGAAAGCTTAAAAAGATCGCACTAATATACTGAAACAGTTTTACTAAAAATGTTTTCTAACTCAACTAAATTGGGCCTACACATTTCCGCACTCTATTGAACTCTTACTGAACGGTACTGAATTCTGACTTCAGTAAGCTAGCAGTCCTCAGTATATAGTCAGTCACTCTGCCATGCGATTCAGAAGAGCTTATTTGGTCTACTGAACTTGTTCAGCAAGACACTCTCCTGAAAAGGACTGTTCGCGTTTTAAGTCGAGAAAGTTTTCAGGTGTATTTCACCCCCCCCCCCCCTCTACACCTGAACGTTTATCTTGGGACCAACAAACTTAAACAACAAAGAATCAGAAGAATCTATAATGACTCAAATACTAAAAGTCTACACCTAATAAGAGTCTCATATAATTAAACTCTATTTGCACTGCATTAGTATGGCAAGTCATAAAATATTCAAATGAAGTGTATTATTCAAATTTTCCTAAATTTAATATTATAAACATAAAACCATCCAACCTTGTAAAGATTATCCATATAATTAAGATAGTCCAAAACATCACATTATTTCGTTATTCTCATTTAAAAACAGTTAAGTCACATATAAATACAAATTGCATGGAAATTTACGAAATGTATCAATCGATCGTCACGTATTACCGACCAATTGAACACACACGTCTATCAAAAGTACAAAAAAATTCAACAAAGTGTGTCCTATCAGTTGGGCATGCAGAATGGGCCGACCGATCGAACACTTAATTTTTTGTATTTTCTATTTATTGGTGAAACATCCCAAAATTTTCAATATAAAATGCATTGCATATCTATTCATTCATGTTATCAAGTTTTTTAGTTCTGTAAGCCGCGCCCTAGAAATTTAAATGAAAATTAACGCATTTATCTTATTTGTCATTAAATCATTTTTTTGTTAAGTAAATTTATTTTGAACTTTGAATGTATTTATTTATATCATGTTATGATTATATTGTTATTATTGAGATATAAATCATGATAGAATTATGAGCCAACAATAATATTTATTTATTTTGGATTTCCTAAACCTATTAGGATTCATCAAATGATATAATATATTGTATTGTATTAAGTTAATAGGAGATAATTTTAGATTATGGTTTATAATTGATATATATATATATATAATCAAATGATATAATTTTAGATTATGGTTTATATCATCAAATGATATAATTTTAGATTAAGTTAATAGGAGTTAATAGGAGATAATTGATATAATATAATGAGAACCTCCATTTAGCGTGAGAACTACGAACCATGCATAATCCTTATATAATTTATGCATAATCGTTATATATTTTATGCAAAAAAAAAAATAATTGTACATTATACATTTTTTTATGTAGAAGGACAAAAGTGTAAAATTATATATTTTTTGCATAAAATATATAACGATTATGCATAAATTATATAAGAATTATGCATGGTTCGTAGTTTTCACGTTAAGTGTGGGTTCTCACCAGATCCGCACCATATATATATATATATATATATATATATATATATATATTATGTGTGATATACATATTTTAGGATCAAATCTAGTTGTGTTTATCCATATCTTAATTTATCTATGATTGAATCTCTTATATGGTAGGTCTATCTAAATTATATAAGTACGAAAATAATTATGGATAAAATATATTTAATACCGTTTATGATTAGGGATCATTATATAATTTAATCTAGGCCTATAAATACACTTAGTCGCTCATAATATAGAATCCCATAAAATTTTCAAAAATCTGCTAGCATATCTGCGAACTGTTTCAAGAATTATTTACACATCTTCCCGCCATCATCCTGTCGTGAAAATTTAAGATTGTCATCTCGTCGTAAAGATTTAAGATTGTCTTCCTCGGTATGTATAGTATACTATATTATTTTTCTAGAATTTTACAAGCATGATAAGTATTTGTTTAAAATTGTTATTCGTAACCTGCCAATTTTTGACAGCATATCCATGAGCTTGATAGGAAAATTGTTTTTCATGTTTTTATTTATGTTGTTTTTGACTATGCTGAATTTCAATAGGATATACTATATTCTAGGTCATTCATGTTAAAAATATAGAAATTTTAGGATACGTTTACTATTTATTTGTTAATTTGTTTCTTGATATGCCAAATTCTTTTGTCAACCTGCATGTACCTTGAAAAACAAAAGTTTTCATGTTACTATTAAATGAATTTTTGATAATGATAAGTTTTAATGTGATGGAATATGTATCATGTTGTTCATGTTAGAGATATATAATTTTTAGGACAAAACTTTTGTAATTTCATTGATTTATTTCATGAGTTGTCGAATTACTCAATGCATGAATGGATTGCCAATAGAAAGAAGTAAGATTATGTTTAACGTTGGTCCTGAGACGTGGTTCAGGTGTAGAGAGGGGGAGGGTGAATACACCTGAATACAAATTTCTTTCTCAAACGCGAAGTCGCCTCTAGCCGAGTTTGCTACCGAACCGAATCGAAATAGCCAAATATGCTTCGGATCGCGTGGGCGTAAAAATCTTCTACTGAGTTCAGCTCTACTGACTTGAGTCAGTCGAACAATCGTTCAGTATCAGAGTGTGTGCGGAAGTGTAGGCCCTATAAAATGTATCGGTTAGAAAACACCAGTTTTTATGCTGAGTTTTGTGAAATACGGTTTGTATGTAGTATGAACAGCTTAAATAAAACAAGAAATCAACACAACGATTTTTAAAGTGGTTCGGACACACCGGGTCCTACGTCCACTATCCCCTTGTGTAGCCTTTGGAGTTGTCACCGAACTCAATTCTGGCTCCATCTTGCTGAACACAGTCGGTTAGTAGGCTCTTTCGATGTGTCATGTATCTTGAGCATCCACTGTCGACAATCCAAGGGTCCTGTTGCACCTGCAAAACAAAAATAGATTCAAGTACCCTTTGGGTTCAACTTGGGACCTTAATGGTTAGATTTTAGGATCCAAACTTGTCTCGACGGACCCGGTGGCTTCGGACTTCATCTTGCCCTTGTTGTCATGATACCGCTCCACCGAACTAAGAGTAGCCGACTTCTTAGTGTCTGTGTGGTTCAACTTTCTTCTTCTTCTTATGAACCTTAGGGCCTTTGACTCTTGGCTCATAATAATATGATCCGTACTGAGCTGGGTGAGTCAGTAGCTGGTGGCCATACTGTTCAGCCCACCTGACCTTCTTGGTTCCCCCTGAGTTTGGCCTTGGTGTTTGGGGCTTGAACCATAGGTCATTTTCCTGTTGCTAGACTGAGGTGCTTGTATCTTCTGCTTATTCTTTGCTTGAGGGGATGTGTATTCAGCATGTTGAGTTATCCCCTGGACAAACCTATCAGTCAGCTTGTTGGAGCTTTTCTGTCCAGAAGTGGAGGCTTCATATGTGTAGCCAAGTCCTTCTTTGGTGGCATGTGGTCTCTGTGCTCGTAGAAGCTTCTCCAACTTCTCTTTTGCTCCAATATACTGCTCTGTCATCAAGGTTCTCCACAATTCATCACTCTTCCTTAGAGCTTCATGTTCAGATTTGGTATGTGCGAGAGTTTCCTTGAGATTAGCAATTTCAGTCTCTTTCTCAGAGATGTCTTTGGTCGAGATCGAGATCCGTGCTTCTTGATCATGAGACTTAGTCATCAGAGAGTTAATCTCTTCCTTCAGTCTCTGAACAAGTCCTTCAGACTCAGTAGAGTCCTGACTTCTCATTGAAAGTCTCTGATTTTCTGCTTTCAGGATATCCATCTCCTGAATGGTCTTACTAATCTGCTGGCTCATCTGAATTTGCTCTTCCAGCAAATCTTCGTATGCAAGAACCACATCTAGCAGTTCTCCTGCAACAGAGCTTGTGTCGTGTGTGCTTGGTGAAGAGGGGCATATAATGGATTCAGAATTTACCTCAGCCTCTTCTCCGGCCATCAGACACGGTTCATCATGTTCAGTCTCAATTGTCATGAATGCGGCATCGTCGTCAGATGATTCCATGAACAGCTCTTCATCGCTTGAGCAATTGGACAACTCTCCAACTATGTAGGCTTTCCTCTTTTTCACGAACTTGTCGCGTCTGGCTTTCCTTTCAGCTCTTTCTGTTGTTGAGAGTTCAGGACATTCGTATTGGTAGTGTCCTGGTTTCTTGTAGTTGTAGCATGCTGAGGTTTTGCCTTCCCTTCTGGGTATATCTTTTTGTTCTACTGGGGCAGCTTCAGCATTCCTGCAATCAGGTAGAGATTTAGATTCACTATTTGAGTGACTATTATCTCTTACCTTAAAACTTTTGGGAAGCCTTTTTCATCTTCCGTCTGAACATCTCTTTCTCCTTCTGGTATTTCACCGCAAGGAGAGCATACTTCTCAGCCAAGTTGTCAGCAGTGGGTATAGTCACTGAACTTCCAGCTGACTGGCTTGTTGCTGAGGGACTTGCTCCGGGAGTACTAGCTGATGCCTTATAAGCATGATCCATTGGCGCTTCAGCACCGGAGGTGTGTGGGAGGTTGAACTCGAACTCCTCTGCTTTAAGTTCTGAAAATATATAGTCAGGAGTAACATAATTCAAGTTAGTTCTCCTCATACACGTAGCAAAAGAATACCACTTGGGCCTGCTAAGAGCCCGTAGAATTTTGGTGTTGGTCTCCTTGTTGCTGAATGTCTTCCCCAGTCCGTTGATGATGTTTATTTGATTAATAAATCGTGCACTGAAATCATCTATGGACTCCCCAGGAAGCATAGCGAATGCCTCGAGTTTCTGCAGCTCCAACTCCAGTTTGTTCTCTTTAATCTGTGGAGTTCCTTGGCTCAGCACTGCAAGAGCATCCCATAGCTCCTTAGCTGTCTTGCAGTCGTGCACCCTCCCAAGATAAGAGTCACTGAGTGTCATCAATATAGCATTACGAGCGACTCGGTCGAGGTTGTGCAGTTTCTTCTCTTCAGGAGTGAAGAGGCTCTTGTCCTTCGCAACTTTAGGTCCGGTTCTACAAGTTTGACTGAATCGACCATCGGAACAATGGGACCTTTCTCCAGAACATCGGTCATGCTGTCGTGCAGCGAAGTCAGAAGTGCCTCCATCCTTACGCGCCATATTGCATAGTTTCAGTAGAGAACATTGGCACAGTCCTAATACCTGAAATATCAGCTATTGAAAAAATACAGGTTATAGGATGCAATGAAGAAATGCAAGATGCAGAGAAAACGGGTTTTCTAGGATCTTTGTTCGAGATAGACCAATTTCAGATAACAATGATCAGTTAAGAACACTGTGCTCTGATACCAATTATTGGTCCTGAGACGTGGTTCAGGTGTAGAGGGGGGGGTGAATACACCTGAATACAGATTTCTTTCTCAAACGTGAAGTCAGCTCTAACTGAGTTTGCTACTGAACTGAGTCAGATAGCCAAATATGCTTCAGATCGCGTGGGCAGAAAATCTTCTACTGAGTTCAGCTCTACTGACTTGAGTCAGTCGAACAGTCGTTCAGTATCAGAGTGTGTGCGGAAGTGTAGGCCCTATAAAACGTCTCGGTTAGAAAACATCGGTTCTTATGCTGAGTTTTGTGAAAGAAAGAGAGGTTCGAATGGAGAGATCATGACATTTAAGGCCAGGCTAGTGGCAAAGGGTTTTGCCCAGACAGAAGGTATCGATTATGAAGAGACCTTCTCGCCTGTAGCAATGATCAAGTCTATTAGAATTCTCCTTGCCATAGCAGCTCACATGAACCTAGAGATCTGGCAAATGGATGTCAAGACCGCATTCTTAAATGGGCACCTTGAAAAAGGTAGAGACATCTATATGAAACAACCAGATGGTTATGTGAAGGAGGGCGAAGAGCATCTAGTTTGGAAGCTTAAGAAGTCTATTTATGGACTTAAGCGAGCTTCCCGGTTATGGCACCAGCGTTTTGACGAGGTAGTCAAATCCTATGGTTTTGTATCCTGTCCTAACGAGGTGTGCGTATACCGTATCTGTGTTAATGGAACAGTGGTATTTCTTGCATTTTACGTAGATGACATCCTTCTCATTTGCAATAATGTTGAAGTGTTATCAGACATAAAGACGTGGTTATCCGAGCAGTTTCAAATGAAGGACTTAGGTGAAGCTGTTTACATCCTTGGGATCAAGGTTATACGAGATCGCCAGAAAAGGATGTTAAGCTTGTCACAAGCGTCCTACATTGATATTGTTATTGCTCGTTTCAGCATGCAAAATGCCAAGAGAGGTTCGGTACCTTTCAGACATGGCAATTTTCTATCCAAGAATCAGTGCCCTAAAACGCCTGAAGAGATAGAAAGTATGAGGCTAGTACCATATGCTTCCGCTGCCGGTAGCCTCATGTCTGCGATGCTTTGTACGAGAGCAGATATCTCACATGCTATATGCATGGTCTAAAGATATCAGTCTAACCCTGAAAAGGAACACTGGACTGCGGTCAAGTATATTCTCAAGTACCTTAAACGGACTAGAGATTATAGGCTTACCAGTCAGACAGTCTAGTGTCTTTGGGTTATACAGAATCGGATTTCTAGGCTGACAGAGACGAGAAGAAGTCTACCTCGGGTTATGTGTTTACCTTGGGAGGTGGAGCCATTTCATGGAGGAGTGCAAAGCAGAAATGCATTGCGGACTCAACCATGGAAGCAGAGTATGTGGTCGCTTCGAAGCTTCGAAAGAGGCAGTTTGGCTCAAGAATTTCCTCCTGGATCTTGATATTGTTCAGAATTTGCCTAAGGCGATCACGATTTATTTGATCATGCGGGTGCAGTGACAAATTCTAAGGAACCTAGATCTCACAAGGCGTCTAAACACATAGACAGAAAGTACCACATTATACGAGTATTCGTAAATCGAGGTGACGTGGTGATTGACAAAATTGGAACTGAAGTCAACCTAGCTAATCCTTTCACGAAGAGCTTACCACTCCCGCTTACGAGACGCATGTTCGTTGCTTAGGGATGGTAGAGATGTTCCCCACTTAGGACTACGTAAACTTTTGTATAAGTGGGAGAAGATGCGATGATAGATAGGATAGATAGCTAAGATATAGATGGGTACTAGTTTGTACCTAGATAGGCCGAGATATAGTTGAGTACTAGTTTGTACCTAGAACCGACACATTGTATACTAAAACTTTACTTTAGTATAAGTGGGAGAATTGTTGGGATTTTGTATACTTGGAAGCACTTTTTATGCTTGTATACAATGTGTTTTTGTCCTTACCACTTGTTTTATTCTCCTATCTCGATAAATATGTACATTTGCACATGTTATCCTTTATCTTGTATAAAAAGTTAGATTTGTGTGGTGTGTCGGGTATCACGAAAGTCAACACAAATTGGTTGAACCGACAAGATATAAACAAGTTATCATAAATGAGACAACTTAAGGATAAGTTGTCGGTTTAAGTGCAGCTTTAGATAAGAAGTGGCTTGTCTTAGCTGCTTGTCTTTACAGGTACACTTAAGGTGGTGTATTGACGGATCACAGTGAGATGTGTTCTCCTAACTGACCTTAGTGGAGAACCAAGATCTCGGTGACTTAGCTGGTCTTAAGCTTGGTAAAACTTCATTGAGTGCATTTGGCTATCTATCACTTTGACCTACTATGGTGAACGTCGGCGCGACCCGGATCTACGTATCTTGGGTGTTAGTAGTTATTTGTGGCTCAGGCTGGTTGTCTGTATCTTGCATCCGTATCCTAGTAACATGGGTTGATAATATCCCCTGAGGAACTCGAAAGGATTAGCACACTAAACCCGGCCGGTTGATTAAGTTCAGGTGTGTTAATAAGGTCGAGTGGTACTACTCAGGAATATAAGATGTTAATTAATTTAAGCTGTCAGTGAGCTTAATTAATTAACGGATATTTCTATCTTAAATACGGAGATCGATTAAGTCTAAAATACAAGCCCTTGCTCAAATTGGGATAAAGGGGTAAGTCAGCACGGATTCTCTAGTGGAATGAATCTGTGTTTATTAATTAATTTTGCTCTGGGCTGAGCATGAATAGTTAATTAATTGGAGGCCCAGCTTTATTTCTTGTATTGGATCCCTGATCTGGCCCAATTAGTCGCCTAGTAATTTATTGTCTCTCAGAATTCATTATTAATGGATTAATGTATTTTTACATTATTTAATAATGTTATTTATCTAGAATTAATTGGCTGGGCCAATTAATTGATAAATATTAGTAGCCCAGTAAATTAATTAATTATATTATGGGCTGATTATGTGTAAGCCCATTAGAAATATAATTAAATTAATGTGTTACAAATATATTAATATTATATTGGCTTTTGAAACCTATATATATTAGTATTCTGTTCAGAAACAGATTACACACTCATTCACAAAAGTTGGAACGCTAACATGAATATAGAGAGACATAAATTTATTTTCTCCAGTTCTCTGACCACCCAGAGGGAGAAAAAGGCCGGGACACAGATCAGAAGATCTAACACAGGAGCAACAATCAAAGCCGCGACAACATATGAAGGAGGAAGGTAGCATTCCTAACCCTAATTATTCCTTCAGTTGAGACTTGTCAAACATCAAGGTTGACTTCCTCTGAATCCTCAGACCTGCAACCGAAGTGTCTTTCGTACTGACGTTCTTCTGAGCATTCAGTGCATGGGCACGAATTCCTGGGCAGATTCAGCTGGAGGTTACTGTCCAACTGACTTCTTCGATCCTGAGTTCTTCAGCTGAGTGAGGTCTTCTACTGAATCCTGCAGCTACTGAACTCTGTCCTACTGAGTTCTAACAACTAAACTCAACTAAGCTATACTGATACGAAGGTATAATATTTAGTTAGGGTTTTGGGATCTATCAAATCTATCAAAACTATCAGATCTATAGATTCATCAACTGAATCATTATCCCAACATTTAATATACTTAAGTTTATTATTATGTGAAACCATTGAAGTTGCATGTTCGTAACTAGATTATGTATAATATACATTTTGGTTTGATTATTTGATCTATGTGTATTTATGAATTATTTGAATTATTGATGCATGCATGACATTCTATGTAGAGTCATTACGATGAATTTCCATGTATGGGATCGGCGCAGGACTTAAACATTGATATCCATAATTTTCTTCAAAATCAAGGTTAATGTGGGGAATGTTACCGTTTATCTTTATTATACATTGTGTTCGATGTTTCATGTGATTATGACAGACATGAAAGGATGGGTCGAAATTGGACCCTTGGATCGAAATTGGATCCTCAATGAAAGGAAGGGTCGAAATCGGACCCTCTATGAAAAATCGGTCAAAATCAGGTCGTCAGTCGAAATCGGACTGTTTGAAAAGGTTATGGTCTATGTGACCGAGTATCTCTTTGCATGATCTAATTTTCCATGTCTTATCGGTGTGATATATAATTTTGGTAAATGTGTACATCTCCCACTGAGTAGTTGTACTCATCCCTATCATTTTAACATTTTTCAGGAAATGGCTCGGCCGATGCGTAGAGATGTTGGTGGTGATGGTCACGAGGATAATTTATCATATTAAAATTATTACTTTTAGTTTATGAACTTTTCGTTGTTTCTTTTTGAAATGTTAGACTTAGTAAATTTTTACTTAAGACTTCCGCTGAGTATGAAAAAACTTAAATTATGTAATGATTATATTCCATGGAAATGTTTTAAAAGAATTAAAATATGCATATTAAGTATGAAATAGCGTCATTTGTTAAGTTATGAAAATTTGGACATTACAATTCGATTTTCAAAATAATACCTATAGTTACATGAAATAGTGGTTATATTTGTCCCGATCAATTGGGTAGACTCTACGCCAGTGATCCAATCGATCAAACACTTTATTCTCTCAAAAGTAAGGCATTTGGGTCACTTTAATAGATAGTATGATAAAAATTTAAGAATTAGGTATATATGTTAAATGAAAAATATGAGGACGAAGCAAAAAAGGTATGAAGTGGACAATTCAATTGATAGAAGATGAACATATAATACTATTAATAATTATAGTAATAGCCTACAAATTATATAAAATTTGTTTCCAAGTTAAAATATTTTTTCCATATCATAGTGAGTGTCTTGTTTATGGAGGATGGAATTTAGTTGGTAAATATATTATTTAGAATTAATTTATGAGATAAAGAGATGTGATCTATGTAATTAATTAATTATTTTAAATTAATTTGAATTTGTAAGAATATGGACCAAACATGACACTTTTTATAAACACCCGAAAAGGAAAAATGACACGAGGGACGGAGCGCGCTCGTTCTCAAGCAGCGGGCGCCATGAAGAAAGTGCAGTGCCTATGCCTGCGATCACGAGTGATCGAGTTCCTCATTCGATCGGCTCAGGTCTATCATCCAAATATTATTATCATTCGTAATTTTTGTTTTCTATTTGGCATATTTTTTTCTTAAATATTATGAAAATCAGGGTAGAATTTAGGCTTCTGCTTGAATTCTTCCCTGTAATTTATTGTTCGTTCTGTGTTTTGAAAAAGTTTCTGGAAGTTTAGCCAATTGTCAAGTACTCCGCGCTATCGCTCTTCGCAGATCGCTTTTACCCAGCCATCTCCAGGTAATGTTTAGCTAGCTGATTTTTTGTTATTCAGGATCAGGATGTGTTAAAATTTCAATTCTATGGAAGAGTTCGAGCTGTTTTGAAATGCATTTTCAATGACGAATTTTCTTATGCAGAGAGTCCTTTTCACTTCTTTGCTGGATTGATTGTTCACTTTGATTATTTATGCATATCTGAGGTTTGTATAACTTTACGGTACTTCTGGTTGTAATATAATCCCTGACATGCAGCCTTACCCTTCCATTGTTGCGTATGATTTAGCTCCGATACCTTGAATTTTCTAATTACTGTGATATTGATAGTGAAGATGCTTCCGGTTATTGTTCTCACTGTATGCCTCACATGCAGCTGCACAATCTTAAACTTTGCTAGGAAATACACATGTTTTGGATACTTCGGTTTTAACTTTGATGAGAAATGTAAAGTTGTCTTTAATAAGGACAGCTCTTTAAAATCATTACTATTAATTTTGATTAGTGAAGAGCTATCCTTAATAGTCTCTTGGATACTGACCAATAATCTAATAGAAATGCAGATCGCCTTTATCTTAATATAGATTTCTGTGGTGGTACATGGCTGAGATCGCGTGATGTAGTTCCAAGCTTAACAATCTAATTGTGTTTCTTTTACAATGATTTTCTGTGATAATGGTGTGATATGCTGACTTTTGTTAGCTACAAGTCCTTTTATTCAGCTTGTGGCTAAAGGATGGCCCTCTAAAGCATTTGTAGTTGACTGATTTCGATAAGTTTATAGATTTTGTGCTTTTATAGAAACCTTTTCGTTCAGTCATTAATTGAAAAGGTGACAAATCTTCATGTTATTTGTACATATTAAATTTTGAATGCCTGGCGAAATTTTAGGTCTGTTTGATACGACCTAGTTGAGGTCTTGTATCATTCCTTTTTCCTTATTTTTTCATCCAACCTGCTTAGTATTTACCATTGGAGTTAGCGATGAGGACTAGGATGTTCAATCAGGTAGATTATTTTTATTGTGCGCGAGTTGTGTTTGGTTTTAGAAGTTTTTGGTTATCCCTTCTACTGATCACTTTCCAAGTGATGTCAAAAGTAAACGATTGAATCAGTAAGACAATCATGGGAATTAGCTCTGTTTCCTGCTATTCATGAGACTTACTGAAGGTATCTTCACACAGATCACTAGGTGAAAGATCGTATAGAGTAACCATTTGGCTTGCAAACAACCAAATATATCTCAGGAGACTATTTGTGCTTACAGGAATTAATGGATCTGATGTTGAGTACTTCGCATTTATCAACAATTTCCTTTTATTTATGGCAAACACTTTGAAGACTCAAAGACAGCAGGATAAAGAAAAACTGGCTTCTCTATCCTATTGGAGAAAGTAATTTGCAGCTATTTGCTCTTGTTTCATTATGGATTTCAAGCAAAGTAGGTAGTATACTTTACTATTCCAGATACTACGTCCATCGTTCTTGTCTTTTGAGTTCATTATTTTGCAGATACCTGATTCACCTCCTCTGTCAGTCAAAAGTCTCAAATCTTTGGGAGACAAGTCAGTCAAGGAGCAGCATTACACAACAGGTGATGTTTTGGAAGCTGTATGATCATTGTTTTAGCATATTCATAAGATCCGACTCCATTATCTATTAAGAATGATGGTTGACAAGAAATCAGCTGGAGATGTTGTTAATGCAGGTAATAGTTCGATGTGCTCTTCCTCCTGATATTATCTGACTTTTGTTTATTTCGTGATCACTTTTTGTTTGCCGAAGTAATCAACTTTCTTTAAGGTACTGGAGTTTGGGATTGGCGTGTCAAATACTGTTTTTGCTTTAGTTGAAGAGCTTCTTGTTCAATTCAAGTAAGCTTTCTGACTGGAGTTAAGTTATTTATTCCCTTTCACTTTTAACTGATTTAGGTATCGTACGGGGTATTTGTATTTTTTGGTAAACTTAGGGCAGTTTCCCAAGTTGGAGAGCATGTGAAATTTGAAGCTTGCATGGATATTATGGATCTGCTTTATGAAAATGAAGAGAGGTCAGTCCTCTACAGCTCTTCTGAGACTCTGGCTGCATCAGTAGTGGTATGCGCTTTGTTTAATCAGCTGCAATCAATCTTATATTCCATTTGGATCAATTAATTTTGAAAGGAGTCTTCCATCCTTAACAGGTTGTTGCATACATAATTACAGTACCTCCACAACTGTGGGAATTTCCTGTTCTTCCTTGGGGTAAGAGCATCAATTTCCATTATAGATTCTTTCTATTCTTTGAGGCACAATTTTTTAACCTTATCACGCCATTGCTACTGACTGGCAATAGGTTTTAAATGAAGTATTGCTTGTCATAAATCAGATTATTATTTTTTTGCTTCAAATAAATGCTCTTATTTTTTCAAATTCCGGTAACTAGTTTCTATATGCCTCTTTTTTTCTTTTCAACCCTGGGATGCCCCATTAGTTTATGACCCTGATTGCTTAGGAAACAGCCGTACAGGACTTCCTAGTTAGTCTTGCATCGATGTTACTCTTTGCTAGATGATACTGATTATGAATAGAAGTTAAGGAACTCTTTCAAATGCTCATGGATTTTTGGTGGTTTTACATAGTTCTTATGCATAGTTCAAGTACAGTTGACTAGTTGAGCTCAATTTTTCTGTGATAGTTTCTGGTGTATATAAACACGTGGATACATAAACATTTTAACTTAAATACATGTCCTAATGAACTGCACTAGAGCAAGACTGTGTTTCATGTAGTTGAAACTAAGAATGCTAGAGATATTCAGTTGCTGCCAGAATTGCTAATGAGGGAGAATAGCTTATATCATTTACACTGGTTATAGACTACCTGCCTTAAAATTTGTAATCTAGGATCAGCTCCAATCAGGCGCCTGCCTTTGAGATTCACTTGCATTGATATTCTTAAATTAATTCATTCAGTTATATAAGGAACTGGCTTATATCCAAGTTTACTTGTCGAAAGTACCGAAGGTCCTCAATTTGAAAACATATTTTTCTGTAGATCTGTAACATTTTCCACTTATTGCTTCAACTGAAACTTTTCACTGGATTGGTTTATAAGAGTATATTATTAGCTCAAGAGTTTTACATCATGTCAGCAACCGCATAAAATCTTACATGCATTGCATACTGAAACTTTCATGAAAAAAACCTTTTTTCTTCTTCTCATTATTAATTCTTAAGTTTTTGTATATTGTATTCTCCAAAGATTCCTCCAAAAGCAACAGTCCATCTCCAACATGATGTTGCCGATTGTTCCATCATTCAACTGCTATCATTTTCAGAATCCTTACCAATTTCTGATTATTGTAACTTCTTTAAAATTTTTAATTCTTACAACCTTCCTTGTCAGGTTAAATTTTTTTCGTTTTTATCTGCAAAACAAATCTCACGAGTAAAAATCTCATTTAGAGATATGGGGAGCAATTTCTATTATGTTAGGTGGTGTTTGTATCTTGATTTACGAATTTCAAATAACTCGGACATTTATGAGTAGATTCAGATTCATTTCATTGTGTGAAAAAGACAAGTCAGTATCATAAACTAAAGGTTCATAATGATTTGAAAGCCATTAAATGTCTAATTTCTTCCATCTTCTATGCAAACACAATCTTAGGAGACTTGTTTCTAAGTCTTTGTTTTGTATTCATTTAAAGTGAGACATAAAATCTGGTTTGCTTCCAGTCTGGCATTTGTTGAAACAACCAAATTAATTTAATTGGAACATCCTTTCCAAACTTAGATCAACTGTGGGTTCATTTTAGTTGCTTGAGAAAGATTATAATAATAAAAATGATACTTAATTATGCGTAGGAATCATCTCAAATTTGATTAGTCCTAATTAAATGACTTGTTATTAGTGATGTTAATATGGTTGGTAGAGTACCCACTTCCATCCATCATCTATCACCATTATTTGGATTCTTCCTTTCCTCACATTAATCATGCAAATATCCCTCTTATCAGTATATCTACTCGAAGAAATCAATTCGAGTAAGCTCCCTTGCTGAAAGCATTCCTAAACTTCCAACCACTCCCTCAGTCAAAGTTTATGCTCTCTCATATGATAATCCAGCCTGAGAGAGCCGGTTAGTCCTAATTGTTTTGTTTTTTGTAGTTGCTATATTTTCAATAAAATTAATTAGCCTGCTTGCAGTTAACATTAATAGTCATGGCCTACTTCACAATTGCCTTGCTCCCTAGGATAGGCAGGCAGCTAACAGAGGAATTCTGCCCAACTGTCATAATATATACATGCTGTAGCTATTTATATGTCTTTGACCAGGTAGAAGTTCCCGTACCCCACCCACATTTGAGAAGGGTTGCTGGTGATTATATAGTTTAATGAATAATGATAAGTTATTATTCTAGATAACTCCAGATCTAAAGATGCTGATTTGAAATCCTATTTTGATTGAAACAGTATGTTCTCTTTAGTTGTGGTGGCCTGGTGGTGGTGGGGTTCGACAGATACAACCAATGTCCATCACAATTAGTGAAGTAGTGTGTGCTCTTTCCTCTATATTCAATAGCATGCTAACTACTTCTCTAAACTCAATTCACACTTTTGTATAGATTATGAACTGAAATTGGATATGGCTGGTGTGGCTAATTAATGCCGAATTTGTTTGTCTATATTGATGACGTGTGCTATAAAATTGGACGTACTGAGTAGTGTGAGGGTGATCCTGAAGCAAGCATATATTGGAACCTCAAGCGGATTATTACGGTGATATAAACTAAAATCATAGTATATGATTGTTTACCAATTTTGTCTGCTTTGGAAACTAGTCTTTGGCATTTAGGCCCAGTAGGACCACCACAGGACCATCCATGATTCCATCCGATCAACTATAACGACATCAATTTAACTTCGCCTTTTGTACTTGATGCCCTACATGCATTTCCCATTTACCACTTCAATAAATTCGTCACATTCTATTCTTTTCAGGGTTTAATTGGGGTTAGTTGTATGGTATTTATTTCACTCTACAATAGGTTTAACAATTCATAAAATTAAGCACGTGTTAGATCCTTTAGATGGACTACTGGTCAAATCATTTTTCTTGAGATTTAAGGCGCATATATTCGAATTATATCAAACTCATAGAATATAATTAGTCTACTCTACTTTATAGACTATCACCATAGACAGCGGCGACAATTTAAAGTAGAACCTCTATGACTTAATGCCCGCTAAATTAATAATTTTTCTAAGATTTCTCTGATTCCGATTCGGGCCAGTGTAAAAAATTATCAAATTCAATAAGATAATACTCCCTTCGTCTCACTAATTCTATCTCAGTTGATTTCGGCACGGAGATTAAGAAATTTTAGTTTAGTGTGTATTTTATGAATTTTAATTGTATAAAGAAAATGACACAGTTTTCGAGGAGTGGTTGGTGGAAAGAAATGAGAATTATCCAAATTTTTGCAAGGCTAGTAAAAGACAATTGATTTTTTTTTTATATTTTTTTTATATTGTATTTGAAGAAATAATCTAAAGTTTTCAAAAAGATAAAAATCATAATTTTCTGAGTTCGGAGCGGAACATAATCGAGTGGGAGATAGATTTTTGAAGAGAGAGAGTATAAGAATGTGGGGGTTGAGTAGTGAGTAAGTGGGACCCACTTCATTTTATGTTTAAGAGTAATTTTTACTATTTTAGAAAATAGGACAGTAATAGGGAGACAGCCCGATTAGGCAAGTAGGACAGTAATAGCGGGACGGAGGGAGTAATTTTCAGAGAACTTCTATGTAAATATATGGTCCCGTCAATATCATAAATTAATAATCGTTTAAGAAATATAACATTAAGACAATTTTGTGAAATATGATTCAAGTGTTAGCCTGTTCTTTTTTTAAACTTAAATCTAATTTAATCTCGTCTCTAACTTTTCTAAGTGCATCAAAAAGTTATGGTGTTATTTTTTCGAACAACACCATGAAATTGTGAAAAGTCATAGATGAAATAAATGCTTGCGCGTAATTGTCCAAAAGAATTGTATTATCTTTAGTGTTCATCGTCCATGAATGTTAACTAACACATGTTTGAGCGTACAACATTTATATATGTACCCTTGTACCAGGTATATGAATGTGGTAATGTGGCTCCAATGTTAACTTATAATTGTACTTGTTTCTTAAATGTATAAATTTATTATTTCTTAACAAATTAATATATTTCATTGTCCCTAGATAGTAAATAGTAAAATGACATTGAATTGAATATGATATGTAAATAAACTTAAAACTCTTTATATTCATCTAATTTAAATTCGATTTCGTTGAAGTTCGAAAACTCTCTCGAAATTAATAAATACTAAATTCATCCCGCTATTATTATCTCACTTTCCCAAAATGAATATTTCATTATTTATATCTCATTTCCAAATTTGAAAAATAACTATCATTTTCTCTCCTATTTTGTCATTTTCTCTCTCATACTTTCTTTTATTTTATCATTTTCTCCCTCTTACTTTATCATCTACTCTAACACATCTTCTCTCCTACTTTATCATCTATCTATTTATTATATTTTATCATCTACTTTCTTAATTTTCGTACCGTAAAGGATTGAGCAGAAATAGCAGGACGGAAGTAGTATAAATTTATAGATAAATTAATATTTCTATAAAATAATAAAATCTCACGGCCCCGACAATTTAGAGAGGTTTAACTGTACCTTGTTAAAAAATAAGGAAGAAGCTTGGGTTAGGCGTTGTTGGGTGATGATTCTGTCCTCAGCATAGTCTTACTTAGTGGGAAATGATTCTATCTTCTATGCTGAACCATGCTCAGCAGCCTAGTGCTCTGAATGTTGAGAAGATTTGAAGATCCCAAAACCCTATCTTGATTGGTGAACCATTCCGTTGTAATCGTTATTCTTGTCTCTGAGGTTTCAAACTCGGTAGACACTCTCTTTTGGATCAAGGCGCTCGGTAGATTATCGGCCTTAACACCGAAGTAGAAGACTCGGTGACATTGGACTCGAGCGGGAAGCAGATATCGAAAGAGTCGATGGAATTGGACTCAAGAAGAGCGGTTCGCCGAACTCGTAGCTGATCTTCGGTGACTTTACTCGGCTATCTACCTACCGAATACGGGATCGGACTCAAGCATCGGTAGACGGGTCTTACGAACCGTCGATACTTTTGAAAGACAATCAGCATTGTCATATACGAGGAAGAGAGAAGTCAGCTTCAGTTTGCCATGAAGTCTTTGCTGTCTCAACCACTCTATCCACCTCGACGAATGACAAGAACACACGTGTCTTCTCACCGCTAAAGCCGCAATCAACCTTTTACCTAAAAAGGTGGGAAAGTACACTGTTACCTACTTCAAAAGAGCCGTTTGCTACCAAAAGAGAGAGAAAGAAGAAGATCGTCTCCAACGGATCTTTTCCAATCTCTCGCTCTATAAATAGAGGGACATTTCAAGAAGAGAAAAAAGTGTGCATAAGCTTAAACGACGAAAACATACACAAGCACTAAAACGAGCTAGAACCAGAAAACCCTAAGTCTTCCGCAAGAACTTGAAGATCTATCTCCGGCGAGAGACTACCTTCTCACTCATAGGGAACCAAGCTAAACTGTTAGAAGAGCATCTAGTATCCAAATCGACGGTACACGAACCTAAAGCTTATTTCAGCTGTTCGTCGATCTAGAAGCTACATTCTCATTCCCTATCCCTCTAACCCTAAGCTCAACCGAATATACTTATAGCTTAGACGAAGGAGTTCATATTTGAACCCAATCCTTATTGTAAAAGGACTCCTTCATAGTTGGAGAAGTTTGTCAAACACTTTAGTTCGATGCCTTTGTAAGCGGGACTTGCTCGAGTATAATCCCCAAGCCACGCCTTTGTCCCGTGCACAAGCCGACCGAGACTAACTCGGTATAATAAATAGCCTCCCGAACTTTCGGGACGATGGGACGTAGGATCGATTGATATCCGAACCACTTAAAAAATGCTGTGTCTTGTTATTGCTTTCGATTCTTGTTCCATTGATTTTCTTGTTCATACTAAAAATATTCTTTAAAATCATAAAACTGTCTCAGCATACTGAACTGTCTACTTGCTAAACTGAGACTTGCATAAAACGGTTTTCCACTCAACTGATTAGGGCCTACACTTTTCCGCACCGCTGAACTCTACCTGGTTGATATCGAATTCGACTCGATCGGCTAGCGAGATCCGAGTAGAGTCGGACTCTTTGCCACACACGATTCGTAACGGCTATTTGGTCCGTCGAATTATTTCAGTACGACACTTTTCTGAACAAGACTGTTCGTGTTTGAAGTTGAGAAAATCGGATTCAGGTGTATTCACCCCCCCCCCTCTACCCCTGACCGTACACTCGGGACCAACAATTGGCATCAGAGCAGGAGTTCTTTAAGACTCTTGTTATCTTGAAACTGGTATACTTGAACGGATCCGGAAAATCGTTTTCACTACATATCACTCTACATTCATATCATTACTTTTATATGGCTGATATGTCAGGAATAAGAATGGTACCCATGTTCTCGGTAGAGAATTATGGAGTATGGCGAGTCAGAATGGAAGCACATCTGACATCCCTCCATGATAGTATGACTGAAGTGCTTGAAGATGGACCTATTGTTCCCATGATCGATAGTGTCGTGACTCAGGCCCCAGCTGAAGGAGGAGGAATGGTGGCTGGGAAGAAGATCCCTAAAGACAGAAGTCTCTTCACTCCTGAAGAGAAGAAGCTTCACAACTTAGACCGAGTCGCCAGAAATGCCATACTGACCACTCTTAGTGATTCTTATCTTGGCAGGGTTCAGGAATGCAAAACTGCAAAGGAACTCTGGGACGTTCTAGCGCTACTGAGTCGTGGAACTCAGAAGATAAAAGCTAACAAACTGGCGTTGGAACTCCAAAAGCTGGAAAGTCTATCTCTCATGCCTGGTGACAAAATAGAAGATCTAAACGTCAGATTTACGAATCTAATGAATTCTACAATGGGCTGGGAAAGACATTCAGCAACCGAGAAATGAATCTCAAGATACTGAGGGCACTGCCGGACGGACACTGGACACCTTTTGCCACCTTATTGCGACATTCTGATTTAGATGTTGTCTCTCCTGACCATATCTTTTCAGAACTTCAGGCAGAAGAGTTTGAGTTCGACAGACCTCAACGAAAGCAAAGAGCTGAAGCTGACAATAAAATTGACCATGCCTTCAAAGCATCGGTCGGCCACAAAGATCTCCAGCGACAAGCAAGACAACGAGTAAGACTGAACCTTCACTCAATGATCTACAAGAAGGAAGTCTCGCTCAGAAGTACGCGTTGCTCGCTGTGAAGTATCAGAAGGAGAAGGAGAGGCGCAGAAAACTGACTAAAGCATACCGAGACACAAAACGTAAGTCAGAATATACACCAAAACGCACTCCTGACTCACAATCTTCTGAATGCAGAAAGAAGGATGACTCAGCACCATCAAAGGATAGTAAAAGCAAAGAAGAAAGAGTCATCACTTGCTACAATCGCAAAAAGCCGGGACACTATCAATATGATTGTCCCGAGCTCGTAGTGCTGAACGCGCAAAGACGTAAGGCAAGGAGAGAGAAATTCGCCTTAAGAGACAATCCTATATTACAGGGCGAGATCTCGAGACGACTCGGAAGAAGTCGACTCCTTCATGGACTCATCGATGATGAAGCGGCTTTCATGGCCTTAGAGCATGAAGTCGAAGGAACAATCGAAAAGTGCCTAATGGCGGGGAGAAGAGGATGAGGTAAACTCTCATGAACCACTTAATTCCTCTTCACAATGCACACACGACAACTGTTTCAAGGTGCGGATGGGAATTTGGACATCACGACCGCCTATGAAGAATTATTAGATGAACAAATTCAAATGAGTCGCGGCTCGGTAAGACTCTTCGAGAATTGGATACCCCGAAAGTGGAGAATCGTGAGACTTTCTCGGGAGAGTCGGACCGCTCTCGAAGCCGAAGGACTTGTGTTGAGACTCAGGGAGGAGATGAACTCTCTGATGGCCAAGTCTCAGCATCAAGAAGATCGAATTTCAGTTTTGACCAATGACTTGACTCAGAAAGATACTGAACTGAGTCTACTGAGGCAAGAACTGTCAGGACTTCAGACCAAGCACGACATACTAAAAAAGAGTGATGATGTCTGGAAGAGCCTGATGACTGAGCGTTACATGGGCGCTGAAAAGAAGCTGGAGGCTATGCTTGCAAGCAACAAGCCCAAGCACTGTAAGGAAGGACTTGGTTTCAACCAGGAAGCTTCCTCATCTGCCCCCGTACACTCAGAAGTGCGTCTTACTGATAGGTTTGTTCGAGGAGAAACAATCAATGCAAATATTCTGAACCCCTCAGCAAAGAACAAACAAAAGATGAAAGCACCTCATCCTACGCATCAGTATTCTGACCAAAAGATCAGTACCAAGACACCCCAGTTCAGTCAAGGGGGAACTAGCAGAGTTAAGTGGGCTGATCAGTATGGACCACCTCAGTTGACACATCCAGCTCAATATGGGTCATATTACTATGATCCTATAGTTAGAAGAGGTTCCAAGAGTCAGAAAAAGAAGAAAAACGCACAAAAGGCAAAGGTCAGCAGTCCACCAACTAAGAAGATCTGGACTCCTGAACCTGAACAGCCTAAGAAGTCAGCTTTGACCAGTCCAGTGGTCAAGTATGTTGACTCAAGTGGAAAGAAACTGTCTGATTTGGGTTGTTAGACAGATTTGGGTTACTAAAACTAACATCTAAGGACCCAAAAACAAAATAAAAGGGTACCCGAATATAATTCTATTTTGCGGGTGCACAAAGATCCTTGGTATGTGGACGGTAGATGCTCAAGACATATGACTTACCAAAGGAACCTATCAAGAATTATATAGTTGAAGAAGGACCCGAGACTGAGTTTGGAGACAATGCAAAAGGCTATACAAGAGGATATGGAGCACTCGGCATTGGACCGCCACGGCTTCCTAGAGTATCATTTGTTGAAGGACTTCAAGATAATCTTCTCTCTCGTTAGTCAATTCTCGTGATAACTCGAATAGAGTGATTTTTGACACCGGTTTCTCGTGATGTCATTGATAAATCCACAGGGAAAACAGTGTTATCGGGTTCGCGTAAAAAGAATATATATGTAGGCGATCGGAACTCGGCGAGAACACGAAGCTTGTCGCTTGGCGAAGAACGACAACCGTACAGGATGGCTTTGGCATAGGAGACTCAGCCACCCTCAACTTCAAAACGCTCAACAAACTAGCAAGGAACACTCTAGCAAGAGGACTCGCCGAATGAAGTATTCGAGCAAAGACACTCGAGTGTGAAGCATGTCCGAAGGGAAAGCAAACAAGGAATCAAAATCCACCGTTCCATCTCCTTCCACCGATGGAATCCTTCAACGCTACATATGGATTTGTTCGGTCTAGTCTCTCCGGTGACGATCGGAGGCAAGAAATATGCTTTAGTGGTCATCGATGACTATTCTCGCTACACATGGGTCATATTCATTGCCAACAAGTCTGACGTCAAAACAGAGTTACCAACGCTTCTGAAAAAGCTAAGTGTCGAGAAGAACACCAAGATAATCAAAATTCGTTCGACGGAGGAACCGAGTTCCTTAATTCCATGGTAGAGGAGTTCCCGCAAGCGTAAGGAATTGAGCATGAGACATCTGGCTGCGCGCACCCCTCGGCAGAACGGGGTTGCTTTGAAAGAAAGAATCGCACACTCAAAGAAGAAGCGCAAGAACTCTACTCGCGGACTCGGGACTCCCAACCAAATTTTGGGCGTAAGCAACTAACACGCATGTTATACTCGAACCGATCTCTACCGACAAAGCAAAGATAAGAGAACACCATATGAACTATGGAACTGGCAGGAAGCCTTCTTTATCTTATTTCCATATCTTTGGTTGTTCATGCTTTATCCACAATAATGGGAAAGATCAGTGAAGACTTTTGATAGCAAGTCGGATCGGGGAGTTTTCTTAGGATACTCTCGGGTCGGCAAAGCTTTCGAGTATTCAACTATCGGACTCTTTGCGTGGAGGAAAGCCCTCATGTTGTTTTTAATGAGTTTGCTATCGAAGACAGGGAGCAATAACTCTAACTCTAAATCGAGGACATCGATAGCGGCCTACGGGATCTAAGCGTAAAAGACAAACCCGAAAAGATCCGGCTATGTTGGGATGATGATTCGGACGAAGAAACCGAAGACAAGTCTACCGAATCTCAACCGGCAGAGCAAGTAGGCGAACAGTTTGACTCTCCCGAACGAGTCAATCCCGGGTAACTCGGGTCGATGAGGAAACCTTGGAGGTAACCGAGACCACTATCGAGAGTAACAACTCGGGGCGAACATCTATTAATGTTCTCGAGCTGAATGCCCCTGAACCCGGAAACTCGGTAGATCACACTCTCATTCTTGAATTGCTTCAATCTCGAATAGTACGATCGAAATTCCTAACTCACCTACTATCTCGTGTTGATTAAATTTCGGATGAAGAGTGAAACATCGTAGATCGTGGCTAGATGCTCACACTCCCGATCTAATCATTGGAGATCCTTCAAAAAAGTCAAGACAAGATCCAGTTTCGTCACAGGAGAAAGCGCATTATATTCCTCGCTTCTTGTCTCTAAAGAGCCTCGGACGATTGAGGATGCACTTAAAGATGCTGACCGGATCATAGCTATGCGGGAGGAACTGAATCGGTTCACGAGAAATGAAGTTTGGGAGCTTGTTAACGGACCCGGCATCAACACGTCATTGGAACAAAATGGGTCTTCAAGAACAAGCGAGATGAAAACAACGTCATAGTAAGGAACAAAGCAAGGCTCGTGGCTAAAAGGCTACTTGTCAAGCCGAGGGAATAGATTTCGATGAGACATTCGCTCCGGTTGCAAGATTGGAGGCAATCGGACTATTCCTAGCCTACGCAACACATCAAAGATTCGTAGTCTATCAAATGGATGTGAAGTCTGCGTTCTCGAACGGCGTCGAAAGAAGAAGTCTATGTAGAACAACCGCCCGGCTTTCAAGCGGGGACATCGGGTTTATAGACTCGAAAGGCACTATATGGGTTAAAACAAGCACCCGTGGCTTGGTACGATACCCTGTCGAGTTTCTTCTTCGAAAGGTTTTCGTAAAGGCACGATAGATCGCACGCCGTTCAGCATTCGATTGGAAGACGACCTATTACTCGTGCGAGATCTATGTAGACGACATTATCTTCGGATCAAAGAACGTCGTCATGTGTCAGCAGTTTGAGAAAATGATGAAAGACAAGTTCGAGATGTCAATGATGGGTGAAATGAACTATTTCCTCGGCTTTCAAGTCAAACAATCTGAAAAGGGAATGTTCATTAACCAAGGCAAATACACTCGAGACCTCATCAAAAGATTCGGTTGTACATCCGGCAAACCTATCAAGATCCCGATGAACACGAATATGAAAATCGATCTTGATAAAGAGGGAGTATCAGTAGACCAAACCGAATTTCGTGCAATAATTGGTTCCTTATTATATCTAACGGCTACTCGTCCCGATATAACTTATGCTTTTAGGTGTCTGCGCTCGATTTCGAGGCGAATCCTAAGCGAGCCACATGGACTCGAGCAAAGAAGATTCTCCGCTACCTCAGAGGCACACCTGACATGGGTTTATGGTATCCAACTGATGATAATATTGAACTAACTGGTTACTCTGATGCTGACTATGCAGGATGTAGAATTGACCGAAAATCAACTTCAGGAACTTGTCAGTTCCTAGGCAGTAAGCTGATCTCATAGTTTTCAAAGAAGCAGCACTCAGTAGCCACGTCAACTACTGCGAAGCCGAATACATGGCTGCCTGGAAGTTGTTGCGCCCAAATCCTTTGGTCGAGACAAAGCGGCTTAAGAGACTATGACGTCATTCAGAATGAAGTGCCGATATTCTGCGACAGTACCAGTGCTATTGCAATCACTCAGAACCCTGTACTACACACGAGATGCAAGCACGTGGACATTAGGCATCACTTCATTCGCGACCATATCGAAAAGAAGGATATCAGAATGGAAAAGATCCATACTGACAAACAAAGGGCTGATATTCTGACCAAGCCTCTAGCTGAATCCAGATTCAAAGAACTTTCAGTAGAGCTAGGTCTGCTGGACCCTACTGACCCCAGTCAGTAAGAAGGTTCCAGGAGAGGATCATTCAGTAAGGGGGAATGATCACTCTCAATACTGAGTAAATTCAGTACGTAGAGACAGAAAACCATCTACAAGAGGTATCAGCTGACTACTATGTTCAGCTGACAGGTTTGCGTATCTCTACTCAGTAGTAACGAATAAAACAGTGATGCATTTATAATGAAGATTCAGCATGCTATTAAATATCCTAAGTTTGTCATTTATTATTAACGGCTTATATTTAATGCACGACATTCCATACACAAGTTTGCTGAACTCTGCACGCATTTAATGCATGTCATCTCATAGTTACTACTTAGGCATATTTACAACTGGCTTTGACTTAGGCGGCATATGTGATCATTACTTAATATATCTTTTAATCTTGACCGTCCATCTCATAAAGCAAGTTTAAATTCTGCCTTTGATCGAAAACCGTTCACCGTCACGTTAAATATATATTTTCGATCATATCTTTAGAAACCGCTATTACCGCACTTCAAATCTTTTGCATCCGAAAATTCTGAGATCATTCCTTGCAATCCCCTCTTGCATATCCTTTCAGAATCTCTCTTTCGGTATGCTCATTACAACTGCTACACGAATTAATCTTTTTTTTCAGAATCGCTATACAAACTGTTTTATTTAAATCGATACTGATAAATGCTAGTGTAACAGGTACAATGGCAAGTAAAAAATTTCGGTGTCTGCTCCAGTTAACATGCAAGAAATCCTGGACAAGGATCGCGTTTGGTTCGAGCCAACCATGGAGTTCAACGCCTGTGATCTCGATTATATGGACGAGATCTTCTCAGCTCTCAGAGAGTTAGGGCTTGAAAGTTTTCTCTCAAGGAAGCCGACGTACTTCCTCCCGAGGCGAGTGGCCGAAGTTTATCTTAATTCGACTCGCAGTGGCGGGGACATAATCGGAAGATTCGCCGTTCACGAGATCAAGGACGCTTTTCCGATTCTCAAGCAAATATCACTCAAGGAGGCACTAAAGAGAAGTTTTGATCCGCTTACGAAGGAGCCCGATCTTGTAGGGTACAAGGATGATCTTGTAGATGACTATTTGACAATGTTCGTGGAAAGCCCATGACCTTCGTAGTGCTTTTCCTAAAAACAACATGCTTGCCTCGATGCGAGCTTTGGCCTATATTGTGACGCAGCCTACCGACCACCCAAGGGCTCATTCGATCAAGTATCGAGGCTCAAGATCCAGCTCATGATGGCCATATATGATAGAGCCCGATTAATTGGATGGAGTTCTTTATCCGTGAATTCATGGCTCAAGCGACAAAATTCGACAAGGCCTCTTGCACGCCGGAGTGCAAAGGGCAAGCTTCTTCATGGACTAAAGTCTGTCCATAATGATAGAGGATGTCTGCGGATCCGAACCAATCACCTACAAGTGATAAGGAGTATTTTAATGTGAAGAAGGTCGATTCCACAACAAGACTCACGCTCTTCGGCCAGATCGGGTCAGTCCCTCGGCCATAACTCGCAGACTAAGCCTCAAGGAGCTACACCCTCGAAGAAGAGAACACCTCCAAGCAAAAACTCCAATGGCACCAGCTAAGAAACGAGGAAAGTCATTCCGGACGTGCCTACCGAACCCGAGGTCTCTCCCCGGAGTTCCTGCCGCTCGAGCTACTCGAGAACCTATTCGGCCTCCGGCCGATGTGACGAGTCGAATCATCTCGAGAAGACTCAATCGGTGGAGAAGGCGCTCTCCACCGAGGAACCCGTAGAAGTGGAACAAGGGGATGCTACGAAGCACATAGCGAGGAGATTCGGCGTCTTGACAACCCCCTCTCGAGTTCCACCACTCAAGCGGTGTACCTCCTCGCTGAGACTCGACGTCTCCCATGGACTTGGAGTCCGAGACAAAGATCCGAAGAAGAGTCAATTGGGATGGAAGCTTCAGTGATCATATCCAGAGCATCCCGAGAGATTCTTCAACGCATTCCGAGCTTGCCGACTACTCGATCCGTTGCTCATTGCAAAATCAGCAAGGCTCCACATGTTGCTGCGATTTTAGGAGCGGCCCCAACTACAACGTCTAGTACTCCACTACTCCTGCCAGCAGCTTCATGAAGAAGAATTGATGTTGAGGGAGCAAATAGGCTACTCTGAGCCTGCTGACCTCGGCACCATGGAGAACCTGAGGGCTGCTATGCTGGCAATGATACATGACGGGCAGCTAGCTACCGGGTCAGCACCCTCAAATGGATCAGACCACGATGGTCAAGATCCACCCAGTGATTCAGGCCCTGGAAAGCCTGATGAGGAAAATCCCCAGGACAAGGATACACATGCTACTAAACAAGCTCAACCTCCACTCCGTATCCTTGGACCTGCGAAGTCCACGGCTGGTGCTTCGTCCTCAGCAGAGCCCGCTCAGCTCTTGCTGGAGTCGACTTACGAAGCAGCGCCCAGCCCAACTGCCAAGACATCTCGATCCATAGCGAAAGCTCTCACTGCTCAGGGAATCCAGAATCGAGCTCTTGCGAAGGCCATCCACAAGGTGTGGAAACAGACTGCGCTAGCCACAACCACTGAGCTACAGGGGCTGAAAACATCAGTATCACAATCAGCCGCCCCTGTTGTCTCTGCAATTGTATCACAAGCTTTGGCTAAGCAGCAGAAGCAGTTTGATGATCAGCTCGAAATCATTCGAAGAAGGACAAGCCAAACTTCTCGAAGCATTCCGTGCTTCAATGTCCACTCATACCGAGTCCTTCACCGAACAAGCCCGGGCCACGGAGATCCGACTTGACAACATTCAACTGGTCGTGGAGGATAAGATTTCGAGAAGCCGATGCGAAATTCAAGGCGCAGCTGACCTCTCCCATAAGCAATACTCGGACTAATGAGAGGAATGAGCTGCACTTGGCACTGACAAAGATCCATGACAGACAGGACGAACCGTCCGCCGTCTACACACAGCCTAGACAAGAAGGTACTCGTCCCTACCCCGGCCGTAATTGATGATGCCAAAAAGGGGGAAGGAAAAGAGAAGAGTACGGAAGGAAAAGAGAAGAGTACTGAGAAGCCGACCCCTACCACAACTGCCAAATTACTTAAGGGGACAGCTTCATTGAGATCTGAGACAAAGACCAAGTCCGTGACTGAGATAAGCGGGGCTCGAGACTCGCACTGCATGGAAGGTAAGGCCCAGGGTGTCTTGGGCTGCGAGCACAGCCCGAGACCGGCCCAAGTGGCTCAGGAACCCGGGCTACTCATGCAACCCGCACTCCGACCGATATTATCAAGGAGGCCGCAGAGTATGCTGAGCAGGAAGAGTCAGAAGAGGAAGAGGCTCCTCTCCCTTCACCTGTTCAGGGAAAAGGCAAGAAAGTGCTGATTCTCCCAACCCCTCCAGCCAAGAAAACGAAGAGATATATTTCAGCTGAGGAGGAGGCTCAAATTGCAGCTGATGAGAAGCCGGCAAGGGAGATTATCGAAACGAAGCCGCTAATAAACCAAAGTCTAAGCCTCGTCAAAGGAAAGACAAAATCTTCGGCTCGAGGAGGAAGAAAACCTTGCTAGGTTACCTCCAAGGAAACTGATTATCGAGGATGAAGAAGATAGGGAGAAAGAGAAGGAGCAAAAGCAAAGAAAGGCGAGAAGCGGTACGTCAAAAGAAAAATCAAGTACCCTCGCGAATCCGAAGGCATTCCTCGAAAGCCACTTAAGCCCAAGATGATGAAATTGAGGCCATATTCGACCAAATGAACGGATACCTATACAAAGGCGAAGAGGCTAGACAAGTTCAGTCGCCGAGACAGAATCCGGGAGGCGGACCTTGAAGCACCGAGAAAAAGAACCGAGGAAGAGGCCAGCCGAGAGTACCTTCAAAAGCTGATATTCCTTATCGATACGAGAAGGTTCGGGAAGCCACCTGATCCGAAATCGTACAAATGGCCAAAGACGAGACAATTGGATACTGCTCAATTTACTCGTGAGATGGGAATCGGCAAAGATAGAGTTCATCAAGCGCAATTATTTCTAGAGGTTCGGCCCAACACGACTAAGGCCGATGCCTACACGTAATGGATGATGATAAGTGAACCCGATCTATTCATATACTTGCATAAAGCCGTATCCGAAGGTATAGAAGTCGTGTTCCGGAGCCCGAATCATACCTCCACCTAGAAGAAATGATGACTCAATCCACCTTGGGGTAATAGAAGCCTGAAGTGAAGTATGCCGCATCGAAGAGAGAACTGGACGAAGATGAGCCAGCAGACTTTGCTGCATACTTGAAGCCGAGGAAGAACACATACCGGATGTATGGAGTGCCACCGCCGGAGACGCAATCTCAAGGATTCATGGACAGGGATCAAGCGGTTTAAGGGCTCCTAAGGCTTAGTTCGATCTTCCTAGCTTAGCATGATTTGTAATCGTATTGATCCGAATAACTCATATATACAAATCTGATTTTGGCTCTGACAACCACTTGTTGTCTATTCAGCCGTGTTTGTATTATGCTTTAACACTCAGAATCACTGAAGTGATGACTGACTCACACACTCACTTTATTTACTTTCTTGTCAGTTTATTACTGTGTTAGATTCTGCTAGTCTAGTTTCTATGTAATGGGGGAAATTGTGTTTTGCCCTGTTCCCTCAGTAGTCTAGAATTGTTGGAACAACTCCACTGATCTTACTTGTAATAATGTAAGGAGCTCTGTTTCTGATAGTTTAGTGTTAGCATAGATGATAGGTTTTGGCATCATCAAATAGGGGGAAATTGTTGGGTGATGATTCTGTCCTCAACATAGTCTTACTTAGTGGGAAATGATTCTATCTTCTATGTTGAACCATGCTCAAGCCTCAGTGCTCGAATGTTGAGAAGATTTGAAGATCCCAAAACCCTATCTCGATTGGTGAACCATTCCGTTGTAATCGTTATTCTTGTCTCGAGGTTTCGGACTCGGTAGACACTCGCTTCGATCAAGGCGCTCGGTAGATTATCTCGCCTTAACACCGTAAGTAGAAGACTCGGTGATACTTGGACTCAGGCGGAGCAAGATATGCGAAAGAGTCGATGGAGCCCGGACTCAAGAAGAGCGGTTCGCGAACTCGTAGCTGATCTTCGGTAGACTTTACTCGCCTATCTACCTACCGAATACGGGATCGAGACTCACCATCGGTAGACAGCCTTCTTCGAACTGTCGATACTTTTGAAAGACAATCGGCATTGTCATATACGAGGAAGAGAGAAGTCGCCTTCGGTTGCCATGAAGTCTCGTGCTGTCTCAACCACTCTATCCACCTCGACGAATGACAAGAACACACGTGTCTTCTCACCTTGCTAAAGCTGCAAATAACCTTTTACCTAAAAAGGTGGGAAAGTACACTGTTACCTACTTCAAAAGAGCCGTTTGCTACCAAAAGAGAGAGAAAGAAGAAGATCGTCTCCAACGGATCTTTTCCAATCTCTGCTCTATAAATAGAGGGACATTTCAAGAAGAGAAAAAAGTGTGCATAAGCTTAAACGACGAAAACATACACAAGCACTAAAACGAGCTAGAACCGTAAAACCCTAAGTCTTCCGCAAGAACTTGAAGATCTATCTCCGACGAGAGACTACCTTCTCGGCTCATAGGGAACCAAGCTAAACTGTTAGAAGAGCATCTAGTATCCAAATCGATGGTACACGAACCTAAAGCTCATTTCAGCTGTTCGTCGATCTAGAAGCTACATTCTCATTCCCTATCCCTCTAACCCTAAGCTCAACCGAATATACTTATAGCTTAGACGAAGGAGTTCATATTTGAACCCAATCCTTATTGTAAAAGGACTCCTTCATAGTTGGAGAAGTTTGTCAAACACTTTAGTTTGATGCCTTTGTAACCGGGACTTGCTCAAGATAATCCCCAAGCCACGCCTTTGTCCTGCACAAGCCGACCGAGACTAACTCGAAGATAATAAATAGCCTCCCGAACTTTCGGGACAAATGGACGTAGGATCGATTGATATCCGAACCACTTAAAAAAATCTGTGTCTTGTTATTGCTTTCGATTCTTGTTGCATTGATTTTATTGTTCATACTTGAAAATATTCATTAAAATCATAAAACTGTCTCAAAGATACCGAACTTGTCTAGTTGTTCGAACCGAGACTTGCATAAAACGGTTTTCCACTCAACTGATTAAGGCCTACACTTTTCCGCACCGCTGAACTCTACCTCGGTTGATACTGAATTCCGACTCGCCGCCCAGCGTATCTCGAGTAGAGTCGACTCTTTCGCCACACACGATTCGGTAATGCCTATTTGGTCCAGCTGAATTATTTCAAGACGGCACTTTCCCCGAACAGACTGTTCGTGTTTGAAGTTGAGAAAATCGGATTCAGGTGTATTCACCCCCCCCTCTACACCCGACCGTACACTCGGGACCAATAGGCGTTATGGATCGTGTGTGAGTGTCTATTAGCCATGTAATTCTTTGATGCAAACTTCTTCCTTCTTTTTCTTTCGGCCCATTATAATCTTCTTTGCCTTTTTACCCCTTACTAGAACAACACCCGTGCTACGCACGAAATTGTAATAATTTTATGTGCATACTTGTGCTACTCTAGTGCTGTGTATAAATGTTACTATTTATATTTTCATAAACCACTATAATCTAATATGGCATAATCAGAAAATAATTTATATAAATATAAACATTGGATATCATGTTGATATTATCATATTACAAACCAAATGAACCAGTTAGACTCATGACAACAAAATCTCTTGGTATCCATACATTGAAAGAGAAATGCTTACGTATTACTAAATGAATGAAACTTACTTTCAGATTCTCTATGGTTTACCGCCAATTTTATCATTGATTAATATCTTATATGTACTTGTGGTGATCTTGTGTGTCCTACTATCATGCACAACTTTAAAGTTTTTTACACCATATATCTGACCCTCCTCAAGTTGTGGTTTCAATATGCGAACCAAATTTTTTGGTATTGTTGCTTCAATTCTCTCCTCCTGAAACATTTGAATATGAATTCAATGCAATATAGGTTACTTGAAAATTAAACTAATACAACTACTGAATGAGACATACCTTTGTATCGTGGAAAACACACTCTATACTTGATACATCTTTTTTGTTGAATGAAGGGATCTCGTATGCACGGATCAGTCGAAGTTTCATCGCAAATGACTCATTGAATTCATCCAACTCCTCAATGATGGACCAAATATTAGGCATTTTGTACTTCCAAGTTTTTTGTTCTTTCAAATATGTGGGAGTTTTGAAATGGCGTGAAAAGATTTTAGACTATGACTTATTATATATGTGAGGATAAATATATAAGATATAATATAATCTAATTTGTTCCTTAAAATTATTAACATATAATTTTAATATATAATTAACCTTTTTTAACATCATTATGCGTAAATTGAGGAGCAGTTATTCAACATAAACTTTTAAAAAATCCTTATAAACAAATTATAGATTCGAAATTGATTAATCTTATAGTCGTGATTTGAATTTCTTTAATTATAATTTATAAAATGTTGTTGGGTGATGATGCAATCCTCAGCATGATCATACTTGTGGGAAATGACTCTATCTTCTATACTGAATCACGCTCAGTAGCCTCGTGCTCTGAACTGTTGAGAAGATTTGAAGATCCCAAAACCCTATCTCGATTGGGTGAACCATTCCTTTGTATTCGTATTCTCCGAGGTTTCGGACTCGGTAGACACTCTGCTCCGGTCAAAGGCGCCGCAGCTCATCGGCCTCGGCACGGTGTAGAAGACTCGGTGAATACTGGACTCGCAGAGCAAGATATCGAGAGAGTCGGTTGAACTGGACTCAGCGAGAGTAGTTCACTTGGACTCGTAGCCGATCATCGCAGAGACTTATCTCGGCCAGCCTATCTACCGAATACAAGGTCGACTCAAGAACGGCGGATAGTCTTCGGGATCTGTCGGAATCTTTTGAAAGACAATCGGCATTGCCATGTACGAGGAAGAGAGAAGTCGCCTTCGGTCTGTCTCGAAGTCTCGTCTTTGTCTCAATCACTCCATCCACCGCGACGAATGACAAGCATACACGTATCTTCTCACTGCTAAAGCCGCAAATCAACCTTTTACCTAAAAAGGTGGGAAAGTACACCGTTACCTACACCAAAAGAGCCGTTTGATACCAAAAAGAGAGAGAGAGAAGAAGATCGTCTCCAACGGATCTATTTTCAATCTATGCTCTATAAATAGAGGGATCATTTAAGATTTGAAGAGAATGCGCGCACCTAGAACACGAGAGAGCATTCAAACGAGCGAAATTAACGACTAAGTCTTCCGCAAGAATCAACCGATTTATCTCCGGCGAAAGACTACATCCACCAAAAGGAACCAAGCCGAACCGACATAAGCTTCTAGTATCCAAGCGACCGACACGAACCTATAGCTAAACCCTCACTGTTCGTCGCTCTGCATAGGCCGCATTCTCGTTCCTTATCCCTCTAACCCTAAGCTCACTTGCTATATCCATAGCTTAGACGAAGGAGTTCACATTTGAACCCAATCCTTATTGTATAAGGACTCCTTCACTGTTGGAGAAGTTTGTCAAACACTTTAAGTTTGATAGTGTTGTAACCGAGACTTGGATCGCATAAAAACCAAGACGCGGCTTTGCCCAAAGGTGCAAGCCGACCGAGACTAACTCAAGATAATAAATAGCCTCCCGATCATTCGGGACAGTGGACGTAGGATTTGAGCGATATCCGAACCACTTTAAAAATCCCGTGTCTCTTATCGCTTTCTTAACCGTTGCATTGATTTTACTATTCATAATCGAACATCATATTTAAAATCAATCAACCTGTCTCAAAGATACCGAACTTTTAAATCTACTGAACCGAGACTTAAAACGCTTTTCTCACAAAAACTGATTTGGGGCCTACACTATTCCGCGCACCTGAACTCTTACCGTAGATACCGAATTCCGACCTAGTCGGTTAGCGCGATCTCAGATGAGTCAAGGCATTTTAGCCTTTAACTCGATTCGTAACAGCTTGTCTGGTCCGCCGAATCAAGCTTTGGCCGACACCATCCCGAATAGGATTGTTCGAGTTCGAAGTTGAGAAATCGAATCGAGTGTATTCACCCCCCCTCTACACTCCGACCGTACACTCGGGACCAACAATTGGTATCGTGAGCAGGAGTTTTTTGACTCTTTGTTATCTTTGAGACCGGTCTATTCGAACGGATCCGAGGGAAAACGTTTTCACCGCATATCACTCTACATTCATATCATTATTCTTCATGGCCGATATGTCGTGTATAAGGATGGTACCTATGTTCTCGGTGGAGAACTACTGAGTATGGCGAGTCGAAATGGAAGCACATCCGACATCCCTCCATGACATGATGATCGAAGTGCTTGAAGATGGACCTATCGCTCCCATGATCGATAGTGTCGTAACTCGTGACCAAGCTCAAGGAGGAGGAATGGTGACTGGGAAGAAGATCCCCAAAGACGAAGTCTCTTCACTCCCGAAGAGAAGAAGCTTCACAATCTAGATCGAGTCGCCGGGAATGCTATACCGACCACCCTTAGTGATTCTTATCTTGACAGGGTTCGTGAATGCAAGACCGCAAAAGAACTCGGGACGCTCTTACGCTACCGAGTCGAGGGACTCGAAGATTAAAGCCAACAAATTAGCGCCGGAACTCCAAAAGCCGGAAAGCTTGTCTCTCATGCCCGGTGACAAAATCAAAGATCCGAACGTCGATTTACCAATCTGATGAACTCTATCAATGGGTCGGGAAAGACATTCGAAGAACCGAGAGATGAATCAAGATTCCGAGGGCACCGCCTGATGGACACCGGACACCTTTTGCCACTCTATTGCGACATTCTAACTTAGATGCTTGTGTCTCCCGACCATATCTTTTCGTAATTACAAGCGGGAGGAGTTTGAGTTCGACGGACCTCAAAGAAAGCAGAGAGCCAAGGCCGACACAAAAATCGACCATGCTTTCAAAGCATCGACAAGACAAAGATCTCCAACAACGAGCAAAACGATGAGTAAGACCGAACCTTCACTCAATGATCTACAAGAAGGAAGTCTCGCTCGAAGTATGCGCCGCTCGTAAAGTATCGGAAGGAGAAGGAGCGACACGAAAAAGTGACTAAAGCCTATCGGAAACGAAAGGTAAGTCAAATTATATGTCGAAACACACTCCCGACACACAATCTTCCGAATACGTAAAGAAAGATGACTCGGAACCATCAAAGAATAGCGAAAGCAAAGAAGAAAGAGTCATCGCTTGTTACAACCGCAAGAAGCCGGGATATTATCGCATGATTGTCCCGAGCTCAGTAGTGCCGAACGCGCAAAGACGTAAGGCAAGGAGAGAGAAATTCGCCCGTAAAAGACAATCCTACATAGTCGGGCGAAATCTCGTACGACTCGAAGAGGTCGACTCCTTTATGGATTCATCTGATGATGATGCAACTTTCATAGCCTTAGAGCTTGAAGTCAAGAATCAGTGAAAAGTGCATGATGGCAAAGCGAAGAGGATGAGGTAAATTCTCATGAACCACTTAACTCCTCTTCACACTGCACACACGACACTATTTCAGGTGCAGATGAGAATTTGGACGTCGCGACCGCATACGAAGAACTGCTCGACGAACAAATTCAGATGAGTCTGCAGCTCGCCAGAAGACTCTTCAGGAGTTGGATACCCCGAAAGTAGAGAATCAGAGACTTTCTCAGGAGAGTCAGGTTGCTACTGAGGCCGAAGGACTTGTGTTGAGACTCAGGGAGGAGATAAACTCTCTGATGGCCAAGTCTCAGCATCAAGAAGATCGGATTTCAGTTTTGACCAATGACTTGACTAAGAAAGATATCAATCGAAGTCTGTCGAAGCAAGAAATGTCGGGACTTCGGCACCGAGCAGCACACACCGAAGAAGAGTGATGATGTCCGGAGGAGCCCGATGACTGAGAGGTACATGGGTGCTGAGAAGAAATTAGAAGCTATGCTAGCAAACAATAAGCCAAAGCACTGCAAGGAAGGACTTGGATTCAGCCAGGGAGCTTCCTCATCTGCCCCAAGACACTCGGTAAGTACGGCCTGCCGATAGGTTTGTTCAAGGGGAGACTATGAACGCAAATATAATGAACCCCCCTAGCAAAGAACAAACAAGATGAAAGCACCTCATCCCACACATCGGCATTCCGACAAGAAGGTCGGTGCCAAGAAACCCCGGTTCGGTCAAGGGGGAACCAAAGAAATCAAAATTGGCGCATCAATATGGACCTCCAAAGCCGAAACATCCACTCGGTATGGGTCATACTATTATGAACCTATAGTCGAAGAGGCTCCAAAGGTCGAAGAAAAAGAAAGCCACACGTAAGGCTAAGGTCAACAGCCCACCAACTCGTAAGATCGGGACTCCCCGAACCTCGAAGCCTCGTAAGTCACCGTGACCGGTCCAGTGGTCGATATGTTGACTCCGGTGAAAGAAAATGTCCGAAACCACCAGGGGTTGTTAGACGATTTGGGTTACTAAAACTAACATCTAAGGACCCAAAATCAAAAATAAAGGGTACCCGAATATAATTCGTCTTGCAGTGCATAAAGACCCATGGTATGTGGACAGCGGATGCTCAAGACACATGACATACCAAAGAAGTCTCAAGAATTATATCACCGAAGAAGGACCCGCAATGAGTTTGGAGACAATGCAAAAGGCTATCCTGCAGGATATGGAACACTCAGCATTGAGAACCGCCAACGTTCCAAGAGTATCATATGTTGAAGGACTTCAAAGATAATCTTCTCTCTCGTTAGTCAATTTTGTGATAACTCAAATAGAGTGATATTTGACGCCGGTTTCGTGATGTTATTGATAAATCCACAGGGGAAAACAGTGTTATCGAGTTCGCAGCAAAGAACATATATGTGGGCCGATCGGAACTCAAATAACCACGAAGCTTGCTTATTGGCGAAGAATGACAACCGCACGGGGTGGCTATGGCACGTAAGACTCAGCCATCTCAACTTTAAGACGCTCAACAAGCTTGCAAGAAACACTCTAGCAAGGGGACCGCCGAATGAAGTATTCAAAGAAAGACACTCGTGTAAAGCATGTCCGAAGGGAAAGCAAACAAGGAATCAAAATCCTCCGGGTCCCATCGCCTTCCACGGATGGAATTCTTCTACCCTACATATGGATTTGTTCGGTCCAGTCTCCCCAGTGACGATCGAGGCGTAAAATATGCATTAGTGGTCATAGATGACTACTCGCGCTACACATGGGTCATATTCATTGCCAACAAGTCCGACGTCAAAACAGAGTTACCAACGCTTCGAAAAAGCTCGGTGTCGAGAAGAACACCAAGATCGAAAAATACGTTCGCATGCAGGAACCGAGTTCCTTAATTCCATGGTAAAGGAGTTCCGCAGCGCGAAGGAATAGAGCATGAGACTTCAGCTACACGCACACCTCAGCAGAATGGAGTTGCTGAACGAAAGAACAGAACTCTAAAAGAGGCAGCAAGGTCCCTACTCGCAGACTCGGACTCCCAACCAAATTCCCGGCGAAGGCTACTTATACCGCATGTTATACTCGAATAGATCTCTACCGACAAAGCAAGATAAGCGGACACCATATGAACTATGGAACGGCAGGAAGCCCTCTCTATCTTATTTCCATATTTTTGGTTGTTCATGCTTTATCCACAATAATGGGAAAGATCAGCAAGACTTTTGATAGCAAGTCGATCGTGGAGTATTCTTAGGATACTCTCGGGTCAAGAAAGCTTTCGGAGTATTCAACCATCGGACTCTTTGCGTAGAGGAAAGCCCTCATGTTGTTTTTAACGAGTTTGCTGCCGAAGACAGGAGCAATAACTCAAATTCTGAATCCGAGGACATCGAAGCGCCTACAGGGATCTAAGCTTAAAAGACAAATCAAAAGATCCAAGCTATGTTGGGATGATGATTCGGACGAAGAAACCGAAGACAAATCTACTGAATCTCAACCACCGTGAGCAAGTAGGCTGAGCGATTCGATTCTCCCGAACGTAATCAATCCCGTGTAACTCGGGTCGATGAGGAAACCGTAGAGGTAACCGAGACCACTACCGAGAATAACAACTCGGGGGAACATCTAGTAATGTTCCCGAGCCGAATGCCCCCGAACCCCGGTGACTCAGTAGATCATACTCTTATCACCGAAATTCTTCAATCTCGAATAGTACAAACCGAAATGCCTAACTCACCTACTATCCGTGTTGAACAAATTTCGGATGAAGAGTTAAAACATCGTAGATCGTGGCTAGATGCTCACACTGCCGATCTTATAATTGGAGATCCTTCAAGACATGTTAAGACAAGATCCGGATACTCGCAAGGAGAAAGCGCATTATTTTCCCGCTTCTTGTCTTCATCAAGAGCCTCGAATATTGAGGATGCACTTAAAGATGCTGACCGGATTATTGTTATGCAGGAAGAGTCGAATCGGTTCACGAGAAACGAAGTATGGGAGCTTGTAGACGCACCCGGCATCAACATGTCATTGGAACCAAATGGGTCTTCAAAAACAAGCGAGATGAAAACAACGTTATAGTAAGGAACAAAGCAAGACTCGTGGCTAAAGGCTACTGTCAAGCCGAAGGGATAGATTTCGATGAGACGTTCACTCCGGTTGCAAGATTGGAGGCAATCGGACTATTCCCGGCCTACGCAACACATCAACGATTCGTAGTTTATCAAATGGATGTGAAGTCTGCGTTCTCGAACGGGCGTCTTGAAAGAAGAAGTCTATGTGGAACAACCGCCCGGCTTTCAGGGGACATCAAGTATATAGACTCGGGAAGGCTCTATACGGGTTAAAAACAAGCACCCGTGGCTTGGTACGATACCCCTGTCTGAAGTTTCTTCTTCGAAAGGTTTTGTAAAAGGCACGAGAGCCGCACTCTATTCAAAGATTCGACCGGAAGAAGACTTATTACTTGTGCAGATCTACGTGGATGACATTATATTTGGATCAAAGAATGTCATCATGTGTCGAAGAATTTGAAAAGATGATGAAGGATAAGTTCGAGATATCGATGATGGGTGAAATGAACTACTTCCTTGGTTTTCAAGTCAAGTAATCCGAAAAGGGAACGTTCATCAACCAAGGCAAATACACCGGAGACCTCATCAAAAGATTCACCGCACATCCGGCAAATCAATCAAGATCCCGATGAACACGAATATGAAGATAGATCTTGATAAAGAGGGAGTATCGTAGACCAAACCGAATACCGTGCTATAATTGGTTCTTTATTATATCTAACTGCCTACTCGTCCCGACATAACTTATCTTTGTAGGTGTCGTGCTCCGATTTCGGGCGAATCCCAAGCGAGTCATATGGACTCAAAGAAAGAAGATTCTCCGCTATCTACGAGGAACACCGACATGGGTTTGTGGTATCCAACTGATGATAATATTGAACTAACCGGTTATTCCGATGCCGACTATGCAGGATGTAGAATAGACCGAAAATCAACTTCGGGAACATGTCGGTTCCTTGGCGGCAAGCCGATCTCATGGTTTTCAAAGAAACAAGACTCGCGTGGCCACGTCGACTACCGGAGCCGAATACATGGCTGCGCCGGAAGTTGTTGCGCCCGCATCCTTTGGCCGAGACAAGAATGAGAGACTATGACGTCATTCGGAATGAAGTGCCGATTTTCTGCGCGATGCAGATGCTATTGCAATCACTCGTAACCCCGTACTTCACACGAGATGCAAGCACGTGGACATCGAACATCACTTCATTCGTGACCATGTCGAGAAAAAGGATATCGAGATGGAGAAGATCCATACCGACAAGCAACGGGCTGATATACCGACCAAGCCTCTAGCCGAATCCATTCGTGAGAACTTTCACTAGAGCTAGGTCTCTGTTGGACCCTACTCGACCCCGGGCCAGTGAGAGGTTTCAGGAGAGAGACATTTCAATAAGGGGGAATGTTCACTCTCGCATCGATACATTCAGCACGTAGAGACGTAAAACCATCTACACGAGGTATCACCGACTACTATGTTCAGCGACAGGGTTTGCGTATCTCTACTCGTAGTAATTTAATACAACAGTTACCTTGCATTTATGGCAAAGATTCAAGCATGACATTAATATCTTTTGGTTTGTCTTTATTATTAACGGCTCACATTTAATGCACGACATTCCATACATAAGCTTGCTTGAACTCGCACGCATTTAATGCGTGTCTTTTCACAATTACTACTTAGGCTATTTTACAACCGGCTTTGACTTAGGCGCCTTTTTGTGATCATTGCCTATTTTTAACTTCTAATCTTAACCGTCCATATCATAAAGCAAGTTTACATTCAGCCTTCGATCAAAAACCGTTCACCTTCATAGTTGATATATATATTCGATCATATCTTTGAAACCGCCATTAGCATACTTCATAACTTGCAAATTCCGAAAAATCCGAGATCTCGCATTCGCAATCCTTACTTGCAACTTCACTCTCAATCTTATCTCGAATTTTATCTATTGGTATGCTTATATCTCATTAATGTATTTGTTATATGTTTCGATATCGCATTGTACATCATTGCTTCTATCCAAGAAACGCAGTCGATTCATTTCTTGTAACAGTACAATGGCGGAAACCAATATCTCTATGATATCTCCGGCGGATATGCGAACATTCCGAGAAGGATCGCTTGTGGTTTGAACCCACCATGGATTTCTATTCATGCGATCCGAGTACATGGACGATATATTCTCGTCCGCGCGAGTCGTGGCCGGAGAAATTTCCGTCTAGGAGGCCTTTGTTCTTCCTCCCGAGACAAAGGTTGCGTGAGCCGTACTTGAATTCGGACGCGCTGTCCGGAGACATAGTGGCGAGATTTGTTGCCCATTCTATCCAAAACGCCACTACGGAGCCGAGCGAATGTCCATCAAGGATGCTTTGAAGCGGAGTTTTGATCCGCCCTCCGAAGGGACCGATACGATCGGGTACGAGATGACCGAGTTGAATGAATATCTTACCGTCTTCTGTGGAAAGCCCACTACTTCGTGAGCCGCTTTTCCGAAGAACAAAGATGTTGCCTCGCTTCGGGGCACTTGCTTATATAGTGACGCAGCTACTGACAAGCCAAGCAGGGTCGTTTGACCAGGTGTCGAGGCCTAAGATTCAGATGATGATGGCCATATACGACCGAGCCCAGATAAATTGGACGGAGTTCTTTCTCCGAGAATTCTTGGCTCAGGCTGCTAAGTTCGACAAGGCATCGAACATGCTGAGCGCAAAGGGCAAATTGCTGTATGGACTCAAACTGTCCATCATGATCGAAGATTTATGTGGATCTGAGCCTATCACCTACAGTGACAAGGAGTACTTCAATGTGAAGAAGGTCGATTTCACAACAAGACAAAGCGGCGCTTCGACAGATAGGGTCGGGATCCTCAGGCAGCTCTCCGCAATCAAAGTCTCAGCAGGCTACGCCTACAAAGAAAAGAACCCCTCCCGCTAAAACTCCTAAGGCACCGGCAAAGAAACTGAAGAAAGCCGTTGAGGTGCCAGCTACTGAGGAGGGTCCAGAAGTGCCTGCTGAACAGGCTCCTGAGAAGACTACTCAGCCCATGCACTGTTGATGAGTCCGAGTCTTCGAGAAGACTCGGCCGGTGGAGAAGATCGTTTCCACTGAAAGGGACCAAGGGGATGCTTCGAAGCTCGTAGCGCGGATATTCGGCGCCTAGACAGCCCCCTTTCTCGTCCCTCCCACTCGGCTCGGTCCCTCCAACCCAAGAGCAGACTTCACACATAGACTTGGAGTCCGAGACCGCATCCGAAGGCGAATCAATCCGGGATGGAAGCTTCAATGATCTTATCTCGAGCCTCCCGTGAGATCCTTCAACAGATTCCAGAGCTTGCCGACCATTCGCATTTGCTCGTCCCTAGCCAAGTCGCCAAGGCTCCATATGATCCTACGCTTTCGGGAGTGGCCTCGCCTTCAACGCCTTGTTCTACACTACTCCCGTCGCCAGCCTACACTTGGAAGAACCGAGATTTCATGAGGAAATAGGCTATTCGGAGCCCGAGAACCTCAACACGCCGGAGAATCTAAGGGCGCCATGCTTGCAATTATTGCCGATCGACGCCAAGCGACTGGCTCGCCGCTCCTCGGATGGGTCCGACCACGACGGTCAAGACCCACCCAGCTGATTCGAGCCCCGGAAAGCCCGATGAGGGACATCCACGGGACAAGGATACCCATACCCGAAGCAAAGACCACCTCTCGGTATCCTTGGTCCCGAGAAGTCCAAGGCCGGTGCTTCGTCCTCGGCGAGCCCGCTCGGCTCTTCTTGCGCGATCGACTTTCGAGCGGCGCCCAGCCCAGACCCGCAAAGAGATCTCGATCGCTGGCAAAAGCCTTAACCGCCCAAGGGATCAAAAATCGAGATCTTGCGAAGGCTATCCATGGACATGGAAGCGGATCGCTTCAAGTCACGACTAAAGAACTTCAGATGGGGTCTTATGTCTCTTCATCGCCCGCCCCGATGTTTCCGCGCTTATTTCGTAAGCGTTGGCTCGATCAAGTCAAATTCGAAGCTCGGCTCAAGATCTTTCAGAGAGCCAAGCCAAGCTACTTGATGAATTTTTGGCTTCTAAACCGGCTCATACCGACGCTATCACCGAACAATCCGAGGCCACCGAACAAAGACTTGAGAATATCCAACCGGCCTTGGAAGACAAGATCACCGAGAAGCCGAAAGACTTCAAGGAAGCAATGACCTCTCTCACAAGCAAGCACAAGGAAGACCTTACCATGGAGAGGAACGAGTTGCATGAGGCTCGACTAAGCTCCACCATCGTCTTGATGAGCCGTCAACCTCCTACAAAAGTCCGAAGAAGTCGAGTCCTAGTCCCTACCCCTGCTCATTGATGATGCCAAAAAGGGGGAAAGTGAAGGAAAAAGGGAAGGAAAGAAGAGTACCGAGAAGCCGACTCCCACCAAAAAGTCCAAAATCTAAGGGGGAAGCTATACCGAAGTCATCCCGGACTCAAACTCGGCTCGTAAGGGTGAGGCCCGGGGTGTTTCGGCTGCGAGCACACCGAAACCGACCCAAGTGGCTCAGGACCCCAAGCAGACTACTCGTGCAACCCGGACTCCCAAAGACATTATTAAGGAGGTTGCCGAGTACGCCGAACAAGCGGTGGAGGACTCGAAGAAGAAGAGGCTCCTCTTTCACCACCAGTTCAAGAAGGCAAGGGCAAACGAAGCTTAAAATTCCAACCCCTCCAAAGAAAGCGATTAAGGTACATATCTCGCTGAGGAGGAAGCCCAAATAGCTGCGGATAAGAGACCGGCCGTAGAAATTGCAGGGCCAAGCGACCTAACAAGCCAAAGTCTAAGCCTGCCAAAGGAAAGACTAAAGCCCCATCCAGAGGAGGAAAGAGAACCGCTAGGATCGCTTCCAAGAAAGCTCATCATAACGTATGAAGAGGACAGAGAAAAAGAAAAGGAGCAAAGCAGCAGAAGAGTACGAAAGGCGGTGGTACATCCAAATCTAGATCTAGTACCCCCGCTGAATCGTAACAAGCTCCTCGAAGCCTCAAGAGCAAGATGCGTAAATTGAAGAAATCTTTGCTCGAGATGGATAGATATCTCTACGAGGAGAGGAAGCTAGATGCAGATAGAGGCCGCGTACAGAGGATACATTTGGCGTACCTCGAGGCACTCGGGAAGCGTGCATCAACAAGAGGCCAGGCCGAGAGTTCCTTCGGAAAGTCGACATTCCTTATCGATACGTATAGGTTCGGGAAGCCAAACGATCCGAAAACACATAGATGGCCGAGATCGTGACGAATGGATGCCTATTCGGCTCAATCGTGAGATGGGAATCGGCCAAGATAGAGTTTATCAAGAGAAATTATTTCCGCGATTCCGGCTCGAAATGTCTAAGGCCGATGCCTATGTCGAGTGGATGACCATTACCGAACCCGATCTTTACCCATATATGCACGAGCAAGAATGCGAAGGGGTAGTAGTCGGCGTTCTCGAAGCAAGGATCATTCCTCCACCCGTAAAACAAGACGACTCGGTACATCTCTGAATGATTGAACAAGAAGTGAAGAATGCCATGCGTTGAACGTAGGACTAGAACAAGATGATCCAGCCAGACTTCGCCGAATACCGATGCCGAGGAAGAACACGTTCGTAATGTATGGAGTCCCACCGCCCGAAGATAAATCCCAAGGTTTCATGAATAGGATTCGGCGAGCTTTAAGGGTTCTCCCTCTTAGTTCTCCTTTTAGCTTAGCAAGATTTGTAATGTACCGAACTATTTATTATATATATACAAATCTTCTTTTGGCTCGACAACTACTTGTTGTCTAAATAGCCGTGTTTGCTTTATGCTTTAACGTCGAATCATTGAAGTGATTACCGACACACACACACTTTGTTTATTTGTCGGTTTTGCTCGGTTAGATCTCCCGATAGACTAGACTTTCTGGAGAGTTATTATTTCTCTTAGGGGGAAATTGTTGCATGGGGGAAATTATTGTAAAGTGGGGAAATTGTTCCGCCCCGTCTCCTCGGTAGTCTAGCACTTACCGCACAACCCACCGATCCTACTTGTAATATTTGTAAGGAGCTCCTGTTTCGAGTAAGTTAGTGTTTAGCATAGTTGATAGGACATAGATGATAGGTTTTGGCATCATCAAATAGGGGGAAATTGTTAGGTGATGATTCAATCCTCGGCATGATCATACTTGTGGGAAATGACTCTATCTTCTATATTGAATCACGCCGCAGCCTCGTGCTCCGAACCGTTGAGAAGATTTGAAGATCCCAAAACCCTATCTCGATTGGTGAACCATTCCTTTGTATTCGTATTTCTCGAGATTTCGGACTCGTAGACACTCTGCTCCGGTCAAAGGCGCCGGCAGCTCATCGGCCTCGGCACCGCAGGGGAAGACTCGATGAATACTTGGACTCAAGCAGAGCAAGATATCGAGAGAGTCGGTTGAACTGGACTCGGCAGGAGTAGTTCACTGGACTCGTAGCCGATCATCGTAGACTTATCTCGTGAGCCTATCTACTGCGAATACAAGGTCGACTCGAGAACGGCAGATAGTCTTCGGGGTGTCGGAATCTTTTGAAAGACAATCGCATTGTCATGTACGAGGAAGAGAGAAGTCGCCTTCGACCCTGTCTCGAAGTCTCGTCTTGGTCTCAATCACTCCATCCACCTCGACGAATGACAAGCATACACGTATCTTCTCACCCGCTAAAGCCGCAAATCAACCTTTTACCTAAAAAGGTGGGAAAGTACACCGTTACCTACACCAAAAGAGCCGTTTGCTACCAAAAAAGAGAGAGAGAGAAGAAGATCGTCTCCAACGGATCTATTTTCAATCTACGCTTTATAAATAGAGGGATCATTTAAGATTTGAAGAGAATGCGCGCACCTAGAACACGAGAGAGCATTCAAACGAGCGAAATTAACGACTAAGTCTTCCGCAAGAATCAACCGATTTATCTCCGCGAAAGACTACATCCAAACTCAAAAGGAACCAAGCCGAACCGACATAAGCTTCTAGTATCCAAGCGACCGACACGAACCTATAGCTAAACCCTCACTGTTCGTCGCTCTGGATAGCCGCATTCTCGTTCCTTATCCCTCTAACCCTAAGCTCACTAGCTATATCCATAGCTTAGATGAAGGAGTTCACATTTGAACCCAATCCTTATTGTATAAGGACTCCTTCACCGTTGGAGAAGTTTGTCAAACACTTTAAGTTTGATAGTGTTGTAAACCGAGACTTGGATCGTATAAAAACCAAGACGCGGCTTTGCCCAGTGTGCAAAGCCGACCGAGACTAACTCGGGATAATAAATAGCCTCATTCGGGACAATGGGACGTAGGATTTGAGCGATATCCGAACCACTTTAAAAATCCTGTGTCTCTTATTGCTTTCTTAACTGTTGCATTGATTTTACTATTCATACCGAACATCATATTTAAAATCAATCAACCGTGTCCCAAGATACCGAACTTTTAAATCTACGGCAACCGAGACTTAAAACGCTTTTCTCACAAAAACCGATTTGGGGCTACACTATTCCGCGCACCGAACTCTTCGCAGATACTGAATTTCGACCTAGTCGGTTAGCGGATCTCGGACTGAGTCAAGCATTTTAGCCTTTAACTCGATTCGTACAGTTTATACAGTCCTGTCCGCTGAACTTCGATCGAGACACCATCCCGAATAGGACTGTTCGAGTTCGAAGTTGAGAAATTGAATCGGTGTATTCACCCCCCCCCTCTACACTTGACCGTACACTCTGGGACCAACAAATGTTATATTTAGCATGATTGGGCGATATAATCTAGTCTAATTTGTTGCTTAAAATTATTAACATATAATTTTAATATATAATTAACCTTTTTTGACATCATTATACGTAAATTGAGGAGCAAGATTATTCAACATAAAACTTTTAAAAATTAATAAATTTAAAATTGATTTATCTTATAAAGTTGTGCTTTTAATTTCTTTAATTATATTTAATAAAATATTAGATTTAGCATGATTGGGCGTAAATTGAGGGATATTTTTAAAATATTAATATTAACAATTAATGGACGTAATTTGAGAAACATTCTAAAATTATTTCATGATTGAGCATAAATTAAGGGACATAATCTTATAGATCTTATATATTTACCCCTCAATTTAATGAAATATCAATCGAGTTCAATTGAATTGAAATTGAAATTGATTTGAAATTGAATCTTCATCTGTTATGAAATGTTTTGGCTTTACTTTTGTATGCAATAATACTCAATTAATTAATGTTCTAAATTCAATAAAGGAACTAAACTAGTACTCATTTACAATTATAAGTTAATAAGTAATCTGTCTAAAATACAGAATAATCTATTATTTTATTAGTTAATTCTCTTTCCCTAACAAACTTTATAATCATAATTGTGAAAAAGTATGATGAAATTCTAAGTCGTACATTCTCAAACACGTGTAAATGATGTTGAAACTTTTCAAAATGCAATAAATACTTGTACCTTTTTTCCCTTCTTTGGAACAATTGTGAATCCAGACCCTCATCATTGTGCAGTAGGCTGGCATGCATGAGCCGCCTTGATTATGTCCACAAAGAAAGAATAAAATAACCTTCTCATAAATTTCAATTTTTATCAACCCTCTTGATGTTGAGCCAATCGAGTAGACCTTGTCAAAAATGTATTGTTTGCATATCAGTTGAACCCAAATAAATCCTTCAAACAAAAACAAAATATATAAATGATTCAAATTAAGAAAATACAGATTATATAGTTTCAAAACTTAATTTTGTAATGTCAACTGCAGGACCATATGTCCTCTGAGGTTTAGGACAAGAGAGGACACAAATTTAATTTTTCTTGAATTTTATAGCCTTGTATTACTACAACTTGTACCAACTATATATGTAGCCTTCCTTCAATGTACAGATTTCTCTCATTATTACCTCCCAACTGACCCCCAAAGCTTTGAGTTCATATGAAATTTATCTTGAATTGGAAATGGTCCCTTTAAATGTAGTACTACAAGTTAATAAACAACCAACCTCATAATTTATTAGGTGCAATATATGTCTTGCTACAAAAGAATCAAATTATGTTTTCTGTACCATATATTCATTGTATGATTTGTTAAATGATGTCGATAGTAGTTCCCTAAGTTTCTAACAAGAATTTAAACCAATCATTTTTATTCCTTTTTATGATTGAAGAAATTCGCAGCCGCTGTTCAAGGTACATATTGGGTAAACTTTAGTACAGTATAATTGTTTGAAAACCACACAAAAATATATAAATTAGATTTAATTATAAGTGATAGATTCATACATAAAATGTTGATGGGCTTCAAATTTATGACCTCCAACCACATACTAAGCAATAAGCATTTTAAGGGCAATGTCATTCCAGTTTAAAGTAATTAGTACGAAATACATACATAACCTTGAACAAGTTGCTAATTACTCTTTACCATTTAGTAGTAACTTTTAACCTTAATTATTATTTGCTTTTTACTGGGCCAAGTGATAAGATTGAAATAAGTCATCATACCTTTATTTATCCTACTTTTCTATTTCACTTTCTGATTACTATACTGCCACTTTAATTTCTATCATGAAAAATAGAGATATGACAAGAAATATATGGACCCCTCAACTCAAGAAATTCACTGTATTTTATGATGGGGCTCCAGCTTATATGATTATTATTATTTTCTTAGATAATGAAAGTTGAACAGAATGCAATGGGTCCATTATTATATACTTTCTAAGCAATAGTTACATTGTCATTTTCTTGCATCACTGTCAGATTCTGCACTTTCACACTCTTTCATAATAATTTGTTTTAGATACGTCCTCATATAAATAAATAAATAAATATGTGGTTCTAGAGAGATCCACACTTCAAAAGATATATAAGAATCAATTCACACCCTATATTCCTTCCAAATCAGTGGTCAAGATTAGATCACTTATTTACATTTTTTTTAAAAAGGTGGAAAGGGCAAAATTGGTAAAGAAAAAAACATCATTTTGAATGTGATTTAGAAAGTTTTAAGCGGTTTATTCCTCATTCTCGCTCTCACAAGCTTGGGGGCGATTTATTTCTCATTCTCACAAGATTTCTCTGAACCCTCATTCTCACAAGATTTCCCCAACATTAGAAGAATTGACTGCTCAATTTCGCAAATTAACAGGTAAGGTTCGAAAAAAATTGTTGCCCATTAGAAACCTAGGTGTATTCTTCAAATTCGAAGTTTTTGAGTTTCGATTGGAGTGGGTTTAGTGTTGCTTGGTCAATTTCTTGAGTTTTGTTCCTTAATTTTTGTAGTTTCGTCCTTCGATTTACAATATTCATTGCGATTTGAGGAGCTTGAGTTACTGATTCGCGTTTGAAAATTCTTGAATTTTGTTCCTCAATAGTTTCGTCCTTCAATTTACAATGTGAATTTCTTGAGTTTTGTTCCTCAATAGTTTCGTCCTTCAATTTACAATATCGTTTCGCATTTCAGTTGGTAAAAGTATGGACGAAGATAACATTTCGAATTTTATTTGTGAAGAGTAGTTTCTGAAAAATATTATATTCGAAGTCATATGCATAAATTTGTAGAGTGGTATGCATGAATTAGATGTTGCGTATGCATCAAAAGTGAATTCTATTGTTCATATTTTGTTCGAAGTGATATATAGTAATATGCATAAAACTGAGTGACGATTTGTTTGAAAGTGAATGCATTGTGAAGCATGTGATTTTGATGGACAGTATGCATAAATATATATAGTAATATGAATAACATGTGTTGAGGCTGTAATATATTTTTGCTGGATATTGTTTCCTTTATTTTATATGCATGATTCTTATCAATGGTATGCATAAAATAGATAGGAAGTATGCATAAAAGTGAGCGTCGATTTGCATGAAAGTGTAGATTGTTGATTTCAGACGTTATGCATAAATATTATAGTGTGTATGCAAGAATTTGCTATGAGATATGCATAAATATGTTGCATTCCCCATATGCATACATATGTTTATTGGGTTATGAGTCAGTAGTTTGTCTTAACAACCACTTAGAGAATACTTAGTATTATTTTATCAGTAGTTCTTGTAATAGGACCTATCTGTTTATCGGTAATGGGGGAAATCATAGTGTTTCATTACTATGGAATTGAAGATCCCAAAACCGTCTTGTATCCTTTGTGTAATGTCGATAAGACTAGATGATGTAATAGGCTAGACGGATTATATTTATCATTATCATTTTTGTCTAAGTCCTGTACGGGGTAAAAGTTGGATTGATCTTCAGTATGAAGTTACTTTCCGTAACCCCACGTCATCAGTATAAGAGCTTGTGTTCTCAA